>JADMNL010000023.1:213542500-214742500 GCA_016271365.2 Neoceratodus forsteri
AGCAGCTCAGAGGGAAGGTCTGTACGTTTTCTTCTACCTGGACAACTGACTATTGAAAACACACTCCAGGGACCAGCTCTTAAAGTCCTTTGCTCAAACCAGACAGCTGTCCGATACTCTGGGGATGACAGTTAACATACCAAAATCGGTGTTGGCAGCTTACCAAAACTGCAGTATATAGGGGCAGTCCTGGACATGGCCCAAGGCCTAGTCTTTGTACCTGACGGACAGAACTGACCACCTGATTGACTAACCATATTTAGTGTGTGGCAGTCGTGTCTCAGAAAGGATGTTCCTGTGTCTTCTGGGCCTTATGGCAGTGGCCATTGTCATAGTTCTACTAGCCAGATTGCACATGCAGGTAGCCCAGTAGACCTTAAGAGTCCAATGGGATCAGCTCACAGACTACCTAGAACAGATGGTTCTAGTCATGTCCCCTGTGCACAAAGTGCTCAAGTGGTAGATGGAAAGCAGCAACATACTCAAGGTTGTACCATTCCTAATTCCTTCCCTTTCCCAGATCCTCATCACGGATGCCTCGGGACTGGGTTGAAGGGCTCACTCGGGGCCTCCCCAAACTCAGGGCATGTGGACCCAAGTGGAGAGCACTTTACACATCAATATTCTGGAAATGCCAGCTGTTCTCTTCGGACTCCAGGACTTCCATTACCACTTATCCCTAAGGTCCTCTGCTAATACAGACGGACAATGTCAGTGTGATTCATTACATCAGCAAGCGGGGGCAGGGGACGAGACTCATTCCTATCTGCTGTGCAGGGAAACTGTGAGGGTTTGCTACTGGGCTCTGAAACATGGTCTGGCAGCTATCAGCAGTGCATGTTCCAGGCATCCAAAACGTTTTTAGCAGACAAGCTAAGCTGGCCACAGTCCAGGATACACTAGTGAGAGCTGCTGACCTAGGTGGTCGATGACCTGTTAGAAAGATGGGGGTCATCCAGAATTGAACCTTTTTGCATCCCCACACAATACAAAACTGCTGCTTTGCTCACAGGCTCCAGAACCTGGAGTTTTCTGGTGAGATGCATTGTCTCTCTCTTGGAAAGGGAGGTTTCTGTACGCCTTCCCTCTAATTCAGAGTGCTACTCAAGCTGCAAATGGAGGGGGCAACTCTGATACCAATTGCTCCCCTATGACCTTGATAGATCTGGTTCCCCTTACTGCAACAGCTGGCAGTGGAACCCTTGTGCCTGTGCAAGGATCTACTGTCACAGGAAGAGGGAATCATGGTCCATCTGGACCTGAAATTTCTCTGTCTGCATGCATGGCTTCTGAAGACATAGACATAGCTCATTCTGGGGTTTCCCAAAGAGTGGCAGATGTTCTGGTGGCTGCTAGAAAGCCTTCCACCAAATCCACACTACATGAAGTGGAGGCGGTTTGCTTTATGGTCCGTTTCTCACCACCTGGATCCGTTCACCTGTCCAGTTAATCAGCTTCTAGAATACCTGCTGTCCTCATAGTATTCAGGCCTCTGCAGTATTCCTCTGTCAAAGTGCACTGGCTGCCATATCAGCTTTCCATGTACCTGTAGTTGGCCGTACAGTGGCTCAGCTGGATGTAGCCTTACGCTCTTGAGGGGTCTTCTACATCTAAGGCCCCCTATTCGCAATCTAGTCCCAGCTTGGGAAAGTGGGTGCCCCAGTTCCAAAACAGTGCTTGTCCAAATGGCTAGCAAACTGTATTCATTTTTGTTATATGAAGTACAGTAAGGAACTTCCTGGTGTGGTTCTTGGTCATTCCGTAAGAGGCATGGATATTTCTGTAGCTTGTTTTCGGAATGTATCCGCTGCAGAAATCTGTGCATCTGCTACATGGAGTACTGTCCACACTTTCACCAAGCACTATAGTTTGAACATTGTCTCTTGTAGATGGGCCGGCTTTGGCCTAGCTGCGCTACAAGGCCTTCTGTCATAGGCCAATAGGCTCCAGCTCCCCCGACTCTCAGCTTTTGGTACTGCCTGGGACTCATTACAAAGGTGTGGCCTAATGAGAGAGATCCTCAAAGATGACAGAACAGTTACATACATAGTGTAACAGTAGCTCTTCAAGAGTATCTCTCGTCAGTTCATGCCGTCCCACCTTCAATCCCCCTTTTTGGGTCTTCAACACTGGACTTCTGTGATGCTGTTTCCATTTTATTTTTCAGCCCTGTCTCACCTGGTTTGTAGAGTGCTGGGTTCTCTCCTGCTTCCCTAAAGGGAGGTCCTCCAAGCAGATCTCTAGTGGGGAACTGAGGAGAGGAGGAGCCACCCACATTTCTGTATATGTTGATGTCTGTCGTCATCAGTGGCCCCTGGCAGACTGCTTGCAGAAGTTTCCGTGTGGTCCTAGAGCCTGGTGGCTATTAGTTCCAAAGGTGTGGCCCAATGAAAGAGATCCTCTCGAAGCTCTGCTGTTGCAGTAAGTATGTCATTGTCCTTTCTGTGGGTTGTTTACTCCCCTCTGCCCTGTTGAGGCTTGCCCTTGCCCATTGTAAGTCTCCCTGTTGGGTTGAGATTCGCCATTTTTTTCGGCACTTTCCCCTTTCTGCTGGGTGTCATTTGGCTTTGCCTCATCATCTTACCCCACTGTGTGTGTAGTCTTCTGCTTTGTGCATGGTTGTTTCCACATTTTTCTGTTATCAGCTTTGCCTTCGACCTGGTTAGTGCCTGATCAGTTCATAGTTTTGTTCCCAGGCCCCTGTTTCTGTGGGGCTAGTGGTCCCCTCAGGCTTCCTCTTGTAGACTTGTGCCATTGATGCGTTTGCTGACTGGGTCAGTGTGACAGGAATGTGACAATGTCAGTGTAATTTATTTTTGTTATTGTAATTATTTTCTTTCCTGTTTATTCTCATATACATTCTTTCTATGTTTGGAATGGCATAGAGCAAACAAAATAGATTTCAGGTCACATGTCCCGAAGCAATCCTGGGAACCTTACAGTGCAAAACAGCTTGCCATATCTGAGGGTGCTACTTTTCTCCACAGAGACATCCAAGCAGCTAGGAAGCAAACAGAGTAATAAAAGCTGTGGTGAGGATATTCAGAGATGAGAAAGGGCATTGCAGCCTGGGAAATAAAATCACACACACACACACACTTTCACACACACACTTTCACACTTGCATGTAGACATGTGCACCATGTACTCACGTGGGTAGGGAAAACTGAAGAGGGCTGTCATTATAGAGAGAGGTCCAATCCTACTGCCCTAAGTACATAAAATGGAAGAGTGTAACCCCAACTCTTCTCTCTGACTTCCTACAAACTTTGAAGAGGACCTGGGGACTGTCTTGGTGAGTGTCCCCAGAGGATGGAGGGCCCTGCTCCAGAACTAGCTTATCTGCGTGAGGAAAGAACAGTCTAAGTGAATGTTTCTTTCAAGTTAGCTGGGATGTAAATATAGATCCTAGTGTGAGACTACATTGTGAGTTTATTCAGTAAGCCATCTATCTGTTAAAACTGTTATTTTCCTTTCCTGTACATATGTCTGTCTTTTTGGTTGCTGTACATACCCTGTTTGTGTGCAATATCTTGTAGCATTTAGTAGTAAAGAATCTATTTTTATAGAACCAGTGGCTGGGCATCCTTACTGCAAAGCTAAATGTAAAGTAGCACATGATTGGGGACAGCCAGTCCATGTTAACCAAGAAGCGAAGGGAGTGAGTTTAAGTTTTAAATAGCCTTGCAAACAGTCATTCAGAATGCAGAAGGAGAGGCCAGTAGAAAGGTCACAAACTAAGAGAGTGCTGTAATTCATGTTAAACTCACTGCACAGTGAGTAAAACAGTGGAAAATGTCCTTGTACCTGTTTGCTGCAGACGATCACTGACTGGGGGTCTAGGATGCAGAGCAGGGGTTCTGGCAGGAAGGTAGCCTGTGATTGGGAATGACCAATCAGTGCTAACCGGGAAGCATGGGGAGAAGTATAAATTCAGCCACCCTTTTATTTTTTTTTGTTTTGTTTTGTTTTCATCAAGCTCTTGGACATCCACTGCCACCTACACCTGCCTTCAGGCCCTGGCTCGGAATCTCTCAGTCCCATCTACCCTGCTGTCGCAGTGGCAGGGATCTACACGGTGCAGGACCTGAGAGTCCTCCGAGGGCCATCACATACAGCGATCGGGGGCATGGTGTTTTCCCTGGTTTTCTCCTGCTTATCTCCCTGGGGCCTTGGTGATACAGTCACCCTTGCGCATGGAGGTGTGCATGTGCACCCGAACCAGTGACTCCATTCCACCCCGCCTAACGCCAGCCCCCAATTTGCTCGGCACTGCCACCGAGACTCCACTTGGTGGCAGCCAATAGCCAGGAAGGCATGCCTCAGCCACTCAGTCCTCTGCCAGCTCCCCGCCCACCAGCAGCCTGAGCTTGTTCCCAAACCCAGGTTGCTAGCATGGGAGAGGTAAGGTGCACAAGATGCCTCAGCCTTCTGTACCATTGGGCCAGCTTAAATTCATCACTCTGAATATGTCCCATTCACATTCATGTCCCATCATGTGAGTAGAAATTTAGAAAAACCCTGTCTGGGGTAAGGGCACAAAGTTCTCTCCAGTGTCATAGGGCGTGTGGCAATGGGAATGTTGGGTGTGGTGCAGAGCAGTGGCTGTGGAGCAGCAGTTATCAGAGAGACTGTCTGGAGACTGAAGTGTTGCCCCCTCTGCATGCACCTCTCTGGGCTGAGGTGGGTGTCACTAGACTCCAGGCTAAGTTGACTAGGATTTGGGGAACCACTTCCTACCACAGGGGGTGCCATGGAGGCGGTTTGGCTGAATTGTTGTGGGCTTTTGCAGGGTGTGGGTGGCGGTCAGGAGCACATTCGTCAGCCGGTGCCACTTCACAAGACATATGCCGCTCGGGCGAGATGGAACTGTCAGGAGGAGGCACCCGTAGTGGTGGCCAGGGAGGATGTGGGGGCCCACCATAGGGGAGGCACCAAGGTGGGTGGTAGAGGACCACAGTAGAGGAGGAAGCAGCTTCTGGTGTGGGACTATATTGTTAGTGGAGTAGTTTTGGGAGGAGGAAGGTGAGGTGCCAACCTGGTGCCTCGACATAGAGGGATGGATATCGGATCCTAAGGATCACTAGGGCAGGAGGGGGAGCTGGATATCATTGTCCAGCTGGGGATGAATGACCTGGCTAGGCACAGACCTGGGATTGCACAGAGTGATTTTAGGGAGCTGGGGAGTTATCTTAGGCAGGTAGCGTGCGCAGTGGCTTTAGCTGAGGTGCTGCCTGTCTGCAGCAGGTGGAAGATAGGTTCTCTGCATCAGGCGCTCAACTTGTGGCTGAAGGAATGGTCTAGGGAGGGGTTCCACTACACTGGAGTCTGGGGACCATCCTAGAGTGATAGGTGCCTGTACAAGGGTGATAGCTTGCATCTGTCCAGGAAGAGAATTACAGCCCTCAGTGGACGGTTTAAATGTTACTTTGACTAACACTTAAACTTGCTGAGGAGGGTGGGAGAAGAATAATCTGGGAGACATAAATAGCCACTCCCACCCACAGCAGACTGAAGCAGTGAGAAGGGAACACTTGAGGGGAGGTAAATTACCCGCCAGGTGCAAAATAAAGAAAAAAGCAGAGTAGTAGAAAGAAATGGGGACAGGAACACAAGCTGTGAAAAGAGAGCTAGAAAGGTGGATGGGCAAAAGGAGGGCAGAGCAGAGTGGTAACAAAATATGGAAGGCCATGTTTACAAATGCAAGGCGTCTAGGAAATAAAATTCTGGACCTAGAGGCCATCATGGCACAGGCAGATTTGGATATACGTGGCCATTATTGGAGTCATGGTGCACAGGAAACGAGACTGGGACATGGCTCCAGGCTATACTCAGATCAAGAAGGACAGAGTGGTAAGAAAGAGAGGAGGGTGAAGGTATAGGGAGAGTATAAAAGCAACAGAGGTACAGAGAATCCAAGGGGGGGAGTGGAAGGGTTGGAGGTACTGTGGATCACCCTGGAGATGAGGAATGGAACTACGATACATACTGGCGTGATATACAGACCTACAACACATGGGAGAATTTAGATAACTTGAATCGTCTTGGTAGCCCTCTGTACTGCCTCCATCTGGTTTTTGTCTCTCATAAGGTAGGGGCTTCAGTACTGCACACACTATTCCAGGTGCAAACGCATCATGGACCTATACAGGGGCAGAATGACCTCTTTCCGGTGATGGTGTAAAATATCGGGTACACGTAGGACCTACGCTATCAGTGTAGAGCTCAAGTTATGCTGTCTGGTAACTTTGACCCTTTCCTTTTTATTACTTTATTTGGGTTGGGGTTCACCCCCGCACTACCCTGTAAAAAAGCAAGGGTTTGTGCCCCCCAACTTAAATAAACTGACACCAAGTAAGGCACGTGACAAATCAGTAATGTATTCAGGAAGCTTTTATGGCAAGCTTCCTTGGTGAACCTGATATTCTACACCATTGCTCTTTCCCTCTGCTAGAGAAACCCCTTTATGTGCAGTCCAGTGTCCTGCTCGCCTTCTCCACCAACCTTTTGCACTGTTTAGACTGTTTCATGTTGCTTGTAATTACTATACCTAGGTCTGTCTACTCCTCAGAGACTGTGACTTTAACCTCCTTGAGACATGTCTGTGCCCTGGGGTTCTTAAACCTATGTTCATTACATTGCACATTCTAGCATTGAACCCCAGCTTTCAGACCACCTTTCCAACCTTACGAAGTCCTCCCTTAGATCTTTCTCACCCTTTTTAGTGTCCACTGTCCCCCAGATCTTGGTATTAACTGTGAAAAGATGCATTTTGCCTTTGATGCCTCTCCAATGTCGTTGATGAACACACTGAATAGGACTGGACCCAGCACTGGTCCTGTGGGACCCTGCTAAAAACTTGTCATCCAGCAGTGCTCCCTCCCGCCACCTGCTGTGTTCTATATTCCTAGCCAGTTTGCCGTCCACCTGGTTAGTTTCTCCACGGTCCCCATATCTGTCAGATCTTCCAAGAATCAATCTTCTCCATAGCTTCCCACTGATGGGTCCAAGCCAGAGGCATGAGGACTCCGCAAGAGCCAGAATTTTCTGGGCCGGAAGAATGAGTAGGTCTCATGTGTGTCATGGTACTCACCACCTGGTATACAGTGGTACCAGCCCCAGCCACCTCATATTCCCCACTATCGATCTGTAGCAGCTGCTGTTCTCTCGGGTGTTCTGTCCTCCGCCTGGCCGGCCCGGCCAACCCCCAGGTCCGCTATCAAATCTGGGACATCACCATTGCAAGTGGTGGCCTTGCTGCTGCACCAGTGAGCCAGCAATGAGGATGATGACCTATGCAACAGTCTAGAGAACTCAGAACTGATTGCTGTCACCGTATCTCAGAAGGATCTCTCTTCAGACTTTGTTCAGAAATATTCATACTGCTTTAAATTTTGAGCTAGCAGTCATAGACCAGGCTAGGCTCCTCCAGCTGGAGTTTCTAAATGTGCTGACATCCCAATCTCTCTAGTTCATCTCATCCAGCCAGCCCTAGAGAGACAACCTCTGAGTGTCCTGAGAAGGCCTGCTACTGTGGCAGCTGTTTCCAAACAAGCAAATGGAAAATATGCAGTGCCCAAATATAAGCCCATGTATTTCACTTGGCCAATAATGGATGCATTTGTTATTTTGGCTGAAAGTGATCAAGCCGTAGTGTCCAAAGCAGTCACCGCATACCCCACTAACAAGGAATCACGTAAGGGGCTAGCTAGCTACCAGGGTCATTTCTCAAAGTCTGAGTACTTCCTTTGGTGCAAGCCAAAATCTCTAGCAGAGAGACTGCCAGATACAGAGGCAAAATGGGAAACGCTGCTTGTTTTTAGGCAGGGTATTGGACCTCTAACAGCCATTAGCTTAAGGCCTCTGTGGGTGCCTTTGATGCAACAGCTCACTCCATGGCTGTGCAGGTATCTGTGTCAGGTGGCATTCCTGGCTTCACCCCGGATCTCCAACAGGTCATGAATGTGCCCTTCAGTGGCCTGAGTCTAATGAAACACGAACAACTCTTAAGACTACCGGGTGGGCTCTGTACAACAACCCACAAAGGGAAGGGGATGCAACTCCTCCATAACAGGAGGTCCTTTCGTGGTAAGGGCAGGGAAACCCAAAACAACAGACCTCAGCCTCCCCAGGCAGAAAAGGATGCGCAGTCAAAGTCACAGGCATCAAAAGTACTGGTTCCACCATCTGAAGCTCTGGCCCCGGGTCCTCTTAAACTGCCCGAGGGGGCCATTCCTCCCCCAGTAGGGGGACACCTCATCCAGTTCTACTGTCAGTCGAATCCATCTCAATAAACAAATCTGTTTTAGTGATTATCCGAGAGGGGTACTCATTGGGGTTCACCCGTGTCACGGCGACAGGAAAAACCGCAATAGTCATTGGGTCACAAGCACAATGCCAATGGCAAACGTTGCGCCCAGCAGTTGTGCCACCTGAACCCAGCGCGCCCAATGCCGTGGTGCACTTTCTGCCTGTTTGCAGGGTGCATTGCCCCCACACCCCCATATCTAAATATCACCTCCAGGTCAGAGGTGTATAGGACATGGGGCGCAACACCCGGATGGCGCCATCCCTGCTGGGTGCCGCAAAATCCAGTTCACCTGCATGATGAGTGAACTGGTTGTGGGGCCCATATAATGGTATACACTCCCTGGAGTTGTTAGACTCCCCACCCCTGGACAATCCTTCCAGAAGGCAACTTCCCCTGTTAGCTCACATGTTGGAGCTTCTGGTACAAGAGATTTATGAGCCTTCTGAGAAACACGGCAGAGGACATAATACCAGGGATAGAATGGAACACAGGGTTCTACTTCCACTACTTTCTGATACCAAAGGAATCCTATTCTCCATCCCAGGAAACTGAACAAATACATGCATTGAGAAAAATTCATAATGATTTCTCCGGGATCCTTGCTGTGGAGTGTATCTAAGTTTTTCGGAGCATATCGGCTAGTGGAGGCTGCTTCCCTGTTGTTTTATCTTTACTGCCTTACCTGAAACATCAGGATTGGCTAGCATCACTGGATATGCAGGAAACTTACCGTACCTGGACAACTGGCTTCTAAAAAGCCTATCCAGTTAGGAGATCTGGAATGCAGTGGCCACTGCCTCTTAATTTCTGACATCCGTGGGAGTCCTGCTGAACCTTGTCTAGTCACAGCTGGTCTCCCCCCAAACAGGTATTGCTGTTCATAGGGGCTGTTCTGAACACAACCCAGGCTTGGACTTTCCTTCCGGACAGCAGAGTATGTGCAATCTTGCAGATGGCAAGCTTCATCATGGAATAGAAGGCTGGACCAACCCACTCCATGCAATGCATGCACAGACTCGTGGCATCCTCAGTGTTCACAGTACCACTAGCAAGGCTGCACATGAGAACAACTCAGTGGATGCTAAGTACCAGGTGGTCTCAGGCATCACACCCCAGAACTTACCCCATTCAGGTGACCAGACCCCTGGTGAGGTGGTCAGTGGCAGAAGACCTGCTCCAGGGCTTCCTTTCCTCCGGATTGGAGTCCGAGGTGACTGTCACCATGATGCCTGTTTACTGGAGTGGAGAGCCCACTGCCAAGGTCTCTAGACACAAAGGGTCTGGGACTTATCAGAAACATGTCTCCACATGAATATGCTGGAGATGCATGCTGTGCTGTACGGTCTGAGAGCTCTAATGAACTTAAGTCAGCGGAAAGGCAGTCCTCCAGACAGACGAGAAGTTTGTCATGTACTGTGTCAGCAAACAAGGGAGAACACATGCTTACCCGCTCTGCAGGGAGGCAGTAAGAGTGTGGGAATAGTGCCTGGAACAAGGGATCCTGCTCCAAGCAGTCTGTCTGCCAGGAGTGAAAAACAAACAAACAAAAAAAAAAACACTGACAGGAGAAACAGATTACAGGGAAGCAAAGGCTCACGTATTTGATACTGTACATTCTTCTTCTGAGTCGAATGTTACTGTGGGGAAACTTGCTGTATCCAGCTTTTTTTGATGATCCAGCGTTTCGAGAATGGGAACAAAAAAATATCTGTCTCTCGGGTCACTTGTATAATAATGGTAAATTAATGTCCTTCCACGACTTGGTTAATTGATGTGGTATCCCAGAGCAGAAGAAGAAGAATCAGGATTTATATAGCGCTTTTCATACATCCAAAGCGCTTTACAAGTAATGCTAGACTGGTAGTGAAGTGACTGAATGTGTGGTGGCGGCCATATCGCACATCATCACCCACACACAGCTTGGATAATTGCATGAACCGGTTTATGGGAAGGGGAATGTTGGCCAGGACACTGGGAATGTTCCCTGCTCTTTGCAAAGAGTGCCCTGGGTTCTTTTACTTCCACCTGGGACACCCACCAGGATGGGCAGAAGGGACCTCGGTTTAACATCTCATCTGAAGGACGGCACACCCCAGCAGTACAGCACCCCCCAATACTGCACTCAGATGCAGTGATTTTCAGGTGCAAGTCCAATCCCGGTGTGGGATGAGAACCCACGACCTTCTGGTCCAGAGGCAGATGTGCTACCAACTGAGATACGCCGACACCTGATACATTTTGTTTGTGCTCAGGTGTCTAACCTCTAAATTGGGCCCTGTGCGTACGCTTCACAAATCTTCAGGCATTGTATTATATTACATAATGCACAGGAAACAAAGGGCTCGGTCTCTTCTTTATACAAGCACATTTTGACAGGAATTCCAGGCAAAACTGCTGATACCAGAGAGAAATGGCATATGAACATACGAGTGTGCCAGCAGAAACAGACCAGCCGGTCTGTCCGAGTCTGCTAGAGTGTGCAGCTAGCACCCTTAGTTTGCAGCTGCCCCCCCTCCCTTTGTTATCCCCTGCCACCCCCACCTCCCCCACCCTCACTCTCCCCTGTTCCTGTCCCATGCCTTTTGAAGCTGTTCACAGATTTGCAAGATACCACCCATTCTGGTAGTACATTCCATTTTGCTACCACCCTCTCTGTGAAATAGTGTTTCCTCATTTCCCGCCTAAATCTTCCCCTCTATTCTTAGCATGTGCCCTCTGGTGACCCTCCCCTCCTTAACTTAAAGACCCCATCTGCCCCATCCTTATTGATTCCCCTCAGATACTTGAATATCTCTATCATGTCCCCCCCCCCGTCCCTTCTATCCTCCAGGGTGTACATATTCAGGTCTCAGCCTGCTGTCATAGTTTCTCCCCTCCATTCCACATAGCATCTTTGTTGCCCTCCTCTGCACCCCCCCCTCCAGTAGCCTGATAATCACACTTTAGGTATGACCTCCAAAACTGTACACAGTACTCTTAAGTGTGGCCTTACCAGTGACCTGTAGAGGGGCACGATCACCAGAGGGGACTTAACTGCTTCTCTTCAATATTTTGAAGGATCCATGTATTATGAATGAATATAACGTTCATTGGGCCCCAGAAATCTTCCAACAATGCTAGAAGCCTTTGATTCCTATCAGTGCAGTCTGGAAAATGTATTTTTAAGTGATTAAACACAGCTCCTATGAAGAGCTTGAATCTGTAGCGGCAATTGTGGTTGGGCTCCTCGTCTCCCCCCAATCTGTGGTTTTATCCTAACTTGATTGGTACACTACCCCTACCCTTGTTTTCTCCCCCACTTCTGACTGCAGCTGTACCCATAGCATCTCTGTACCCTCCCCATGTCCTCCTTTGTGACCTTTATTCCCTTCCTGATGTATATTGCCACTCCTCCACCCCTGCCCTTTGTTCTGTCCTTCTTATAGAGGGTGCATCCAGGAACAGACAGATCTTGGTCATGGTTCAGAGTTGCCCAGGTCTTGGTGGCTGCCACAAGATCTGCTTGGCCCTTCATCATCATTTTGTTCCCCAGATTTCTGGCATTTGTGGATAGCACTCTCCACATCCCATGTTTCCTGCACCCCTCTTCCTTCCCAGTCCCCCTCCTTCCTTTAGTTGTCCTGCTAGCTTGCTCCCCTCCTTGTCTTTTTTTCTTCCTCTTCCCTCATAAACTACACTTATCTAAGCTATTATTAAATGCACTACTTTCCTGCCCGCCTGCCCACGCAGTGATAGTACAACCGCTTGCGATGCCAGCGACCTGGGTTTGGTAGCGAGCCTGGGCTGCTGGAGGGCTGGCCAAGGGGACAAGGATCGAGTGCCCAGAGGGCTGCTCTCCTTCTGGAGAGAGAGGGCTGCAGTCCCGCTGCTGTATCGCGCCACCTGGGTGACCACAGGTGGAGGTGCAGACAGGAAAGCAGAAGATATAGGGAGCGGCGGATGTCAGCCGAGGGTTCGGAGTAAAGACACATTTCAGAATGCCTTCGTCTCCTTGGTCCCTTATTCCATGCCGATGTCTGCAGGGGTGGGGACCAGAAAACAGAAAAAACCTACGTCAGCTCATGGAGATGGGCCCTGGCGCCGGAGACTGGGGGAGAAGCCCCTCAGTCTGCACCCACACTGGACGAAGGATAGAAGGGTTCTGCATCCCCCTTCCACCCCACTCTGGAGGTAATCCGAGGGCTTCAAGGAGGAAAGACACACAGAGCAACGGAAATCCTTGTGATCTTTGGCGCAGCCTGAGCGGTCATTTTGGGAGTCCCTGAGGGAAGGAGCAGGCATGCTGAGGAGGGGGCATAAACAGTAAGTTTAAAAAAAAAATGCACCATTTCCTGATTTCTAGTACTCTGTGCCACTGGAATGCTCCAGTGTGCATCTGGTATGTTGAAGTCGTGTAACAGGGCGATTTCCCCTCCAGCTGCTGCCTTCCTGATCTCTCTGGTTAGGGCTCTATCTGCCTCTTTTGACTGACTAGGGTGTCTGCAGATTACTCCTATGCAGGTAGCCTTTCCCAGCTGCTATAAGCTGTGCCTGTAGTGATTCAGTACACCTGCACCCTAGTCATCTTAGTCTCCATCACTCTGATACCTTCCCTAATGAACAGTGCAACCCCTCCCATTTTTCCTGTCCTTCTGAATAACACATAGCCTGGGACGGGAAGTTCCAGTTATGTTGGGTGATGTCAACATTTCTGTCACTGCCGTTATGTCTGGAGCTGCCGTCTGCTGCCATGGACTCGCGGATAACTAATTTATTATCAAGGCATTTGGGCAGACCACCCTCCAGAGACCTGTCTGCTGCCTTTTTCCATCCTTTGATCAGACCTGTAAGAACATACAAAGAAGCCAGTAGAAAAAGGCCATTTGATCTATCTAGTCTGCTCATATTGCAGGGTCCTTAGCTTAAGTTAAAGACCCTGCTCTCCTCCCAATCCATTCTTCCCTCTGTCCACCCTCTGTGACCCTTATTCTCCCCTAACTCCATTCAGGCCTCTCTTGAAGCTGCCCACTGCCTTTGACATAACCACCTCTTCCAGAAGCACATTCAACTTCGCCAGCATGCTTTCCATGAAGAAGTTCCTCCTAGCTCACCTCTTGAACCTCCCCTTCCATTTTGAGAGTATGTCCCTTGTGTTCTGGTTTCCACTTGGCTTAAAGAGATCCTTCTTATCCAGCCTATTTGTTCCTTTTAAATGCTTAAAGATCTCAATCATGTCCCCACTCTCTCTCCTCTAGCAATACATGTTCAGGGACGCCAACCTCTTCTCATATATTCTGCCCTGCTGGTTCATGACTATCTTTGTTGCCCCCGGACTGTCTCCAGCAGGATAATGTCCTTTTAAGGTATGGGCACCAGTACTGTACACTGTATTCCAGATGTGGCCTCACTGTTGACCGTACAAAGGTGAAGTATTACCTCATCTCACCTGCAGCTGATCCCTCTGGCAGTGCAGCCCAACATTTGATATGCCCTTCAAGTTTATTGCAGGAAAACTCCATTGAGCAAGCTCATTTCCAAGGAGGTCCTGTGACATAAACACTTAAAGTACAAACACAGATAGGTAATAACAGTATATACATGAAATGCATGTTACATGATACAGGCTGGATATACATACAAGGGTACCACATAGGGTGACCGCAGGTGGTAAACATTGATATGAGACAGGGAAGCAACTTACAGGTTGCATACTGATAAATGAAACATGATGACTGGTGTGTGCAATACATATATTTTGGCAGCTAGAACAAACAGTCTACAACTGATATGGGGGAGAGTGATTTGATAGAGTAGCAGTGGGCGTAAGCATAGATAAAGCCAGGAGTAAACGAAGGGAAGCAGTTAATATGACAAATCAATTATACCTTACCAGTGGATAAATATGGCACACATGGGGAAGGCTTGCTGCTGCTTTCCTATACTGCGTGAAATGCTTCAGGTCACTACCGATCATCACACTCAAATATTTCTCCTTCTCCGATGCAAATACCAGGACCCTTCTAGGCTGTATGCCATCCTGGGGTTCTTGGTTCCAGTGTGCATTTCTTTGCATTAAAGCCAATCTGCCAAATCCCAGACCACCGTTCTAATTTTCCAGATCCATCTTTAGGTCCTGTATCCCTTCTGCTGTGTCCACCCTCCCACAGATCTTGATGTCTGCGAATAGGCACATTTGCCTTTAATGCTATTCCCAATAACATTAATGAAGACATTGAACAGCACAGGTCCTAACACCAAGCCCTGCAGGACCCCACTGGTGACCTCCTTGGTACAAGATAGTTCACCCCCATCACCACTCTCTGGGTCCTTTGCCTCAGACAGTTTTCCACCCATCTGGTCGACTTTTCCCCCAACCCCTAGATTCACCAACTTCCTGATCAACCGCTTGTGGGGTATGGAGTCAAAGGCCTTGCTGAAGCCCAAGTAAATGATGTCCACACTGCTTGGCCCCTGTCTGTTGTATTAGTGAACCAATCAGATTTGTTTGACATGACCTTCCTCCCGTAAACCCGTGCTGTTTCACATCCTGGAAACCATGCTCATCTAGATACTCATCAACTTTTCTTTAAGTATGGTCTCCATGAGTTCGCACATGATTGAGGTCAGACTGGTCTGTAATTCCCTAGGTCATCCTTGGACCACTGTTATGGAGGGACACTATATGTGCTGTTCTCCAGTCCTGCGTTACCATGCCTGACTCCACTGTACTATTGAACAGGCTGGCCAGTGGATCTGCAAGCTGTTCCTGCACCCTTGGATGTAAGCCATCCAGGCCTGAGGATTTGGCCACTTTCAATGCTAGCATCACTGTCCTCACCCTGTCCACCTCTATCACTTCATCTGTGCTGTCTGTCCCTTGCCATTCTTCCCCCCTAGTGGCACTGATCCGTCTTTCTCCCTGGAGAAGACTGAACAGAAGTACTCATTCAGTACCTCTGCTTTGCCCTCATTCTCCTCCAGCCAGCTGTCCCCTTTCCTTAGACTTACAATCCCATCTTTCTTGTCAATATAGTGAAAAAAAGGCCGCCTTCCCTTTCTCAATTCCCTCACTTTTGGGCCTTAGCCCCTCAAACTACCTTACCTGCTATGCTAACCATCTTCAGTTAATCCTTCCTTTCTTTCTTTCTCTTGATCCTCCTGAATTTCTTGTAGGCTAACCTCCTGTCTCTTACTGCCTGGGTGACCTCAGTACAAAACCAACCGGGCGCCTTGGCTCTTTTCCCCTTGAGCCTAACGCACTCCTCTGTGGCAACCACTATTCCCTCCTTGATGGCAGACCACCTTTGGTCCACTCCATATCCCCTCAGATGCTTGCCAGCTGATTCCTTAGCAAGTTGCCCATCTTCCTGAAGTCCACCTTCCTAAAACTCAGGATTCTAGCTTTAATGGGGGCCCTTTACCTGCTCATGTCCAACCAGAACCACACTGTGTGATGGTCACTACTACCCAGGGCTTCTTGATGGATATACCCTAGATATGCTCCCCATCCATCAGCACAAGATCAAGGATTGCCCCCTTCCTGGTGGGCTGTGTGATGCCCTGCATCAAGAACCCCTTTTGCAGCGTATCTAGGATCACCTGACTCCTGGCACAGGTTGTGGCTGGTACTCTCCAGTCCTCCTTGGACAGGTTGAAATATCCCACTATCACCACCTTTTCTTTCCCCTCTAGTAGTCAGTATTTGCAAATTAAATTCCCTGTTTGTTTTCTCTTCCTGGTTGGGTGGTCTATAAACTACCCCCCAACCTCACCCTCCTCCCTGTATTAGACAGTAAGTGGATCCACATTGCATTATGGTGACCTGGCTGAGGGATGACGCAGGTCCAGTAGTGGAGGACTCTTTCCTGGCCGGGTTTTCCATAGTGCACTGCCTGAGGTGGGATTGTAGGGGTGGGGGTGTGGCCATCCGTTTTAGATCCAAACTAAATTTTTCTGTGCACCCAGTGGGTTCCACTTTGTTGTTTGAATGCGTGGTCATTCGTGGGGGTCCAGGTTGCAAAATCCTCTTCATATATCGGCCTCCAGGGTGAAGAGGGGGATTTTCTGCAGGAAGTTGCAGACTTCATCACCAAGAAGGTGTTGGAGTCACCTAGATGGTTGGTTCTGGGTAACTTCAATGCCTGGATCGATGATGAACACTACTTTACATTTGGTCATGACTTTCTCCAGTCAATGACTTTGGGCCTTGCACAAGCTGTTGCTTCTGCGACCCACAGTCACACCTTGAACTTAGTGTTCACACTTGGGCTTGCTGTCTCTGACCTTACGATTGATCTGGTCGGATCACCGTACAATAAAGTTTTCTTTCCCACCCTCCGTTAGTCCATCCCCTGTGGAGATGGTCTGCTAACGCCCTTTGAAGGGGTTGTCCCCAGATGGACTGATGGCGGAACTGAATCTACCAGATCTGAGTGCTGCAGGTGCGGGTAAGGCGGTTGCAGTCTATAATGGGGTTGTTTCCAAGGCACTCGACTTTGTGTACGACCCAGGTCTTCTCGCTTAAGACCCCCGTGGTTTGATGGGGCTCTCAAGGAGATGAAGACCAGGGGTCAGAGGTTGGATCGCTTTTGTCAGCGGTCTCAGGAAGATAAGCTGGCTTTGAGAACTCACTATGGTGAATAACAAAGGGCAATCAACTATAAGAAGGCAGGGTTCCTGTCTGGGGAGATTGCTGCAGGGAGGAACAGAGCAGCTCTGCCTTTTCATACTGTAGACAAGCTTCTCCATCTGCCTGTCTGCAGCCAAAATAAGCCTCTTCAGTCACTCAGTGTTAGGAGTTTGCTGTTTTTCTCTGATCGGGTATCCTCCATTATGGCTGGGATCTTTCCAACTGGGCAATTACAGCCCTGCGGTGGCAAGTCGTGGGTGTCCAGAGGCACTGCTATTATCTGGAGTGAGTTTATGCTGGTTAGGGTGGCAGAGGTCTGCAAGGTGGTTTCAAAGCTATGGCCCACATACTGTGAACTGGACCCAGGCCCGACTCATCTCTTAGTGGGATGTGTTGAGTCCATTGCTGCAGTGTTCACCTAGATTGTCTGGTGCTCACTTTGAGGGATGCTTTTCATGTGCCTTGAAAGAAGCGCTGTTGAGACCTCTCCTAAAGAAGCCATAGCTAGACCCTGATATCTTGGCGAATTATAGACCTATCTCTAACCTCCCATTTGTGGGTAAGGTTATTGAGAAAGTAGTGGCTATACAGTTCGAAGCACACCTCGCAGCCCATGACATCTATGATCCCTTGCAGTAGGGGTTTAGATCAAGACATAGCACTGCAAGGGCGTTAGTCAGAGTGCAAAATGATCTCCTCAGGGCAAGAGATGGGGGGATTGGTCAGAACTTGTTCTCCTTGATCTCGCCTCAGCATTTGCCACTGTGGACCATGTGGTGTTGCTGGATCACCTAGGGGAGCTCTGTGGACTCACCGGTACCGTCATCAACTGGTTTGAGTCCTTCCCCACAAGCAGGACACAGAAGGTAGTGATGGAGAATTTCTCATCCTGCCTGAAACCCCTGCCATGGGAATGCCCCAGGGTTCGGTCCTGTTGTCTGTGCGGTTCGCAGTGTACATGCTTCCACTGGGTGAGATCAATAGACACTACAGCTTGGGTTTTCACTGTTATGCAGACGACACCCAGCAGTACATGTCATTTGCACCCAGGACGGGTGATGCCGTGGAGATGCTGAATAAAATGCCTGGATGAGATTCAGGACTGGATGTCCTCTAACTGGCCGAGACTCAGTCTTGACAAAACGGAGGTGCTGGTGATTGAGCCTAGTCGTCAGCAGGATGTGGGTGCTGCTGGGATGGGAACAAGGTTATTCCTTGGGCCCACTCCTTGAGTGGCATCTACCAAGGTGAAAATCTGGGCATCATCCTTGATGATGGAATGACACTTGAAGGTCAGGTGTCGTCCGTCATCAGGGGCGGTTTTACCACCTGAGGAGCGTTGCCGGTTTAAAGTCTTGATTCCACCCGACAGCCTTCTTTCACTGGTACATGGCATTTGTGGCGTTGCAGCGCAACTAGTGAAACGCTTTACTCCTCGGGTCAATGGAGGGTGCTCCAGCACTTGCAGTTGGTGCAGAACACTGCAGCCAGGCTGTTGATGGGCCTTCAAGGTTCTGTGATGTGACCTGGTTCTGTGAAAACTGCACTGGCTGCCAGTTAGGTAGAAGTCATCTTCAAGGTAGGCTTGTTCATCTTCATGGCCCTACATGGATCGGGCCCTGGCTACCTGGGTGACCTCCTGACTCCTCTACTGAGGGCTTCCTAGTGGTTCCCAGGGCCCACCTGAAGTCCTCTGGAGACTGTTCATTTGAGGTCGGGGACCTGGTATTGTGGAACTTGCTCCCAAGGTCCTTGAGGAAGGCTCCATCGGTGGAGGCTTTTAAGTGGGGGCTAAAGGCACACCTTTTTAAAGAAGTGTTTGTGGTTGGATAATGGGAGATCGGATAACTGAGGTTATACTGTAGTTTAGAACAATAAACTACTGCATTGTTTTATTTTATTTTAATTCAGGATTGCTTTGTTTAATTACTGTTGTTATTGCTGTTGTATTGTTTTTATATCTATGTATGGTTTCTTATTCCTGCTAACCTGTACAGTGCCCAGAGCTCTCCGGGATTGGGCGCATAAATAAATTTACTTACAGTCGTGGCCAAAAATATTGGTGCCCTTGCACTTTTTTCAAATAACTCACAATTTCCTCTAAACATAAGTTGAAATTAACAAGAGTATTTGGTCTCCACAATTCTTTATTTCTCTGTTAATTCAGAACCTTTGTTTTTTATTCAGAATTTAATATATCCTTTTAAATCAGAAAATGAAAAGAAATGGCATTGACAAAATTATTGACACCCTAGACTTAATATTTGGTAGCACAGCCTTTGGTCAAAATAACTGCAATCAACCGCTTCCTATAGCCATGGGTGAGCTTCCTGCACCTCTCTACTGGCAGTTTGGCCCACTTTTCTTGTGCAAACTGCTCCATTTCTCCCAGATTTGAAGGGTGCCTTCTCCCATCTGCTGTATTCAGATCTCTCCACAGGTTTTCAATGGGATTTAGATCTGGACTCATTGCTGGCCACTTCAGAACAGTCCAGCGTCCTGTCTTGAACCATTCTTGGGTGCTTTTTGAAGTGTGTTTGGGGTCATTGTCCTGCTGGAAGACCCATGACCTTCGACGGAGATCAGCTTTCTGACACTGGGTTCAACATGCGGCTCAAAAATGACCTGGTAATCTCAGATTTCATGATGTCATGCATCGTTCAAGGCACCCAGTACCAGAGGCAGCACAGCAACCCCAAAACATCACTGAACCTCCTCCATGTTTGACTGTAGGAAGGTATTCTTTTCTTTGAAGGCTTCATTTTGTTTTCTGTAAACATAGAGATGATGTGCTTTACCAAAAAGCTCTAATTTGGTCTCATCTGTCCACAGGACATTCTCCCAGAAGGATTTTGGCTTGTTCAGGTGTGTTTTGGCAAACTCCAGTCGGGCTTTCTTATGTCTCTCTCTCAGCAGTGGGGTCCTCCTGGGCCTCCTACCATATAACCCCCTTTCATTGAGTTGGTGACGGATGGTGCGAGTTGAAACTGTCGTACCTTGTGTCTGAAGGTCAGCTTGAATCTGTTTGGCAGTTGCGGCCATCGAGTGATTTCTCCACCATTTGAACAATCCTGCGCTGCAGTCTTCGATCAAGTTTTCTCTTGCGGCCACGTCCAGGGAGGTTGGCTACAGTGCCATGGGCCTTAAACTTCCTGATAACATTACGTACAGTGGAAACAGGAACATCAGGGTCTCTGGAGATTGATTTGTAGCCTTGAGCTTGTCCATGCTTGGCTACAATCTTCTGTCTGACCTCCTCAGACAATTCTCTGGCTTTCTTTCTTTTCTCCATGCTCATTGCGGTACACACAGTGACACAAAACAGGACCTTTTCTCTATTCATACTGGTTGAATGAGTGAATTTTATATTGCAGGCACCTGCAACTCGCCACAGGTGAGGTCAGTTCCAAAGTGAAGGAGAATCACCTGCTTGAAATCTAATCATTTCTAACTACTTCTAAAAGGTGCCAATAATTTTGTGCGGGCCATTTAAGGATTTCTGTGTAGAATAAGCTAAGACTTGGTAAATTTTTCTGGGTTTTGTTTTTATTCCACCAAACCAAAGAAATACATATGTGGATACCAAAATATTTTTAATTTCAACAGTTTTCTGGAAGGAATGGTGCATTATTAGAAACAACTGCAAGGTGCCAATATTATTGGCCCACGACTGTACTACTTACTTATATTGCTTCTGCCTTTCCTTCTCTGGCTCCCTCCCCTCATACATGTTATACCTTCCCTGATGTAAACTGCCCCCCTCCCTTTCCTACCATCCTGTCCCTCCTCAGCCTCCTGTATAATTTATACCCAGGGATCAGGAGGTCCCAGTCATGGTTTGGTGTGGACCAAGTCTCAGTGACCACCACGATGTTCACTTCTCTTTGCCAACAGCGCCTTCAGGTCATCCATCTTGTTCCAAGACTTTGTGCATTCAGGGACACCACCTTCCACCTAGATTCTGAGCCTCCTTCCCTTCCCTTCCCTCCCATCTGCCATTCTCATTTCTCCCTGTTACTTGTGCCTCCCCCAACCCCCACTGCTAACCCCTTCACGTCCCCTTCTACTGGTATGGGGGGGAGGTCTACTGACGTCCTCCTCTGAGTCTCTGGGCCTGCATGCCCATTTGCTCCCCCCTTCCCAGTAGTTTAAATTTAGTATATGGGTTATGTTCCCCCTAGTTTGTCCATGAGGACCCTCAAGTCCCCACTACTGAGGTGCAGTCTGCCTGGTACAAAAAGCATTTTATTTGACCAGGTCTCCCCTCGGTGACCAATACAGTTGTACCCTTTCTCCTTGCACCATTCCCTCAGCCTGTCATTGAATTCTTCTGTCCTTTTCTTCTGACCGTGCTGCCTCGGTACTAAGCAACTTCGTCTGAGAATGCCAGTGATCTGGCTATCTCCCTGCAGGTCTTCCCTGTCACCCTGAATCTATCTTGTACTACCACCACCTCCTCTGGCTAGGTCGTTGGTACCTTTATGTACAACTATGATTGGTTTCCCTCCTACCTGTTTCACTGACTCCCTAATTCTTGGACACACCCTCTCCGCTGTCATCCCTGGCTTGCAGACCACCTTCCTACCTGTATTTGTGTACCCCTTCCTTCCCCAATACCTTTAATTATGGACTCCTGTAGAATTACTACCCTTCTGCCTCTTTTATTTTTCCTCTCTCCCTTACTACACTGACTGTACACTCTTCCCCACCCAACTGCCCCCTCCACCTTGGTTAACATCCCACCCTTACTGTCCCCAAACCTTGCTTGCCTGACACCTCCATAGCCTTTCTTTTCCTCCATCTGTTTCTCCCACCCCCATGTTCTCCCCTTTCTGATCACCCCACACGCCTTCTTCCTCTTCAATCCTGCCACCCTACCCACCCTCCCACCCCTGCTTCACTCTCCATATTCCATTACTTGACAACCTTGTACAATCCTACCCCTGTCTCTTGTTCTACTTCCCCAGCCCAGTTGTCTTAACCCAACCTCTTTCCCTACCTCTTGTTCATCCTGTCACAAACCCACTCAGCAGGTCAGCCCTCTACTCCCAAAGTGCCAACCTCCGAGTGCAGTCTTGTGAACAGTTAACAGAAATGAGGTAACCCTCCTGTCTGTTTTGTGGGTTCGAATCAACCTTTGGCCTCAGTTCTGGAGGGATTCAAACTGTGAACCTCTTGCTAGCGTACCCAATGCACAGGCTCAGAAAATTCTGTCTTCAGGGGGCCAGATATCTTTGCCTACAGGCACCTAACCAGGTATACAAAATGAACCCTTAAAAATTCTAAAAAAGACCTCAGATTACTCTTACCTTTTCCAGTTTGGTATCACTATTGAAGCTTATGCACAATGTCTGCTTTAACCATATATACTTCACTTGTTAAAGAAAAGAAATTCAAAGACAGACCAAGTAGACTCTAAAAATAGAGTTTTACTAAAATAGATAAAAGTATGTAAAACATAAAATACAGAACCATATATCACAAGAAGCATACAGTCTTTTAAAAGAACAAGGTTTTAACAGTGCAGTTCCTACTACAGTACTTATATTTTGTCTCTCTCTCTCTCTACCTGTATACTTGCTTAAAGTGCTCAAAGATGTTTCTTTGTCAGAGTGTAGGTAGAAGTGTCTCTGAAGAAAAACAGAATACTGTTTAAAAAAAACTCTGTTCGCCAACCCCTTTGTGTGAGGTCACCTAGCTCCTCCTCTGTTTAATAAAAAATCATACACCCAGGGTGTTTTATCATTTTAGAAGGAAAGTTAATTAAGGTTACATCAGCAGAAACTCCTTTCCCCATGTGACCTCCCCAATCAAGTCTGTAAATTTCCTTTCATCTATGAGCAGTATCCCCTCTCACACAGACATCAAAGCATTTATGATTTCGCACCAGTGTGCCAAACCTGGTTTCCTCCTCGAAATGTCATAAAATGGATTCTGATTTCCCTCTTAGCAGTTAAAGCTATATTTAACTTGGATAAACAGGAGATTCTTGATTAAGGCCTGTTCTAGTCTGTAATTACCTTCTGGCCTCCAGGTAACACCTTATATCTAAAACCTGTGTGTGTGTGTGTGTGTGTGTGTGTGTGTGAGATATCTCACATGCTGTCTCAGCATCTCTAATGAGAGACAGTCCATAACACATTTTTATATTACAAAAAAATGATAATGTACTCAGAACTGGCTGTCCACGTGTCACACACCCCATTTCACATCCAGATAGTGGGTGAAATCTATTCTTTAAAGGCACTTCTTTAAATGCTCCCACTTCTGTTGCAACCTTTGCGGTCCCACCCCTTCCCACTACCACTTGCAATTCCCATCCCTGGGCTCCCTGGCCTTCTGAGGTACATTATCCCTGAATCCAGGGTGATCCTGCCTGCCCCCTTCCCTGCATTCTGATTTTGCTCCCCTGGGCATCCCCCATCTATCTTTCTCTCCCCTGCCCTACTTCTCTTTCTCTCCACTCCATACTCCCCAGTCCCCATCTGTGTTGCGTTACTTCTGCCCTTAGATGCTACAGGCTTCTGCACACTGGGCAACTCCCTGTTCCCCACATCATCCTCAGGAAGCCTGCAGCCCCACAACCATTGCAGGACGCCACCCTCTTCCCACTGCCCTGATACCTGTACATGCTTCTGTTTCCTCACATCCTTCTGACTCTTGCCTCCCTTAACCCACCAGATATGTACCTCTATATATAAACCAGTTGGAGATGTCTTACAGCAACCCCAAATCTTCTTGAGTCTCTCTGAACCCCTACCCTTCTTTGATGCTCAATGCGAATGTAAGCTGACCTAGATTGGGATCAGCTGCAATCCTTCCAACACCCTACAGTGTATTGCTGCCCTCTTTACACTCCCCCAGACTGACCAGCATGGCCTGCAGCCTGTAGTTCTCTTGCAGACATCCTGCCGATACCCCCAGATGCTACTGTGTTAGACATCACACTCCTGCTTCATGGCACTCACGCTTTGGGGTCACTTGGAGGTATGAGTATTATATAGGGACTGAGTCAGAGTTCAGCTGCTGATCTCCTGCCCTCAGTCGGCCGTCTGGTGCCTCCTCCCTACACCCAAGTCCCACACAGAGGCCCTCACCAAAATTGCAACATTTCAGTCAAAGTACTGCAATTATAAAACAATACAGACCTCAGCCCTCCTACCACCCTCCAACAGCTGATCATGATCGCCACTGGCATCCACTTGCTCCTCCACACCCAGTGGTGTCTCCAACAGAATGAGCAGACTACACGGTTAGGCCTTTTTTCCTAATTCACTTATTCCCTTTAATATGCTTGTACCTGAAATCTTGTCTCCAAATCTTTTCCAGTTCTCTGTCTCTCTTGGGTGTGTGACCTTGCCCTGTACCCCATCTGTGTTACCTCCAGCTTCCAGAATGCCCCTTCTGGTTGGAGGAGTGCTTACTAGGCCTCTCTCAATTGGGCATACTTGTTGTGGCTCTAGTCCCAGCATTCCCCCTAAACAACTGTAATGCCCTTGTACCTCCCCATGAAGGTTTAAATAGCTTTTGTCCCATGGCACCCCAGTCTCCTAGGAAGTGAACCCCCTCTTGAGCAAACCACCCTTTTAACAAATCATTAAGTTGGAAGGTTTTCAGCTTCCTTGCCTTCTCCCCTCCCATGTACTGTGAGGACATCTGGGAAAGTCGTAGTATCAGCCAGTCCCTTGGCCCTCAGTGCCCTGAAATTGTCTTTAACTACCCCAATGGCTTTCGTGCCAGATCATTAATCCCAGCATGGACAGTTACATCTGTGCTCTCCCATCTCCCTAACTGGCCTTTCTATCCTAGGGAGTAACTGGTCTGCTGTTGTCCCTGGGAAACTGTGCAGTAACCTCCCCACCCGATCCTAGCTTCCAGACACTAACGCAATACCCTAACAGTTGGGTCCCCTTTATGAGAATTTCTTTCCAGCTGTCCTTTTGGACTGCACCTCCAACAACAGGCTTTGCTGTTGGGCTGTGAGGGCATCAGGGTGCTCTTTTCCTGACCAGGGAGTAGTACTCGGATTACATTCCTGGGTGGGGGAGTGGTTGCTTGTTGCTGTCCCAGAGCCTTTCCTCTCTTGAAGTAGAAATCCCTTGACTACTCCTAATACTCACCACCTTTCATCCCTGTTGTGAACCTTTGGGGTATACTTATCGAGAGAAGCTGCAGTGGACACCTGGCACCCACTCCAACCTTTTCTGCATCTGCTGTAATACTGTCCACACTACAACCAGTTTATATTGAAGTGCTTCAAGACTCTGACAGACCAGGAATCCTCCACAGAATACCCTGAAGGAGTGTGGCTCTGCAGGACCTCACCCAAGGTCTTCCCGTGTGTCTACTGCCTATGGCATCTCTTGGTCCCCTGTCTGAGTCCCAAATACAATAAATCCTTGCCTGGGATGTTACACTTCTATATAGGGTCTTATTATTTCCTTGGGTTGTTTCCTAAGAGTCCTTGAGAAAAAAATCATTACTGCTGCAACGCAGCTAGGTACTACTGGATAGATTATCCCAAATAAAATACCTTGCTTCAGACCCGAGTATAAACCACGACCCAGCGTTACATCACTTAGGGTTTTAGCTAGGCTGTTATCTAATGTGGCTTTGCTATCACAGTGTACTGTCTAACAACCATGATCTTCAGCGTCACAAGATGGCATTTGATCTTCTGGAAGACACTTTATGCATTTATTACCGCACAAACAATATTGGATTTCCTTTGCTAAGTACTCTGCTAAGATGTTAGAGTCTTTCAAGTGTCATTGTTTTTTTGCCGTTTCATATCCTTCCTTATTTTCTCTCTTTACCTTGGCCTGTAAGAAAAAATGAGCAGTGTCTCCTGCGGACTACCCCGTGGACACCATCCTCCTGCTCTGCGGTCACTCATGCTCTAGGGTTGCTTGGTGCTACTGGTCTTTTCTAGCACAGGAAACCTCTGGCTAGCCCTAACCAGTTTCAGCTGGAACTTAAAGGAAAGCTGTATTCAAATGGGGTCCCGGCCCCCTCAAGGCGTACTTACCCCCAGTTTAGCTTTTTATATGAAAAGCAGCATTTTTCTTGTGCCACAAAGTATTTTAACAAGGAAAAGTGCACTACCCAGAAGTATGGTGTACACAGGGGGGACTCCATTAACTGTAAAGGTGCGGTGCCACCGCTCGCTTCCAGTACATTTGTAGTAGGCGAGCGGTGTGCCGCACCTGCCGCACCATCACCATGCTTCTGTAGCGGACTTTCACTTGTTAATAAAAAATATGTGGCGTGGGCATGCTGCCTACTAAAAAGCAAGCTGAGAATGCTCTGAGGGCAGGACCCCATTGAAAACTCACTAACCTCAAATTGTACACCCTCTTGACCCACTTTCCTAAACTTGGGATCTTAGATTTTTTTTTAAAATCACCAGGCCCCTTGGGTTAACTTCGACACCATTATGCTCCTAAATGAAAATACTTCATATTAACACCCGAGAGCTATTATTCCTCACACTCTCCCTTTGCTGGCCCAAATTGAACTGCTCTTCTACAAATTATGGATCTGCCCCTCCATAAGTTGCACACCTCTCACATCTCTTGTAGAAGGGTGAGTTACAGCACCTACAAACTTTTTCTTTTAGAAAGTCATACTGTATACGTCCTGGCTGCCACCAAGTTCCCCCCATGTGGTGCGCATCAGAAACCATGAGAGCAAAGTTTGAGTGGTTTGTGATGTTACCGGAATCCTGAAATGGTATTACAGGCCTTAATACCGATGGTTTACTAGTTGTTGTTATTTGAAGCATATGGAAGTCTTGGAACATTCCATCCCATAATACTATCAGCCTGATGTCACAGCTATGCTGTCATCAGTATTTGGTGTTGCATTGATGGCATTACGGGATTTGAGTATCACTCTTTTTCTATGGGGAAAACGTGTCCGTCCAAATATATGGTACATACTAATGCTTATATTTGTTAGTAAGCTTTTCTTATGGTAGATGTCACCGTTTTTACCACCATGAAATGTGCTGGTAAATATCACCTTACCATAACATTAATTTCTTCTATTTTCCTTTCTTAGCTGATGGTAGTGGTGAAGAAAGTGGAAGTGGCTGTGATGGTGACCTTCAGGACTGCCGCATTGACTCTCCTGAGATTCATATTCTACCCAAAGTTAATCAAGATACCGGTAGATCATCTGACAGCTCTGTTGCAAGTGTTAGTCGTGTGTCTCCACTAGCTTTGCTCCTCAGCTGCTTGGCCCTAGCCATGCACAGACAGTGGCGATAATTGCACATCGTACAGAAAAGAGACTTGACTGTTGAGGAAATTAAGGCACCTGTTTTCACTTTTTTACCAGCTGGTGACTTTGCAATTAAACTTTTAACAGTTTTATAATGGACAGAAGTGTACAGTTTTTACATTTTAAAAAGAGAGTTGCCCTGCAACATGTCAATGCCAGTTTCACAATTTTGTTTAATCAGTAGCTGATCTCTGATATGGGACTTGGATTCCATTCAGCTCTGTACACCAGGAACAAATTTTAACATGTGGCCAGCGAAGTGTATATACAAACCTGTAGTTAGCTATGCATTTGTGTTTTGTCACCTTCCCTGTTATTTTACCACACAGTTTCAACAAAGAAAGATAAAATGCCTTGGTATGTAAAGAGAAGATGCTTCAGGAATAACATCTGTACAGAGACAAGTTTAATTTATAAGGGCCTCCCACAGAAGAATGCAGCACCTATAATGCACAGTTAACTTGTTTCTTGCAAATCATTTCCTGAATGCCTGTACCATGTTCATTGCTATGGACTGAGAAGTGAAGTAGAGGTGTTGTGTGAGTATATTGTAGCACAGAATACAGAGGCATAACTGGTCTCCTGTGCCATTTCATGAAGCATTAAGTACTAGTGTATATGTTATACGGCATTAATATATTTGCTTACCTTGGAAGAGACTGCAGAAAGTTACAATATCAACATGTTAAGATGCACAAAACCTTTCTGTACGTGACAGCAGTGTCAATTTTTTTTCCTTTTGCTATGAGCCACTTTTTTATCTTTTGTAAAGTTATGGATATTCATCAGAATTTCACTGAGCCAAAGTGGATATCATGTCTAGCTAATTTAACTTCTTAAGAAAAACTATAGCAGTCATGATCTTTTTAAACTGCTTTTAAACTTAATACATGCATAATTAGGAGGTGTTTTGGCGATCCAGGAATTTGCATGTTTGTACAGTACTTGGAGCCTAAAAGTATAACTTTTGCTCTACAATGGAAAAGACCAAGAAAGCATCAGCCATTTCTGCAGGTCTCTTCCAGCTTTGTACAGCCAGTAGACTCCTCCGGGATTTGATTTCCAGCTTTAAGAACGTCTACAAAACCTTCCTTCAATCCCAATGTTGGTTATAATGTTAATGATCTATTTTTATATCTGACATTTAACTACTTGTAATCACTAGCTCAGGGTCAGCGTTTCTTTAAATTGTTTCCATATCTTTACCAAATTTCTGAAATATCGCAAAAGTCTAATCCTTTGGCATTTACAAAAACATCCTGGAGGTTTTAGCTTATTTTAATAGTAGTAATCAGTTATTTATTGAACCCTTTTTATTAATAGGAGAGGAGAACTTTGGCTGGAGAATTCCCTTAAAAAAAAAAATAAATAAAATCATGGAAGCCTAAAAATAAAGGAAGGGTTAAAGACTTGTACGCGGAAAGAACAGACTGTAAATAGTGTTTGATGATTTTACCTTGCGAGAAGTTGGAAGATGTGCTGTTACTACCTCATTTGTGAGGGATTTCTATTATAACTTTCAGGCCACTTCCCTTCTATTAGCTGGACAAGGATCTGGTTACTGGAGGGATGCATCAGTAGAGTTATTCACATAGGCGTAGCTTTAATAATGTTGTCTTTCCCAGCACAGAGAACTGAGTCAGCATTTCTAGTTAGTTTTACCAACTAGAGTTCTAAAAGAATTTCTAATGTCATATTTGGTTAGTGGTGCAGTTATGGTTTTAAAAAAAAAATTTGCCTGGGGGCTGTTTTTTTAATTTTATTTTTTTGTATCTACCGGTACCTGAGGAAGGCTGACCTTGGCATTAGTAAATGTGTCTTTGAACAGTAAGCTTTGAGTTTTAAGCCTTGTAAGCAGGCTGAATGCAAGTGTAAATATATTGCCACGGGGTCTATCTGGATAACATTCTTGGCTTATATCCTGCTGGCAGGCCAGCAAAGGAGCGCTATGAAGTTAAAACAAAATGAGGTAAAAAAAAAATAAACCTCATCTAAGCAACAGCTGATTTTTTCCAAAATCTAAACTTTCAACTACATGTGTTGATATGTGTAAAATTAACTTGTAAATTCTTTTGCTTTCAGTCCCCTTGCCCAGTGCATACCCAAAACCGTATGATTTTTTTTTTATTGTTTTAAAAACTAATCATCTTACTAATTAATATTGGCTGCAAGTGCGGTTATAAAAGAAGACAATTCAGGAAATTCTAATTGAGTTACAACACTTTCCTAGTAATTGATTTTTTTATTGACATACAAAACCTGTGCTATAAAAATTGAAAGATTGTCACCTGGGTTACAGAAAAAAAAAAGATTAAACATACAAGTCTAGAAACTGACATTCTTTGTGTGTGTTTTTCACCTTGTTCCCATAATTTTATTGTATAATTTTGTTGCAAAGAACTGTTGCTCTTTTACAGTTCATTGTTAGGTGAATGCTGACATGTACAACTGAAAATGCAAGGACAGAGAGGCACCTTGTGACAGACCACAGGTTTGAACTATACTCTGCCTTGGGACTATGGCTTAAATCAACATCCGGGAATGAACAAATATGGTTTATTGGGGCTGGCAAAGGTACAGTTTAAATATTATCATGTTAATGTAGCTTTTCCTAGGCTTATAGTGAATGGAGTTGTCATCAGCAGAACTCAATTGCACTACAATAAATACTCAAGTGTCAAGCCAATCCGTTCACCATTGCTAAAGTATTTGCATGAAAACAGGTACTTTGTTCCATTAAACATGATTGCATGAACATGAGAGGAGTTGTGAGGTGTAGTACTTACAAAAGACCATGATCGCTTCCCTTCCGACCTTGCATGCATTATGGGGAACTTTGAATGCTCATGGGTAAAAACTGGAGGTGGGACTGCTGTCCCCATAGGTTCTAGTACCTTTGGTTTCATATGCATTTATTAGGGTTAGGGCTGAGTTTGGGAAAATGAGAAGTGCTCAGAAAAGCACTAGCAAACGGACAAGAAGGAGGGTGGAGGAACAATGGGGAATAATCAAAATAGCCATCACAGAGGCAACAAGCCTTTGTGTGAAACAAATCAACAAAATGAAGGAAAAACCACTATGGTTCTCAAAAGAGGTGGAAGGGAAGGTTAAGGAGAAAAGGATAGCATTCAGGAAATATAAGGAAACACAGAAGGGGCAGGACAGAGAACTTTATCAGTTAAAGCAGAAGGAGGCAGGGAAGGCAGTCAGAATAGCAAAGGCACAAACTGAGGAAAAGATAGCCAACTCTATTTAGAAGGGGAATAGAACCTTTTATAGATACATTAGGGAGCAAAGAAAGACCAAGGGAGGGATACAGAGACTTAATAAGGGGAGGGAATGTGGGCAGAGGGTGACAGTGACAAAGCAGGGATACTGAACAAATATTTCTGCTCAGTATTCACAATGGAAGAGGAGGGGGAGGTACCTAAACCAAACAAAAGAAACACTCTGAATGGGGGGTCGATACCAGTCCATTCACAGAAGAAAGGGTTTTGAAAGAACTCTTGAAACTGAGGGTGGACAAAGCAATGGGACCTGATGTGATTCACCCCAGAATTCTAAAAGAACTATGGGTAGAACTAGTAACGCCACTGACTACTCTCATTAACAAATCATGGGAGGATGGGGTGGTACCTGAGGACTGGAGGAGGGCAGATGTGATTCCACTTCACAAAAGTGGGAGTATGTCAGAGGCAGGAAACTACAGACCAGTTAGTTTGACCTCAGTGGTAGGGAAACTGATGGAATCACTTCTGAAGGAAAGAATTGTTGAGTACCTAGAGGCCAGTGGGGCACACAGGACCCAAGGCAGCATGGTTTCACAGCATGAAGGTCATGTCAGACTAACCTAATCAATTTATTTGACTGGGTGACCAAAGTAGTAGACCAGGGAGGGGCTGTGGATGTGGCCTACCTAGATTTTAGCAAGCCATTAGACACAGTCTCACACAAAAGATTAATATACAAATTAGCCCGCCTTGGAGTGGGTCCCAAGGTGGTAGCCTGGATAAAAAACTGACTGGACAACAGGACGCAAAGGGTAATGGTAAACGGAGTCCACTGTGAAGAAAGGAGGGTAACTAGTGGGGTACCACAGGGTTCAGTACTGGATGGCCCCTCTTTAATGTCTTTAATTGACATTGGAGAGCACCTGGAAGGAAAAGTATATCTCTCTGCAGACGACACAAAGATCTGCAACAGGGTTGATACACAAGGTGGAGTGGAACGGATGAAAAGGGACTTGGCAAGGTTGGAGAAATTGTCAAATATATGGCAGCTCAGATTAAATGCAAAGAAGTGCAAGGTAATGCATCTGGGAAACAAAAACCCAGGGGAAGAGTACACAATGGGGGATGAGATAATAAAAATCGAAAGAGACCTAGGAGTAATTATATCAGATGACCTAAAGATGGGCAAGCAATGTGAGAAGGCAGTAAGGAGGGGTGGAGGATCTGTGCAAAGACATAGACAGAGTGGAGGCTGCTCAGAGGAGGGCAACCAAAATGGTGTCAGAGAAAAGAGATGTGCAAGAACAAGGGGCACAATTTGAAGATAGAGGGGATGGCTCAGAGGTAATGTTAGTATTTTTTCACAGAGGGTTGTGGATGCATGGAGCAGCCTTCCTGAGGAGGTTGTGGAGTCAGGAACAGTGGGAAAATTCAAGAATGCATGGGACAGACATAAGGCAATTCTAGTGGGGGTAGGAGGAAGTAAGCTGTTGATTAACTAGAATCTGCAGCTTATCCATCAGAGTGAGGAAATGGGCAGACTAGGTGAGCCAAGCAGTCTTGTCTGCCGTCAAAGTCTATGTTTCTATGGGCAAAAGTGGAGAGCAGGCTGCTGTCCCCACAGGATTCTGCACCTTTGGTTTCATATGCATTTATTCAACTGGACGAATAAGACTGGATAGAGTAGTGGTGATGGTGGTGGGGATTTAGTCTAGGACTGGGTGTAGGTGCAGCAGAATTCTGATACTCCATTGAGGTACAAGGGCAAAAGGTCAGCATGAAGAGAAATACAGACCTTTACAGTATAATGGCGAATGTGATGCATGACACAAAATGAGTTGGAGGTGAACTTTCTGAGCCAAGCTGCAATGTATTATGGCTCAGGGAGACCAAGGGAAATGATGGAATAAGCTGAGATACATGGGTAGAAGAGTGTAGTTTCTTCATGGGGGGGCAGGAAAGATCATAGGATGGTGTCTGCTTTATTCCAAGAAAGGGATAAAAGCAAGCGAGAAGAAAGGAATGAGGATAGACTACAGCCCTTCCAAAAGCCGTGAGTAGAATTAGGCTGCTCAGGTATCAAAAATACAATCTGGGAGCTTGTTGCAGACCACCAGGTGATAAAGTAAAGCAGGACTTCAAATTGGCTGATGAAATAAAAAGCGCAGCAACAGTGTTGCCAGTGGATTTCGACCTACCTGACATTGACTGTGAGCTGAAAAGGGCCCAAGGTTTAGCAGGGACAAATTTCTCGTCCATTTGAAGGACTGTTTCCTTCATTAGCATGTCTGGCATGAGACAAGAGGAGACGCAATTCTTGATCTGCTACTGAGTAGCAGGGATAACATAGAGCAGTAAATGTTGGGAAGCTGGTGGGTAGGGTCACCACCTTTGGATGAGGTAAAAACTGGATGATAAACCACACCCCAAACTCTGCCTCTGACTCCACCCCTTTTTTTATGACTGGCAAGTATATCGCTCCTCCTCCAAAGCCATTTGTAATGTCGGAATAGACATTACTAGTGATAGGAAATCATTTTTATACTATTATTTATTCAGTAATTTATTGTTATTATTTGGCAACCAGGTTACCTCCCATAGGCCACATAGCCCATTTTACAGGAGTGACCCAGTAGCACAAGAAGGTTATGTGACTTGCTCAGGGTCACACAGTATGCAAGTGGAGGTTGTGGGAATCAAACTCAGGTCTGCTGGATGTGCCAAGCTCATCCACAGCTTATTGCTCAGCCGTCTGTTAAACACTCTCCCATTTTCCTTTCCATGTCAGTCATGTATTCTGATGTTTTGACCAATTTTTGATAACTTAATTATCGATGTTTTTGGCGCCTTTTAATACTGATCTATGTTCCCTTACTTCAGCAGCTACTGCTGTTTCTTTTCATATTTCTAAGACATTCCACAATTTCAGACACACCATTCCATGCTGTTCATCTGAATGACCTGTAAAAGTGTAGCTAATATCATGGAATGTTCAGGTAATACAAAAAGGAGTGCAAATGTAGTGATAAAGGCAATAAAAGTTAGATTATTAATTTAACAAAAATGGGTCTAAAGCATACCAGAATATAGGACAAACAAAGAGAAACACATGAGAGCACATAAAGTTGTAAAAACTGTTTCCTGTTATAACAGTAAGTCAGTACTTAAAATTCAGAGTGGAAAGATTAGGTTGATTTACTATAATGTTCTTAATGGCCATACTTTTACACCTCCCAGACGGTCTGGTTTTACAAACAAAGGCAAGTCTGAATGACTGACTGTGACATCAGAATTTCTTTGTAACCTGGACATGCAATGCAGCGAAAACAGTGAATGATTTGATATATCAGTTTTAAGAGTATATGAGGACTCAAAATGTCCCACAAACTGGACTGCATTTAATCAAAACTGGATAAACTGGATAAAAATAAGGACCCTAAAAACAGGATTATCCGGTCAAAAACTGGATAGGTGGCAACCCTGCTGGTGGGTGAATGTAATGGGAATAACTTTGAGGTGATGGGGCAAGCTGCAGAGGTAGCCATCCTAATCTTTTGCTTTACCACAGAGAAGTTTATCTCATTAATGTAATGCAGTATAGCACTTTCCCCATGTGGCAGTATCATTCAGGGTAACACATAAGCTGAAAAGTTACCTTGTGCACAACAAGATAACGCTTTGACTAATGTGATACTTTGAATAATATTGCCATAAGGGAAAAATGATGTCTTGGCAGTACCTTAATATGGTAATCTTTTCTGTGATAAAACTGAAGATTATTTGTCCAAACTGTAGTGTTTAGTAAAGTGGATAGTACTCCAGGTAGCAGCAACACAAATCTTCAGCTGATACATTCTTGAAACAGGCAACAGAGTACCCATGCTCTGGTTGAATGACCATGGACAACCCTAGGAAGTTCCTTACTGTACTTCCTATAACTAAAAGTAACACAGTTGGCCAGCCGTTTGAACGGCACTGTTTAGAAACTTGCATACCTCTCACTTTCAGGGCAAGGAAACAAACAGCTGTGAGGACTTCTCCAGTTCTTCATGTGATGGACATAATATCTGAGTATTCTATGAACATCTAAAGTATGGAGCAACGTTTCTGGATTACATGCTCCAAAGAAAATAAAAGAAGCAGGTGGGTGACGGATATAGGTAAACTGAGACACCAGCTTTGGCAAAAACTTAGGGTGGTACACAAAGAAACTTGTTTTTGTGGAAAATCAAGTAAAGAGGTTCACACATAAGAGCCTGAAGCTCAGAAATCCTTTGAGCAGAAGTAACAACAACTAAAAATAACACTTTCCGCAGCAGAAAACATAGCTTGCAAGTTGCAGCTATCTCAAATGGAGCCAAAGTAAGTTTCTCTAAAGCAAAATTCAGGTCCCAAGCTGGGACTGGATTGTAGATGGGAGGCATTAAATGAAGAATGCCTCTCAAGAATGTATGGACAACTTCCAGTTGTGCCACTGTACAGCCAGCTACAGGCACATGGGAAGCTGAAATGGCTGCCAGGTGCACCTTAATGGAAAGAGCATTGCAGTCCAGTCTCTGAAAGGCGACAGCAAAGCACCCCATAATCTGATTCACTGAAGAGTGAAGGATCCAGATGAGAAGCAGCCCAAAGAGCAAAGCTTCCCACTTCATGGAAGAAGTGGCCCTGGTGGAGGGCTTTCCCAAAGCTACCAGGACATCAGCCACCTATTGAGACATCCCAAATCTAGCTATGGCTATGTCCTCAGGAGACATGCATGAAGATGGAGGACTTGAGGTCTGGATAGACCAGTGTGCCCTGCTCCTGTGATAGCATGCCTTTTGCACAGGGGCAGGGGTACTAGAGGTTCCACTGCCAACTACTGCAGTAAGGAGACTCAGATCTGATAAAGCCAGAAGGGACAACAAGCATCAGTGTGGCCCCTTCCATCGGAGCTTAATCAGCACCTCTCAATTAGAGGGAAGGAGGAAAGGCAGTACAGGAACCTCCTTCCAGAGAGGGGCATCGCGTTCGCCAGAAAACCCAGGCCCTGAGCAAGTGAGCAGAAAAGTGGCAGTTTTGCTTGAGTGGGGATGCAAAAGGTCCAACTCTGGGTGACCCCACCTGTTGAACAGGTCTTCCACTACTGGTCAGCTGCTCCCACTCATGCATTCTGGACTGCAACCTGCTTAGCTTGTCTGCCAGGACATTTTGGATGCCTGGAACATGGATGGCCAATAGTTCTAGAGCATGTTCTAGAGCCCAGTACCAAACCCCTCACTTCTCTGCACAGGAAAAGTGAGTCCTCCTTTCTTGTTTATGTAGTGTACAACACTGATGTTGTTCATCCTCAGCAGAGGTCCCGGGGACAGGTGGTTCTGGAACGCTTGCACTGCATACAGAACAGCCCTCATCTCTAAGATGTTTATGTGGAGGAAACTCTCAACTTTGGTCCAAGTACTCTGGATCTGATGAGGGCCCAGGTGTGCCCCCCAGCTCATCCCTGAAGCATAAGTGGTGAGGATGCAATGAGGGGAAGGGATTAGGAAAGGAACTCCTTTGAGCAAATTGCTGGGTTCCATCCACCACTGGAAGCTTCTTTACCAGTGATGTGACTCAGAACTTTCTGTTCTAGATGTCAGTGTGTTGATCTCCACTGAACCTGTAATGTCCATTAGGGGATCTGCATGTACAGCCTTGCAAGGAGAACTGTAACAATAGCTGCCACCAACAGGCCTTGTAGTGTGAGGAATGTTCTGACTGTGACACACCTTCTGCTATAAAGCACCTGGGCCTGAGCAATCAGGCACTCTGCCCTGTCCTGGGGTAGGAAGGCTGATCCCAGAGCAGTGTCCTGTATAGCTCCTATGCACTGGAGATGCTGACAAGGGGTCAAGACTGACTTGAGCAAGTTGACCATAATCCCCAGCACATGGAACAGCTGTCTGGTACACACTAGGGTATAAGACAGGTTCTCCGTGGACTGAGTTTTGAGCAACCAGTCATGCAGATGGTGAAGACGTATAGTCCCTCCCTTCTGAGGGCTGCTGGTACCACTGCTAAGCATTTGGTAAATACCTGTGGTGCAGATGACAAGCCAAAGGGCAATACCTTGAACTGGTAGTGTTCCCCCTGAAACAGGAACCAGAGATATGTCCTGTGGGATTGACACACCTTGATATGCAGGTATGCATCCTGCATGTCCAGGGGGCATATCCAGTCCCTGGCTTGCAGGAGGAGCAGCATACCTTGTAGAGTGACCATCATGAACTTCTTGTACTGAATATAGAAGATCAGTTCCCTCAGATCCAGAATGGGCATTAAGTCCCCTGTTGATCTGAGGACTAGGAAAAAATGAGAGTAGAACCTTCTGTTCCTTTGTTCCCAGGGAACTAGTTCTATTGCTCTCTTGTCCAGCAGAGTACGTACTTCCTCCAGTAGCACTGGTATGCAATCTGGAACATAAGCAGAGGGAAGCGGTTGCAGTTCTGGAGGCAATTCCAGAAGTTCTAGTGAGTGACCGTGCTCTATGTGCTGCAGGACCAAGCATCTGTTGTAATTTCCCTCTGAGAAGTGACCCCCTAACTTTTCCTCCTGGAGTACTGGAGTTGGTGGTCTGGTATGGAGTCAGGCTGAAGCTGAACCCATGGCTGGGGCTGCACCTTCACCTCTGGAGACTTTAGCAGTGGTGTAGAAAGTGGCAGGCAAAGTTGATCCTGCTTTATGCTTGCCCTGCTGTCGGGTACCCATCCTGGGTCTGTGGGTGGCACAATGAAAGGGCACTCTCTGCCCACTTCTGGGCTGGGTGTGATAAAGAGAGTGGACTGACCCAAGAGTCCTTCCTGAGGCTTAAAGGTGAGAAAGGATAGCCTGCTCATCTGTCACAAAGAGCTTGTAACCTCTTAAGGGGGCATTCAAAATAGATTGCTGGACATCACTAGCAAATCTTGACACTCAGAGCCAAGAATGTCCCCTGACGCAGATGCCAGTCGCAGTTGCCCTAGCTGAGGCATCAGAAATATCATAGGTAGACTTCAAGAGGTGCATGCCTACATCAGCCCCAGTCTGGAGGGCCTTGAGCATCTCCTGTTTCTGAGGACCCTCTGGAAGGGCCTGGGCTGCAGATTTTGCCTTTTTTTTTCCAGAGGATATTCTGGAATTTGACCATACATGGGCCTTGGTAATTAGCAATTTGAGGCTCAGTGTGGCAGAGACAAAGGTTCTTCTTGCCCATAAGGTCCAGCTTTCTCAACTCTTTATCTGGTGGAGAGAGCTGAGGTGTTTAGGCACCTTAGACCTATCATGGGCCACCTTAATGACCACCCATCTACTCCCAGGTCTGCTCTGCAACAAAGGGCTTTACTGAAGGGCCTGGTATTGCTTGTCTGCCTTCCTGGGCATGCAAGGATCAAGCTGGGTCTGTAGCAGGCAGCCAGGATGGCATCATCTAATGCAGCCAGCAGAAGAGGGATGACCAGTGGTAGAGAGTCTGGCAATTCTAGAAACTCCACCAAGTTTCTGTGAGTGATGTCCTGTTCCTGGGCATCAAACTGAAAGAAAGTTTGTAGTTGTCTCATCGTGTCAATGACGGTGAGGTCCTCAGGAGGGGACCTACGGGTATATAGTATAGAGTCCTCACTGCTGGTAGAAACAGTGGAGCCTGATCGATCAGTACTCCCATCCATGTCTTCATCTTCCTCTTCCTTTTGTTGTGGCAAGAGGTCAGGTATGTATTCCTGATCCTTGTTGATGGGCTCCGTAAGCTGCAGTATCATGAGAGGGGCACCACTGGCTTTGCTTTGGTGATGCAAGAAGAGCATAGCTTTGGTCTTTTTTAGGTTCAGGACTAGCATTCGTGATGTGAACCAATGCTGAGCTCTATCAAAAGCTTGTTGGAGGGTGGCCTGGAGTGTGTTGGGGTTGGGGTCAGCAGCGAAGAACACAGCGTCATCCACGTAGAGGAGGATCTTACTTGGGCAGGCCAAGGGGAGGGAGTTGAGGTAGAGACTGATAGGAGAGGGCCTAAAATGGAGCCCTGGGGAACCCCAGAGCAGACAGGTCGTATGTCAGATAGTGTGCTATTGATTTTTACACACTGAGTTCTGGCAGAGAGGTATCTGGTGAACCATGCAAGGGGGCTGGGGGAGAAACCAAGGCATCTGAGGGGTCAACGGAGAGGAAGGCAAACCATGTCAAAGGCCTTGGAGGTCAATGAATATGGCACCGACAGGACTTCCAGCATCAAGAGCAGAGTGCAGGAAGTTGGAGAATTCAAGTAGCACGGTTTGGTGCTGTGACCTGCATGAAAGCCATGCTGTTCAGGGCACAGGATATTGTGCATGGCCAGGAATTCGGCATGCTGGTTGGCAACTACTTTTTCAAGGGCCTTAGAGAGTGGGGAAAGGATGGAGATAGGTCGATAGTTACCTGGGGTCACTCGATCACCACTCTTTAGGATGGTAGTGATGATGGTGGTTTTCCATGTGCTGGGGAACTGCCCCAGGCACAGACAGTGGTTTAGCAGCTCAGTAAGTGGGACCAGTATAGCATCCAACATCAGACGAAGTAGTCTAGTGTCCAGCAGGCCAGTGCTGGGGTTGTTACTACTAACGGATTTTTGCAGAAGGGGTCTAGCCTCCAATGGGGAGATGGTACATAGCTAGAAAGGAGGTCTCTGGAGAGTGGGTAGGGGTGCTACTGGGATGGGGTCAAAGAAGTTACTGGGCAGGACTGAACTCAGGTCTGAGAAAGTGTGGTTTAGGCAGTCTACAATGCCAAGGGGATCAGAGCAGACAGTTCCATTAAAGGAGAGTTGAGAGGGGGGTGGGGAGTGGGATTTCCATTCAGCTCCTTTACATTATCCCAAAAGTTTCTAGCTGACCCCCAGGAGGAGACAAGAGCGGATTAGTAATACTGGGGCTTTGGCATGTCGAATGGCCAAGTACACTTTGCACTCAGCGTTGTACTCTTTGCCTATCAGCTGGCTTGCCAGATTCTATGGCAATGTGCCATAGGTTATCTCTCATTTAAGTCTGTGAAGGAGGGTAACCCAGGGCATGTTTTGCTTTTTGGTGCGATTTCTAGTGAAGGGGCATAGAGGTCACAGGCAGTGTTAAAGTGCACTGAAAAATCCAATGCCTTGTCTATGGACAGTGCAAGCCTGATTGGGGACCAATCCAGTTGTGAGAGGTACAGTTTAAGGTGACACAGGCCGCCTGGGAGTAGGCGATGATGCTGGGTGGTTTGTGGTGCAGGTTTGCTGTTGGCAGCTGACCAAGAGAATATGACTGTGGAGTGGTCACTAAGTGAGTTGGGAAGTACACTAATATTGAGCACCCTCTGGGGGCGGTTGGTAATGGTGATATCCAGGAGGGTGCTGGAGCCAGTAGAGGGGTTGAATCTAGTTGGGGTGGTGACAAGCTGGGACATGTCAAGGGCAGCAAAGATATCTCTGGTTTGGGAGGCTGTGGCAGAGATCCAGTTGATATTCAGGTCACCAATAATTATCTGGGCCATTTTGGGTGGTAGGCCAGAGAGGTAGTCAGCAAGTGCCTGAATGGCAAGGTCTTGCTTTCTGAGGGGAATATAGGCAACGGTGAGAAAAAATGGGCACTTACCAGGGTTGGGGGAGATTTTTAGTGTGAGGGCTTGTACCCCGTTATCAAGCTTGGGTGGTGGAAGTGCATGTGTCAGAGGGAGTCACATATAGACAGCAACCCTCCCGTACTTCCTACACCGATCTTCCTGAAAAGGGTGTAACCAGGAGGAGGGAGGAGATGAAGAAGTCAGGTGGATTTAGATAACCAGGTTTCATCAGAGTCGACAATGTCTGTTGGTGCTGAGTAACCCAGCATTAGAATGCAGCAGCCTTCTTAAGGAGGCTGCAAATATTCATAGAAGCTATGGAGTCCTTGAGCCTGGGCAGGTTTGTTCATAAGGTTGGGCACAGGGCCACGGTTTGGGTGAATGTTACCTGATAGAAGCAACAGGAGGGTGATTAGGTGCACCAAAGCGTGGTAGTGATTGGCATCTCCCCTTACGACTGGACATGGGGCCGAGTGCTGGGCTGCAAGGGTGTGAGTAGAGTATGAAGGGTGGGAAAGGCATTGAGGAGAAGAGACCAAGGTATGAGTGGGAAGTAAGAGGTAGCAGGGGTGGAAGTGTGGGGGGGTACCGAGGGTGGGAGGTGATCGAGCATTGGGGGGGTCTGGTAGAGGTGTTGCAGATAAGGGGGTGGTACTATGTATAGAGGGTGATGGTCCTAAATAAGGTGGGTCTGGTGTAGGAAGTAGGAGGAAGACCATAGTCAGTGTCAATGCACTTGATCCCAGATACATTGAGGACGATAAGTTATTTGAGCACAAGAGAGTATCACCCCTTTAAGAAGTTACAGAAAGGAGAGCCTCTTTAAAGAGTTGCTGTAATTGACTAGTGAGGCCTTGGGGCAGGGATCACTGGGAAAGTGTACTTAATAAAGGAGGGAGGAGGAGGAGGAGGGAGAGGGGTGGGCGAAAAAATTGTCCAGAGAGCAGTACAGCAAGGCAGGGGCCAAGTTGTGTTTTGAAACAGGTGCCTTGTATGCTTTCTTTCTCAATGGGGATCTGCAGCATCCAATTGGGAAGCAGCCACAGTCCCCAAGAGCCAGTCCAATTATGGGGATTGAAACCTCACAGCTCAGAGCTAGAAGCTGACCAAACGTACCTGCTTTCCTTGGTCAGGGGGTAACGGGCTGGATGCAGAGGTCTGGCCACCAGCAGGTAGCAGTGCCAGAGCCACTCGGCTTAAGTGGAGAGCCTGATTTGGGTTTGTGGCTGCTTTTCTTGGTCAGGGGGTGGTGGGCTGGATGCAAAGGTCCAGCTGCCAGCAGGTAGCAGCGCCAGGGCCACTCAGCTGAAGTGGAGAGCCTGGTTTGGGCTTGTGGCTGCTTTCCTTGGTCAGGGGGTGGTGGGCTGGATGCAAAAGTCTGGCCACCAGCAGGTAGCAGCACCAGGGCCACTTAGCTGAAGTGGAGAGCCTGGTTTGGGCTTGTGGCTGCTTTCCTTGGTGAGGGGGTGGCGGGTTAGATGCAGAGGTCCGGCCGCCAGCAGGTAGCAGCACCAGGGCCACTTGGCTAAAGTGGAGAGCCAGGTTTGGGCTTGTGGTTGCTTTCCTTGGTCAGGGGGTGGTGGGCTGGATGCAGAGGTCCGGCCACCAGCAGGTAGCAGCGCCAGGGCCACTTGGCTGAAGTGGAGAGCCAGGTTTGGGCTTGTGGCTGCTTTCCTTGGTCAGGGGGTGGTGGCCTGGATGCAGAGGTCCAGCCGCCAGCAGGTAGCAGTGCCAGGGCCACTTGACTGAAGTGGAGAGCCTGGTTTGGGCTATGTGGCTGCTTTCCTTGGCCAGGGGTGGTGGGCTGGATGCAGAGGTCTGCCATCAGCTGGTAGCAGTGCCAGGGCCACTCAGCTGAAGTGGAGAGCCTGGTTTGGGCTTGTGGCTGCTTTCCTTGGTCAGGGGGTGATGGGCTGGATGCAGAAATCTGGCCATCAGCAGGTAGCAGTGCCAGGGCCACTCAGCAGAAGGGGAGAGCCTGGTTTGGGCTTGTGGCTGCTTTCCTTGGTCAGAGGGTGGTGGGCTGGATGCAGAGGTCTGGCTGCCAGCAGGTAGCAGTGCCAGGGCCACTCAGCAGAGGCCAAAGGCAAGATAGCAGGGCAAAATCATAAAGCTTACATAAAGCATGCTCCTGCCACTTGGAGCCATGATGCGCCACTGTGACATCACAGTCCCCTGTCATGGGAATAACAGGAAGCCACAGGCTGTGCACCATGAGACCAAACAGTACTATAATGTTGATAGGGTAGGAACACCCAAAATAGAGGCACTTTTACTGGCAAAATCCTAGTTAAGGACGGCCAAATGCTAGCAAGCCACTAAGGCAGTAGAGCAACAATAAACTGCAGCAGAGCCACACTACACTGCAGAAAAGCAAGCAGGGGAATTAAAAGCTGGGGGTAGCAGCTGCCTGACTGAGCTAATAATGAATGAAATGAGCAGAGCTGCTGAGACAAACAGAGCACAGCAGAGAGGAGCAGCTAGCTGGAGCAGGACAAGTCTGGACCAGTTGCAAATGATTCAGGCAGATAAGCACACAGGCAGCAGAAGCAGGAAGCAGCTGAGCTAAAACATACAGATAACAATTGCAGTTCCGCTGAGGGTTTGTTGAAATCTGGTGAGTAAATGGGAGCCTAACAACACAAGCACAGGATTAGCACAATACAAACAATGAGCAAGAGGATGCCAGAAAAACTAGAAAGCCCCCAGAAAGAAAGAAAATGCCAAATGAAAACACAAACACAGGAGGGCAGGAAACAAGCAGCAAAGAAGCTTACAGCAACTGGATGCAAGCAACACTAACCAAAAGGCAGGAGAAACACAATGAACAGAAGTCCTGAACAAACCAAGCAGAGGCCAAAGCAAAAGGGGAGGAGGGAGGCAGACACGGGGGGGGGATACCCTAGCAGGCCCCAGGGGATAAGGCAGACAGACAGAGCCTCTGGCCACAAAGAAAAAGTGCTTCAGAAGGAGGCTGGGAGGAACTGCTTATACAGCTCAGGAAGGGGCATGGCTGGTTGCTCACCCCATTGAACTACAGGCATAGCCTTTCAAATTATAGCTTGTTTGAGTGGTACTCAGTTTCGTGACCCTGGAGGTGATGTGAAGTACACAATTAAGCATGTGGCTTAATGTTTAGCTGACACCCATTTAAGAACACTCAGAACACTGTTGTTGTTCCAGATTGTTACACAGCCTGGCAGTGCCTTATCAGAGCAGAGGCTCTAGAAACCCCTCAGTTTGGGGCATAGCCTCATGGTGTGCAGAAGTGCCCTGTGCTGAATAAAATAATTTTCTACATTTATTTTGTGTCTGACTAATGTTATTGGCATGGCTCTGCAAGACGGTGTTAGCCAGTACAACAAGAGATGGCGTATGGCAGACCTGAAGTGATGTAGAGTCCTGTAGCAGATCAACACCAAAATGTCAGATTAGTATTACAGTACTTCTTCTGATGGCATTTACATTTATATATGCCAATAAAGAGAAGATCAAGCCACTGAACTGAAATTTTTATCTCTCCATTGTGTTTATGGTAAAGCAGCAGTAAAGAAACAGTGACAATTTTGACATTCATTTGTTTTATCTATTTTAGATTGCCCATTTGCCTCAATATTCTAAGATGCAATTTTCTCTCATTCTAAGTCTATGAAGGCACCTTTTTTAAATTTGGAAGTACTAATAAAAAGAGGACAGTTTTAAAATGACTATCCCCAGGTTTTTATCATTATTCTAGACAGTTTCTAAACTTTCATTCTCCCATAAAGTTAGGTAGGGAGCAGTTTCTGTTGTGTCCTATTCGTTTTAGTCACGAAAAAGTGATGTTAAAGTTGAAGAGTGGGAGATCAAAAACAACTGGGAATACTAATGAAAACCCGGAAAATCAAAGTAAAAGAAGCACTCATTTTATCATCTCAAATGTAAAAAAGTGCTAAAGAAACTCAAGTTGGGGAAAAGGCTAGCTTACAAGACATGAGATACGGGGCAATCTAAAATTCATTTTATTTCATTTATTTAAGGTTAGACCCATTGAGCGAAAGCTCAGTTGCAGTGGGGTCCATTTTATATAAGCAAAACAAGATGCACATAAATCACACATAAATTTAAAGCAAAGAAACGGAATAAAATACTAAACTACAGAATGTATATAATTTAACTGATATATACTTAACAGATATTTACTTATAATAAAATTAAAATAGAATAAAAATGTGTAGGTCAAACATTTCATCCTTGACACACACAGCTGCTGTAACTCTGCTTGTTTCTGAAATCAGCTGGGATTCCTAAACTAATAGATTCGAGTGATGAGAGCAAACTGCTGAAGAGAAGTAGTAGTCTGTGAAAAGCATCAGCATCTTCCTGTGAGAAGCAGAAAATGAAGGAGACTTCCAGTGACTTCACTCACCAGCATGCACTGATCAGAAGCAGCTCTGAGGCGACTGCAACAAAAACACTTCAAAATAACATTAATTGGACTTAATTCTGTGAGCAAAAGATGTTTTATAGAGGTGGCATACTCACCATGGGCGGCTAAAAAAAATGGAAGAGACTGTGGTTTCTGATTCAGACAGTCAGTAGCCTACTCTCTCTGATCACTCCATGCTACCTTCTAGCATGGAATTGTCCCCATGAGGTAAAGCGTGTCAACCTGAAGCCCAGCTCACAGATGGGCATCTCTTGGCATAACTCAGAGGATTTAGAGCTAAAATAATGGTCTCAATCCAGACTCCAAGAGCCAAAGTTGATATATTCAAAGGGGACGACACTGATCTGAAGGGAGCAGTGACACAAACTACAGAATGGATTACACAATGGCTGACCTTCTCATTCAGTATGAATCATGAACAAATGCAGCTGGTGCAAAATGTACAGACTTAAAAGTTTATTTAGTTTTGTTGACTGGAGTAGTGCACTAAGCAAATCCTGCCTATTTTCAGGCACAACCCGGAGGAGGGGGATACAGATGAATGCCAACTGACCTTGAAGCAGACTAAGCTGTTCGTGGTATTTTTAATGAATGAGGGAAATTTGGCCAGGACACCAGGGAAATTCCCCTGCTCTTTTCAAGAAGTGCCATGGGATCTTTAACATCCACCAATCCAGGCAGATGGGACCTTGGCTTAACGTCTCATCCAAAAGATGGCACCTCAAAGTGCAGCACCCCTCTCATGCTGCATGCAGCAATATGCTTATTGTCTGACTGAATTAAATGTTAGATACACTGACATGTATGGGGATGGCATCTCAGCCATATAGAGACTTCCTGTCATTAATGTTTTAATTGATTGCTTTTGGTCACCACCACATTAGATTGCATATTAATTCTTAGCAAATGATGTGCTCTTGTAAGTACTGCAGCTTGTATTGTGGGTTTAATCTACTTTCTTATCAAGTGGGCTAGTAACACTACAGTTTGGCTAGCAAAAATGTTTGGGCATGTCATAAAAGTAACTATCATAGTTAACATTCCATACCACAATAATATACAGTCTGATTTGTTTATTCCAATGTCGCACTGTTTTGAGCACTAATGGAAGTTCTAAATGCTGTCCCTGCCACTTTGAAATGTTTTTATAAATGTACTGTATGGTGCAGCTTGACAGTCTCGTCAAAGACATGTGCACGAAATGTCAGGGACGTCACTGCACCTCTCACTCTAGTGTCAAATTGGGATATTAACCCAAGTGACAGATGTGGGAACTCATCCCACAGCCCTCTGATCTCCCAGCCTCAGGGATGAGTGTGCTACCTACTAAGCCACTGACATTACAATGACGTTACAACTTGCAGTAAGAATTTTAGAATATATGATCTCCCAGAGGGTGCCAAAGGGGCTCATATGTCATACTTTATAGCACCCTTTCTCCATGAAATGCTGCAATATTAGACGCTGAGTCACTGCACATAGAACGCATTCACTGGGCTTTGTTCCCAAACCTGGCCGAACTGAAAGACCCCGATTGATTATAGTGTGGTTTTTAAGTTACCAGACTAAGAAAAAATTCTTACTGCAGCTTGGAGATACTACAGGTCTTTTGAGGCGGAACACTGATTGTTTTCCGATCAGGATCCTCTCCACAAGTTCAAGCACAAGACGCTGCATGAAGCCTAAGCGTCAAGGCTGTTCATCAGGCTGGGCTCAAATTTCAGACCTCTTTCCCTTAATGCTCAGGGCCCATTATCCAGAAGGCACCATCTTATATCAAACAGCCACAGATGTGGAGGCTGACCTAAAGCACAGGGGCATCAGCATACCACAACCCTTCCAGGTCACAGAGCAGACGGAAAGGAACCTGAGGCCGGTGAAAGCTGCCCAAACCAAACTCGCAGCCTTCAGGATCCTGGGGTACTCTGCATTTAGCAGCTGCTGCCAGGAAACAAGAACTGGACACTTTGCAGTATATAGAAGAACTCCTTAAACACTTTCAGAGGGTTCCACTGTGATGTTCCACAGACTAATATGCAGTAACCAACCTGAGCAAGTTTATTTTATATCTGACATTTTACAGCCACATTTAGTTTGATAAACCATTCTGTTGTTTATGCAGACATCTACTTTTAGGGGTCAGAGGTTTGCTGGTGCTGGGAGTGTAGATGTGGGGGATGGGCATCAACTAAGAGGGTCTGTGAGTTATTATCCCACAGTTTCCTGTTTCCTGGGAGGTGATGCTTGTGAGCTGGAGCATTTGGCTATGTGGGACTTATAGAATTGTTGAGTCACAGAGCTAAACTAGCGACCCCAAGAAAAGAAATCCAGGCTGAACATATTTGTATATTATCAAGTTGGCATTAGTACTCAGCCCAGGGTTCGGACTTACCCAGTGAAGGTCGGCAGCTCTGACCCAAGACTTGCAAGATATAAAGTGGTTCAGTGGCCTATACTGGTATAATTACAGTGGCTAGAGGTGTTGCCACAAGGCCGGAAGAGGGAGCACCTTGATTGGGGAAATGATCCATCTTGCCTGCCATCACAAGCACAAACCCTGGTTTAAAAGAAAATCCCTTAAGTGAGGAAGCTTGGCCCCATAGGGGTGAGACTACAGCTGAACAGTGCTACTCCTTGGGACCTGTCTATTACCTTTAGTCCTCCAGGTCCAGGCTCTGATCTCTGTCTTCCATTAACACCAAGTGAGAAATTTCTCTACTCCTGCTTTGTAGTTTAATCTGGCTGCACCACCGAGGGTTCCTTTGCCCAACCTGGACCTGGTTACTTGGATCCTTGATCAGTCACCATTCCTCCAAATCAATATATTTTTTTTTATGTATTATTTCTTCTGAGCTCCCAGCTTCTGCCATTAGTTGTCCCCCAGCGCGCCCTGCCCACGAAGGTTAGACCCCCTTCCTTGTGCACCCTATGACTTACCCTTCATGGCAGGGTGGCGGGGAGCGACTCAACCCACCCCAAATGGATCCATGCCAGAGAGGTGCCTTCTCGGAGGTGGCGCGCTGCGGGGTTCCACGTCATCCAGCTGGAGTTTTTTTCTACTTTTCCCCCCCTTGTGAGGCAGCAGGGCGTGCAATGATGCCTGCGGTGAGAGCACGCATGCTACTGCATGAACTCTCACCAAGCATCTACCTGTTTGCTCCCCTTCAGCTGTTGCATCGGCACGCTGCCCCCCAGCAGCTGCTAAGGGTCAGTGGAGTGCCGACAGCTAGTGTCCCCCCAACCCGGAGAAGGAGAGCAGTCCAACGGATGCTCGATCCTTCTCCTCCCATAACGGCTGATGATTAGTGCTGGGTTCACGAACACGGGTCGCGGCGTGGCTTGAGGTAAGGAATGCAGCGCCTCAGCCCTCAACGCCACCGGCCAGCTATCAATATTGTTTTGACCAGTCAGCTGCACAATTTTTTTTTAGTAGTGCCTGATTATTTACATTTCAGACAGGGTTTTGCAGCAGTGGCCTAGCGCCACAGGAACAGGACTACTAAACGTTTTGTTTGACATTATCTACCTAGCCTCAGCCTGTGGCTCCTTTAATGGGCATATGTAAGAGCCTAGAGCTTTAGGACATTATCTTGGGCAAGCCCTTGCCTGGGTATTCATGTGAGCCACCGCAACATTAGTTTATATTACTTTTGTGGTCTGGTTGTAGGCTCATTCTACTGGAAATATATATAGCACTACCACCTTAGATAGTGTATAGCCATGTGAGCTTCGACATAATATGACGGGAATTGTAGTTCTTCTTTTCCCAGTATAGAGGGCCTGGACAACTCTGTATTTCCTTCTCTCAGCATAACTCCACCTTGTGTTGCAGAAAAGTACTGTACTCAGCTCTCCCTACCTAGGAAGTCAAATGTGTTTGACAAAATATTGTTGCACTGTTGTACATAAGTTATTAATGTTGTACATGTGTACCATTTTTCTCCTAATTAACCCAGATGACCTAAGATCCAATTTCCTACTATGACCAGTTGGCATTTTTTCTGTGTTATCTCTACAGCTTATGCATTCACAAAACACAAGGCAACATCTAGCAGTAGATAGTCACTCATGCTGTGGCCTGTGGGATGGGGAATCTATTTCTAGCCACCAGATGGTGAACATCAGTATATATATATTTTGAATTACTCCTATGGCAATTCCAACAAAAGTTTGTCTTATAATGTGAATGGAGTGCATTATCCCATCAAATGGTATTGATTATTACAACTGTTTATAAATGAATCTCCTGGAGTCTTGTTACTACAAGAAACCTATTTATTTATGGACAAACTTTACAAATTTCTATATTTTGGTAATGGAGTGAACTAAGCATCCTCCCATAGCAGTGGATGGCAGAGGGATGCCACAGTTCTGATACTGGGAGGGGGGGGGCATTCTTTTTACAGCACTTATAAAATAACCGATACTGAAGGTAGATATGCCATATCGTGGGTTGCTTATTTGATACACTGGTTAGTACATACGTTCCTTTCAAGTTTGAAAAAAGAGTGGTAAAGTTATTCTTTGACAAGCTGATGTTGTTTCTCCAGGGACAACTTATAATTGGTAGGACATAAATACGGTCTTCAATTTGGCCTTGAACTATTCTCATGCGGGGTCTACCAGAACAATAGCTGTCCAAAAAGACTGCAACAGCACATTTGGGTATTGTTGATATCTGGAGATAGCTGTTTCCAATCAACAAGGAATATACCCATCTCTCACCCAGATATCAGACGTCAGCTTGTTTGGATTACATTTACACCACTGTAGAACACATTGAATAGGCACAATATATTTGCCATGGTATACATTTCTTATAGGATCACTCCCTGGAGACAATCAAAGTACATTTGGGTAACCAACACAAACCTATGGCTTGGAGCTTAATGTCTCCTTCCTCAGAGATAAGGACTTTATAATATGAGCTGACAGTCCAGTGCCCGCTGTCATAGCTGATAATGCTCAAGGAGAATTAACCCTCCCCCTTTTGTGGGACATGGTCAAAACAGTGTTGTGGGGCCAGCTGGTGGCCTATGCCTCACAGAAGAGGAAGATCACGGAAGAAAAACTGAAATTTTTACAAGATAAATTACTTACAATTCAAATGCTATATTCTCAGGGGACAACAGCTGTACAGTATCACATAGCACAGACCAAATCAGAAATTCTGGGCTCAGTAGACCATCAGGTAAAACAAATTCTGCATTACCTTTGTCAATATTATTATGAGGGGGTGCCTGGGGAGCTCAAGTTTTACAAGCAGCTGAGAGCTCAGAAAAAAACAGGCCTGTATCCCACACTTATGTAACCCAGTTATAGGGACAGGGATCACCAAGGGTTTGGTCAGATCATGGCAGGTTATTACCAGGAGTTATACACTCAGGAACCATCTCCTGACCCACCACTAATAGAAAGGTTCTTCTTTCTGTTGCATCTCTCTCAATTAACAGAGGCCTAGCAGAGTAAGATGCCTCCCCAGTCTCGGGGTATGAAATCTTAGCTGCTGTTAAGCATTCTAAAATTGGAAATGTCTGGGACCCTAGGGCTATCTGGTTGAATTTCATAAGAAGTTTTCAGACATCTTACTTCCACCCTTGCTAGACTCCTACCACCATGTTCAGGATGGTAGCATCATCCCTTCTACTTGGAGATATGCCATGATATCATTCCCTAGTAAAACCAGGGAAGGACCCGTCACAACCATCATCATACCGCCCTATTTTGATGTTTTGATTATAAGTATTCATTGGAATCTGGGCATGCAGACTTTACTCTCCCCACTTTACTTAAAAAGATCAAAGCGGGTTTTGTAAGAAGGCGGACCACAGTTACATTAGATGAACAATGCAGCTGCTAGGTATGTAGTGCAAGATTCCTTCTACTAGTAGTTTTAAGTTTAGATGCTGAAGCAGCAATTGACAGGGTGTCTTGGCAATTTTATGTGACACTGTCTTAATTTGGCTTTCCTAGAAATTATTCAGATGTTTGATCCTGATATGTAACATCCCAGGCATATATATTGATCAATGGGGCACTGTCTGACCCAATCACATTAAGCTGGAGCACCTGTCATGGGTAACTGCTATGACCCCTCATATTTGCACTCTGTATAAAACCTCTTGCAACAACAATATGCAGACTATGGAGGTGGAAGGCATTCTCCCTAGGGGACAGGACTACCATGTAGTCCTGTTTGTAGATGACATTATACTCCACCTTGACCACTACTTAAACTTCTCTTCCTGGTGTGTGGGAGTTATTGGAGGTATATGTGAACCTCTCGGGGTTCTGTTTAAATATTTTGAAAACAGAACTCTTGGCTATAACTGTTCTCCCCCTATGGCCCTGAAAATGAAATTTCCATTGTGATGGAATCGTGGTACCATGAAATACATAGCTATTCAATTAACGAAAAGCTTAGACCACTTGGAGTTGTTAAACTATGAACCTGTCACCCAACAAGTCATAGAGGATCTTGGTATCTGGTCTCAACTCCCATTTATTTTTATTGTCAAGGGTTGAGGCTGTGTGACAGAACATACTTCCCAGAATAATATATCTGTTACAGGTGCTGCCTCTTGTCCCCAGCCTGGAGTATTTTCAGCACTGTAATAAAGTGATATTGTGTTTTCTGTGGGTGGGTGGGGGCTTGTATAAAATAAACAATGTTACAACTCCCAAAAGAGAGAGATGGACTTAATTTACCACATCTCTTTATTGTGTAGCAGCCCAGCTCTGTTTGGCTTGTTGTAGGCTCACCCCATGATATCATGCACGATGGAAATCCATTGAATTTACTATTAATGATCTTGATGATTTAGATAAATATTCATTCACAAATCCAATAAGTAATATGCCGTTGCATGGTTTCTCAAAGTATGCAGCAATTACAATTAAGCAGTGGCGACTTTGTTGCCTTAAATATCTTCCTAAGGCTACAAATATTTGGCATAGGACCTTAGCCTATGATTCTAATTATTTGACTAATGCATTGGACAATACATTTCTTAAAATGTGTGTGTGTGTGTGTGTGGGGGGTGGGGGCCTTCATTACACATACCAACTTGAGACACAAGGGCTCAAAACCTTTCAAATTTTACAGCAGGAATTTCAGCTTCCTATGATAGCCCACTTTCACTATCTACAGTTGAGGTCCTATCTCCTGGGGCTGGGTGAAGATTTTTAACCTTTACCAAGACATCTGGCTGTTCTGCACAGGATGATAAGTGATGATCAACAGGGGGACTTATGGCAATATTTAATAGGACTTTTATATAGATGTATAATGGAATTGTTCCCAGAAATACCACAGCAATTTTAGAAAGATGGAGCACTGAAGCCCTAACCCACCATGTTCTGGAAGTCTGGCAACAACATGCTACCTTAAAGTACTGAATTACAGCCTCCATGTACTGGAGGATTTCTTCTGAAACTGCAGGGTGCATTGTTTCTAAACCTCAGCATTTCAAGCAAATGGCATGGTTTATATCTCATGGGCTATGTTGAGAGATTGTGGGGGGACAAAAGCAACCCATAGCCACATTTTCTGGTCATGTCCTCAAGCTATTAACTTTAGGAAGGAGGTGGAAGGAGTCTTGCAACAAATCTTTATTGATCCTGGGCTAGTATTCTTATTATCAGTCTTACTGGGCATTCTCCCATGGAATTACGGGTGCAACGTTTAAATTATTGTTAACTCTTCTGACAGCTGATAAAAAGGTGTTAACTCAGCTTTAGCTGATGAAAACCACACTAACACTAACCAAATGGCAACAGATAGTTAATTCCATACAGTATATTATATGGAACAATTAACCTGCAAACTAAGGGGGCATTTGCAAAAATGTGATGAATTTTGGTGTCAATGGACTCTTTACCAGTTAGATGCAGATCCTGAGTTTGTTGCCCAGAGGAAAGGAGATGAATCAGTTACTATTTTTAAGCAAACATAACACCAGAAAGATAGTGTTAGTGTCTTTTATTACAGGTTTATAAACAGCAGAATCAAGTGCACATCTATTACACTTGGACCAGGTCCACAGATTTTACTAGACATTTTAGTGTTTTACTCTCCTGATGACAGACTGCTGTATGTGAACTCTTATATAACTTAGATAAACTGGATCTCTAGATGTAACTTCTTTTCTCCTTATATGGCCATTGTCGATTTTGATGTTGATGTCTACTGTGGCTATGAAGCTGCCTATTCTATGCTTTCCTTTTTCTACCTGTATGTGGAAAACATGAAAAAGCTTGATAAATTAAGTAAAAAAAATAAAGAAGCAGTAAATGAGAGCTGTATGGTGCTGCGGAATAGTAACAACAGATAGCCTCTAGTGTTGCTGGTTGGGATTGAAGTGCACAGACTCAAAGGCTTAGTTTAACCTTTCATCGGATGAGGATTTCCCTTTTAGCTGTCTGATTAGAGCTGACGTCTTAGCACCTTAAGCATGATCCCAGCAAGGGCTGGAGTTGTACCTGCCCAAGTAGACATGACAGGTGCAATTGTGATGAGGATATACACTTCTTTATCTAAACAAGCACTGACCAATATCAATCATTTTTGCCTGCTTGTATTTGTTGTTTAGATGCTGGGCCTAGACAGTGTGAGATGAGTGCCAGCTGGGTGGGGTGGGAAGCAAAGAGAAAACAGGAAGAGCCACTAAGTTGCTGCTGGAGACAGCTGTGCAGCACAAAAGTACTACAACAAATGTTCCTAATAGGAACCTTCAAGGCAGTAAATTGTCACAGCAGCTAGTGCTGGGGTAGGGATAGGCAAAGAGAAAACAGCAAACTGGTGAGGAGCAGCAAGAGACAGCTATGCAGTACAAGTGTTTCTAGTAGGAACCTTCAAGGCAGTACACATTGTCACATCAGATTCCACTTTGCACTTTCCAGCTCTACGACTGGCTAAGTAGATCAAGGTGACCACAGACAGTAGGTGGTTAGTGGGCAGCATTAGGGAGTAGATGGCTAAGCCTCAGCCTGTGATTAGTGGAGAGGGACAAGTCCACTAAAGCATGATCACACAGTGGAAGCAATATGCTCATTTATGCAGTTGCCAAGCAAACATGAAAAAATGGAGAAATCATGTTATATATGAGAAATAAAGTAGTCTATGAAAAGCAGTGCCAACTAGGAGTGAGAAGCTGCAAATGAGAGTTCATCAGTGCTAAGGAATAGTAAGAGCAGAGACCTCTTGTGGAGGTTATTGAGACTGCAGTTTATGAAGTCAAAAACTCTGTTTAACATACCAGCTAAGGGGAATTTCCCTTTAGCTGAATGATCAAAGCTGCAGCCTCCAGGGCTCAGGGTGCCATGTTTGATTCCCAGCAAAGCCTGGTGACACTCCTGTCCGAGCAGAGGGGAGCAGAAAGAATACAGCATATGGAACTGTACTGTAGCTTATGCTTACACTGCATCACAGACATGGAACTATTGATGCAAATTACTCCTTGCATCTCTGTTTTATAAGTTGAAATTAAATGCTGTTTTTTTTTTCTTTTCTTTTCCTTTACTCCTCCTCCTTCGGGGTACTTGTCTCTTGCGTCCCTCAATCCTTAAAGCTACTCAGGCCAGCTAGGTTCCAGATTCTCTTTCCTGAGGGGACTCTAACATGGCCGCCGCACTGGGCATGCTGTGATTCTGCTGTTTGCTCTGTTCGTTTTTAAGCTTCTTGTTTTTAAAGTTTTCTGTCCCTCGTTCATTTTTTCCTCCCTGGATCGTTTTCGCTATCTGTCTGTTTTGACTATTTTGGCTGCGGCGTTTTTGTTTTGTTATTTTACTTAGTTAGACAGGGCTTACTGAGTGAATTTTTTTAGTGCCCTGAGTGTTATCAGAGTTGACATCGACCAGCTGCATAGTGTGTACTGGGCTGTTCGACCGGGCTCCACTGCCGCTCTGATTGCAAGAGGGAGGAAAAAGGTTATTAAAGCCTATTTCAAATTAATTTCCTGGCCCTGCCTCAGGATTTTATTGTAGCCAGGAGACAGCATTTTTTTATTGGGGTAGCTTCTATCTAGAGAGTGTGGAAAAGTGTACCGAGGAAGGCAGGAAAGCAGCACAAGTCCCAGGACAGAAGGGTGGATTGTGTCCCTTGCTCAAAGTTTGTATAGTTGTTTGGATTGTGGAATTAAGTCAAAGTGGATTATATTGTGGACACCAGCCTGAGGATAAAATGGGAGATGATTTTGGGAATTTGAGACTGTTTGGTCTATGGAAGGGGTTTTTCCTGAAGGGGATACTGAATTGAAAAACTTATTTTTAATTGCCCTGAAGATCAGGGCTCTACATTAGTGGGTACCCTGCTAGCCGGAATCAGCTTTGCTCGGGAGGGCTGAACCTGGACTGGTTGGGGAGCCGGCTGGTGGGTTCTAAGTTCTGCAAGGCCCCTTGCTGGGCCAGCTGGGGGGGGGTTAGCTTAGGCGGAGCTCCGAGGTTGCGAGGCAAACATCTCTGGCGGTGGTCCCCACAAGTAGGGTCTGTGGTCATTATAGCTGTGGGCAAAATATGGATTAAACCATCTTTGCAATATCCCTTCTTTGAGGAATTTCATCGAGACAACAAAAACAACAAAAACGGTCAGATTTCAAACTTTTATGTGTCAGATTATCAGGTGCCCCCCAGGTAGTGAGAGGACCTGGGGCACCATATCTCAGTTGACATTATTTGATTTCTGATACACCCAGAGAGAGGGTGTGTATTTAAATATTGGATTATTGAAGTTTTAATTTTCTGGTTTTAGTTTAGTTCATATTGTTTTATTTTTCTGTGAGCTGTTGTTTTATTTTTGCCGACTGTGTATAATTCTTTCCTGGACTTACATGGACCATTCAGACTAATTCCTTTTATTATACTCTGATTGATAGTAAGGGTGTATGGGGAGGAGTTTTATTACATTTTGTTTTATATTTGTGGGGGATATTTTAAGTTTGATGTGATATATTACTGTAATTTCTCCGCTTTGTGAGAGAGAGGGGGGAGTGGGTAAATTAGGCGGTTTAATGTCTTTGGTTATTCATGTTTTGTTATTGTATTAGTTTTCATTTTGGGGTTTTTGTTTTTAATTTTGGAAATTTAATTAGTTATTTAATTGGGGACCTTTTGGGGGGTATTGTATTATTATTAAGTCTTTAACATGTGTAGGAGACCCGTCCCCACAGTTGTGCGCTATTCGCCCTCCTCCCTTCATGCCCTCCCCCCTATTACAGCTATCGACATACCAGTGCTATAGAGCACTGGGTATTGCTCTTAGGGGAAGGAGGGGAGTAGGGGGGTTTGAACAGTGGAGGTCGGATGAGCGGGGCCATCATATTGGGGGGTAGTGAGGTCCAGAAGACGCCCTGGGGTGAAATGGAGTCTGGAACTTCGTCCTCCATGCCTGGTCTCCACTCCAAGGGCACCACCAATACTGGTGGGCAAGTAGTCTCGAGCAGCTCCAGAGGCCCGTCCCACCCGAGTGGTGTTGTGTAGCCAGATCCATCAGGAATAAGACTGCAGTTATTGCAGATCTTTTGGGTTGGTGGATCTGCATGCATTACTGAGACCTGGCTGGATGAAAATGCTGCCCCATATTAGAGGCAGCTATTCTGGCTGGTACTCGTGTTACACTGCCCGAGGTTGGACCGTGGGGGGTGTGTGGTCTGTTTTAAGACCGAACTGGGCCTCACGATTGTACTAGTTGAGGAGGCTAAGTCATTTGAGTGTACTGTAGTGGCAGGTGTGGGTTGTAGGATTACCCTCATCTACCGTCCACCATGTGGTGAGAAGCAGTTCCTGCAGGAAGTAGCGGACTTTGTCATCGACATGTCATTTGAGTTACCCAGGCTGATGGTCCTGGGCGACTTCATTGCCTGGGTTGATGATGAACTCTCGCAATTTGGACAATATTTCCTCCAACTGATGACTTCATTGGGCCTTACACAAGTTGTTACTTCTGCCACTGATAGAGATGGTCGCTCCCTTGACTTAGTCTTCCTCCTGGGGATCAAAGCCTTTAATTTGGGGGTGGAACCTGTCAGATGGTCCCATCATTACACTATGGGGTTCGGTTTTTGTGCCCCCCTTTGTAGGCCTACCCCTGTGGAGATGGTCAGGTACTGCTCTTTGCGAGATATAAGCTCTGAGGGCCTGGCAACGGTATTTGACCTATCGGAGCTTTCTGGTGTGAGCAATGATCCAGATGCCTTGGCCTTGGCCTATAATAAAGCCATCTCCTCTGCTCTGGATATCATTGCTCCAGTCCACGTTCGTCCTCTCCTCCCCCTTTGCCCTCGGTCATCCTGGTTTGAAGGGACTTTGAGGGGAGATGCGGTGACAAAGATGAAGATTAGAGCGTTGCTGGTGGAGATCCGCCCTTGATGCCGACCATCTTAGATTGATGGAACATCACCAAGTCTATCATTCTGCAATCTCCTGTAAGAAGGCAGAGTTCCTGTCCATGAAGATTGTGGCCCCTCAGAACTGACCAGCTCAGCTGTTTCAAACTGTAGACAGACTGTGCAACCCAGCTTGCCTGAAGGTTCAAAGAGCTTTTTCACAAGTAGACTGTGAAGAGCTTGCTGGCTTCTTTGTGGCTAAGGTGTCCGACATCAGGGCGGCACTCCAACCTGCATCTTCTATGGGAGAAGCGATGGATCGGCGCTTCTGTCGCTGCCCCTGGGCTCTCCTGGAGTTCCTTTGACTGGCCGGAGTTCATTGATGACATGCGGATTGTCCAAGGTATGCACCCTACATGCTGTAGTTTGAATCTGGGCCCAACTTCCCTGATAAAGGGTTGTTTTGATGTTATTGGCCCAGTCCTAGTCAATAGTCTGGTGCTCCTTGGAGACAGGTGAGTTTCCTAGCTCCCTGAAGGAGGCGGTGGTAACGGCCCTCCTGAAGAAAGCTTCTTTGGACCCAGACTGCCATGCCAACTACAGACCAATCTCTAACCTTCCCTTTGTGGGGAAGGTGATTGAGACCATTTGACCATCCATGACATTTATGAACTACTCCAGTCTGGTTGTTGAAAGAGGCATAGTACTGAGACTGCGCTGATTCGGGTGCTCAATGATCTCTTGATGGGAAGAGATCGAAAGAGACGTTCTATCTTGGTTCTTCTCGATCTCTCTTCAGCGTTTGATGCTGTGGACCTTGTAGTACTTCTCAAAACACCTGAGGTTCATCTTCGGACTGTCTAGTACAGTTCTCAGGTGGTTTAGATTGTTCCTCACTGGCAGAACTCAGAGCGTGGTGTCAGAGATAAATTCCCCTGGCCCAGTCTCTCTGTCATGTGGGGTTCCTCAAGGTTCGGTGTTGTCGCCCATGTTATTCTCAGTGTACATGCTGTCCCTCGGAGACATTTGCAAGAAGGTCTGTGCTGAGGTTTCGCTGCTATGCTGATGATACCCAGCTCTACCTATCTTTTGCACCTGACCAGGATAGAGCTCTCTTGGTATTTAACAACTGCCTCATTGAAATCCAGAATGGGATGAATTCAAGCTGGTTGAGGCTGAACTCGGAGAAGACGGAGGTGATGGTTGTGGACCGGGGCTGCCGGATAGAGGGGATGGGAGTCAGTTTGCCCTCAGAATTATTTCTGGGTGGCTCCCAGCTCCCAGCCTCTGAACAGGTGCGGAACCTCTGGGTGATTTTTGATGATGGGCTGACGCTGTGATCACAGGTGTCAGCAGTCATCAAATCATTCTTTTACCATCTGAGGAACATCTCCAGGATTAAGCACCTAGTTCCATCCAGTGATTTGCCTACATTGGTCCATGCCTTTGTGACCTCGCACCTTGACTATTGCAAATCTCTTTATCTAGGGCTACCTGGGGTTGATATCCGCTGCTTGCAGCTCATGCAGAACGCTGCAGCCAGGTTATTGACGGGTACTCCTCGTGCCTGTCATAGTTCCCCGGTGCTGCGTGAACTGCACTGGCTGCCAATACAGTGGCAGATCACCTTTAAAGTTGGTCTTCTGACTTATAAAGCCTTACACAGACTGGGCCTGGACTACTTGAAAGAGCTCCTGGTACCCTACTGCCCTAAGCGATCACTCCGCTCGGTGGACGAGGGGTTGCTAGAGGTTCCGAGGGTTGCTTTGAAATCTTCGGGGGCCTATGCTTTTACGTACACGGCCTCAACTCTCTGGAATTCTCTACCCCATCCATTGCAGGAATGCATGTCTGTGGAGGAATTTAAACGGGCCTTAAAGACCCATCTGCGGTTGTCAGCTTTCCCCTGATGATGATGTTTTAAATGCATTTTATGAATTCAGTATTATTGTACTGTGTTTTATTTATTGTTTTATGAAGCTTATTGTTAAGGCACCTTAGTTTTAGAAAGGCATGATATAAATAAAGAATATTATTATTATTTGTGGCTTGCTCCTCACAGTGGAGCCAACTGCCTGGATAAGAAACAGATCCAGCTGAGCCCAAAGAAAGAAAGAATTGATGATGGGGCTATTTGAGTGTGCCCAGATATCATCTCTGGATTTCGTTGTCGGTGAGACATTGGAATCTCCCGGGTGTTTGATCCTGGAGGACTTCAACACCTGGGTCGACAACGAATCATCTAGGCTAGGTTACAACTTCCTCCAGACAATGTTATCCGTGGGTCTGACACAGGAAGTTTCCTCTGTGACCCACCAAGGTGGCCATATGTTGGACCTAATTTTCTCACTAGGCCTTGAGGTTAATAACCTTAAGACTGATTGGGTCATTTGGTCCGATCACTGCACGGTGGGGTTCTCGTTCAGGGCCCCCCCGAGAGCCCTCCCCTTGCAGAGATGGTCAGCAACTGCCCTTTGAGGGGTTTGACCCTGGAGTGATTTCTGGCTGCAGCCGACCTATCTAGTGTGGTTAGTGCATGTGCTGGGGGTTCAGATGAGGCTGTTGCCACCTATAACATGGTGTTGGCAGCTACTCTTGACTCCCTAGTACCAACCCGCATATGACCCAGATCCTTTCACTTGAGGTCCCCTTGGTTTGAAGGGGACCTCAGGAGGAGAGAATGGATCAGAGGTTGGAGCGCTGCTGGCAGACATCTGGGCTGGAGATGGACAGACTGGTCCTGTGCTCACGTTATACTGAGTATCAAGGGGCAATCACTTGTAAGAAGGCAGAGTTCCTGTCCAGAGAGATTGCTGCTGGGAAGAATTGACCAACTGTGCTTATTCAGACTGTGGCAGGCTCTTAAACCCAGCCTGTCTCCAGCTGAAAAATACTTTTTCTGATGCTCTTTGCATGGAGTTTGCTTGATTCTTCTCAGACAGAGTGTCCGCCATCCGGCACGGTGTTCCGCCAGTGAGCCCTTCTGTGGCCTACAGTGATTGTCTGGGTCACCCGCTGAGCACTCCACCTAGATGGGGGGAGTTTAAGCCAGTGGAGGCATCTGAGGTCATCGGGGTTGTCTCCAAGTTAAAGCACACATACTGTGAACTGGACCCGGTGCTGACTCGGTTCTTGATGAGATGTGTTGGCACTGTTGGCCCGGTGTTCACCTTGATTGTCCAGTGCTCTCTGTCAGAGAGGATTGTTCCAGATGCCTTGAAGGAGGTACTGGTTCATCCCCTCTTGAAGAAGTCTTCTTTGGACTCTGACATCAAGGCAAATTACCGTCCCATCTCCAACCTCCCATTTTTAGGGAAAGCTGTTGAGAAGGTTGTGGTGCAACAGCTTGAGGAGCACCTTGTGGCTTTTGATCTCTACGAGCCTTTCCAGTCTGGTTTTCGTGCGAGGCACAGCATGGAAACCACACTAGTTCGGGGTGCAAAATGACCTCCTCAGGGCCAGAGATCGGGGGGAGGGGACAATTCTTGTCCTCCTAGATCTCTCTTCAGCCTTTGACACGGCAGACCATTGTGTGTTACTCGACCGCCTGAGGGAATTTTGTGGACTCACTGGCTCTGTCATCTGCTGGTTGAGTCCTACCTCACGAATAGGAGGCAACGGGTAGTGATGGTGAATTTCTCCTCCTCCCCTAGCCTACTGTTGTGTGGAGTACCTCAAGGTTCGGTCTTGTAGCCAATGCTGTTTGCCATGTATATGCTGCCCCGGGTGAGCTCATTAGGAAATACAGCTTGGGCTTTCATTGCTGTGCTGATGATACCCAGCTGTATTTTTCCTTCACCCCCTGGAACATCCAGTGAGGTGGAAATACTAAACAACTGCCTCATGGAGATCAACGATTGGATGGCTCCAGCTGGTTGCGACTGAACCCCGATAAGATGGAGGTACTGGTGGTAAAGTCAAACAGAGGACAGAACAGGGTGGCCTCTGGTGCCAAAACTGGTTTATTCCTGGGATCTGTACCATTGAAGGCCTCCTCTAGGGTGTGAAACCTTGGCATGACCTTTGACAATGGTTTGACGCTTGAATCTCAGGTGTCATCTGTTGTCCAGACCAGGTTCTACCATCTCAGGAATATCACCAGGTTCAAGCCCCCAGTTCTGTCCATGGACCTCCCCACCTTAGTACATGCCTTTGTGATGTCCAGACTTGATTACTATAATGCACTCCTCCCCGGGGTCTCGGGGGGGTTAACTCTGCCGGCTGCAGCTGGTGTAGAACGCAGCTGCCAGGCTGTTTATGGGGCAGTCAGAATTCTGCCACATAACCCCGGTGCTGCATGCACTGCACTGGCTGCCAGTGCTGTGGAGGATACTCTTCAAGGTGGTCATGCTCACCTACAAGGCCCTACATGGGTTGGGCCCTGGTTATCTGTCAGACCTCCTTACTCCTGCTGTCTCAGTCCACTCCCTCCGATCCTCCTCTAGGGGCCTCCTGGCGATTCCCAGAATGAGGTTGAAAACCGCTGGTGACAGGGCGTTTAGTGTCACCAGCCCCATCCTGTGGAATTCACTCCCTCCATCTGTTCAGGAGGCCCCTTCAGTAGAGATTTTTAAGACACACCTCAAGGCCCTTTTGTTTAATCAAGCCTTCCTGGACCAGACATATTAGTTATTTCGAGAATCCCACCTTTTGTTTTCACATCCAACTATTTATTTTAGAGAGCTTTGTGTCCCAAATAATATATTTATTGTATGCTGTTTTTAATTTTTTTCTTTATTACTATTATAATTTTATTGGATGTTCAATTTATTAATAGAATGTTTTACTGTACGGCACCCAGAGCCTCCTGGATTGGGTGCCTTAACATCAATTGCCTTGCCTTGCCTGGAAGGGACTAGTAAGCAGACCATGATTCTACACCTGATGTGTATCCCAATTGCCTCCAAGCATCACTGAATATTTTCTCTGTCAGCCATAGTGCAGTGGCACTTTAAGCCCTATGTCATGGAGGTCACTTCGAGGTAATACACAGCCCTCCCTCCTCACCAAGCCAGGATGTTTACAGCTCATGACTGCCTACCTGCAGGGATCTCGTGTTCATGAATGACCAAAACATTATCTGCCCTATTGGGCCACCACTTGAAAAATATAGCCATGGTTGTATAAGTTCCAGGGAATAGTTTGCAAATTATTTATTTTTGAATAATTATATAGAGGATTGTGTATGAGCAGTCATACATAACAAGGATATTCTTGTATCGAGAGGTTTCCTTGGTAACAGATGACCTCGAGAGCACAGCTTGAAAGGTACTCCATTACCAAGAGAACCTCAAGACACAAGAATTTCCTTGTTTGTGTATGACTGCTCATACACAATCTTTTATAGTGTATGGGCAGTCACAGCATAGAAAATCCCACAAAACCTTCTGGAGAAGACAACAGAGAATAGAAATGTTAACATTTTCTTTTTTTAACTGACACAGTGTGCTGTAAATGTTTCTGCAAGTTCAAGTTTAAAAACAGCAACTTCCAACTTAACTGGTTGAGGAAAGCAACTACAGTATGTGGCAGCATTCAAGTTGTTATGCTGCAGTAGTGACACAGCTAGTGCAGCATAATAACTGTGATGGCATAGCTACTGCAGCATAACAACTCCATTCTAGTTATGGATTTCTATCCATAACAACATTCTACATACACTATGGCCCAGATATTCAAACCGCCAGGCTGTGCGCAAGCTAAGGCACAACTCAACTTGGCTGCGCAGGGCATGGACTGGGCGATATTCAACGAGCTGCGCCATGGCTCAGCAGCATTGAATATCGCACCCCTGGCCACCCGCAGTGCATGGCACAGGCACCGCGCCAGCGCAAGTGGCCAGAGTGGGAGCATGGAGATGCGTTAGTGCAAGTTCCATTGCCTGCACAGCAACCGTGATATTCAAAAGTTAACATGCAAATGGGGCCATAATGTATGCAAGGTGCACATGGGGCCATTTGCGTATCATTATACCCATTTGCATGTAGGTCGCTGATCCCCAATGACTTACGCCTGGCGCCCTGCCAGGCAGCAGCCATTGGGGACCGGCGCCCTGCAGCCGATCGCGGGCATTTGGTAGTAAAAAATAACTATTCCGTCCAATATCCCTGGTGGTCCAGTGGACTGCTGTGTGCCCGATCGCGGGCATCTGTAGAAATAAATAAATCCAATATCCCTGGTGGTCCAGTGGACCGCTATCTGCCTGATCGCGGGCATCTGTAGAAATAAATAAATCCAATATCCCTGGTGGTCTAGGGGTACCCCCTCCCCACCCGCCCACTGATCCCCACCGTCCGCTCCCCAGTCAGCCGGCGGGCGGCAGCACCCCACCCACCTGCCGCCTGCCACCCACCTACTGACACCGCTGGTAGGGCTGCACGCCCATGTGAGCTCTGACAGCGTGAGCTACTGGCCAGTCAGCATTGCCACATTCCAGGTATGTGACATATCTGGAATGTGTAGTAGTGCATAGGCTGCATGCCCATTGGCTCACACTGTGAATCTGACACTGTGGACCACCTGGGATATTGGAACTTTAAGTTTTTATACATATGCCTGCAATCGGGCAGATAGCGGCCTACTGGACCACCAGGGATATAGGACGAATTCTGCTTTTATTTATACAGATGCCCGCGATCGGGCAGATAGCAGTCCACTGGACCACCATGGATATTGGGGAATTCATTTTTTTATTACAAATGCCCACGATCGGGCATGGGAAGGGGGTACCGCCAGATGCAGCCGGAACTTGGGTGGAGCTGCTGTGTTGCACCCTGCAATGTGGCAGCTCACCTGTGGGTGGCCATCAGTTGTTCCTTTTTTTTTTTTTGGGGATCAACTTTGTGCTGGCGCAGGTAGGGGTTGCGCATGCATGGCTCTGCACATCCTGGGCTGAATATTGGGCTGTGCAGGGTATGCATGGGCACCCCCCCACCTGCTCCTGCATACATTACTGATGTGCTTCAGTGCATCGGGATTTGTGCGCACTTTTCCCTTTGAATGTCACCGGTGCATCAGTGAGTTGTGCATGGTGCAATACTGTTGCACCATGCACAACCCTTTTGAATATCTGGGCCTCTATATTTTTTATAATGTTATTTACACACAAATTAAAGTTTATGGAGTTTACTGAAGAACAAGGGAAAGAGTATTTCTTTTTTTTTCTTTTTTGGGAGAGCACTACCTTCTCTGTATCATCCAGAAAGACTCACTTGAGATAACATGCCGGTACTTTTTTCCATAACTTTTGTGCAGCTTTTGTCAGCCCACCTTTGGATCATGCATTTACCTGCAACCCCCAGCTCCTTCAACATTGCACTGATGGACTTGGTTTCCCTATGGTTTAGCTCTTCCTCCTCATGTAGGGTCCACTAAGGAATGTCCCTCTGTGTGAAGCACAGTCTGGTGTGGGAGCTGAGTATGTCAGGAGTCCAAAACTGTGGGTACCTTTATCTGTGGTGGCCACCAGGATTTTCACTATTTTTTCCTCCATACCATCCTTCTTCCTGGTGCCAAGCACAGCCTTCCATGGTGCAGCTGACACATTTGTGAGGGAACAAGCTCCACAGTTTGGTGCAGGGGATAGGAGCCAGTGCCAACTCAACCTGGCTGCCGACTTGGGCTTCCTTGAAGCCACCCACCTGAGCTTGCTACTGAACTCAGATCACTGACTTGGTAGTGCATTTTGATACCTCTGGACCATGATGTATCCTCAGTTGGTAATTGAAGAGGTTTGCAGATTAACTTCTGAATCTGTGAACCCCTGTGTTGCCTGTTGAGTATAAGACATAATTTCTAAATGATAAAAGCATATTTGTTTTCCCTCCGGAGGGGAAGGAGTAAACAAGTTGGATAGTGGGGAATTGTTCATACTGAATGGGAATAAAAGCACCATGGGTAACACTATGAAGCTTGTATTAGGCAAACTGAAGAGGGATACCAGGAGGTATTTTTACAGAGAGGGTCTGGAGGGTAGAATAAGCTATGGAAAGGGAGTTTGTGCAATATCATTGGATGCATTCAAACTTCAATGGTACAGAGTCACGGGTTTGGTAAAGACAGTATCAAAAGGGGAGGGGGATGAGGAGCAGGAGAGAAGAGCAACTAGGGCTGTTACACTCCACATTAGATAGGTAGGAATGGGCAGATGTGATGGGTCGAAAGGTCTTTTTCTGCAAACAGGTTTTATATTTCCGAGTTTCTATCACTGAACTTATTTGGGACCAGGAATTTTAAGAGATATTCAAATGAATTGTTCCTATAGATCAGAAATCTGACTGTTGATAACAGCTGAGGGCAGCATAATGGTTGTCTCAAACCTCCATAATCTCACCTGGTCCCCTATACTGAACCGCACTTCCTTAAGGTGTAGCCTGCCTGCTTGGGTTTGGCCCCGCACATAATGTATCCACCCTATGTATTAGGCATTGCTCTGACTGTGCCCCCACTTTTGGGATCCTAAACTGTATATAATTAAGCAATAAGGCATGACAAGGTGTGTGTTATCGTGTAATAACGTCACTCCTGGGGTGGGTTGAAGCACGAGGTGAAGCCGGGTGCTTCCACCACCCCAGGAGTGACGTTATTACACGATAACACACACCTTGGAGTGCCTTATTGCAATTATACTTTGCCTTGATGTTATACAAAGTAAAAAAATATTTAAAAAAGGTTTTAGTAGATTTTTAGTGTAGCAATATATCTCTGTTTCTTAAGAGTCGCAACAAACAATAATCCAACAAATCAGTATAGTGCGGTTATTGTGTAATAACAGCACTGTCTCAGGCACACACTGACCAACCAGAGCCCTGGAAATTTTCTTGCCATTGTATAATTGTATATAATACACTGCTCACAGCCCAGGTGACTCTATGGGTGGGATAGTCATACTGCACCAGGCAGGGGCACAACCCTGGGTGCAGTGCAACTGGGCTGTGCCAGGGCATGGACCATGCGATATTCAACGGTGCTACGCCATGGCTTAGCACCATTGAATATGTCACTGAGGTGCACGCACAGCGCATGGTGCAGTGGCACTCCGCCAGCGCAAGTAGCAAGAGGGGAGCCGGTGGGATGTGCCAGCGCAAGTGTGGTTGCGCTAGATGCATCAACCGTGATATTCAGCACTGGGCATGCAAATGAGGCAATCATGCATGCAAGGTGCAAATGGAGCTATTTACATATCATTATCAGGGCCCTGATTTTTCTGCAGCACATCAGAGCAAAGTTCTGCGGCAGGGTTCTCATTTGCCACAGAACTTCTGCGGCACTCAGCATCAATTTCTGTGGCAATTCTGCGGCACATTTTTACCCTTCATTTTTCCTTTTTGTTTTTTTGCCCAATCCGACACAATGCACGCTCGTAACACAGTCATTTTAAGAGCGTTTGTCACCAAATTTTCAACATAGCCAGTTTAAGACCTCTGCTCATGAACAGTATCACTGTGATTTTATTACTCTGTCCGGAACATTGATTTCGCACACCGACCGCGCCATTGTGCGCTACATGTGCGAAAACACATTTAGGTGAGATATGAAAAATGACAGTTGTACTGTTCATAGAGAAGGTAAAGAATGAGCAATACTGAAAATCTGGAGTGAAAATATTAAAATACCAGATTACGAGCGTGCTAGGAACTGTGCAACGCACGCTGGTAACACAGTCATTTTATGGGCGTTTGTCACCAAATTTTCAACATAGCCAGTGTAAGACCTCTGCTCATGAACAGTATCACTGTGATTTTATTAATCTGTCCGGAACATTGATTTCGCACACTGACCGTGCCATTGTGCGCTACATGTGCGAAAACACATTTCGGTGAGATGTGAAAAATGACAGTTGTACTGTTCATAAAGGTAGTGGTAAAATGGCAATACTGAAAATCTGGTGTGAAAATATTAAAAATGCTCAAGTTACGAACATGCGTAGGAACTGCATAGCGCACTAAATAAAACAGTCGTTTTGGGAATATTTTCACCAAATTTTCAACATAGGGTTTTTAGGAGCCTACCTCATGAACTGTGACACTGTCATTTCATTAATCATTCTGGAAAGGTGGTTCCGCGTCACTGTGAAACCACCTTTCGGGACCAATTAACGAAATAACAGTGTCACAGTTCATAGTGGAGACCTAAAACCAGGTTAATTTGGTGAAAAATCCCAGAAAGCTGAGATATGCACTAAAGTTGAAAAATCCATTTAGTCCATTATACAGCTTACGGCATTTCTTCAGTTTGCGGTCGGCTTTGAAGAGTGCAGGCGTGTTCCGGTCCACAGAAGATCATCGCGCTGGGTTCCGGAGAAGTATGGGTTGAGGTGGTGGTGAGGTGGGGGTGTGGGGAGGTGGGTAGCAGAGGGTGGGTGCGGGTTGGGGAGGAGAAAGAAGCAAACGGCGAAGGTTTTTGTTCCAGGTTTTTTTAATTTGGATTCCCACACAAGGAGGGATCTCTTTGCCACGCTGGGATGGGCTCCCAGCGTGACACCAGGCAGCTGGGGGCAGTGAAGAATCCCGTCGGCAAAGGAAGCATTTGCCACGCTGGGGTGGGCTCCCAGTGTGGCACTGAAACCTTTTTGGGGGCAGTGAAACCGACGGGGATTGGGCGCACCCCGCCGGCAACGAAGCTTTGCCATGCTGGGGTGGGCTCCAGCGTGGCATTGAAACCTTTGGGGCAGTGAAACCGACGGGGATTGGGCACCCCGCCGCAACAGCTTTGCCACACTGGGGTGGCCCCTGTACGCGGCATTGAAACCTTTTTTTGGGGGGGGCAGTGAAACCGACGGGGGATTGGGCACCCCCGTCGGCAAACAAAGCTTTTGCCATGCTGGGGTGGGCTCTCAGCGTGGCATACTAACATGTGAGAGGGGGCACGTTTGTTCTGCAGGCGGCCGCGAATTCCACGGGTGACGGCAAATTCCGCAGATATTGCCATGGTTTGCCGCACCCGCAGAATCGCAGAAAACTCGGGGCCCTGATCATTATGGCTCCATTTGCATGTGGTGCGCTGATCCCCGGTGACTTGCGCCTGGTGTCCTGCCAGGCTGCAGCCACCGGGAACCGACGCCCTGCAGTCCCTTGATGGACCCCATACCCGTATGCCCGATCGCGGGCACATGTGTATTACTTCCCTGATGGTCCAGTGGACCGTGTTCCATCACCCGATCATGGGCCTAGGTGAACTATATCCCTGGTGGTCCAGTGGACTGCTTTCCAATGTCCGATCATGGGCTTAGGTGACATATATCCCTGGTGGTCCAGTGGTACCCCTCCCACCCGCCCACGAGGTTCCCACCACCCAGCACCCCTCAGTCAGCAGCAGGTGGCAGCACCCGCCCGCATGCTGCCCGACTGCCCACCGACTGACAGCGTACAGTAGGGTCTGTGCGCCTATTGCTCCACTACGTGGGCCAATAGCCATGCAGACCATACTGTACTACATAGGCTTGATATGTGAATGACCACCAGGGAAGTAATACACATATGCCCACGATCGAGCGATGGAATACGGTCCACTGGTCCACCAGGGATATGTACACAAATGCCAGCGTTGACGATTGGGGAGTACATCGCTCCTGGGGCAGGAGTGTATGGACAGTGTTCTGGGTGGGCAGGTGGCCACTCATGGCTGGCAGCTGCCGTGTTGCACCCTGCAATATGGCAGCTCACCTGTGGGTGGCCAGGATTTGTTCCTGGTTTTACCAGGCACAACTTTACCCCTGAGTGGCGCAAGGCGGGGGTTGTGCTGGCATGTCGCCGCTTACATCCCGGGCTGAATGTCGGGATATGCCGCGATATGCATGGGCATGCCCTGAACTTGCACACGATACATTACCGATGCGCCCCGGCATATCAGGGGTTGCGCAACGTAATTTGCCCCTTTGAATATCGCACCGGGGTGCATTGGTGGGTTGCGCCATCACCCTGTTGCGCCATGTGCAACCCTTTTGAATATTCCACCCAATGTATATGTTCAGTCCATTTTTAACTGTATGTACCTACTGAATATGTTATGTTTTTTTCCTGACCCTGTGTAACTGCCTAAAGTGCATCATGTTGTCCTATGCATTGAACTCGTATTTCCTTGTACTCTCCCAGGTCGTACCTGAAAATAGGCAAATGTCTTATCTAGTGTACTTACCTGGTTAACAAAAGCAAAATAAATAAATAAATAATAATGTAGTGGTTAAGAGCACTGAGCTGCAAACCTGGAGACTTGGGTTTGAATCCATGATTACAGTGACCATGAGCAGGTCACTTAATGTCCCTGTGCTCCCAGGATGTACTTGAAACAAACCTCGACTTAGTGTGCCTTTCCTGGCCAAAAATTATAAAATAAAATACAATAACAAAAATAATAATAATACAGGAGATCAAACTACAGTAGTACTTTGGCCAATCAAGCAGAGTAAAAATAGTTTCCAAGTAGTCCACACATTTTAAGTCAAAGATTTGGTATAGCAAATAACTATACTATGAATACAGTAATCAGGTCACTCTTCTAATTTTCCTAATTCTAAATGGAGTTAAGTCCATATATTCTCTAGCGAGCTTAGAATACGGTCTAACCATTTCTTAATGAGTTTCAGTTCTTGTGGTAGCCAACATAAAGTCCATATATGCCTAAAGCTCATTGGTTTAAATAAAATATGCTGGCATACAGTAGAAAGAAGGATAATCTCTGATTGGTGAAAATGATTTTCCTGTGCATATCTGCTCTTTACTGATTAATTAGAATGACATACATGTATGCTCTTCAAATGCCATATATTATTATGCAAAGGTTAGGATAGTCGTTGTGTTTCAAAAAGGTCATAGTCTGAATTTTTAATTCAATGATAAAATATTTTATTGACTTATAATTAAAAATCTGAATTGAGTTCCACACATTAACTAGAGGCAAGGTCAAAAGATTGTGTACCATATTTCACAAAGGATTGTCAACCAGGCCTCAGAAAGTGTCAATTATCATGTCACTCTGAATAAACTGTATTATTTTTTCCATAATTAAGCTGAGGTGAAAGATACTGTCAAAATGCAGAACACAGAGGCATTTTTGCTTGAAGTTTTCTATGGGAGGATTATTTTCTTTAGAACATCATTATGAAACAAGTCAGCAGTCCTTCATTTACGCATCCTGCAGTGCATATTTCAGCTTATTGAAATACTTTCATTTCTACGCTGGCTCAGCAGAGCTGAACACGTTCTATTGTTGCTGGGTTGGGTTTATTGTGGAAACAAAAAAGATCCAATTTGCTGCTTTACTTCTGCCTTTATTGTTCTATAGTGTAGAGTTTTTTTGTTTTGTGAAGCAGATCTTAATAATTTGTTAGCTATTAATGTGTTAACTGCATGTTTTTCTTCATGTATTGCTGTTGTGAGCTAGTTAATGAATTTTGGAAATAGTGCAGTTGTTAAGGAAAAGTAGTAGTTTTCTGATTTACCAGTTATTCTCAACTTTTTGTATCCCTCCTTTGTTGCTATCTGTGTACAAATGTAGTTTTTATTTGTAGGTTGCTATTTCTAGTAAAAAAAAATGTTTTAAAACAGCATTTTTTGTGTTTTATATTGTCCTAAGAGGTATGCTTCCTGTATGCTGACACTAATACAGTGAAAATGTCGATGCCGCCAACATCGATGTTTCTGCTGTAGTGGTCCGCCCGAGAACCCGGCACACTGCTTACCGGTCCTGCACCTCCTCCTTGATACAACTCTGATTCTGAGTTGGAAGCCTAGAGATGGGGAGAGTGTGTGTGTGTGTGTGTGTGTGTGTGTGTGGGGGCAAAGCCCCTTACATGGGGGTTCGGGTGGCAAAGCCCCCCAGATGGAAAAACAGCCGGGGTCTCCGATCGGTTATAAGACACGTGTTTGTATTGTGTAGCCTGAAATAGAGGGAGGAGGTGTTTCAGTATCTGGCCAACACTGCATCAGAAGAATGCAGTGGTCAAAAACCATACTGACATTACAGCGTGCGTGGTTTCAGAGTTGGTTAATTCATAGTAGCATTTTTGTTTGACAGTGCCCATTTTCTGGTGTCAGGCCACTGGTGCTCGGGCAGAAAAGCCAAACTTTCAGATAGAATGAAGCCTAGCACCCAGCTCTGAATTCACCAGGCACACAAAAACCACACTAATTAATCTAGGAAACTCTGCTGCAGTGCAAAAGTAGTTTACGGTATTTCAAAGTGCAACCGAAGTACAGTTTTAGTTGAGGATACATTCATTTAGTCATAGTAGGAGCTGGCCAAGTGACATATCTCTCTCTCCCACCCCTTCTCTCTCTCTCCCCCCTTTCTCTCTCTCTCTCCCCCCTTCTCTCTCCCCTTCTCTCTCTCTCTCTCTCTCTCCCCTTCTCTCTCTCCCCACCTCTCTCTCTCTCTCTCTCTCTCCCCCTTCTCTCCTCTCTCCCCTTCTCTCTCTCTCTCCCCCCTTCTCTCTCACCCCTTCTCTCTCTCTCTCTCACCTTTTCTGCCTAAAATACATCGTTTCAAGCTGCAGTACTCAGGGTGCTCACGGCCAGTCCTTGACCTTCTGATGCAGATAAGCCCCATAATGAATAAAGTGAATGGAGTGCTAAATTACACGTAAACACATTAAACAATTATTGAGACGTATATTAAGTATGACAATACTAAAAAAGAGAAAGCATTAAATCTTCAACATCAAGTACTCTGACATTTTCCATTCATCACATGATCTGAGAACCACAGACAGTTCATTAGTTAAATACATAGTTTTCACAGTATTTTGTTTCTTCAGTGTGCAATCTTTACATTTTATACATGATTTTCAGACTTTTTATACTAGCTTTCACCAAGTAGCCACTTGGCCATTGCTCAGAGAAATGGGGCAACCTCAATTTTTTTATTTGGCCCTGGCCGCTCTGTTGCTTTTAGTTTAAAAAGCCAATAATTTCCTCTATCTTATTATTCTATCCCAGTCCCCTCCTGTCTTGGGTGATGTCATTTTTTGAATACCCTTAAATCTAATACTATGTACCTGTCCAAACAATCTTTCATGATGTGGGCTGCTAGGGCATTATCTGTGCCCCTGTTTTGGACTGTATACGTGTGCTCTCCGATCCTTGTGTGGAGTTTCCTCACTGTTTTTCATATGTGAAAACATTTACAAGGGCAGGCTGCCGTGCACATTATGCCTTCTGTGATGTAAGCTACAAGGCCTTTAATTTGCTCCATTTTTCTCATAATATTATTGCAAAGGTATTAGTGTTCTCAACGACTGCACAACTCTTGCATTAACCACATATTTGGGGAACCAACTAGGGAGGGGAACCACGGGATTCAGTCTTTACGCTTTGTTCTGTAAGTGTTAAATGCCCTAATTTATCCTTGAGGTTCTTGCCTCATTTGTACACCACATGTGGGTTATCTGGGCAATTTCTGTTTAGGGGGCATTTGCTTTCAGTATAGGCCATTTGTTGATGTCATGTACAGCATCAGATTTTGTGAAATATGTAGTGACAATGTTTATTATTTTATTGTCACCAGTTTCCGTTTGATTTCCAACCAGTGCTTCCTTGCAGGCACATGAAATGACAAAACATCATTGCACCCCCCCCCCCCGTCTGTTCACTACTTGCTGTGTTACCCACAAATAAAGAGATGCACTTAAATCTTTGGTGTTACATCCTTTGTCCAAACGTTTGGTTAGTAGCACCAGTTTTCTGTTTTCACTGTTGCACGTTCACTGTGCTGCATCATTCACACCCTGCTGCAGCCCTGTTTGTGTTCACCATCAATTATATGCCTGAGGACAGGAAGCAAGAGAAACAGTCACAAGCAACCAATGTGGGTCTCTAAAAGGGTCAGAGAAGCAGTGAGGGTCCCGCCAAAAAAGGCGAGACAAATAAGAGCAGCAACAAGGGGTAACGGCGGTACAACCAGTAAACCGCAACAGTAAACAACAACAAACTGGTTCTACCCACCCTTGCAGAAATGAAGGCTGCTAGGCTTCAGTCTGCAGCTGCTTTTAGTTTATTGAAGAAGTGGGTGCACAGCAACAAATGAGGCAGGCTAGAGTGAGAGGTGTGCAGTGACGTCCTGACATTTCGTGCACATGCGCTTTGACGAGACTGTCAAGCTGCACCATACAGTACATTTATAAAAACATTTCTTAAAGTGGCAGGGACAGCATTTAGAACTTACATTAGTGCTCAAAAACAGTGCGACATTGGAATAAACAAATCAGACTGCATATCATTGGGGTACGGAATGTTAACTATGATAGTTACTTTATGACATGCCCAAACATTTTTTGCTAGCCAAACTGTAGTGTTACTAGCACACTTGATAAGAAAGTAGATTAAACCCACAATAAACACTGCAGTACTTACAAGAGCACATCATTTGCTAAGAATTAATATGCAATCTAATGTGGTGGTGACCAAAAACAATTAATTAAAAACATTAATGACAGGAAGTCTCCTATATGGCTGAGATGCCATCCCCATACATGTTAGTGTATCTAACATTTAATTCAGTCAGACAATAAGCATATCACAGCATACATTTTGCTATTAATGTCTCAGAAATAATCATGCATTTTTAGATCATTATTCAGGACTTGCATCACAATGCTGAGGATTTACAAAACTGCTGTCACCTTCATGCAGTCATTGAAACCAGGGTGTACATAGGCTTTCAATTTAAAAATCCAGAACAAGTCCATTTTGGCTAAAGGAATCCATATCACCACCCTTGGACTAAGTGACTTTTCCACCTCTATAACTCTGCATTTTACCTGTAGAGTATCCAGAGCCTCCGGGATTGGGCACCAAATATAAATAAACTTTACTTTACTTACTTACTATAAATGACCACACATATCTGCAATGTTCAGAGAACTGCAAAGTGTGGGCAACAATTGCAGACTTCTCATTTTGTTTATCAATAGCCCTCAAGTAGTTTCCTATGAATTTCTTTAACTTCCTTTTTGTTCAACCAACATAGTAGGCATTACAGTAGCAGGTGGCCAAGTAAACTACATAGGTAGTGTCCGAATTGATGAGCCTTCTGATATCTAGTGTTTCACCAGTAAAAGGATGTTGAAAATTATTGGTAACAGTGACTACATTACAGTACTTACACTGCCCACGCTGCCCACACCTATGTGTACCAGATGGTAAAGTGGGCAACCAAGTGGAAGGGCGTGGGGATGGCTGTAGACCGTGGGTGACATAGTCTCCAACATTTTGTGGCCACCTGTAGACATATGAAGAGGGTGTTACCTGCTGCTACAATTTTGTTCTGCCTGCAGAATTCCCCATTTTTATGTAAAATATACTCCAGTTCTTTGGCCCTAGTTCTGCATGTAGTAACAAAACTAAGTTTCTCAGTTTGCCCAGGATATTAGGTCTGATCCTCGATATGAGAAGTAAGTCCTTATCTGTATATCTCACTCTATTGGGGCCATGTTAATGTCACTACTGGCATACCCTCTTTTAACAAATCTGTCCTAAAGTTCACCTGCTCTCTGTGCAAATGCAACATCAATGCTGCAGTTGTGATGTACCCTAAGGAATCGACTCATGGGTATGTTTTTGACAGTGTGGTTGGGGTGACAGGGCCTTGCTAGTAAGACTGTGTTCCTGTTACTGGGTTTCCAAAACAGATATGTGTCAACCAAATCATCTGAATTCATGAGAATTCTGGGGCCTGATATTCAAAAAGGTGCAAAGTGCAGCGCAAACATTAGCGCTGCACCTTGTGGTTGCCTGGGTGTCCAAAAATGCTATATTCAGTGGAACAGCACACCGGTACTATTCGACTGAGTATTGGGCCATGTGGCCCAGTGCTAAGCCACTTAATGCTGGACAGACATGGTTCTCGAAATAGGGCACCACAGTGGCTTGCGCCCATGCTAAATTTCCGATATTCAAATGGACCCATGCATATAAGCTCATTGGGCATGGAAGGTGCTATAGGGCCATTTGAATGCCCATTATGGGCTCATTTGAATGGGTAGCCTGGCAATTTAGTAAGGTGCCGCCTCCCCCACTTGCCTGGTCCCAGAGAGCTATCCCTGGTGCTAGTGCCCGCCCCCTTGCCAATCACCGGCCCAGTGTTAAAATTGTATTTATTGTAATCCATCCCTGGTGCAAGTGGTCCCCCCTCCTCCCCACTGATTGCCAGCCCAATGTTAAAAATGCATTTATTTATTGTAATCCTGCCCTGGTGTTAGCGGTCCCCCCAAACCACTGATTACTGTCCTGATGTTACAAATTTATTTATACATTCCAATCCTTCGCTGGTGCTAGTGATCTTCGCCTCCTGCCAGTTGCTGGCCCGATGTTAGAAAGTAAACTGTCCCTGGTGTCCAGTGGTCCCTTCCCCCCAACCACACCCATGCCTGCTGTTTATATAATATTCCCTGGTGTCCAGTGGTCTGGCCTCCCCATCCTGATCCAATGTAACATTACATGCATCCATTCCCTGGTGTCTAGCGGACCCCCTCACTATCCCTGACCCCCTGTAAAATTTAGTTCAACCATTCCCTGGTGTGTAGCAGCCCCCCTCCCACTTTTGCCTGTGTTTTCTTGAGCAGCTGGCATGCTGTGTGGCTTAACCCTATGTTCCCCTGGCTGAGGGGTGAACACCTCCTGCAACCACCCATACACTGCCCATCGACACAGAACAGCAAGGCAAATAAGTGCTGCAACAATGGTGATGGCGCTGCAACCAGCAAACAGCAACAGTAAACAACAAACAAACTGGCGCTACTCACCAATGTAGAGAATAAGGACACTAGGCTTCAATCTGCAGTTGCTTTTACATATTGAAGAAGTAGGTGCAGCAACACATGAGACATGCTAGAATGAGAGGCATGCAGACAGCTCGATGTTTTGTGCACAAGTGCTTTGATGAGAAAGATATGTCTGAGGACAGCAACCAAGAGTGACAGGTAAAAGCGACTACTTTGGTTCTCTGAAAGGATCAGAGAAGCAGTGATAGCCAAAAAAGGGCCTTCATCAGGTACAAAGAAAATCATGGGGAGGAAGACTAGGGAGAACACCAACTGAAAACTAAAGAAGCAAGGAGGGGTAAGGGAGACTAAGGCGGACACTGAGCTGTGTATTGCTGGGGGGGCAAGAGTGGGGAAAAGCAATTCTTCAGGTAAAGTAAGGAAAAAAGGAAGAAATGAGGGGGAAATCTTAGGCTATCAGAGAGAGGTACAGTAATGGAGGAGGCCTCGCAAAAGGCAGTCATCCTTAATGACTATTTTTGCTCTGTCTTCACCAGGGAAGACAGCAGGCTCTTGCCGCAGAGTGGCATCATGGCAGCTACTAAGGGGAGTCTCAAGGATGAGGCTGCCAGTATTTACCAGCAAAAAGGTCCAGAATGGTTTGGCAGCCCTTAAGGTTGATAAAGCCCTGGACTGGACGAGATGCATCCATGAGTGCTGAGGAGCTGGCAGCAGAACTAGCTAAACCACTGGTAGGGCTGGTAGGGCTGTTCAATAGCTTTTACAGACAGGGGTAGTTCTGAAGGATGGGGGTGGGGTGGCAGACATGATTCTGCTGCACAAGGGGGGAAACAAGGGACAAGACGGGAACTACAGATCTGTCGGTCTTACCTCAGTTGTAGGGAAACTGATGGAGCCACTAGTCAGGGAGGACCTAGAACAATGGCCTCCAGGATGGTAAACAACATGGGTTCACGGCAGGGAGATCTTGTCAGACTAACCATATAGTTTTCTTTGACAATGGATGAGGGCCATGCTGTGGATTTACTCAATTTCAATTTCAGCAAGGCCTTTGACTCCAGTGCCTCAGAGGACATTGCTGAAAAGATGAAGGACTTGGTGTGGCAAGGGACATAGTAAGATAGTAAATTGGCTGAGGAGAGGCAGCAGAGGGTCATGGTTAGTGGGGTCAAACTGGAAGAAAGGGAGGTCACAAATCGGGTTCCCCAAGGATCTGCCCTAGGGCCAGACCTCTTCAGCATGTTCATCACTGACACTGGAGAAGGAATATAGGGCAGGTTGTGTCTCTTTGCAGATGACACAAAGCTCTGTGGGAGAGTGGGCAGTGATGAGGGAATTAGGAAGATGCAGCGTGACCTGCATAGGCTGGAGAGGTGGTCTAAGGTCTTGCAGTTGAAATTCGATGCCAAAAAGTGCAAGGTGAAGCACCTAGTGAGCAAGACCCCAGATGGAGTACTGGATGGGAGAGGTTAAGCTGAGCATTATGACTATGGAAAGGGACCTAGGAGTCATCTTTAGTGACACCTCAAACAATCATGCCACGATAAGTACTTTAGTAAGGCTATTAGGATGTATTGGGAGGGTATCAACAGTAGAAGAAAAGAGGTAATGTACCTCTTTATAGATGAATAGTAAGGCCACCGGAGTACTGTGCACAGTTCTGGTGTCACTGTCTAAAGACAGGTAAAGACAGAGCTAGGGGGGTGCAACAAAAGGTGACCAGGATGATACAGGTCCAAGCAGGGCAGATGTTATGAGGATCGGTTCAAGGCACTAAACATGTACTCGCTTGAGATCGGATAGGAGAGCGGTGATATGACAGAGCTTCAGACCTTCAAATTCCTGAAAGGAATAAATAAGGTGAACTGTGAGGACTTATTTAGCATAAGCACATGTTCAAGGTCATGGGGATATGAGTGGAAACAGGAGGAGGGAAGATTTATGAGGATATGAGAAAGTAATATTTTACAGAGGGGGTGGTGCAACCTTGGAACAGTCTGCCAGCCCAAGTGGTAGATGCCAAAACCATAAATGGCAATTCAGGGCAATGGTAGCCGGGAGGAGAACAGAGGGGAAGATAGTGGAGCTAGTACCCTGGATGACAACTAGGTCACAGGAATGGATAGGGAACCATGGTCAGACTGGATGGACCATCAGTCTTTTTCTACTGGCATTGTCTCAGTTTATGTGTTAAGGTGGTAGTCAGATTTGGTTTACTGTGAAGAAAATACTAAATATTTTCTGTCATGACAGAATAAAATCTCAGATTCTGATAAGCAGAGTTATTGCTTACCCAGCCAGCTGATGATGCTAAGCCATAAAGCTCAGATTAGCTTTTGCACATCCTGATAGATCCTTGATGGGGGCGGGGCTACCTACAACAATGGATGCTGCCTAGTGTTACACATTGTCTTCCAGGCATGAGGAAAAAGAAAATGATCATAAAAGGCTTGTTGCACATCCTTGTGACTTCCTTGGCAACAGATGTAACTAGGATTCTGTAAAATGTGCTTTCTCGACAAATTGGGAATGATGTAATTGTTGGTGAAAGTATCAAATTATAGGCTCTTTATCTGTATCAACCTAAGCTGGACATCAGGCATGTCTAGAGATACCCAGATGCTGATCTGTACCTCAGATAACTTGAACAATTTCACTGCTGCTGTAACCAAGCTGTAACCTTTATTTATTTATTTATACCTAGGATTACAATATCTTTAAGCCAGAGGCTCTTTGTAAAGGTTCCACGTTGAAAAACATGAATACAATGGCATATAAAAATAATAATTTTAACATACAATTCAATAACAAAATCAGTACAATTCAGGTGTAACCCCCTGCAAAATGGGGCCTTACCTGCCACCATGTAGCTCTGTCTCCTTTGCCATCCCAGGGTTCTCCCAATCCCTGCCTGCATTTGTTTGGTTCCCCAGGTCTCTTCCTGCCCCTGGTGCCCCAACCATGCAGCCCAAAGCCCTAATCCAGACCTGTGAGGCTCGAAACACGAACTGCAATCTCCCACTTGTTGTTCTCCTCTTGGGGCAGTGGGGATCGCATTGAAATGCGACTCATGCGTTTGATCTTTGACCGCTTTATTTTGCAGTTAATCCGGGAGTGTTCCGTGGGTCCTGGGATCCCCATCAGCTAAGTGGGATGGGTGACCATGGACAAGCTACTGAGAGGTCACTCCCTGAAAATTACAGAGTTCCAGGAGGTGATCTGATCAGGGCTCATTAATATTCATGAGCTAGGAGCCCGATCAAAATAAACATTCCTGAGGACCTGTCTGCCTCGGGCAGCTGTATCTCAACTATGCCAAAAGAGAAAGAAAATGTTTTAAAAATATAAATATTGTAACTGCTGTATGTGGGGAAAGTGTGTAAGAAGGCGGAAAAGTATGTACATAAATAAATGCTTTGCTCCTGGCTTCACCAGGCAGATGTTGGGACTCAAAAAAGCCTCTCGGTTGCTGCAAAATAAGGGCTTACTAAATATTGGCAGCAGCGACAGGAAAATGGACTGAGTAAATTCCTCAGTCTGTGCAGTGACAGCAAGTACTCAACCAGGGATAAAGAACTGTGAGGCACTGGGGCAAATATCTCCTTATTTCTGGCTGCACCAGGACATTATTCAGGACTGTGCTCAAGCTGTTTAAAGGACAGTGGGTTAAGCAGCCACTGCAAGCAGCCACAGCCAATTGGAAAGCCAGGAAAACAAAGCCAGGACTTTTCACCAAAGCTCATGGGTAAATGCCACGTGCTCTTTGGGACTTACAGGGACCTAATTCTAGGTGCTAAAACAGCAGGCCAACAGTGCATCTAGTGAGGTTCATGCATTATTCATTTCTGTGATTGACAGGTCCTCCAGCCCTTCGGAGGCCCTGCAGCCAAAAGCCACAACCAATCAGGAGCCTCAGGAAAGCCCTATAAGAGACAATGTTTTCTAGCATTTTGCCAGATTTGAGAGGGAGAAAGAGGTTTGAGCGGGAGCCCCCACAGGAGTGGGGGATCAGGCCCCTGCCATGTCACTGGGCCTGTTCAGCCCAGCTAAGCCTCTCCATCCAGGAGGGGGTGTTTTGTTTTATTAAAGTTAAAGTAATTTTAGTTAAGTTTGAAACTGCTAGTCTGGAAGTTGCCAGATTGTTCTCCAGGTGCTAGTCCTCGCCTCCACATCGTGGAAAGATGTGGACCGAAAACCAGATGACATCAAGCAGTGGTAAGAGTGCTGACTGAAAGCCTCAGTCATGAGAGGACTGAAGGCACCAGAATGCCTTTTATAGCGGGGATCGACCGTGGAGGACCTGTGTGAGTACCCTTGTCCCCCCCAGGTGCAAGGGAGAGATACAGCAAGCTAAACTTATGGGCCTTCCTGCCCTTGTATTTGTTTTATGCCAAGAAAGGAAAAATAAGTAACTCTGGGCCGACCTGCCCTCTATCCACTTAATTGAGAGAAAGCCAAAGTAATTATTTTGGCCCACCTTGCCAGAAGTGACTGTTTAAATCTAATAGTTCTTTAGTTCGGACCTTGCCTGCTGCCCGACTGGCCCAGCGCAGGTGGATCTTGGAACTGTGGTATGCAGATTGCAGCTATTGCTGGGGGTACCCAAGAGAGCCCAGACAGCGTGCAATCAGGTAAAATCATATATATGTGCTGATATTCATCTGTACCTCTATTTGGTTGAGATTGTCCTGTGGAGCAGCCAGCCATAGCTGCCTTGCCACTTCAAGGGACATGAGACTCCAGTGTCATTTGAAATTGTGCTTTGAACCTGGAAATGACAGTTTTCCACCTTGTTGAATTAGGCCTAGGAACATAGATAAGTTAAAGATGTATTGTTATATGAATGTACTGAACATGACTACAATATATATGTGCTGAATATTCAGGATTTGCGACTCCAAGATCTAGCCCAGGTAACCTGAATAGTTACCTTTTCTGAAATGTTCAGCCTGCGACATGCAGGGCATTCCCTGCTCTTCTGCGACAAACAGGGCAACCCCTGCAATACTGCCAAAAGCAGGGCAACCCCTGCTCCAATGATAAGGATCGACAGCCGTTTGTTGTTTCATTTGTCTTCCAAGTTATCTCCTTCCTCTTAAATCAAAGCCGGCCAACACAACCAGCTGCAACATCCACCAGGCCTGAAACAATCAAGGACTTTGGTATCTGGGTACCTAGGGTATAGTGTGAGATTGCAGGGTCTCACAGGTTTCTGGGACTGGTACCAGTGGTGGGGATAATTATTGTGTAACATCCGATTTAGTTAGCAGCCTAGGTAGCCTTGGCTCTGGGTATCATTTTCTGGTTGTTGCACTGTGATTGCCTTTTCTGTTAATTTAATAGCCACCCACCTGGAGGGTTCACCAGCACAAGAACAAGACTTGTATATTTTGTAAATAGGAATCACCATAACTTCTATTCTTCCTGTTTTCCCATCCTAACTCCTATGCCCCCAAATAAATATTATTATTACTGTTTTGCAAATTATGGTGTGTGAGCATATTATTAGAGAGAGCCTCTAATTACCAAAATGTCTCAAATGTGAGGTAATAATATTGGGTCGTGTCTGGGGGTGGCAAACAGTATCTGTGGGTGATGTAACATCTCAGGGGTTATACCTGGTAACAGCTAGCCCACGTAAAGGTAACCCACGTAAAGGTAAATTCTGAGTGGAGGCACTGCGCAATTGTTTAAACTTGATATAAGTTCATGAACCCAAACCCCTCAGCCTATTGTCCAGAGTAGTAGGCAGGAGTGTAACTCTAGGAGTAGTGCCACCTAGGGGTTACACAGGCATGGGAGAATACAGTCATGGTACTTTCAGAGGAATAGTCAAGTGCAACAAAACTTGCTAAAAACAAACCAGACCATGGGAAAAATGAACATGAGGTGTGGAGACAAATGGTGCTGCCATAGGTAGGCATTGTTAGAGGGCAGGGGTGAGGGGTACAGTATGAAGGGGAACAACTGACACATATCACAGGGGTGGGAAGAGGAGGGAATTTTAGGCATGATAGGTAGGGGGAGATCATATAGAAAATTAAAGAGGGGAGGGGTAGATGAGGGGATTGAGATGGCACGGTAGGGAAGGGGGAACAATATCAAGAGTAAGTGGATGGGAGGGAAAGGATGTAGTGAGTGAAGGAGGATTGAGGTAAGAGGGAGTGAAAGTAAGGGAGTAGAGGTAGGGAGCGACAATGGAAGGGGTGGAGGGGTGTTAAGCAGTGGGTGGGAACATAGAAACATAGAATTTGATGACAGATAAGGACCGCTTGGCGTACCTAGTCTGCCGTTTTCCTACCTAACAGATAAGCTGCAGATCTTAGTTAACCAACAGTTTACTTCCTCCTACCCCCATTAGGACTGCCCTATGTCTGACCCATGCATTCTTGAATTCCCTCACTGTTCTAGGAGAGGAAAGGTGCCTCATGGAAACAGAGAAAAAAGAGCCATGTAGTGAGGGGGAGACTTAAGCTCTTGAATATTCAAAACAATGTGAACTGTGAATATTTTGTGACTGAATAAGTACAGCTTAATTTTGTAAAGAATAGTCTGAGACAGTGCATCTGATTTCCATCTTTAGCAAACAGAGAGGCTTCATCCACCATCAGAGAGATCTCCAGAAACTACCCAGTGTTTGATGCTTGACCACAAGGTAAAAAGGTATACCCAGTGTAAGTTCTCAGCCCGAACTATGCAAAGGTGTTGGTGGCAGTACTGTCTGATGACTGGCATGCTAACTATACCCTCACTACACTGGTGAGTGCAGTAGCTGTATTCCGTCTGAAACAGAAAAAAACACAGAGAAGTGACACACCCAGCCAAGGCTGGGTGAATGAAAAGTAGCATCACAGTTGCATATACTGTTGTCCTGTATACAGATACAAAAACAACCATGCAAGTAATAAAAATGTACACATAAAAGACTCCAAAATGAGCTAAATTGGTGGTTGCCCCTTACCGGACTGATCGTCTCCATTTGTTACCATGTTAGAAATGTGGTGAAGCAATACCAAAACTGTTTTCAAGGTAAACAGTTACACTGCGATAAAGGACTAAGTCTGTGCTTCTGTGTTATAGGGTTGACTTGAGTCAAGAGCAACCCCATTTTAGATTAATTATGTGTCTTTCAAGTAGGACACTGTCAACTAGAAGGGTCTTCTCTAGTGGCATAATTCTGTTGCAGACAGTATTTTAAAGCTAGTATTCAGTAATTCCCCTTTAACTCTAGTAACAGCAACATGATTTTATAATTCTCAGAAAGGAGGATCTTCTAGTTGTTAGCAGTGATATGCAAACTTGTTTTATTTTCTTCAATGGAATCCACTGGTAGAATGCAGAACATCTGGTGGACTTCTGAAGCTCTGAGGAACAAATTCTATGCAAAAGTTTCATGAAATGCTGAATTTTGCACAATTTGCACATGAGAAAAATTCTGCAGCACGGGTAAAGGCAGGATTTATTCTATTGATTTTTTCAAGAAATTCAGCAGAATAAAAATACTGCAGAATGTGAATACTGCTTTAATTCCTCTGGCAGAATTAAGTTCCACAACAGCTCTGGTTGTTTTGGGCTGGCTAATATGTACTGGCTGTAGATGATTCCTACAGAATGGACCTGCATGATTAAAACCAGATTGACCCTGATCCCAGCGCAATAAAGTACAATAGTTTTGGAGTGCAAACTATTGCTATTGGCTTTGGTCTCTTGTAGGAGCACAGTGAAGTACTTGAGAAGCCTTCCACTAACTGCTAAACAATTAACCAGTGTTATGATTAGCTAACAAGGCTTGACAGTTGTCTACACTTCTCTGTCAATATTGATGCCATCCACAGGCAGCTACTCCCCAAACTCAAGGCACACAATGCAAAAATAAAGCCTTTATCCCTCAGCCTGGCATGAAATCATTGAGAAAATGATATGCTTATCATTCTGCTGCTGAGGGGGCTACAGTATACAGTGTTCATAAGTTCATAGGTGAATACAAAGTTGAGGGACAAGCCCATTATGATTTTGTCACCCCTAACTCGGGTAGAAGTGGTATTTGGATTCCCCCATGTAGATGTCTAATCTTTTTTTTAAAGGTTCTATATTTGGACTATCTACCACCTTCTGTGGTAAGGAATTCCAGAGTGGAGCTATTCTCTGTGTACAAACATTTTTCCTCTTAGAGGTCCTATTTATACAAGTCTTTAGTTTCATATTATCGGACCTAGTAGTACTTATAGAGGGACACCAGTCTAAGCATAGTGTTTCTAGCAAGGCTTCATCTCTTGTGGCTTCATAGATTAAGCACAGGTCTCCTCTAATTGAGCAATACTCTAGCTAATAAAGATTTAACTTTTTTAATCTGCATACATAGGGGAGCAAATTTAGATTTTTTTATATGTTTGGTAAATCTCCTCTGTGCTTTTTCCTTGGAACTCATCCTTAATTAATGTTAGGGCACAACAAGTAGAGCAGTAATCACATTTTGATCTAATTATACAGCTATATAATGGAATGAGCACTTCAGGTTCCCTAATTTTCAAATGTTTTAAAATACAATTAATTAATTGATGACATCTTTTAACTGTTTTGTTATTATGCTCTGTAAATTGTAGATTGTTATTAATAAAGATGCCCAGATCCTTTTCAGATGTGACCTTGCTTATTGGTATATTATTTATATAATAGTTTGACATGTTATTATTTTTCCCAAAGTGCATTAATTTGCACTTTGGTATATTTAGGGTCAGCTTGTTTTTACTAGCCCACACCAATATGTTGTCTAGATTAGACTGTAAATTCTGTACTGATGTAATATTGTTAACAATACTTCCCAATTTTGCACCATCAGCATATTTGTTTATCCATACTCCATCCGTAGTAGTCATGCTAGATATCAGAATGTTGAACAAAACTGGGCCCAACACTGAACCCTGAGGAACCCCCACTAGTGATCTCACTCCAATAAGACTTATATCCCCTGATACATACTTGCTGTTATCTACCAGTCAACCAGGATATGGTCCACTGTATAATACATTTATGTAGCTTCAACCTTATCAAACATTCGGTTAGGATTTTGCGAGACACTAAATCAAATGCTTTTTCATAATCTAAAAATATTATATCTACGGGAAGGCCCAAATCCAGAGCTGCACTGACTGGTTCAAAAAAGTTTATTAAGTTGCTTTGGCAAGATCTACCCGCTGAGAATCCATATTGTAATATATCAAATTGACCATTTTTTAGTATATGCATATTTATTTTCTGAGAAAGGAGTTTTTCCATGACTTTCCCAATACAGGATATCAAGTTAATAGGTCTATATTGTTTTACATTCTGCCTGGTACCACCTTTGTGAAGAGGTATTACTAAAGCTTCTTTCCATTCTTTTGGAACTACACCGTGTGATATAGATACCTTAAATAATAAAGTAAGAGCACCTGCTAGTTCAAATGTGACTTTTTTCAGAAAAAACAAAGGGAATATTTTCTGTTCCTACTGATGATGTTTTAAACGACATTAAAGCAGAGAATGTTTCAGCAGCCGTAAATAAAATGTCTGAATCCTCTGAATCCCAAGCTATATTTTCCAAGAGTTCCTTTTTCTTAAAGATGCTGGTAAAATACTGATTGAACTCATTGGCCATTGTCTGTTCATCAGATACTATTTTATCCTTAATCTGTAATGGTCCAACCCTAGATGTAGTAGTTTTTAGAGATCCTATATAATTAAAAAAACTCTTTTTATTATCTTTTTGAATCTGTTGCAAGTTTATATTCAATCTCTTTTTTTGCTCTCCTAATTGCTGATTTTGTTTTATTTGCTTTCTGTTTAATCCTTTTCTAGTTAATTGCAGTCATATTTTTCCTATATTTATTGTAGGCCCTTTTTTTCTCCTTATTAGTCTACCTATTTCTTTATGTAGTAGTAGTAAACATTTTTATTTTTATACAGGATTTACAAACTTTAGGTCAAAAAAGATCTATTTTCAAAGTTGTCCTTTGTGAAAGTAAACAATTTACAATAAATTATCAGACATTAACATAACTATACATATAAAGTGCTCACTCAAAGATAACACAAATACATTACTTTCGTCGTACAAAACAATATCAATTTAAATAGACAAACATCTCACAATCATTTAAAACCTAATTTAAAACAAGTACATTCAGTAAAAATACATCATTTAAACCTCTTTTGAACTGGGATAAATTTGTTACTTTTCTTAACTGAGGGGGATTTTATTCCAAATTATTGCTCACATGTGCCTTAAATGTCATAGTTCCATATGTTGTATTCATTTTTGGAAACTGTGACCCTGTACTTCATATCTCTTAAAACATGAGAATAACCCTTACAGTCTGGGACAAATCTAAACTTCCATTTATCATCCTATTTTTTATTTTATAAATGAATACGGAATATTGTTTTTTTAACTGTACTGGTAAACTATCCCAGTTTAAGTCTTTGTACAGTGTACAATGATGGGTATTGAAACTACAATTTAAAACAAATCTTGCCAGTCGATTGTATGATATGACTAATTTATTTAAGTTTTTTTTGACCCACAAAATTGTACACCATACTCCCATATTCCAGTACAGGCATTATTAATTGGTTTGATATTAACCTCCGAGTTCGTTGATTTAAAATCCCTGATGACCTTCGCAGAGCTCCTACTTTATTATTAACTTTTTTAATTGTATTATTTATATGTGCTGAAAAAGATAAGGTATAATCTATCTCTACACCTAAGTATTTATATTGATTTATAATTACCAGTTTTTTCTCATCCTCGTTATTATATCCCCCACCTTCAATCTGTTTGTTGGGAAGCTTAGTTGTTTTTATTAAAATACATAACCTGAGTTTTTTGTAACTTAACACAAGTTTTGAATTGGAAAACCAGTCCTGCAAAGTGTCAAAATCCATCTGTAGTTTTGTAACCATTCCATTTTGAGATGCTGCTGATGCTAGAAGAACAATGTCGTCAGCATAAAGCCTAATTTGTTTATTTATTTTAGTGGGTAATTCGTTAATATATAAAAAAAAATAATGGCCCCAAGATTGAGCCTTGGGGAACACTTCTTGATGTACTACCTACTTCAAAAATGTCCATTTATTACTACTTGCTGATTTCTATGGGTCAAGTAGGATTTAAACCATTGCAAAGGCCAGGAGCAATCCCAGTCCTTTCCATCCTATCACATAGTAGATGGTGGTCGACCAAATCAAAGGCTTTGGACAGATTGACAAACACTGCACCCATGGACTCCCCTATCCAGGGCCACCACCACTTTATCCACAAAGTCCATGAGCGCAGTCCCTGTCGAATGACCTGCCCTAAAGCCGTGTTGGTATTTTGTCAGTTTTGAATATTTTTCTAAGTAACTGTACAGTTGTCCGGACACCATCCGTTCCATCAACTTGGAGAGGATGAAGAGGACCGCTATTGGTCTGTAGTTAGAAAGATTATTAGGATCACCCCCCCCCTTAAATATGGGTACTATTTTTGCTGTTTTCCAAAATAAGGGAAAAACATTATTGTACCACAATGGAAATCTTTTGTTATTTACATATTTTTTTCTTTCCAGTACCAAAGTTAAAATACAATAATAAATTTTTCTTTGATTGTGCCCATATTTCTTCTCCTGTTTATTTCGATAAGTCATTTTGCCAATTCCATTGTGATAAATAGGTTTTATTTCTTCATATTTTTTATTATAATTTCTCATCTTTGTTATTCCTTTACTGTAACGCTTTATAGTAGTTAATGGGCCATAAGATCGTACAGTGATCAGAATCTCCTAATGGTTCTAATATAGTAGGAGTATCTATCTGCTCATTAGTATTTGTGAAAATTAGATCTAAGATGTTATTTAGCCTTGTTGGTTCAAGTACTAGCTGATCTAGTCCTAGATGGAGATCAGTTTCTAAAAATTTCATTTCTTGATAATTAGTCCCTAATAGAGCATTGCAGTTAATTCTGGGATAATTAAAATCTCCCGTTAGGATAATATTGTCAAGTTGATTAACATTCTTCAAGTAGTCTAGAAAGACATCATTTTTATTCTAATCCAAAGATGGTGGACAATAACATATGCCAAAGGTCATGGGATTAGTATTATAATCAATTTTGACCCACATAATCTCAATGCCAGGTGGATCTGGAGTATCTAGTTTTACTTCTGTACAATCAATACTTTCTTTTATACTGTATATAAGGCAACTCCCCCTCCTCGAGAAGATTTTCTATTCTTTTTAAAAAGCGTATACCCTTGGATTTCTTGACCCCACTGTTCATCAGTAAACCATATCTCTGACACTCCGCATATATCAATGTTTTGAGTAAATAATTTGATTTGGAGTTCATTTATATTATTCATTAGACTTCTTGCATTTAACAATAATACTTTTAATGTTTTTGTATTTTGTTGATCTGGGGAGATTTGTACCTGTTGTCTAACTGATGTGCTTAGATAACTTATGTCTGTTTTATTTAGTACAGTGTCTTTTATGTGAGAAACAAATTTACCTGACATCCCTCCCCCCTTTACTAATTTAAAGAGGAAATTATTTGTGTGTTTATACTATTACCTAGAATATTTGTGCCTTTTTTGTTTAGGTGAAGGCCATCCCTAGCATAAAATTCTCATCTATTATTAAACTGTTCAAAGTGGGTAAGGCATGTCAAATTCTGCTTCAGACATCAACCCCTTAACCAGTTATTGATGTACATTATTTTTTTTACTGTGTAGTAGTCAGCTCTAGGTACAGGTAATATTTCTGATAATACTATGATTTCTCCCAATTCTACCAGTGTATTGGTTAGTCCAACGTACGCCTCTTTTATCTGTTGAGTGCTTTAGTACCTAATATTATTTATACCAGAATGAACAATTGCCAAAGGGTCCTTTCCACTGTTATTTAATATTTATTTTGACATTTTTGTAATATCCTGGATCTTCGCTCCATGGAAGCAGGAAAGTGTATGAGTCGATTTGTTTATATCACATATTTGTCTGTCCAAATTTGAGACCATTGAGTCACCCAATACAAAAATTTGCTTAGTGCAATTTATAATACTGTCAGTTTGACCAGAGTCATGATTATATATGATTCCTTGAGTGAAATTTAATAAATCAACGTTATCTACAGGATTAGTTGTAGTCTGAAGTAGTGGCCCAAGGGAATTAGCAGATTGGAGCTTATTTTGTGAATATTGAGAAAAATGAGAAAGAACAAGATTTGTAGTATTATTTTCCTCTAAAGGCATGGTTTTTGGAAGTTGTCCCTCAGTAATCAATAATAGGGGGTCAAAACTATTAGATAGTGGTATATGAAAGTCTACAGCTTTTCTTCCTTTCTTTGCAGTCTTATTTGCATGAACTGTATACCATTATTCCTCACTGTCAGCATTTTCAACTTCTTGTCTTTGTGTCTTTCTTTTAGGAGTTTCTCTAGCTGCGTCTTGCTCTATAACTGTCCCTTGCTCTATGCAAACATAAGCAGAACCACTAGGCATTTGTAATCTTTTTCTGGTTTCCAATTGGCTTAGTTCTAAAGCTTTTAATCTGTAATCAAATAGTTTAATATCTTCCTCTAACTCAAAGTTTTTCACACATTTTAAACAAGTATATTGGCAGCCAGATATTACATCCACATTAAAGTTATACATGTTGCACTGGTTGCATAGAATACCTTGTTCCCCTCCATCATGGTTATAACAACAGCCATTCTTTAGAGGCCCTTATATGAATATGAATTTACCTGGCCTTATGTGGTGTAGTACTTTCCTCCTGAACACCAAACATGCCTAACATGTGCAGGCAGCGTGTGTCTTTGTGCACGACGATGCACACTCGCCCTTGCTGGGCTTGCCCTGCTCACCACAGGGCTTGTGTCTATAGCCTGTTGTGACCAGGAAGAGTGTTTAAAGGTCAATGAATGCTCTGAGAATTTGTGCCACAAATTGCGAAATTAAACAGCTCCTGAAGTTAAAATCACCACTCTAGGTGGCTTAACATTAATGTAAGCTGCCTTAAAATGTAAGGGTTCCCTTTGTTTAAAAATGAGTTGTAGTTCTGGAGCTGTCCTCTCTTGAACTACAGCTTTGCTACCTAGCTGGTAACACTTGCTAGGGCTCAAGTCTCACGTAGCAACCCATGAGAACATGAAGGGCTACAGAAATATTTCTAACAGTGTTAAAAGTCAAACAGTTCAGGTATATTAATTACACGCACACACACAGCTGCAGTTAGAGTCTCCAACAGAGAGTATTACTGCTATATGCTGTTACTCCCAAATCTACCCTTGTGAGACTGGACCCCATGTGCTAATCCTTCTCTTGCCTTGCATTAGACTGCTCTTCCCAGACCGATTACTGGACTCTGTCTACTCTTCCCTTTCTCTTTCTTCACTTTAAGATGGCTGCCTCTCTCATTGGGCATTCATCATCGCTTAGGCCTGGTCTGGTTGAACAAAGTTGGTGATCTGATACCTTTAATTGGACCAACAAGTCAGTTTCTGGACACAAGATTCAGGGTTCAAAGTGCCCTTCTTCAGGTGATGTCTGGTTTTATGAAATACCTGGAATTCTGGTTTGGTTCTCTTCCCTGCTACCTCAGCTTTCTCCTGTCATTTTCTTCCCCCTCCCCTCTTTCTTCTTCCTCCTCCACTCTACTGACTCTCATTTTTCTCTGTTCCTCATGCCAAAACCACTGCAGGTCATTCTGCCTTCCCTTGCAGAACCCCTGACCTCTGGTTAACCTCCCCCTCTCTTTTTGGTCTATGGTCTTCATCTCCTCATTGAAAGCCTTACTCCAGACCCACACCGTCCATGTCTGCTTCTGCTCCCTCCCCCAGACAAGTCCATTCTGCCCTACATGTACACCATTACTGTGGATCCTGCACGCTTTCTAGACTGATGCCATTGATCCCAGTTTAATGTCCCCACCAATCACTTCCTGAAATGATCACTACACCAAATGCATGTTTTGCTCTGCACTGGTTTTTTGTTTACCTGCTTTTACACATTTTCATATTGATCTTTATCTTATGGTACTGAAGGTTATTAATTGTGCGCGTTAGGTTCTGTATACTTTGCACTTTTACTTGTATATTCTATGAATTCTCCTTGTACTCTTGGCAGTGCAATATGCCATTTCTGGTAACACCTTTCAAATCAATAAATAAATTAAGACTGGATGGTTTAGGGTAGCTAATACTGTAGAATGCAGTGATGGGTAGCAGCTTTCTTAAACTGAATAAAGTGGGTAGCTATGTGACAGGACATCAAGACTCAATAAAAATGTGTTTTTTGTGTTTGTATATCACATCTGCAAATTCAAACAAGCATTTGTCGATGCTGAATGTTGTCTTGCTGGCATTGGCATTGGTAGTGCAGAAGTTAGAGAGCTACATAATAGGAATGGCGGTGAAGTATTGAACTGAGGCCAACACCCACCCTGTAGAGACTGACAGGCACTGGTGTGCCTTTGGGTCGTCGCCCATAACACTCATGCCAGTTCACCACACCCTACCCCTGCAGACACTGACAGTGTTGCAGTGTGCCTTGGGGTCTTTGGGCCTTATGATCACCCAATTCCATAAGAAAATACACTGAGCTGGGTGCAGTATAGGAGAATGGGTGAACTTTGTGGCTAAAGAGTCCAAGGCACACCTCAATGGCTGTCATTGACTGCAGACTGGGGGTGGGGATGGAATGGCATGAGCATTACAGCTGAAAATCCCAAGTCACACCCCTGATGCCTGTCAATCTCTACATGGTGGGGTGTTACAGTTGGAAACTCTAATGCCCCAGGCATTTGTTGGTATTCTTACTCCAAATTTTCAACATGGGTATTTTGTGATACCATTGTAGCAGGGGTAGGGATTTCAGTATAATTAATTCAGGCAGACCACAGCCAAAGTAAATAAAAAATGCCAGGTGGCATTTATCACTTTATTTTTCTTGCATAAAATGATCAGCAGTTGCACATAATTCAAAGAAAAATGCTCAGCAGTTTTCAAGTCAAAAGTCTCTGTTGTGCCCAGTGGCACACATACAGCTCCATTGGTGGGCAAACACACATTCTTGCCTCAGAGGTCTTACACCCTCACACAGTCAGCTCTCCACTGACACCCTATCTACCTAACGCAAGCGACGAGTTGGCTTCTGAACGCCATACAGAGGCACACTGGGTGGGCTCCCTAATGTGCCACACAATCTTGGGGGGGATATTAAACATGCTGACAGGGGGATTGGGTACCCCCAAAGTTGGCTTTCTAGGGACTATGAGAGGCAGACAGTGCAAGTCACTACCATGTTTATTGAAATGTTTCACCAGGCAAGGCACGTAGAGGAGGCATGTCATCTGTGCCACTGCATGACGAGTTTGTCTCTGATTGCAGCGGCATATTTGTTTCAAGTTGGCGGCACTGCATAAAACTTGTGTCACCGCTAGCATGCTCACTAATTGGTGAATGAGGGATGCACCTTCTAAAGCGTGCCCTGCATTCACCACAACTGACACACCTCTGCGTTTCTCCTACTGCCACAAAATGTTGCTTGAGCATGCGAAAGACAACATAAAAAGGGACACTAGAGACTGGATTATCAATTTTAGGATTGGTGGTCAAAAACACTTCTTATTACAAAACACAGAGATGGTTTAAGAATACATCTTCTTTCTATTTATTCAATATGGACATCGTAATAAAACTAAAATAACATCTAGGGAGCTACAACTTATAGAGTCAGGGGTTGCAGTAAGTGAGAAGATCACAGAGCTAAGCAGAAGCCCCATGCTACTTTGAAAAATGTTTGGAAAATGTCTAAACTGATACCAGTACACCCACTTTCTCTGGAGAACACTAAAAGTAGTTCCTAGGTAATTCCCCAGGCGCTCCAGAGTGATGTCCTGCACAAAACTTTAGTTACATTCGTTAGCTTTTCTGGTTCACTGCACTGCTGTTTCAGAGGCCAGGAGAACAGGATATAAACCAACACCCAACACCAAGCATATTCAGTAGAAGTCACTTAAAGGGGACTGTTAAAGGGACGCCTGCTTAATTGGGATGATCCCCAGGCACCAATTTTTGCTAATGTTATTCAATGGGACTAGCTTCTGTTTAATTGGGATGGTCCTGTCACTTAATTGGAACAATTATCTAGTCACAGATGTAGGGAAAAGGTGATGAAAATGTAATCGCACACAGTTAAGTGCTCGTTAAGCACTGGTTCGAGAGCTACCTAAGTGACCGTTCCCAAAAAGTCCGCTGGAAGGGTACACAGTCTGGACCCAGATCAGTCTCCACTGGGGTGCCCCAGGTCTCAATCCTGGGCCCTCTGCTCTTCTTACTCTTCCTCAATAATATCGAGGGAAACTGCCCCCGCAGCAAACTCATTCTGTATGCTGACGACACTGTCATATACTGCAGTGACTCCCAACCTAGTATCATCTCAATAAAACTACAGGATAGTCTCTCCACCCTTGAGGCCTGGTTCTTCGCAAACTCCCTTAAACTCAATGATGAAAAATCTAAAGCCGTATTGTTTGTCTCTAGATGTCTGGGCTCTGACAGAAGTCAGCTTCTCCAGATCTGCATCAGCCAAGGAAAAGAGTCGAGGTCATGTCCAGTTTTAAATATCTTGGTATCCATCTAGACCAAGAAATGACCTATGGATCCCATATCGACTCCATAACCAGGTCCACCCATCAAAAGCTCGGCCTCCTTTACCATCTGGGAACTCTCTATCCTCTACTGCATGCCGTGCAATTGCCTGCTGCAGTCTTCTCCCAACCATCCTATATGGAGCTCCACTACTGCAGTTCCTCCGTGAGCGGAATTCAATAAACTTTCTGTACTCTATAACCAAGTGGCTCACCCCCACTAACTCCTCTCCTAGGAGCCATCACTGCAAGGCTCTAAAGGAACTAAACTGGCCCACCCTCTGGCACAAACTAGCCTATCCCATTGCTTGCCTAGCTTTCAAGTTCACTAACCTTGGTTCCCCTCCCCATCTTAGAGGACTACTCTCCCCCAAAGAACAAACCTGAACCCTGCGATCAACTGCAAATCACCCCCTCGACATCCCTAGGATGCGCTCCAACCATGGCAAACGTTCCTTCAAATTTGCTGCCCCCCACCTATGGAATTCCCTACCACCTAGCTTGACGAACTCAACCACCCTCACCCAGTTCAAAAATGGACTCAAACTATATCTTCTCAATCTTAGTCTCTGTGGCAGTAACTGCTAGCTCTCCAGACCAGTTCCCTTGGCCGTTGCACTGCTTTGAACTTTCCCTCCGATTTGTCATGAAATACTAATATGGGCCAATCTGTGTAATCTGATTAGCATCCCTATATACTGCTTCCAATGTACACTGGTGTAACTAATGTACATACTGTATATAACGTGTGAGTCTATACATACTGTATATAATGTGTGAGTCTGAATGTGAACCCGACTGCTACCCCTGTATAACGTTGCCAGTGTAAAACTGTGTAACAAATGTAACTACTGTATATAACTGTTTCTAAATTGTCCTTTTCTGTAACTAACTCTGGGTCGCTCCTGAAAAAGGGACCATGGGTCTCAGTGGGCTTACCCGGTAAACAAAATCTAAATAAATAAAATAAATTAAGTGCCCTGCATTTAAGTTGTTAAACATTCCCACCTGCTTAGCATCTCTCTAGAGTGTGTTTGGTTTGCAAGATGGAATCTACAAGCAAAAACAAAAGAGTCAACCTCCCAATGAGCGAGAAAATAAAAGTTATTGAGGCTTTACAGCTGCCAAACTCCTTTCTTACAAAAGTTGCTAAGTGAAGCAAAGTGATTTTAATTAAAGTTCAGTGTGTTGCTTTCACCAATTAAATAAAGAATAAATCAAGATTAAATCAAGAACCAGACCAAACAGACTTTTACAAAAAGGAGCGTACTCATAAAAAGTACTGGTATCCAGTACATTTTGATGTTTTGTTTGTTTTCTCTGTTTTGTTTGTAACTATAAAGCAACTTTTAGCTAGCACTCAAGGAACAACTGGTTCTGAATCATTACACTTGCAGTGCTGTGTGACTAGGGAATATAGAAACGTCATGTGCTCGTCATGGTTCAAAATGAGAACCAATTCTTAACCCAAATATGGAGATGGAGCCCCAATCAACAGTCAAAATGGTAAATATATTTTATTAAAGACACAAGCAGAACCTGACAACTGCTAACTGGCTGATGTTTTGTGATGAAATTTGGCGATGATTTGCGATGAAATTACATTTTGTCAGGGCCTGTTACATCAACCAAATTAGAGAATTCTGCTTTTTTCTTTATCATAAGAACTTGTGAAATATTATTGCCTACAGCTCGTGCATGCATGTATGTACTGAAACGAATCCTGGCATTCAGCTTCAAATGGCATAATGCTCTTGTTTGCCATCTTTATTGCCCAAACACCGACTTTCAAGGACCAAGTGGCTCACTGGCATCTTAATCAACGACAGGTGGCAAATCCAGAAGATTCCAGGGTTCATACCAAGGAGACAGAGATGGAAGAAGGCAGCTGCCCATCAAGGTTGTGCCCCACTACTTGGTGGTTATAACTCTTGAGTTACTTCTATCCATATATTTGTCCATTTCTTTCTTAAAACACTCCCATGTTTTTCACTAGTGCCAAGAAATGTGCAAAGCTGGCAAACTGCCAGGAAAATTTGTGGCAAAATGTGAAGTTTGGATAAAGTGAGAACATTTCAAAGTGATTCACAAAGGTGAATTTCGCCACTTGGCTGCGATGTTGTTAATGAAGTGAAACTTTGTAACATCCCATGACATTGTTTAAGAGCTTATATCAGATTCTTACCATTCTCTGTGTACAATAAAAGTTCCTCTTACTGCTTCTAAATGAATAAATACATCTTTACTGATAGACTGTGGGCCTCTTGTCCATTGCTCTTAAGCACATGGGTCTAGACCTAGGTCAGCAATGAATCTATTGTTTTGGCTATTGGTGCATAAAGAGGGGATCACCATCAATTCTCCTTTTCTCGAAACAATCCCAGCCTTTTCAGCCTTTTATCATACTTCATGTCCTCCATTCCCACCTTGCACCTTGTTTCCCCATGTTGTACACTCTCAACTCTATCCACATCCCTCCTCCGATAAATAGCCCAGAAATGGGAATAATAATCAGATGCAGTCTAGCAATGGATCTGTACAATGGGTGTATTATGTCAGTTGCCCTACTGACAGCATATCTCCGGATGCAACCAAGGATTTACTTGACCTTTAATAAAATTTGGTCACAATTCACTTCCTATTTAACGTGGCATTTATAATGGTATCTACATCTGTTTTGGCCATAGTTTCCCTAAGTTTTGCAGGGACCCATGCCTGAGCGGTGCCTCACTCCTGCCTTTCCGGCCGTTACCGCAGCCACCACCACCGAAAATATCACCAGCATCAGACCGCCCTCCTGGTTCCCTTCACCAGATTCCCAACCCAGGGATCCATGCCTAAGTGGCGCCTCACTCCTGCTGTTTCGGCCATTACCGCGGCCACCACCACCGAAGCTATCACCAGCATCTCACCACCCCGCCCTCCTCCCCGACTCGACCGCCTTTTTACTTCAAAGCAGTCAGGAAGCACGAAGTGAGTAATTATGTCAGCAAAGCAATCGTAGGATCAAGAACCAGTGGGGACACACTTGACCTTAAGCTACTGTCCCTTACACTTGACAAAGTACTAATGGCCCTAGGTAAACACAGATTGTTGTGTTTACCTAATCGGGGGCCGTGGAACACACTGAGGGCATCAGATTTTTAATCTGAGCCCCCAAAATGCTTTTTACAGAATGCCCCTCCCCACTGTCACAATTTTCCAAAGAAACGGATGCAGCACTTTCACATTTGAAAGTGTCAAGCTGCCAACAGTATTCTACCCCCACACAAAAAAAAAACAACAAAATCCTTTTGTGGCATCTTTTGGGCCAAAGTAATGGTCCCACCATGTTCCTCTGTCCACCCCGAGTTCTTAAGGCAGTGGTTGTAACCATTGGTTAAAGGAAATCCCCCCTATTTAGGAGCTTAGACTTTCCTTTGACTTCCATGCTTGCTGCTCCATGGGCCACCACTAGAGGTCTCCAAACAGTTATAATTACTCAGCATTGCTTTTCACTATTAGCCACAACTTTCACTATTAGAATGCTGATTTACACAGACTGCCATCCCTCATATGAAGCACTACTTCCCTTTTTGTAGGTACAGTAGAAGCATTTTATCACATCACCACTGTCCCCGGTGCTAGAGCCACTTTGCATGCATATGTTCAGTGTACATAAGGTTTGCCATTGTGTTGCAGACAGCATATGAACATTTGTAATAGCTATTTTTGTTAGGTGCAAAGCTAGTTTTCACACCCATGACCAACATTATTAAAAATTTGCCATCCTGTTACAGAAATTATATAAACAATTATAACTACTTGTTGCTAGTTCAGTGGGTACCAGTACCAGATTTCACTCTATGCCCAGTTTTAGTTGAGATTTACTACCACACTAGAAAGAGAAGAAATTATATAAACAATGTTAATGACCATTTGTCTTTACTGTGGTTTGTACCTGTGCCAGTTTTATATAAAATTAATAAAAAATATTGTCTAAGAAAATTGATCACATGCTTGTGTATCGCTACATGCTTGATCCAAAATCTAAGAGTACATCAAGCACCAGTAAAATATACTCCTGTCACAAGAACAGTGCTAAAAGTGAGCAGCAAGGCTGGAGTAACCAATTATGGTACTCAGAGGGTTTGTACACATACCATCATTGTGCAGCAGCTAGTGAAATGAGCAATAGAGCAGGAGATGAAATAGGCCTGGAGAGAAGAAGAGGAGGAGGAGGAATCTTGAGACACAGATCAAGAGTAAATGCTAGAGTAAATGCCAGAAAGAACACTCATCAGCAATAGCAGTTCAGGGGAGGAAGATGAGTATGAAACAGATATTAGCAGGACCTGAAAGAGACAGAATAAGACAAAAAGCAGGATGGAGTGGGAGGAAGAGGAGGATGATAGTGACCATAGCTCTCTCCAAGAGCGCCACAGGGAAAGATACAAAAGTGATATCTCTGGTCTGGCATTCATAGAGTTTCCAAAGTCTCAGAGATCTGTAGTGTTGAATCAGAGTGCAGTCAAGCAAAGACAAAGAATCTCCATGCAGAAGCATTGAAACAAGGGTTACCCCAAAGAGCACTGGCCATAAAGCCAAGTTTCAAAGAAATACAAAATCACACATACCCCCATAATGCAAAGCATTGTGGGATTATATGCTAAATCACCATGCAATTTAGGCTGGTTCAGCTTTAAAAAATGCATGGTGACAAAGAGCCTCTCACACAATCTACAAGGGGCTATTGGTTCCAGATATTATGTTGGCTTATCTGACAAACCTGAGTTGTGCTGTGACTGTACAAAGTGTTGGATGCAAAGAGTAGCTGGTCCACCACCTTTGCTCCCCACTTTGTGTAAGGCTTATGTAGCATAAAAGGCAAACATCCTAAGACAACTGGTCAGCAGCCCACAGGGTGTGAAGGCCATGGGTCTTAACAATTATGTATATTCAGACACTGCCAAATGTGGACAAGGCTTCAAGTCTTCATACTGTGTCATGGATAAATGTTGAATACAGAGTACCTGAGCAACTTTGATGAAACATTTGGGGGGATTTTCAAAAGGGTTAGACACAGATACAAATGCATGCTGCACCTTTGTCTGCAGACATTCACTTGAGTCCTGGCAGCCCTGCTGCTATTTTCAGACATTGCGTATGATCATGATACAAAGTCACAACTCGTGACAGAAAACAGATGCAGTTGCATCCAGACTGGATGCTACTCATAACTGCAAACATTTACAATGCAATTGCCTCCATTTTTGGTTGCAAACTCTGAACACTGTTGGGCCATCTAACAGATGGTCTCACAGGTTTGGATGCACTTCTGCTCTGAAAATAGGGTTAGATACATCTTAGGCAGATCTTTTGAAAATCCTGCCCTGAAAGTTTGTATAAAGTGCTCTCTGTAGACCAAAGAAATGTAAAGACAACAGTGCAGTAGCCCACAGTGGGAAAAAGAAGGAAGAGGGGGTGTTGACCCAAGGGGACATCACTTTCATGCAGTCTATGTTATGACTACTTGTCCACATGTTACTGGTGATGTGAACCACTAGTACAACAATGTTCTTAGGGCATGTGACAAGTCTTGCAGGTGCTCTGACATTAATCTGAAAGTGCTACAGTATGCACATACAGCTGGGCAACTGGTACCTTGGTACTACAACTTGCATTAGTGATAAACAACTTCATTACTCAGAAACAGGAATGAAAGTAAGTCAGTGGCTAGCCTTTCTTCAATGGCTTTTGGTAACTTTTGTCTTTGGACTGTTGGCTTCATATTTCTGTCTCATTGTCAGAGACTGGAGTAGAAACAGTTGACGTTTTTGGGATACACCAGATGGCTGACTCCTACTTTTGCTGCCCCTGAGGATGGGTGAGGATTTGTGGGCACTCTGAGGTGAGGGTGTCAATCGGCTAAAGAACCTATGAATAGTGGATGATGGGGTTGTTCTGTCAATGGAACTATGATGACTTCCTTCCTTCTCCTCCTCCTCCTTCCTCCTTCTTCCTCCTCTTTCTCTCTAACCTCAAAAATCACCTATCCCTGCCCATCATCATCATCATCATCATCATCATCACCCAATGCTAAAACCATGCGTTGACATCCCTCTCCTACTGTGTCCTATTTGGCTGAAACTAATGCCTTTTCATGGTAGGTAGTATCCTAGCTGCGTCAACCTTACTTCCTGACTAAACCCATGCTCACACAGCAGACATACTACATGGGTCCTTAATTTTTGTTAACTCTAAAATCACACACCACCAATGTCACCGTATGGTTTTGAGAAGTGGAAGCATTTTGTGGCCTCTTTCTTCATTTGAGAAGCAATGTATGCTCTTTAGACCCTTACAGGCACCAAGTCCCACTTCTTCCTCCTCCTCCCTCTCCAGAGCTGCTGCTGCTTATTCTGTCAGATACATATCCATAATCAGTGTTTCAGTCACCAGTTTGTGCTCTACCATCTTTCTCCTCCTCCATTTCCACTGCCTGTGCCTGCTGCCCTTTTCATCTGCTTTTTCAGCTATTACTGCCTGATTTCTAACCCTTTAATGAAACCACAAATGATACCAACAATGTATGACACTTTATGGATAGTTGTCACCATTTCCATTACATGACAATGGTTAACCCAACTCTACATTTGCTTTTCTGCTGTTTCAAGATGATTCTACCACACCACCTTCTCCTTTCTGGTACTCCATTGCACCTCACTGCAGCAGGTTGCCAGACAACAACAACTCGCTGCCCAAAGCCCAGGCTCCCAGGGCATGCACAATTGAGCCTGATACACACACATGCTGCTGTTCTGGTGTATGTGAAGAAACTTTATTTGTGAAATAAAAATAGCCTTTTTAAATTTTGTTTCTGCAAGGAAAAGTGCTGGCTAATAGCGGCACTGATAGGTTGCCAACTGATACACACATGCTACCTGTTGTCAACTACCATGCTACCAACCCCTCACTACACTGTACAGAGTGGGCACAACTGAGCCTGTTACAAACAAATGATGTACTAAGTGAACTCGAAGAAAACTTAATTTTTTTTTTGTATTCTTTACGTGCCTACCTCCTTGGCAGGGGTGGTTCTATGGTCTCCCTTTCAGATCTACCGGCGGCTACCGCACGCGCCGTGCCCGAGTCTCAACCTCCTCCCATCTCCATCTCTATAGGTCACATCACAGACCCCATCGCAGAAGACCAAGGTGTCAGGGCTGGAGGGAGCTCCTGGAGCATCCGGTGCAGTGCCACAGATGGATCCTCATGAGCACTGGAGGATTCAGCCACGATTTCCCCCTGATTTTCTCCCCATGGTGCTGGCATGCAGGAACACCGATGACACTGTGGCACATGCTCCCATGCATCACACGTTGGGTGTTTGCCCACACTGTCCCCTCCATTGCTCTGTGACCGACACTTCCCCCAGCCATTGCCAGGAGCCAGCACCTTCATGGGAGTCCCTCCCCACCCTCCCTGGAGAAAGACAGCAATCCCAGGGATGCTCAGGCCTTCTCCCTGGCAGACTCCAGACAAACCGAATCCGCTTGAACCCAGGTGACCGGTGTGGTGTCCAGTGCCTCAGCCCTCAGCACCACTGGGCGGCAAGAAAACTTTATTTGTGAAATAAAACTATATATGTGTAATTATTTTCTTATTCAAAAAGTGCCAATTAATAGCAGGCCCCAGTAGGCCTGCCGGGCACCCACTGTCCATGCTCCCAGTCCATCCCTTACTCCGCTACCCCAAGGCCTCAGGGGTCTCTGGACCACTCAGCCTGAAACACACAGCAAACCCTGTAGCAAAAGTGATGCCAGCTGGTAATGAGCACTGTCAAGCTGCCAGCCAAAGCTCTCTTGCTTGCTGCACACTGCCTGGGCTCCTACTCCCTCCATTCACTTTACTCCCAGGCCTCAGGGATATGTATTTACTCACCTTAAAACATGAAACATATGAATGTGCCAACAGAAACAGACCACCCGGTCTATCTAAGTCTGCTCAAGTGTGCATCTAACACCCATAGTTTGCAGCTGCCCCATCCCACTGCCACCCCCCACGTCCCCCACCCTCACTCTCCCCTGTTCTCTGTCCCATGCCCTTTTGGAACTGTTCACAGATTTACATGAGACCACCCATTCTGGTAGGGCTTCCATTTTGCTACCACCTCTCTCTGTGAAATAGTGTCTCTCATTTCCTTCCTAAATCTTCCCTCTATTCTTAGTGCATGCCCCTGGTGACCCTCCCTCCTTAATTTAAAGACCCCATCTGCTCCATCCTTATTGATTCCCTCAGATACTTGAATGTCTCTATCATGTCCCCCGTCCTTCTATCCTCCAGAGTGTACATATTCGGGTCTCTCAGACTGCTGTCATAGTCTATTCTTCCATTCCACATATCATCTTTGTTGCCTTCTCAGCAAATGCTCTTGTTGCAAAAATTATTTGTTTAATTTAAAAAAAAAAAATATTTTTATTCCAAACAAAGTGGCAACTGGTACTAGGTACAATCAAGCTGTCACTTCAGAGAGACCCATTTGGCCCAGTCCACTTTCCAGCACACTCCTTCCCTCCCATCCCAAATCTACCACCTGGCCCCAGTGGCCTGCTGCACAGCTCAGCCTGACACTCACCCTCAGTAAAATGGTAATTTTTGGTGTTTTCATGTTGAATTATTGTATAGAAAAAAATCTTTCTGTCTGTTGTTTTATTTCATGTTAGACAACATTTTCATCAATTGCAATTATTTAATTCAAAAACTTAGCTAAACTACTTTAATCAGATATCACTGTCTAGCTAGTAGTTACCTATTATTCTGCCTGCTTTGTGAGCGAGCTACTGACTCTAACTGCAGCTAAGCACCCTGAGATTTGTGTCCCCTATATGGAATTTCTCTCCCATCACGTCACCCACCAGAGGGAACCTGCAACCTATTGTTGGCCGCAGATGCCGTATTGTATTTTCTGTTGGGAGCAAGCTTGCTTTGCCCACCACAGTAGATGCTGTAATGCTGGACAGTCACCCTCTCTCTCCTCCGACTGGGAAGTGCTGCTGTTGCCGTCAATATACCCCAGCCTTTCCCACCTGTCTTCATAACCCAAGTAGCCCCCAAACTCAGGTCACTGACATGGCAGTGCAGCTGGGACAATGCGTGCCCAGCTAAGAGCCTTTTGACCTTTGGGAGGTTAAACCTAGTTGAACTAAACTTTTCTGGTTTTCCATTTGAAGTTTCAGCATTTGAAATGTAAGAGGTCTGCACATTTACTTGCAGTAATTTATCATTACTGTACTTTCTTTTCCATAGTAAATGAATATGACTGTGATCTGTACATCATACCCAATCCAAACCCAGAACAGAGTGCAACACACTGTGCAAACCCTTCTGTAGCTGCTCCACAAGCAATTTGAGTTCTCACTCCCAACACAGCAGAGAACTGTGAAGGCCCCGAGAACAACGCATAGAGATTTGTCAGAGGACGAGAGGAGTTAGCCAGTGTTTCAGTATTTGCATATCTGACTGAGTCTGACTGGGAAACTAAAGGTTATTCACAAACGTTTACTATGTGATTCAGAGAGGGAAGACATAATGATTAATGCCTTATTGTGAAATGATGTCCTGAGTGTCTCCTCAAAGGCTATCATTTAAAATTAAAAGGATATCAGAATAGAAAATCCAAGCTTGTAAATTTTATATTTGATAGCAGTGAAAAAGATTGAAATGAAAAGGATGTGTGCAGTGGGGGCCCATGTTAGATAAATGTTGTTGGGGGATCGAAATTACCCCCCCCCCCTTTTAGGCATGTATCTCTGCCTGTCTTTTACACATCCAGCTATACAAAACTAGAATATACAGAGAGCAGAAAGGTAATGGGTACTCAGTAAATCAGGACGATGAGGAAAAAGTTGAGACAAGAGTGAGTTCAAATCCTTATCATTATGGAGGACCTGTGCATACCACATCTGTTTTTGCTATTCATTGCATGCTGTGTGTTTTCATCTTACTGACCTTTGAGAGTCTCTAAGGTCAGTGCACGCTTACCTGGTGATGGTGTTACATACTGTACACCCAAACAAAGAGACACACAAAGCACTGTCTTGCCTTAAGATCCTTAGCTACAAAACAGAGTTTCTCCATTTTGCACCTAGAGCACAAAACCTTTTGGGAATACGGGCCAGTATTCTCAGCTGCAAGGGGCTCAAACCAAATTGCTGCATTCATTTTTGTTGTGGTTACAATTATTTATTAAGTTTTCTAACTTACATCAATGCAGAAAAAAAAATGCACAGAAGGGAATAGATACAATTATTAAGTAGCCATACAGTAGAAAAATGTGGAAGGACCACATGAATTTTGCGGTATGATTTAACACAAGTTTCTTGTTTGTGACCCCCCTCAGGCTATGCTGAAATGGGGCCGTACAGCCCTTGTGCACCAGCACACATCATAGTACAGTGCTGTGTGGATGGAGGTACAGTAAATATATGAATTGCATGCTATACCATTCACAATGCTTCCAGTGTTCCACTTATTACCACCATTCAGCTATCATAGCACTTCTATATCACCCAATGCCTACTGTTGTGCTCTGTAGTAGGAGTACTGAAATGCTACACCCTTTGCACAGGGGTGTTGGGGGACTGATTTTGGCAAGAGACCGTTATTTTAAATAGACATACATACAGCATACAGAGCTAAGGAGGGGTTCTGTATGTCCACCAGAGACAAATTACAGACTACAGCTAGAGTGGGGGTCATTGGACCACCAAGGACAGTGGTGATGGACAACCATAGATTTAACATTGAGGTCCACATGTCAGCCAGAGGAATGGGTGGGGGGGGGGCAAGTACAGATATGCATGGACTTATGCACATCTGTGCTTGGCACTGCACCATACAGTGACATGAATGACCTCATAAAGTGCATTGTTACTGTGCACAAACCCAGTTTGGTAACAGTAACAGGTGGAATGCTTGATCTGCGTTCCAAAGTTTGTGCTGGGGGGTCTGTGCACCCTGGCACAAATCTGATATTCTCAGTATAGCAACTACTCCCAATTTTGTGACTCATAGAATTAAAAATGAAAATTGGTCCATGATCCTTATAGGGGAAATCTACACTTTGCACTTTATCCATATACAACTGCTAGGGTAGACCCTTAAAGAGGACTCCTGAGCTGAGACCTGTGTGGACACCTTAAATCAGTCCTCTCCCATGCAAAAGAGTACCGAACCTCTTTTTCAAAAACAAAAATTAGATTAGTAGTTATTTTTAATAATTGCTTACCCAGAAGCTGGTTGAGTGTGTCCAGCGATCAGTTTGATCGAGGATTACCTAGTGACATATGCTCCTGATCAACCGTGGAAGTGTAATGCTTGCAAAATGAGTGGCAGCAGCAGTTCTCATAGTAGTGGTGATCTTGAGCTTGACTTCTCTGATGGGGAATTTGCCTCAGATGGTGAAGGAACCTTCAATGCTGATGACCCTTACATGTATGACTCTGTTTACAGCAGCAATGAATCGATAAGTGGGTTATCTGCATTGTCGGAAAGCAGCAGGCACAGTAGGACTGAGAACACTGACTGGTAATTGTCATTTTGTCCCAGTGTCCTCGTGATTGCTGCTGTCTGCCCCCCCACTCCACCGAAGGTGGTTTATGTGTTACCTTGGTCAAAAACAACTGCCCCTCCACTCAAAAGAAGTGATGTGCCTTATAGCCATGTTCCCTATTCGCATCCCCCAGACAGATGCAATTGTGTTGAAGTGCAGTTATTGTGTCCCTGAGGACTTTATTTCTCCTCCTGGTTTCCCCTAAAGTGATGTAGAAGTTGCACAGATCCTTTGTCCTGCCTTCCAGTGTTCTGAAAGCAATCCCAGAAAGCATTTTTCATGGCTACCACCCACCTGTTAATTGCTGTCAGGGCCAAAGCAACACCACTCCTCAAGCCCACTACCCCCTGCCATGTACCTCTGTGCTGTGACATCGCAAGACTGTTCCTTGGTACATGCTGCATCTGCTGCTCATCAGTGATTTCAAACCTCACATGCAGCTCACCCACAGTCAGTATAGCGCAGCATGCTACCAAGGTCTGTGTCTGATTGTACATTGAAGTTTGATCATATTTTGTTGACACTGCCCCTTCCCTTTCAGTGCCATGCATCCACCCTTGCAGTAGGTCAAATCTCTGGTGTGTGCTGGGTTTATTGCCTCACAGTGACCATTAGTACCCCTGCTGTTTTGGGTAATACTTCTTGATGCAATATTGTTTAAAGCAGTGTGTTTTCTGCTGACTGACCATGTTTCATTCGTCACGGATTTCACTTTTACCCTTCATGCCGTGTGCTCTAGTAATTGCAGACACGTCTTTGCCATGCCTCAGTCACTGTGGTGGTACAGGATTCATTCCCAAGCAGTGAACTGTCAGTCTTATTATTTGTTATTGTGGTGTGTTGGTGTGGATCATTACATCGCAGTGCTGCAATATGAACTGTTTTCACGTGGCTGATAGCTTCACCCGACAGCACCTTGTCTGTCACCTCACTGGCAGTGCTGATGTATCAGTACCAGAGTGCCATTGCTATCCTCAGACAAGGTGCACAGTGAATTACAGGTGTCTGAACATAAGCACGTATACACATATGTTGGTATTGGCAACTGTCTAAACACAAAAGTGTCTATGGCATTGCGACTTGCTGCAGTACTGTCTGATACTGAAGCAAGCACACTCTGCACCTGGAGTGAACACCTAACAGTGTCACTATCCTGTGACACTATTGCCAAGCAGCATAAGTGAATGTGATGCCACTATTGAAAGGACTACATATCCATGGAGACTATGTGCTGACAGAAGGTATAGTCAATAATGCTGAATTGGTTGTCCAACAAATAATTGACACCATGAGTAAGGTCTCATATCTGTGTTGCAAGACCATGAATACCTATTGGAGTGGCATGCTTATGAACACCTTCTCTGCCCACCAGCACCTACACAATCATGAGTTGCCATAATTTCCATGTGCTTTCTCTGTCTTGGTGTGGTCTCTACCAACGTACTGTCACACTAAATGTGTTGGTGTTGATGTGCTGTTGGAACATGGTTGTGGGGTCCTGATGTAACCCCCTAACAGGGGGTGCTTGCACTTCAGGAATGCTGCTTGATGTAGGTGTTTGTGTGGTGGGCGTTGATACTACATGAAATGTGCCTCATGTTCCCACAGTGATGTGGCCTACCATTGTCTGTCTGTCATCTTTTCTTTCCTTTATTGAAAAATGTCCTGGCATGATTTCTGTGACACATTTATATGTGGCCCTACTTATAATCCATGTCCTCATGTCACACACCGATACCAATCAATCAATTTTATTTCATACTGGAGGGTATGTGAGCAAAAATGCCCATTTTCACAAACTTCCAGTTGTACAGATACATTTACAAGACAATTGGATACAAAAGCACAGAATGAATAAGTTAAAACATTATACAGTGAGATGAAAAACAATACAGCATATACACTTAATTAATACACTTGATTACAGCAAGTTTGTATACAGGGGAAACATCTCATACAGAGGCAAATAGTCATAGGGAACAGGCTTAGGAAAAACAACCAGGCAGGGTGTATTTGATGCAGGCACTGGGGGCTGGGGAGGACACAGAGGCAGAAACAGGGGAGAGAAGTAGGAGTAGAGGAAGAGGGGAGTTAGAAAGGAGGAATAATAACACAAAATATTTGATGAGAGGGACAATAACAAAATATTTTAGTATATTCAGAGGGGAGGCTATCCAGGATACACACAGGTGGTAGATTTGAGGAGGTGGTCCTTGAGGCTACAGCTGAAGGAACTGATTGAGCTACAGGCAAAAATTTCAGGGGCCAAATTGTTGTAAGACTTGTGGCCCTTGTAGGTAATTTAATTCTGTGCATGAGAGGTACAATAGAATGGGATGTTGAAGATGTGATGGGCTGTCCCTCTTGTACTGCGCTTGGGGACCGATTTAGTGAACTGGGAGGTGACGCTTTTTGGCAGTAGGTTAAGGTTCACCTTGTGTAAGAAAGAGAGTATTTTAAAATAGAACTTACCCTCAAGAGTGAGCTAGTTAAGAGGACCATAAAGGACACAGTGGTGAGCATTCGATAGGAAGCCTGTGACAAGGCGTGCAATGCTATTATTTTTTTGAAATTACTATTTATTCCTCCTCCCAAGCCTGCCACTTCCGACCCTTCAGGGAGGACAACTGGACATCCCACTGCCTGGAACCCTACCCAAGCAGACCCTAGGCCCCATGGAGCCACGGATTACCCCAGGCAGGGACTAGGCGGGTGGCTCAGACCCTGTGAATTCACATTTTGTCAGTCTGAGGTCTGCTGGGCGAGCACAGGCAAATCGTGGCATGGCCATGGTCCTCCCATCTTTCCGGGCTGAGGCAGGCTTGTTTCCGCATTTTCTCCTCCCGAGCAGCAAGCACCCCTGACGCCATGACGCCGCAGTGATGTCCATACTGCTCAATGGCTGCCCATCCCCAAATGGAGCTTGCAGTTCCTCGAGCCTCCGCCGGGAGTCATACAAGTGTCGGGCATCGGCGAATCCTCCTCAGAGAAGGCGAGCTGTGCGTTGGGCGGCTCCAGCCTATCTCCTCGGCGGACCCACCGACGACCCGAGTCCGCCTCCCCTCAACCTGGTTGCCGGCGTGGAAGTGAGGTGTGTGGATCCAGCACTCTCAACCTCAGCACCACCAGGCCTTGCAATGCTATTATAAGTGGTCCTGAGTTTGGAGAAGAGGTAGGATGTGGTATGGGGAGTAGACAATGGAGCCATACTTAGGAGGGTAAGAGTAAGGAGCTTGTCAGACGAGTCTGAGATGGTATTAGGAACTTTTGATTTGGTACAAGAGACCCAGCCCTCACATGAATCTTCTTGATGAGGTTAATAATATGGATATTGAAAATGAGGTGTGGGTCGAGGAACAGTCCCAGGTATTTAAATTCGGTGGAGTAAGAGATCCAAATGAAAACACCGCAACAAAAAATCCAATATGTAACCATGCAGCTCTCAAAAGGCAGCCAACCTAAAATCAAAAGATTCCAGAATTTGAGAGGTAGTGAGTTTAGCATTAATAACGTTCATGGTAGAAGACTAAGAACCAAAGGAGACGAGGTGATACTCAGATCTTCATAGTTCATACAACAGCAGCAACAGCAGTGACGCTAGTACGAGCACTTTAGCGTTGATCTCCACCCAGTCTCAAAGGGGGCTTGAAGACCCGTGGGAGTCGAGGTGCTAGGGGTGTTCTTCGTTTTTGCAGCATTCACTTTGCACTAGCTGTTTATTATACACTGATTTGTAAAGACCTTATTAAAGTCTGAGTGTTTTTTCACTATAAAAGTTTCCTTTTTGGTTCTTGGTCTTTACTTACATGAGACATTTATTTGGTGCTTTAGGCCTTTGTGCTCTCTCAGATTCTGGACTCTATTTAAATTCGCCACATTTTCTATAGAATTTCCAAGACTGTCTGTGAGGGTTAAGCCTTGAGGTTATGTTTTTCTTGGGCCAGAGAAGATCATAAACTTAGTCTTCTTGGAATTGGGGACCATACCCTTGGCAGAAGACCAAGAGTGTAACTTGCTGAAATCCGCTTGCAGATTTCCAAACAGTATGTCCATCTTGTTGTCACTACAGTAAGGGCTGCATTGTCAGCATATAGCACAATTTTAGTGGAGTGGCAGATATCTGGGAGGTTGTTTATGGAAAGAGAAAAGAGGAGTGGGCCCAGGATGGACCCTTGAGGAACTCCATATTTAATTGGACAGTCTGTGGAAAAGTGACCATTGATGGTTGTTTTCTGGGATCTGTGGGAGAGGTAGCTACCGACCCATTTAATAAAGTTTGCAGAAATTTACAGGCCCTGGAGGTTATGAAGAAGTAGGCTATGGTCGACCAGGTCGAAAGCCTTGGTCAGGTCCACGAAGACAGAACCTGTGTATTGACCTTTGTCGTTGGCCTTGTGAATATCGCTGGTGAATTTAACCAGGGCTGTTTTTGTGCGTGGCTAGACCTCAACACATGCTGGGCTTCTGAGAGAAGGTTATGGCAGCCAAGGAAGGTGGTGAGCTGGGTATGAACTACTTTTTCAATGATTTTGGAGAGGGGAGCGAGTAGAGAGAGGTTGGCAATTCCCAACATCATTCCTTGACACTGATTTAAAGAGCAGTTTTACAGTAGCAGTTTTTCAGATGCTTTGAAATGACCAGAGCAAAGTGAGAGGTTAAGTATAATGGTAATGGGGGCTGCTAGAGGAATGATGGTGTGTTTAGGATTTTGAAGTCAATTCTGTCTGCCCTCTGCTGGGTTTAGGGTTGTTACTTCAGATAAGCTTGATAGTGTGAGAAGGCGTAGGCCCAGAAATAAACTCTTGGGCTGGGCTCAGCAATAGAGCTTGAGACAGAGGGGGACTTGAGGGGGACGGGGATGATTTATATTTATCATGGTCTCCAAAACAGAAATTGAAGATATAGTAACTTCAGAGGGTCATTGGTCTGCTTATTCCCATGGATAAGCATCATGTATTCTGCATTCTTGTTCTTCCTGAGTAGGGAGTTGAGTGTCCCCATAGTTTACGGGAGTTTGCCGATTTCCCAAGTTGTTTATTTTGGAGTTAATCGACTTTATCCTTTCTGATGGAGGATTTGCACTTGTTTCTGAGTGCTTTGTAGAGGGAGAGCTGGCAGGGTCCTTGTGCTTAGTGTAGTGGACCCAGACCTTGTCCTTAGTCCTCATCAATTTAATGATGTCGGGAGAGACTGATTCATTAACATGTCCCCTGACCTCATTTTTTTTAAGCGGGGTGAATTTATCGCAGACACTGTTGAAGATAGTAGAAAATTTATCTAGGACAGTATCAAGGTCACCTGAGACAGAGGTGAAAGACCAGTCGACCAGGTGAAAGCACGAGTTATGTCCTCTATACTGTTATTGGTGAGGCATCTGGAGAAAATGAAATTGGGGGTTGATGTTGGCAGACCGGAGGCAGTAAGTGGCAGAGTGGTCGCTAAACAATCTGGCAGTACTCCTGAGTTGATAATACAGGATGGATTGAGAAGATGATCCAGTCAATTAGTATTTGGTACCAGTCTTATAGTTTGACCTGGTGAGTGTAGAACTAAGTTGGTGTAGGCCATGGCCGGTGATGCAGGATTTGGTTGCATTGGCTTGACTGGAGGCCCAATTGATGTTAAAATCTCTGAGGAGAACCCACTCTGTTGTAGGGGAGGGAATTTTTAAGGGCAAGCAGAGTCTCCAGGGTGGGGGGGGTGTTCCAGGGGAGAGATAGGCTGTTGTGAGGGTAAGGGTTTTACTTTTTCTGAGAAGTAGGTTGATGGAGAGGTCTTGAGCATGACGAACTCTGCACTGGGACTGTGTTTGGTGAAAGAGAACTTGTTCAAAACAAAAACATGCATCCCACTTTCTCCGGTCTGTCTTTTCTGACAGATGTGTAGTCGCTTGAGTTCAATCTCCACATCGAGATTTTGTGAGAGAGCCATGCTTCAGAGAGCACTATAATGTCAGTTGCTCCCGTGACCCAGGTCTGGAAAGCATCTTTTTTAGCAGGGAAGCTCTGTATGTTAAGATGGACTAGGCTAATGTGTTTCCCTTTGGTGGAGTAAGACAGGCAGGGAGAGGGGCTGGGGTTTCCGGGACCAGGGTTGGGGTGGATGGTTCTTAGTAAGAAGTAGGAGGAGAATTAAAGTCCTGGACAACCTAGTGATGAGAGGTTGAGACCTTAGTCTGCGGAACCTGGATTGTTTTACCCGAGTAATACAAAGGCGCTTGGTGGAGAGACAGGGGTAGGAGAGGAGAAGGGGGTGGAGGGGGTAATAGATATGGTCTTCCTGAGGTAGTACAAGGGAAGGGGGTGTACAAAGGGTAAGTTTGGTTTGAAGTGAGATGGTGAAAGGGCCAGGTGGGAGGAGTTCAGAGGGGGGAGAGATGAGAGAGCGGGGGGGGCTGTGATGGCCCCCGAAGGGGGGAGGTAAGAAAAGAGGGGACTGCAGTAATAGCAGAAAAAGTGTAAAAGGTGCCATGGTGTGGTTGATGGGCCGGTGTTGATGGGTCATGCAGCAGAGAGGGGGTATGTGACATGTGCTCAGACCATGCAATTTAGCTATGAGGATAGATAAGGGAGAAAAGGAAAGTCAAGTGGACTTGATTTGAAAGATGAATGTGTGAATACCCCCATCAAAGGGGTGGCTAGCTTAGGGATCACTGATTTACAAATTATTTCTATGGTTTTTTTTATTCAGTTTTCCAGCTGCCGATTCCGGAGGAGAAGGAACTCAAGGGAGGCCACTAGTGGAGAGAACTTATAACTTGCAAATGGCATTTTGGCATTCCAACCCAATATAAGTCTACACAGAGTCACAAATGATCCCTGTATCCTGTCCATCAGTAAGTTTGACTGGCTTTCAAGTTCTTCACCAGCTCCAGACACAACCATCCACTGCAACCTCATTAGTGCATGCATACAGCAGTGCTGTGGTTTACCTTCGATCTCATTAGGTCACACCAGCAGTGTACAACTGAAACTGTTCCTGTCTGAAGCATGTAGGCAGGCATATCGCACCTGTTCTTTTTCATCCAGTTTGTAGCCTTAGACAACTATTTACATTTACTGGTATCATGTTGCAGCACAGCTAATACCACATGCTGCATGTCTTCCATGTGGTGCCCCCCCCCACAACTCACCCACACTACCCTCCGCTTCGCACTTACAAGAACATGTTATCACAAAGAGTGCATGACGTAACTGTTACATTGAGACCACACTGCAATAACTGGGATAAAATACTATAAAGATGTGCAGCACCAATCTTCCCTACGCTTCCCTGTTCTGGTGTCAACATGTCTATGTATTACCTGTTGTTGGACATCAATTCAATTGTGATCAATGTTTATTGTTGTTCTGTACGCACCCAACTTTGTCTGCCCCTGCAGTTCCTAATTGTAATTCTCAGTAACACCTCACACATGCACATCTGACATGTGCATAGAAATCCCTGTGTCCTCTTATGTTTGCCTTGGTGTACATCCATGCCTTTGCAACAACAGGAGTGCAGTGCAAAACAGACTTATTGACAGATATTCACAATCAGAAGTAACATTACAAATTAGTTACCCAGTAACTTCTTGGTTGTAATCACAGACATGTCTGACACCTTTGCTGATGAATAACACATTGCAACTAGGCTGTAAAAATAAACTTGTAAAATAAACTTGTCAGTAACTAATAATGTCACTCTTGCTATACAAACATATAAACTGTTGTCAGATAAGGAATGCTAGGCCCATCCAGTCTTCCCGTAAGCCCTGTACTTGTATGCAGTCTCTGACCCTACCTTGTCAGTGGCTTTTCATTACTCCTTCCCACCTCTATGTTCCCTTTATGACTGTCCAAGGCATGTTTAAACCAACCACTTTGGTTTCTCCCACCACGTCTGGTAGCAGACCACTCCATGTGTCCACTACCCTCTCTGTCAGGAAAAACCTATTCACATTTCCTCCTAATCGGCCCCCCTCTGATTTTAAATCATGCCCCCTTGCTCTTGCACCCCTACATTTTAAAAGGTTTCCTTCCCAATGCACATTCTTTATGCCCTTCAGGTACTTGCAGGTTTCTACATGTCCATCCCATTCCATGCTTTCCTTCATTCAGTACGTACTGAGGTCCTGTTGTCCTTATGCAGGTGTGGCATCCAAACTTGCACTCAGCAGTCCAGGCGAAGCCTCACCAGTGTTGTATACAATGGCATTACCACCTCCGCCTTCAATGCTGATGCCTTTGACTATGCACCCCATCATGCCACTGGCCTCCCCTGCAGCATTTGTTCTTTGATTTGACACCTTTATCTCATTAGAAATGATACCCCAGTTCCTTTCTACCCTCTGGAATTCTCTACCCCGTCAGATTAGGAGTTGCATGACCTGTGGGGGGATTCAAACAGGCCTTAAAACTTTTTGTGGAAAAGGCGTATGGTGATGAAGATTGCAGACTTTGATTATATTGTGAATTTTAATGGGATTATAAGATCGTTTTATTTGTTTTAACTGTTTTAACTGTACTGCGCCTTGACATTTGAAAGGCACATTAAAAATAAAGGATATTATTATTATTATTTGCTGATTGTGTTGAGTTGACATCCATGGCACTGCAGACATTACATCATGGGTTTTAGCCCACCTGATAGGCTATGAAGCACGTGACCTAGGAACAGATTTCCTATTACTCTCAGGATCCCCTGCTTGTCAGTTCTAATTGTGCATCTGATCAGGCTCAATCACTGTAGGAGTCCCTGCTAGTGAATCAGAAAGGTAGGTCTGTGAATGAATCACAGAAAAATATAATTGTTCAATTTCTTGTTACATCTTCTATTGGGTCTGCCTAGAACTCAAATAATAATAACCATCTATAATTTGTGGTTTTTAAACTATCACAGGTGCTTCTGCATTTTCTTATTTATACAAATGGTACAGACGGGTTCTACACTGTGGTTCACAAGGTTTGCTGTGATCTGTGTGGTTTGTTAGTGCTTGTTGAAGAGTCTCGGCAGGGGAACAGCTCAAACTCTGACTCATGTTGTGTGCTAGAGCGCAAGTTCAGGCCAGGTGGCACCAACTGGCCTTAATTGTTGTTTGTGTTTTTTTCTATGGGGCACAAAATTCCTTTAGGGAGATTTGCTCCCTCTCATTGACGCAGCTTGTTAGTGTGGAGCAGCGAGTGTTTTGGCTCTGTGCTCAGCGTGTGGTGGCCCCATTCAGGCCCAGCTGCCTCGTGGCTTTCAACCCCCCGCCCCGCTGGAGCCATCTTTCTCCTTGCAGCTCCTTTTAAGTATGGGCCTTGCAGGACTCAAGAGGAGGAGGAGTGCTCGGCATGCACTACAGCCCCCTTTGAACCTAGTGCTGTTTCTTGTTTCCTTTTTCCCCTGGTTTCACAGGATGATGCAGAATTACGCAGGGCATTGGCCCACCCACATGCTAGGGGCAAGGCCGGAGGACGCCATCACCAACAAGGAGTGGAGGTTAATGGCAGGCCCCTTTCCAACCCTAGCACCGCCCTGCGTCTGCCTTCTGGTTGCTCGAGGATGTCTATGGTTCTCAGTAGGGGAGAGTCTTAAAAGAGGTTGTTTACATGGGCGGCCATGCTGCATGGGTCTCCCCTCCCAAATGGAGACCACATGGTGCCGTTTCCATCTGGGACCGCTATCCCTTACAAGCTGATAGCACCCCTCACTCTCTCTGCAAGTTTGCCTCTGGATACCACTCTAGGTTTCGGCCCCTAGCTTAGCTGCCTGCTCCTAATTGTTCCACTTGTGGCCCTCAGTCTACTCTCTCTCTCTGGTCCTGCTCCTCCAGCTAGGCCCTCCACATAGTGGCCTACTGGTAAGGGTTGTCCAGGCCACAGCCAACAACCCTCTCCCTTCCCCATGTGTTCAGGCTGGTCTAATGGCGAGGGAGGCATGTAATCCTTTTCCCCACTCATGGGAGGAGAGCTCAGCTAGGGGTGTTAGATGGCATGTTATACCCTGTCTGACTTTGGCTGTAGACGCCATGCGGACTATGTCTGCCATTTTGGGAGCCTACTGTAGGTCTCAACCTCTATTTAGTGTGAAGGTCCTCAGTTCATGAGCTGCCATTTTCTGGACTGAGATATGGCTACTGTAATCATTTAGTGTATTATGCTCCTCCACCTTTGTTTGAGGAGCCCACTTTAGAGCAGGGCTAGTATGGCTTAGCTAGCTGCTCCTTGCTTGTACTTCAGAACACTTCTGTATCATACTTAGAGTACAAGCAGGCAGGGTCTAAGCCTGCATATTGACAGGGCATCCAGTACACCTGGAAGCACACCATGGCTCTGTTCCTAACTGTCCCTACCCTCTCCTCTCGTTCTAGATGGTCAAGGAAAAGAAATGTACCTTGTGCAGTGCCACCCTGATGCTGCACAATACAGGACCTCAATGTCCTGCTTGTCTACACAATGAAGATGACCTTTCACTGGAGCAATCTCCAGTCATGGGGTCAGAGACTCCAGGTCTCAGCAGGACTAACCGGTTGGATCCAGGAACGCTACTCCTCCAAAACCAACAGGACACAGTGGCCATGATGGAGAGCCAGCAGAGCATTATGTTAAAAATAATGGAAAGGTTGGAGGCAATGACCCAACACAAGATGCCACCAACCCCTAAGCCCACCCCAGAACCTGACATCTGCGATGGATCCACAGGGGACCAAACAGATGCCATTCCCCTGCCCCCAGTGCGCCAATTCCAGACACCGGGGATGACAATGGCGACAGGGAATTACCGGACAACGAGGATGGAATGGTGTCCACATCCCTGGCCTTGGGTGATGACACCTGGCCTAGCATTATTCTCTTCAGTTACTGTTGTTAGTGGTGCCCTGTCCCACTTCAACTATCCGCCTTCCAGAATGAATATTCCAGCTCACAAGGCTGTGACCCCTATATAAATTACTTTCAGCAGTTTTACTGTTGCAGGGGTCATTGCATCATGTGACAGGGAGGTGAGGTCACCAGGGAGCTGCCGTGCGTGACAGAACACCTCCGTGCATGCCAGCACCTACATTAAGTCAGACTCCTGTGTCCCTTTTCCTGTACTGGTGCTCTGACCTGCAGTGTTGGCAACCTCTTTATGTATTGCAAAATGCGCAGCACAGAAATATACCACAAACTGATTACAAATGTATCCTTCCTTCATGGACAATATATGTGTGTGCCTCTGCCTAGCCCTGCTTGCCCAACTATATTCATACAGTTATTACATGCCATGACGTACATAATATACCACATTACTGATCCCCTACTAACATTAAGCATCATGGAAATGATATTTAAATCACCATGCATATGCATCCCATGATGCTTTGCATTAATGAAGTATTTGTAATCTGGTATTCTAGATCTATTTTTTCCTTTTTCTCGGATGGTATCCTCAACACTATTTCATCCAGTCTCTCTACTATTTCTTAATGCACATCAGCCAGGTCTTTGACACCTAATATGGCTAAAACAAAAATTCCTTTGTAGGGAATATGAGCCAACTGGAGGGTGTGAAAGATGTAAGTGTTATGATAAACGATTTGTCAGCTTACCCTGTTAATTTGGTAAAGGGTCTGGGGGTCCTATTTGATTTAGAATTGTCATTTTCCAGTCAGATTGCTACTGTGGAAAAAGTATGTCATTATCAGCTTCTCAGTAGTGCTTGTATCCAAAGTTTCTGACACCAGGTGTAACAAAGACCCTTGTACAAGCTCTTGTTATCTCAAGATTAGATTACTGTAATTCCATATACAGTATATAGGACTTCCTGCATGTGCCATTCATCCACTTGAAATGATTCAAAAGTGGGTTGCTAGGCTGATCTTTGATCAGATTGCAGTATGTTCATGCTACTCCACTATGTTATGCTTTGCATTTGCTGAGACTTGGTAATAGGCCAGTTTTTAAAATGACGCTTCAACGGGCTTACACAGCGTAAGTGAGGAGCATGCTTGTGCAACATTGCTGATAGTCTGGAGGTTAGTTGAATGACTGGATTGTTTGACTTACACATGGATACTTTGGCAATTCACACTCTCTGTCCCCTAAGGGACTACCAGCCTGTCAAGGTACTGTGAAGGCAAAAGAAACCTCTTGAGAAGAGTTCCACCCTAGAAGTTCTGCGGGAACATAATTCCTTTAGGCTAAAGGTACCTAGGAAGGAGCCCCAAGGAGAGAGAGAGAGAGGCCAGGTCTGAAGACGAAAAGGTTTCGGGAAGAGCTGACTGTGTTGTTCTGGTTTGTGGAGTTCCTGCTGGGACAAGAAGGAGGAGGAGGAGCTGTGGCTGCCTTGGGCCACCTGCAATCATTGGATTCGAGCCTGAGTTGTGGACTGTGAGTGGAGCTGTTGGCTACTGAGGTCGGGCTGCTTGGACCATGTGTTATTTTTCCATTGTTTTCAGTGAGACTGTTGCAGCGGTTTATTTTTGCCGATTAACTTGAGAGTTTTGTTATCTGCTTTACGAAGGGATCTATTGCTCTTTTCAGTTGTCCCGACCTGAACCTGGGGAGAGCTGCTGGGGTGATTGGTGGTGCGGTGGATTGGACCTGTGGTTGTCGGAGGATGAGCATACAGTACACAGCCCTCGCTGGTCTTTGTGGGGGTATGGACTGGTGAGCCTGTCCCATGCGAGATCCATTTGCACCCTGATCTCCTGGTGGTTCTTCTCGGAGGACAGTTTGGCTGCTCAAAGTATAGCAAAGTCATCTGTGGAAGCCCAGAGGAGTTGAAGGAAAGTTACAGCTCATAGTGGAGTGAAATTTTCTTGGAAGCCCAGAGGTGTTATAGGAATTTACAGCCTTGAAGATTGTTACTGGACATATGGTCAGACTCTACCTCTTTGCTCTTTTTCGACTGGCGGCAGTGAGAGTGCCCTGTTCTTGTTGTAAATAGTTTGTAAACTGATTTGATATATCCCCAACCTAAGTGAGAGATAGGTTTGGGGAGACATTATTTCCTATTTCTCTGGTGAGGTGAGAACTCCCAGAGGTTGTAAATTACTTGTTGGAGAGAGTTGTGGCAACTCTTTCTAATTAACTCACTATTTCATCACCTGCTGTGTTTATTTGATGTATTTATTTTAATTTGTTGTACTGTTGTTAATTTCTTCTATTAAGTGTTGAATATTTTGGAGTGTGTATGGTATGTGGGTGTATGATTGGAAAGTTAAGTGGTTGGGTGTGTAAGTGTGGTGTGGATTAAGTGGTGTTGGTGTGGTAGTTTATTTTGGGTGCTCGTTGAGTGTGTGAAGATGTGTTGGGAAGGTACTGGGATGGTCAGGCATTATTCTCCCTCCAAGCCTAAGGATCTCCACCCTTTTAGGTGTTCCCCACTGTCCCCAGAGGTATATAGATGGTGTCGGGCTCTGGGGGGGTGTTAGGAGGAGGGCGGGGGCTGAGTCTGGCAGGGGAATGGAAAGGAGTGGGTGGATTGGGACAGTGGGGATAAGAAGATGCCTTGGGGTGAAATGGGTTCAGGAGAGGGGCCCTCCCTGCCTGATTCCCATACCCAAGGGTTCTGCTTGCAGCAGGCAGGTAGCTCGGTCTTCACCGGTGACTCATCCTACTCGGACGGTGTTATGTAATGCCAGGTCCATTAAAAACAAGACTGCTTTAATAGCAGATCTTGTTAGGTCATTGGACCTGGCGTGCATCACCGAGACCTGGCTGAATGAGAATGCTGGCCCAGTTTTGGCATCAGCTATACCAGCCGGGTACTCGGTGATACACCGTCAGAGGTTGGATCGTAGGGGTAGGGGAGTTGCCATCTGTTTTAGATTGGAACTGAACCTGGTAGAGGTCCCAGTGGGACCACCAACTCTTTGAATGCATCATGGGTGAGGGTGTGGTGTGCAGGATTCTTCTCATCTACCATCCACCAGGAGATGGGAATGTTTTCCTGTGGAAGTCATGGACTTTTGTCGACCTGACATTGGGATCCACCAGATGGTTGAGCCTGGGGGATTTCAATGTCTGAGTCGAATATGAACTCTTGCAGTTTGGTCTGGGCTTCCTCCAGCTAATGAATTTGCTAGGCTTCACACAGGTTATTTCCTCCTCGACCCATATAGGTGGTCATTCATTGGACTTGGTGTTTCTCCTGGGGATGTACAGACAGTTGGTAAGACCACATCTGGAGTACTGTGTACTGTTCTGGAGATCCCCATCTCCGCAAAGACATAGACAGGGTGGAGTGTGTCCAGAGGAGGGCAACCAAAATGGTGCAGGGTCTGCACTAGAAGACATATGAAGAAAGACTAAAGGAGCTTAAAATGTATAGCCTCGAGGAAAGGAGGGAGGGTGGGACATGATAGAAACTTTTAAATACCTCAAGGGAATCAACAAAGTCCAAGAGGGTAGCATCTTTCAGAAAAAGAGATGTGCAAGAACAAGGGGGCACAATTTGAAGATGGGGGACGGCTCAGAGGCAATGTGAGGAAGTATTTCTTCACAGAGAGGGTTGTAGATGCATGGAATGGCCTTCCTGAGGAGGTCGTAGAGTCAAAAACAGCAGGGGAATTCAAGAATGCATGGGACAGACATAAGGCAATTCTAGTGGGGGAGGAGGAAGTAGGCTGTTGGTTAACTAGGATCTGCAGCTTATCCGTTAGGTAGGGAAATGGGCAGACTAGGTGGTCCAAGCGGTCCTTATCTGCCATCAAATTCTATGTTTCTATGTTTCTGTGATGGCGATATCTGACCTGGTGGTGGAACCAGTCAGGTGGTCTGACCATCATACCATTGGGTTCAGTTTCGTGCCCCCAGTAGGTTGGCCTCTATGGAGGTGGTCTGGTAATGCCCTTTGTGGGGTGTTTCCACAGATGGCCTGATGGCGGTGCTGGACCTATCAGGTCTACTGAGTGAATGCTTGGATCCTGGGGATCTGGTACTTGCCTATAATAAGGTGGTGGTAGGGGCCCTGGATTCCATTGCTCCTGTTCGTGTTCATCCCCTCACTCTTCAACCTAGGTCTCCTTGGTTTGATAAAACCTTGAGAGAGTTGAGGAGAATGGGACAAAGGCTAGAGAGGTGTTGGCAGAAGTTAGGCCTGGAGTGTGACAGACTTAGTTTGATGGACCATTATGGGGTCTATCAATCAGGAATTACCTGTAAGAAGGCAGAATTTTCCTGTCCAGGGAAATTGCTGCCGCACAGAATTGACTAGCCCAGCTCTTTCAGAGTGTGGACAGATTATGCAATCCAATCTGTCTTCAGCCTGGAAGTGTTTTTTCACAAGAACAGTGTGAAGAATTTGCTCAGTTCTTCGTGGATAAGGTTGCCACAATCAGATCCAATGTCCGCTTGACCCTCTCTAATGGGAGTTGTGATGGTTGGCAGGAGATGTCAGACCGAGTTTGTGTGGTGTGACTTCTGCCTGCCCACAATCAATGACATTGTGATGGTTGTCCAGTTGCTGCGACCGACCAACTGTAGTTTGGACCCGGGCCCCACCTGCCTTCTAGTAGGCTGTGTGGATAAAATCAGCCCTGGTCCTTAACAAGATAGTCTGGATGTCTTTGGAGAGGTGGATCTTTCCGGATTCCCTGAAGGAAGCTGTGGTTTGGCCCCTTCTTAAAAAGCCCTCCTTGGACCCAGACTGTCTGGCCCGCTACAGGCCTGTTTCGAACCTACCCTTTGTGGGTAAGGTTATTGAGAAGGTGGCTGTGTTGCAGCTGGATGATCATTTGTTCAGCCACAATGTCTATGATTCTCTCCAGTCTGGATTTAGGAAGAGACATAATACCAAGACAGCCCATGTCCTGGTACTAAATGACCTCCTAATAGTGAAAGATCAAAAGACCCGTTCCATCTTGGTCCTTCTAGATCTTTCTGCGGCATTTGACACCGTGGGACATGGTGTGCTGTTGGAGCACCTGTGGCTCATCTGTGGACTGTCTGGTACAGTCCTCAGAAGGTTTTGATCATTCCTTGAGGGTAGGACTCATAGGGTGGTGTCTGGGACATTTTCCTCGGCACCACTCCTCCTATCCTGCGGGATGCCACAGGTCTCCATTTTGGCACCCATGTTGTTTGTAGTGTATATGCTGCCGTTGGGAGCGATTATTAGGCAGTACGGTTTGAGTTTTCACTGCTATGCAGACGATACTCAACTGTACATGTCCTTTGTGCCTGGCTAGGATGATGCTGTCTCGGTCTTTAACAACTGTCTCACCGAGATCCAGGATTGAATGAGCATGAGCTGGCTGTGGTTAAACCCGGAAAAAACTGAGGTGTTGGTTGTGGACCCAGGTCGTTGGGAGGCAGGTTTGTTGGCAGGACTACCTTTGGGTCTTTGGCTTGGGAGTGTTCAGCTAACTACCTCAGACCGGTGCTGAACCTGGGCATTATGTTTGATGACTACCTGACCCTTAAATCACAGGTGTCGGTACTTGTCAAAACCTCTTTTTACCATCTGAGGAATATCACCCGGGTGAAGCACCTGGTTTCTTCTCATGATCTTCCAGCTCTGGTCCACGCCTTTGTTACCTCCTGCCTTGACTACTGCAATGCCCTTTACCTAGGGCTACTGGGGGTTGATATCCGCTGCCTGCAGCTAGTGCAGAATGCGGTGGCCAGGCTTCTGACTGGTACTTCTAGGACCAGTCATATAATGCCTGTCCTCCGCAGACTGCACTGGCTGCCAGTACAGTGGCAGATCACATTCAAGATCAGTTTGCTGACCTATAAGACCCTACATGACATGGGACCTAGTTACCTGAAAGATCTCCTTCACCCTTACTGTCCCTCCCGCCCTCTCCAATCAACCGACGAGGGATTGCTAGAGATCACCAGGGTCCATTTGAAGACATCTGGGGACAGGTCATTTAGTTTCATGGCCCCAATCCTGTGGAATTCTCTACCTCGTTGGGTGTGAGATTGCCTGATCGTCCAAAGTTTTAAAGCTGCCCTGAAAACTCATTTGTTTAGCCTAGCGTACTTTGATTTGTAATGCCGCTATTGCTTATTGGTTTAACCTGTTGTTTTTATTTATTGCTGTATTTTAATCATTTATTGCTGTACAAGTACCTTGGTTTTAGAAAGGCACTTTTTATAAATAAAGATTGAGTTGAGTTGAGTTAAGTTATACTGTATGTCTCTATCATGTCCCCCCTTTCTCTTTACATCTCTAGAGAATACATATTGAGATCTTTCAGCCTCTCATTATATGACTTCTGGTGCAGCCCCTGTACCATTTTTGTAGCCGCTCTTGGACTGCCTCCACTGTGTCTATGTCCTTCCTGAGATGTGGCCCCAAAACTGGACACCGTACTCCAGATGAGGTCTCACTAATGATTTGTATAGAGGCATCACCACTTCCTTTTTCTACTTGTGATGCCTCTCCTATGCACCCCAACATCCCACTGGCCCTTCTAACCACCTTCTCTAACTGTCTGGCCACCTTTAAGTCCTCAGATATAATTATTCCAAGATTCCTCTCCTGTTTGGTGGCCGACAGTACCTCCCCCCATTGAGAACTCCACTCTTGGGTTCCTGTGATCTAAGTGCATAATTTCGCACTTCCTTGCATTGTATTTCAACTGCCATACATTTGACCAATCCTGCAGCTTGCCCAGGTCCCTTCTCATTCCACCCCTCCTCCCAGCGTGTCTACCCTATTGAAGATCTTTGTATCGTCTGCAAAGAGGTACATCTTCTCCTCCAGCCCCTCTGCAATGTCGCTTATGAAGACGTTAAAGAGGACTGGGCCTAGCATCGATCTGTGAGGCACCCCGATGGTCACCTCCCTTTCTACAGACTGAATTCTGTTCACTGCCACTCTTTGTGTCCTACAGCTCAGCCAATTTCTAACCCAGTTAACCACCCCAGATCTGACTCCTAGGCTGCTCAATTTGTTTATTAGCCTTTTATGTGGGATAGTATTGAAGGCCTTGCTAAAATCTAGGTAGGTCAATGTACTGCCCCTCCCTGATCAATCTCCTTTTCACCCAGTCGAAGAAATCTATCGGATTTGTTTGGAAACCACCTGCTATGAAACCATGCTGTCTCGGATCCTGCTGTCCACTGGATTCAAGGTATGTCACAATCCTTTCCTTGAGTAATGATTCCATCAGTCTTCCTACCACTGAGGTTAGGCTGACTGGCCTATAGTTACCAGGCTCCTCCTGGCTCCTTCTCTTATGGAGCGGGACAACATTCGCCCTCTTCCAGTCTGCTGGAACCACATTCACGCCTAATGATTTGTTTAACAGGCTGTCGGTCATCCTGCTAGCTCCTTTCTTAGTTCCTTTAGAATTCTGGGTTGTATTCCGGCCCCATTGCTTTATCTATTTTCAGTTCTTCCAATTCCTTTAGGACTCCCTCTGCTGTGAACGGTCTGGTATCTACACTTCTCCCTTGGTACTCCTTACACCTAGCTGTGGTCCGGTCTCAAATCCTTCTGTAGTGAACACTGAACAAAATATTTGTTCAGGATTTCTATTTTTCCTGGTCCTCTTCTGATGACCCCTTCCTTTTTAGTCTCACAATCCCACCCCTAGTGTTTCTGTTCTCTCTAATGTATCTAAAAAGGTCCTGTCTCCTTTTTAATTTCCTTGGCTATTCTTTCCTCTGTCTGTGCCTTGGCCTTTCTGACTGCTTTTACCGCCTCCTTTTGCTTTTCCAGATACATTACTCTATCTTCCTCCCTCTATATTTCTTTGTATTTTCCGAATGCTGTCTTTTTTCCCTCACCCTCCTTGCCACCACCTGTGAGAACCAGAGTGACTTTTTCTTCCTTTTTGTTTTACTTATTTGCCTAATGCAAAGGCTCGTGACTTCTGTTATGGCTCCCTTAAGATGTGCCCATTGCTCCTCTACATCCCCTTTTCCCACTCTACCCCCTAGGGCTTTCTTCAGACATACCTCCAGTGCACAAGAATGGTGACAAGGCACTGGTGTCAAACTACATGCCAATATCAATCCTCTCCCCACCATCCAAAGCTTTGGAAAAAATCGTGGCAAGTCAACTCACAGAATACCTCAATAAGTACAATCTACTGTCTCCAAACCAATATGGTTTCAGGCAAAAACACAGTACCACCACGGCACCGCTGGAATACACTGACTATGCGCACAAGGTGCTGGATGAAGACAAACTGGTGGGGTTCATCTTCATTGACCTCACACAAAGCCTTTGACATGGCCAACCACCTTCTACTAGTACTCCAGCTCCAAAGATTGGGTGTGGCACCCAACGCCCTGAATTAGTTCAATGACTACCTAACACACAGGAGCCAGCGAGTCAAAATCGGGCAGACGTTATCCAGCTGCAGAGATGTGCTCCTATGAGTCTCTCAAGGATCAATTCTAGGGCCCCTGCTTTTCAGCCTCTTTGTAAATGACCTACCCACAGCCTGTGACACCAAACTTATTCTGTATGTGGACGATGCCGTACTGCTGAGCAGCAGCACCTCTCAGGCTGCCCTACAAACAGAACTACAGAACTCTTTCAATAAACTCGAGGACTGGTTCAGTAGGGAAAAGCTGCTACTAAATTACAAGAAAACCAAGGCCATGCTACAGTCCAGCCCCTACAACAAACACAAGTATGTTCCCCTCATAATCACCAATAAGGCTGGTGAGCAGATTGAGCAGGTGTACTTGTTCAAGTACCTTGGAGTCACCAATGATGACTCTCTCACTTATACGCACCATGTAGACTCCTTGTCAGAGTGGTAAACACAAAGATCGGAGTCCTCTATAGGCATAAGAAATTCCTCACCCCAGAAGCACTCTGAATCTCAGTCTCCAGCTCCATACTCTCCACAATAGACTACAGGCTGGTGGTCTATGGAGCTGCTACTGATACAGTGCTCAAAAGGGTCCAAATTGCAGTCAGTAAGGCATGCTGCCTCACCCTGTGTGCAGATCACTACTCCATACTTGCACCCTGTATGAGCGTACACACTGGCTTAACCTAAAAGACAGGATCAAATACTAAACTTGCCTCCTGGGAAAGAAGGCACTCCTGGAAAAACCCCACCCTGTATAGGAAACCTGCTTGAGGCTTCTCTCTCAACACACATCATCAGATGGAGGAAGAATGGAGCACTGTCCATACCATTCCGCTGAACCGCAGGGCAGTGCACTTTCTCCTGTCGGGCCCCCCTCTGGATAAATGAACTCCCAATGAAATTACAAACAAACAACAGCCTGTCTCAGTTCAAAGCAGGCCTCAAACAGCACCTAATGTCTAGCTCAAAATACACCTGCTTCTCAGGCCCCACTTGATAGACAGGCCCCTACCCCCAGGTAGCACTCAGCAGGGCTACTAGAGAACCACCTCCATTCCAGCCTAACCAGGGCTTAAGTAAGCTATCAGTCTTCTTTAAACACACTGAAATTGCCCTCCCAACCCCCCAACACACACACCATACTCGACAAAGCCCTCTGGAGCTGCTCCCCAATCACAGCCCCTCCATTTCACTACCCCCACCTCTCACTCTCTGCGGTAGGTTCAGACCCAATCCCCCTTGTTTCACTGTCACCCAGCCTCTCGCCATCTGGGATAGTGTTAAACCCTATGCAGTTGCTCTGCTATAGGCTATCAACGAATCTGGAGGTTTCCAGGGGTGTGCTACCTAGGGCAACCAATTAGAAATAGTTTAGTATTCAATTACAACTGCTCTGTTTTTTTTCTCCTAATTGTCATATAATCGCTCTTTAATGCCTAATGATCAGGCCTCTGAAACCACTGAATATGTGTATTGTCTTATTGTCCACCCTGACGTGGAACCTTTGTAAAAGAGCTCATGCTCAAAGGTCTTTCCGAATTACTAAATAAATAAATACCTCCATGTTTACAAAATTGACCCTTCTGAAATATGTGACCCTTGCCTTTGTGTGGCTGGATTCATAGAAACATAGAAGTTGACGGCAGATAAGGACTGCAAGGCCCATCCAGTCTGCCCATTTCTTTTTCTACCTTATAAATGTGCCATCAGCCTTTGCTCTGTCAGTGGCCTATCTATTCATACTCATCTGTATTGCTCCTTATGCCTATCCCATGCCTGTTTGAAGCCCTGCACTGTATTCATAGCCACCACTTCTTGAGGTAGGCCATTCCATGCATCCACCACCCTTTCTGTGAAAAGAATTTCCTCACATTCCCCTTAATCGGCCCCCTCTAATCTCATGCTGTGTCCTCTTGTCCTGCTATTTTTCTTATATTTAAACATGTTATACTCTTTCACCTTGTTAATGCCCTTAAGGTGTTTGAATGCCTCGATCATATCACCTCTCTCCCTCCTTTGCTCAAGGGTATACATATTGAGCTCTGTTAATCTGTCCTCATATGTCTTCTGATGCAGTCCCTGCACCATTTTGGTTGCCCTTCTCTGGACTGCCTCAATTTGGTTAATGTCCTTGTGAAGGTGTGGCCTCCAATACTGCACGCAGTACTCCAGATGGGGCCCTAACTAGTGTCTTGTAAAGAGGATTATTACTCTCTCTTACGACTTGTGATACCTCTACTAATACACCCTAACACCCCACTAGCCTTACCTACTGCTTTAGAGGTCTGCTTGGATGATTTCAGGTCATCAGTGATGATGATACCCAAGTCTCTTTCTTCCTTTGTGACTACTAACTACTCCCTCCCAGCCTATAGGTGGCTTCAGGGTTTTCTTCCCTATGTGCATGATCTTGCACTTCTTTGCATTAAATCTAGTTGCCACTCTTCTGACTATTTTGCTAGTTTATCCAGATCTCTTCTCATTCTGTCCACCCGTCTGGATCATCTACTCTGTTGCAGATCTTGGTGTCATCTGCAAACAGACAAGCCTTATACCCTCTAGTCCATCTGCAAGGTCACTAATGAAGATGTTGACGAGGACTGGCCCCAGGACTGATCCCTGAGGTACCCCACTTGTGACTTTCATCTCTTCTGACTGTATACCATTTACCACCACTCTTTGTTTTCTGCCCGTCAACCAGTTTGCCACCCAGTTGACCAACTTCTGACCCATCCCGAGCCTACCCAGCTTATTTATCAATCTTCAGTGTGGAACAGTGTCAAAAGCTTTGCTGAAGTCAAGGTAGGCGACATCAACTGCTCCCCCTTGGTCCACCACTCTGGTTACCCAGTCAAAGAAATCTATGAGATTAGTTTGACAGGACCTTCCTTTTGTAAACCCATGCTGTCTTGGATCCTGTGCCCCTATGGATTCCAGGTGTTGCACTACCCTTTCCTTAAGGAGTGCCTCCATAATCTTGCCCATTACTGAGGTAAGACTGACTTGTCTGTAGTTCCCTGCCTCCTCCCTGCTACCACTCTTGTGGAGTGGGATCATGTGAGCCCTTCTCCAGTCTTCTGGGACCTCTCCTGTGCTCAGAGACTCACTAAACAGTTCTGCTAATGGCTCTGCTAGTTCCACCTTTAGCTCCTTAAGTACCCTGGGATGTATGCCATCCGGTCCCATTGCCTTATCTACCCTGAGCTTAGCAAGCTCTTGTAGGACCCTTTCTTTTGTGAAGGGAGTAGTGCTCACCTCCCTCCCCCCTGTGTCCATGGTGCTGAGCTGTGGGCCCTGCCCTACCTTCTCTTCAGTAAATAGTGAGCAAAAGTATCTATTTAGGATAGATGCTTTTACATGGTCCTCCTCCTCACATGCTCCCTTTTCTCCATTAAGCTTAGCAATACCCCCTCTGGACTTTCTCCTTTCACTAATGTATCTATAGAAAGTCTTGTCACCTTCTTTTACTGTCCGTGCTAGTGTTTCCTCAGATTCCTCTACTGTCTTCACGTTAAACCATACTGTACTGTGATCGCTGGACCCCAGGTGACTCCCCACTTTACATCCATCAGCCTTTCCCTGTTGTTGAGCACCAGGTCCACATTGCCCTCACGGGTGTGTTCTATCACTAGCTGTCTAAATCCTGCCCCCTGAAGAGCGTCCAGGATGTTTTTGCTCCCTAGAAGAGCTAGGACCCAAAGCACTGGAGCTAGTGGTGTTTGTGGTCACTAACTAAGCACTCTCTTTACTGACCATTAATGCCTTCAAATTTATACTACTTTTTTTCTATCCAAGGAGTGCAGTTTCTTTTGGATCAGTGTTCACGTTTGGGCTTGCTGCTCCTGAACTGCACTCACCATGCACGGAGGAGTATCGCGGACTTACCTTTGGTTCTAGATTTCTGCTCCATGCTGTGGGATAGGAATAGGTCATGGAGGGGTTGTGGCTGGTTACTCCCACCCATTGAACTCGTGGGCATAGTGTAATCCCCCAAAATGGTGTGTACTTATCTTGGGTCGTCTCCCATGGCACTGCAATGTCCTCTGCCTGGCAAAGTTCCAGCCTGTGTTCTGCCTCTTGAACCTGGCTAAGTTCCAGTGCTGTAAATAGTGGGTTCAAATATGAAATATTGCTGTATTCCTAGCCTCTGCATGAATGTGCAAATAAATGCTGTCACACTACAGTTTTAAAAGGGTTCAGCCCGTGTAAGTAGTGTATAGCCTGTGCTGGGTCCGAGTAGAATGAAGCTTGTGACCAGCCAGGCAGCACTCCCATAAGTTCCATTGCACAGTCACTTACAAGTACAAATGAAGCTATTTTGAATGCTGCAGATATTTGTGGCTAAAGCTGAACTGTTATATTTAAAATGAACTTTGAAGTTAGGACTGTTTACATTTTGCCCAGCCAGTGGCCATGATGATACTTTGACCCTGCTGTTAACCAATCAGAACTCAAGGAGTCCTAATGGGCCCTTTTACTATGGCTGCTGGGAGAAACTGTGAACTGTGTACTTGGCACTAATTTTAACCAATCAGGATGCTAGAATGGTGATTGACAGCCTGGGCAGCCATCCGGATTACTGGATTCCTTTTCCTTTAGTCGAAAGAGACTCTGAACAGTTAGTCTGGCTCAAGCTCTCAGTCCGAGAGGAAGCTCTGCACTCAGCTAGGAGAAGTTGAGGAGAGGCCTGTTTTCCTCTCCTCAGCCTGAAATCCTGCATGGATTGCCAAACCTGCAGATAATTCTTCCAGTCTCCAAAATAAAGAAAGGTGATATTTGCTGAGCTGAGACTTCTGCCTTGAGGTGTGTCAGTGTATCTGAAGATCACTGAACTGCATCTTGGTGAGAGATCTGTGCCATAAAAACTGTGTCTGAAACTGAAGCCTGAGGCAACCAATTGTCCCCAGCCCATTTGCCAAAGGGGAGACCTGAATCTCAACTGTGCCAGCCTACACTCCAGAGACTACAGATTGCAAGCGGGTAAGCTGTGTGGCCTAATGAAGACACTGCTAGAATTTGAATCTGTAATGCCAAAAAACATTTCTAAAAGACTGCTGCTGCCTTTGAACCAAAAATTACTAGAAGACCAGATTGGGAAGTCAGCTCCTGCGACGACATTCATTGTGGATTGCAGCCACCCTTGAGGGAGATGCCGTGAAGTGGGGGTGAGTCATGTTAGCCCGGGTCCATGTATGCTAGTCCTTGCCAAAAAGGATGAAAACCAGCAGCCTGCAGCCAAGAACCAGAGCGCCGAATCCAGGTTCAAAGGGAAACAACCTGACCACAATCCCAGATCTCGAGGTCCTGGTTCTGTGAGTAACAACAGGGCATGTCCTGCAACAGAAAATTAAAGTGTTTTGCCCCTGATTTGTTTTCTAAGTTCACGTTGGTGTTTATAATGTTACATTGGTTCATGAGCATATCATTACTAAGTGCTGGGTCATTGTGGAAAACTAAAAGGTGCATTGTTATTGCTGAAATCATTCTTTACAGGTGCACAGGGTGTGTCTCAGCAGTCCAGACCCTGTTGGTCAGTGTGGTTACTGTAAGCATATTATCAACGCTCACCAGTAATTGTAACATTGAATGCCGAGTCGAGTGTTTTATATCAATCCATGTGTGGGACCACTGATTGGGGCTGTGGATAGGTGCAACTTCCCAGAGGGCTGTGCTAACTTATTGTTAAACCCACTTAAAAGTCACTCTGGGAGGAGGCACTGTGCAAATAGTTTTATTGCTGATATAGAGCTCCTTCATCCATGAAAATCAGAACCCAGGCCCCTTAACCTACATCTAGGGCAGCAGGCAGGGGTAGTAGCCCATTGGGAGGTGGTGCCTAGGTTACAACAGACTTTTAATTTAATGGGTGTATGCAGCTTAAGTGAGAAGTTATGCTTGTGCAACATTGTTGACAGTTTGCTGGTTAGTAAAATAAGTGAGTTTTTGACTGTTATATGTAGATAATTTGGCCATTTGTACTCTCTATTCGTTAAAGATCATATGCGATGACATTTACAGAAATTAAACTGTCAGCATCATTCATTACATATTGTTCTAACAACAGTGTCTGCCTAGTGTTTTATATGAAAATCAACCATTTCATACCATTTATAGCTATTTATTGTGTGGTCTGCTTCAGCAACACTGCTAGATGCTGAGACTTTCTGTTCTCTGTGGTAATTGGCATGTCTCCACCCTGGTGATGTCATTTGGGATGCTATTCTCGTTCTTCAATACATAAGCTATGGAGGCAGTCACATTGAGAGGTCTGTAAAGACTTCTCATTCCTTGACTTGTGCCTGTTGCAAGAATGTGAAAGCTGTTTGATTGTGGTTGTGTCATGCTCAATGCCAGTAATGCACAATAACAGTTTAAATTGAATTATTTAGCCTGTGCAGAAGTCAGGGAGAGTAGCACATTGATCTTAAAGTGATATTGGAAGGTTTCCAAAATGTCTTTTCACATAGTATGCCATTGCCAGCCATGCTTCAGATGTTGAAGCTGCAATTTGTTTTGTAAAAAAACTGTCATAGTCATTTTATTGTTCTTTTTATCAGTGGTTTGTTTCTGGCTGCCTTCCAGTTTCTGTGTGTAGCCACACTCCCAGAATGATGTCAAACAAGGGAGGTGCCAATGTTTTACATACAGCAACAAGGTATTCTGGGTAATTTATAATATTGCCTTAAATGTGCCTTATTCAGAAGTATAGTCTCATATGTTGCTAGTGGTGAGCTCCTAATATGTAACTATATATATAGCAAGGCATTGTGGGTACAATAAGCTGATTTCCAAGTTCCTTACTGTGAGATGCATTCTTGTATTTCTATAGTGGCATCAACAAGATACGCTCTTGTATGTTTAATTTCAAAACAAGGCATTGTGCATACTGTATCTAGCTATAACACTTCTTTACTGAGAGATGTAGTCTCTTATTTCAGTAGTGAGCACAGAAAAATAATAGCCTGTATATTAATTTACATAGTGAGGCATTGTGGGTACAGTAGAGTACACTCCTACCTAGGTTGTATTGTAATGGGATCTTATCCGATTTATTCTCTCTTACTTCAGGTACTAGACAAGGCTGCCCACTATCTCCTTTTTATTTAATCTATATCTAGAGTCCCTTCTTAGACGATTAACCTCATCTCCATTAATTACGGGTATTCCCGTAGTCAAGTGTCCTGCAAAATTTCAGTTTTTGCAGATGATATCCTCCTCCACCTTCCAATCCAGTATTATCCCAGAGTGCTTTAATAATAATCAATGACTTCAGTCAATTCTCTAACTATAAACTCAATATTAGTAAAACGGAAATTTTTCCTTAATCATTTCACCCATAGCTCAGACTTTGCACACTTTGGGATGAGGTGGGCCTCACACTCTATTAAATACTTGGGGATACACATTACCTTAACCACCTCCCAATCTCGGAAACTAAATCTGGATGACCTATGGCATGATATCCAACAAGATTTAACGAGGTGGGCCAAACTTCCGTTGTCGTTCTGGGGCAGAGTCAACGCTGTTAAGATGAACGTACTCCCTAGAATCTTTTATCCTCTTAATATGCTTAACTTGTGGTTGCCAATATCTTATTTTCAAAAAATTCATTCGGGTATCAGTTCATTTATTTGGAATGGTAAAACTGCTAGAATATCGTATCATAAGCTATCCCAACCTAGAGATTACGGAGGTCTTCGGCCTCCCTAATTTCTTATTATATTATTGGCCTTTGCACCTGCATAAGTGTGGGAAATGGCTGTCTGCCCAGGATGCCCGCACTCATAAGGAGTATACTCCAATATGGTTGCAAGAAGAACTAGACCTTCTTAAAGCTCATAATATAGCTCCGGCCTCTTTTTACATATCAAAAAACATATACCAAAAATGTTCCAGTCTCTTCCACTGGATTTCTCTTAATGTTATCTCCCAGTTTTTTAAACATTATAAGATCTCTCCAGTGTTAGATCTCTCCCAGCCTATCTGTGAAAATCCAAATTTGTGTATAGGTAACTCTTTGATAAGGAAAAAATGGATACCGGCCCTTTCTGACTGCAAGGTGTCAGATCTTTATACATCAGATAGTATGTTAACCGTGGAGGAAGTTCTGAGAAAATTCGACTGTCCGGTTGCAGCTGTTTTCAAAGTTACTCAGATCATGCATTTGTTGAGCAAAAGGTTTGGGCGCGACACAAAAATTTCCCATTTAGCTGATTTTCTCCAACAAATCTCCACAATAGTTAACAAACCGCATCCCATTTCCAATGTATATAGTATGCTTTACACATTTCCAGAAGCCCCAACAATTACTGGTGCTTCAATATGGCAAAACTGCTATTCGGACGAAAGGATTAACTGGCAGAATATGTGGAGAGATCTATACACTTACCATACCCAGGACAGGTATAGGATAACACAGTATAATATTTTAAACAACCTCTATTACACTCCTGTTAAATTGACCCACATGAAGCATCTATCCTCGACAACTTGTACTAGATGTCAAAAAGAAGAGGGCACCCTATTACATGTATTATGGTCGTGCGAGCTAGTATCGCCTCTATGGAAACAAATCGAGTTAACCGCAGACCCTATTTTAGGTCTGTGTGGACTATTCTCTCCCAAAACTTGCATTTTTGGAGATTATTCTGTAATCCCAGTAAAAGAGAAGAGGTACCACTTAGCTTTGCTATCAGTGGCGGTTAAAAAATTAGTGCTCAGGCACTGGAAAGACCAAGCCAGCCTAACGTACTCGGAGTGGTTGCACGAACTGTGCTTCACTCTCCGGATTGAACATTTACTTGCGCAAGTGAACTGTCGTCAATCTTCTTTTATGGCCAAATGGGGCTAGTTATATGCCCTTTACTTGAATTGAGGATGGGCCCTGATACAGGTGGTATGCTCCGCTCTGAGCTAATTAGACTAAAGAGAATATGTTATTTTAATTTTTTTGCTTCCTCTTCCCCCTTCTTTTTTTTTTTTTTATCTATCCCTATTTATTTCCCTCTCTATCTTTTGACATGACCCATTATCTTCTCCTGCCTGTAATGTGTTACATTTTATAAGAGGTATGATACTTGTGCACCACAGCACACAATTGGGGGTTAGGGAGGGTGGTGGGTCACTATGATGAATATCTCTTGGCTTTTATCTCTTGGGATGCTCTTGATTTTTCTTTTCTCTTTTAGGATTGTAGGTTTAAAGGATGTAATTTTCTTGATATATCTTAATCATGTTTCGATTTTTATATCATATTATAAAATAAACTAAATAAAAAAAAAAAAAAAAAGAGTACACTCCTACAGATCACTTCTCCCATTTTCTATGGCAAACCTCAATAAGTCACTTTAAAATGATCTTTTTACCAGGGCTAGCACAGCCATCCCTAGTAGGAATTAGTGCAGATAAGGTCCCTATTAAATCTAAATTATTGTAAAGCAGTGTCAGTGGCTCAGTAGCAGTGTCAGTGGCTCAGTAGGTAGCACACTCGCCTCTGAGGCCGGGAGATCAGAGGGCTGTGGGTTCAGTTCCCACATCTGGCATTTGGGTTAATATCCCAGTACTGACACTGTAGTGCAGCATGAGAGGGGTGCTGCACTTCTGAGGTGCCGTCTTTCGGATGAGACATTATACCGAGGTCCCATCTGCCTGGATTGGTGGTAGTTAAGGTGGATGTTAAAGATCCCATGGCACTTATCAAAAAGAGTAGGGGAATTTCCCCGGTGTCCTCGCCAAATTTCCCTCATGCACTGAAAAATACCACAAACAGCTTAATCTGGTTCAAGGTCAGTTGGCATTCATCTGTATCCCCCTCCCCCGGGTCGTGCCTGAAAATAGGCAGGATTTGTCTAGTGCACTTACCCGGTCAACAAAAACTAAAAAAAAAAAGACACTGACCAACAGCAGTGAAGTTACCAGCATTGTATTACTAGCAGCAATACAACTTCCTAACAGGCAAACACCCCAAATTACATCAGCAGCCTGGAGGCATGCTGACTCAGCATCCAGCAACCTTGGGGAATTGGACCACAACAAAAAGACACTAAAATGCATTCATTTGTTGACTTTTGTTAGATAACCTGGAACACACATAAGTTTTATAGCAGTGTTTATTGAAGGCACTGTTTCTTTTAGTTTTCAAAACCTTTGCATATCAATCAATCAAATCTTTATTTATCCAGGCGATCACCGTTGAGCAAGCTCATTTACAAGGTGGACCTGCTGTTGTCAAGGATAGTTATACATACATAGATTAGCTGTGCAATACACAAAATGTTTTAAGTAAGAAAACGTACTTACAATAAAAGGTACAATATATACATTCCAAGTACACTTGTGGGAACATATAAACAACACAAGACATTATTGTGGCATGTTCAACCTTCATATACATGGAAGTTTAAGTATCACATTTATCCAGGCCTCAATCGAAGGGTACAAATTATGATCACTTTATCCCTCAGAAACTAATTTTAGCTTGGAGGGTGTCCAAGGCTTCAATATGGCCCATGTTTACAACTGAACAACTATTAGAGTGGCATGACGGAGTAGGTAAAGAAAAAAGTGCCAAGGGTTCCGAAAGCCAACATGGCAGCTGGCTATTGAACAGGTTAGGTAGGGAATAGCGGGGTTAAGTTCATGGCTGTATGTGGTAGAACTAGAAATGGAGCCATTAATAGGACCACTAGGAACTATGGTAACATTTACAAATTTCGGCAAATACTTTGTCATAAAGAATCCTAAACATCGCAATACTGACAGAAGAGCTAAGTTTCAGTGAGCTTTGAATCCTTTTCCAAGGTGAGGGCAGAGCGTGACTTATGGCTGCCCTACCAAAGTGGTTACTGATCCTAGGAATTTTTAGGGAAATTAGCGAGTGGCTTCTTATGGCATAGTTACTTGGTGGACTTAGGGGAGGCAGGCAGCAATGTAATCCGGGAGTTTGTTGGTGAGTGCTTGAAATGTCCAAATAGCTGCATTTCTATGCTGTCTGTATTGTAGAGAAGGCCACCCTACTGCAGTGTATAACGAGCAGTGGTGTGTGGAGGATGGAAGGCCAGTTATGAATCCTAAGGCTCTGTGGTACAGTACATCCAGTTTTGCAAGGTGTGAGACAGAGCATTGGCCATAGATAATGTCAGCGTAATCAATTAATGAGAAGAATGTAGAATGAACAAGCTGTCTTTTTGCGGTCTCAGTCAGGAGATGTTTAATTCTGTAAAAGAGGCCAAGCCTCTGCCTAAGCTTTTTCAACAATTCTTCAGTGTGCTCCTTAAAGGAGAGTTTGTTATCCAGCCATATACCCAGGTATTTGAATTTCGGCACAAACTCAAGTTTTTCACCAAGTAGGGTGGTTATAGGAGGAGCTGTACCAGCGGATGCAGTGTTGGCCCCAGAGCTAGATGGTTCAAACAGCATTGCCTTGGTTTGTTTGACATTTAGCAATAACTTTTTGTTGATGAGCTGGTTTTGCAGCTTATTGAATTTGGCTTGCAATGCCAAGCATGTGGCTCCAGGGGAGTCATGACTTAGGTAGAGCACTGTATCATCGGCAAACAAGTGGATACTGGCTTCCTTGATTCCTAAGTTCAGGTTGTTAATATAGATGGTGAACAGTAGTGGTCCCAATATAGAACCCTGTGGGACTCCTCTTTTTATTGGTTTGAGTGGAGAAAGCTCTCCTTCGGCCTTGATTTGTTGCTGCCTGTCAGTGAGGTAGTTCTGGAACCAGTCCAGTGTGATTGAATCCATGCCTATGTTATTTAGAGTGGGAGAAGTAGACAATGGTCGACGGTATCGAAGCCTTGCTAAGATCTAAAAACACCAAGACAAAACAAATTTTTATTGTCCAGGTCCCATGCTAGTCGCAGTGACTTTGGCCAGTGCCGTAATAGTGCTGTGTTTAGTTCTAAATCCAGACTGCATGGGGTTAAGTAATTCAGAGCTGTCCAGGAAAGATCTCAACTGTGTATCCACAATTTTTTCCAACATTTTCGAAAGTATAGGTAGTAGAGAGATTGGCCTATAATTGTTCAGGTCACTTGGGTCCCCTGCTTTAAATAGCGGAATAACATGAGCAGTTTTCCATTCTGCGGGGAGAGAGCCTTGGATTAGAGACAGGTTGAATAAGTGTGTTATAGGTGCTGCTAGTATGTGATATGCTATTTTCAGAAAGTATGGGTCGAGTGAATCGGCTCCTGCGCTTTTTCTAATGTCTAGCTGTAGCAGAAGGTCTTCAACTTCTTTTATGGTGATTAAGGAAAAGGAGAAGGTCATACCTTTGTTATTAGTTTCGGGTGGCTGGGCTTTGAGCTGTGCCCGAAGACTACTTACTGGTGCTTTATCGAATGCCATGCCTCATGTGGCAAAGTAGTTATTGAAGGCTTGAGAATCTCAGATTTATCAGAGACAGAGACATTGTCAATGGTAATTTTGATGGAAGCACACTACCGGTGAGTAGCCAGACATTTTCTTAATAGTGGACCAGAACTTGGTAGGATTATTGGATGCAGAGAGCAATTCATTTTGATAAAAAGTAGACTTAGCCTCCCTGGTCATTTTTGTACAGGCATTTCTAGCTGACCTAAATAGACACCAGTCAGAATCTGCATGTGACTTCCGGGCCTTTTTCCACAGCTGGTCTCTTTTAAGTAAAGCTTTCTTCAAGTCTGGTGAAAACCAGCGGCAGGTCCTGGTTTTTATTCTAGCTTTGATTATAGGAGCATGGATATTTAGGGCACTGGCTATGATTTCGTGACAAAACATCATAGGCATCACTTACTGATTTAGTTAGGTAAAAACTCTGCCAATGCATAGTTTTTAGATCATTGAAATAGGCCAGAGGGTCAAAGTTTCGTCTGGATCTTTTAGTAGAGAACTTTGATGTGGATAGCGTTTGGGGATGGTTCTGATGCCAGCTATGAGGCAGTGGTCACTAACATCAGCTGGAAGGATACCGGCATGTGAAAAGTGGTGGGTTCATTGGCAAGAAGCACATCCAGGAGGCTGCTTCTCATTGGATTCTTATTGTTGATGCATGTTGGTTCAGATATAAGTTGGGTGAATCCATGTAAATCACAGAATTGTTTTAGGGTAGTGATCCGCTAGTTAGCCAGTCATAGTTTAGGTCACCTAGTAAGATTGTCTCCATAGGTGTTGCGTCCATTAGTGCTGACAGATGAGTCAGGGAGCTGAGGTCCTGCTGCAGGTGGTCTATAGCAGCCTATTATGAAAAGCCACAGAGTCAGGTGGTTCAACTTTGAGGGACAGGCATTCAATCCTCCAGCAACGGAAGTAGCATCTAGTACAGATACTGTGAATATGTTTTAACATAAATGGCTACCTCCCCAGTCCTTCTATCTGCTCTGAAAAGAAGGTAATTGGGGATATTGACCTCACTGTCTGGTGTGGATGCTCGAAGCCAGGATTCCGAAATCACAAGAATATCTGGGGCAGTGTGGATAATCCAGGCCTGGACAGACTCCAGCTTCTTTAACAGGTTACAGACATTGGCATGTAGGAAACTGAAACCTTTCAGATGAGTAATTTCGGATGGTGATGAGAGCAACCTTGGGGGACCAGGATTAAGTTCGATGTCTCCTGAGCACAGTAGCAAAAGGAGGAGAATTCTTCTCAGATTGGGGAAGAGATTTTTAAAAGCACAAGGCTTTCTGCATTTGTTACAAACTAGAGCGCATGGATCCAGGGATCGAGTCATCCTCTTGTTTTGCCCTATAGATGCATAGCTTAAGAACCAAGTAGGGTAGTAGCAGCCTGAGCATTGTTTAGCTGCCTGAGGTTTGAGGACATGCTTAGTAGTGTTGATTGCTGTGCCACTATCGGAAGATTCAACATGCTTTGAGTGAATTAGGGCAGACAAGGGCAGCATATTAAATAGATATTTTATTATGTGGGGAGACTGGTATGAGGACATGTCTCTATAATAGAAATCATAGCTGTCAGGGGGCCAGCCATATTGCATAGCAGAAAAAGTTGGCTAATAGGCAAAGCCGTTCGAGACCTCCCATGTTTGATTTTACACAAAGTCAGGTATAACACAGATGCTACCACAGCAGGATCTTGGTAGACAATATTCAGTGTAAACAGTTGATTATAGTCCTAGCAGAGACACATCTCATGGCCACATTTAATTAATGCTGGATCTTACTGAGAGGAGTGGAATAAGGAGAACGAAAGGAGCGCATCTAGAAAGCAAGAGAAGTATTGCTTTCACTAAAGGCTGATAACAATGCCTATTCAGAATGGGCCTGGCCAATGAAAAAACTGTGGGTGGAGCAATTGGGCTATTAAAATAACGCTCGGAAAGGGGGGTGGGCAAAAAAATTGCGGCTTTGCCGTACCTGTCTAGCAGGAGGAGTCCGGGGCGGTGGCCCCGAGCAGGCCAGAGAAGCACCGCCCGCCCAGTGCCCGCCGTCCCACGGCCGATGATCCAGGAGTCCCTGTCTAGCAGGAGGAGTCCGGGGTGGTGGTCTCGAGCAGCGGCTAGAGAAGTGCCATCCACCCGGTGGCCGCTCGTCCTACGGCCGACGATCCAGGAGTCCCTGTCTAGCAGGAGGAGTCCGGGGCGATGGTCTTGAGCGGCAGCTAGAGAAGCGCCGTCTGCCCGGTGGCCTCTCATCCTACAGCCAACGATCCAGGAGTCCCTGTCTAGCAGGAGGAGTCCGGGGCGGTGGTCTCGAGCGGTGGCTAGAGAAGCGCCGTCCGCCCGGTGGCCGCTCGTCCTACGGCCGATGATCCAGGAGTCCCTGTCTAGCAGGAGGAGTCCGGGGCGGTGGTCTCGAGCGGCAGCTAGAGTAGCGCCATCCGCCCGGTGGCCGCTTGTCCTACGGTCGACGATCCAGGAGTCCCTAGCATATGACCTTTAAGGGACTACCACCCTGTCGGGGTACTGTGAAGGCAAAGGAACCCAGCTGAGCAGAGTTCCACCATTAGAGGTGCCACAGGAACATAATTCCATTAGATTAAAAGTACCTTAGGAAGGAGCCCAAAAGAACTTCAAAGCAGATGGCAAACACAGAGATTGGTAATGGCTGAAAGCAGACAGAGGCAGGACTTCTAGAAGTAATGAGTGAATGGCAGGATTGTAAGATGATAAAACGCAACTGATTTACCATCCCTAACCCAACCTCCCACTAAGTACTTCACATCCCACATCTCCCCACACACCCTCACTCACCTAAAGTGTCCTACAGCATAGATCCACTCTCCAATCAAAAACATGTCTTTTTGCTGAAACTGGCAACTGTGATATGATATGAAGGTTAGTGCTGTATACTGTATTTCAATACGATTTGATCTTTTACTCATAACTTGGTCATTTTAAATATTTTGCTCCCCAAATTTTCAACTTGGTTTTGTGACCCCAGCTCACAAAACAAGTATGGTGGAATTTTTCAGATCCAGCAAGAAAGGTGGTTTGATTGCTGCATAAAATCTCTTTGGGTTGGATTTGAAAATGTTCACTTAATGGGTTCATGAGGTGGGGAACATAAGAAGGCTATGTTGAGAATTTGGGGTTGAAAGAAAATTTAATTTAAACTAAATTGGGGGGGGTTGCTGAGAATAAAGCCATACCGTACTACGGTTGAGATGGGGACCCTAAGGCTCCCCCCAGGAAGGGATGAAGAGTTAGGTTATGGCATGCCCTTGGGGAGAGCAGAGGTGGGGGAACGATGGTGGAGGGGTTTGGTGGTTAATGCTAGGAGCCTGGCAAACAAGATGGAGGCATTGATAGCCATCATTGTGCATGGCAGACTGGACATAACTGTGATCACAGAAACTTGGTGGATGGAATATCATACTTGGGAGACAGCTATTCCTGGCTTCAGATTGTTCAGGAAGGACACGAGAGACAAGAGGGGTGGCCTTATACATCAGGGAAGACATAAAGGTTATGGAGGGCAGGAGAGGGATGGGGAAGGTGAATTCCTTTGGGTGACACTGGACAGAAGGACAGGGAATCCCTGAGACTGGGAGTTGTTTACAGACCACCTATGCAAGGGGAAGAACAGGACAGAGTGATGTCACACGAGGATAACTCTAAGGGGAAACACTTCTGGTGGGGGCTAAACCTCACAGACATAGAATGGACCATCCCAGATGCAGCTTTGGCCAGATGCAGGGGGATTCTGGATGCACTGCAGGGGGTATTCCTTCAACAGTTGGTCAGGGATCCAACTAGGGGGAACAACCTGCTGGACATGGTCTTGATGAGTGGGGAGAATGTGAAGGAGGTGATGGTGGGGGGGGAGAAGCTGGGAAACAGCGACCATAGGACCATAAGGCTCAAGATGAGAGCAGGGAGGGAGGGAGGTGAGCTGAATCAACACAGCAGTGCTGGACTTCAGGCGCTCAGACTTTGACAAGATGAGAAGGATAGTGAGGGAGGTGATGGAAGGCATTGGAAAAATAAACAAAGTGGAAGAGTTATGGGGAGCCATTAGAGACCAGGCGAGGGAGGCCACACAAACATGTATTAGGAGGGTCTGGAAGGGCACAAGAAGCAGGAGGCCACTCTGGTTCCATAGGGATGTGGCGAGGGTGGTCGAGAGCAGGAGGAGGCCATTCAGGGAATACAAGAGAACACAGAAGGAAGAGGACATGGAGGCTTAAAGGGAAATGAAGAGGCTAGCAGGGAAGGTAATTACGAGGGGCGAAGGCCAACATGGAGGAAAGGATAACAAAACAGGCCAGAAGAGGTGACAAGTCATTTTTAGATATGTGGGAGGAGGAGGACGACTGGTCAAGGGCTCGCAAGGCTGTGGGAGGAAGAAGGGGAGCCATTAGAGGAGGACTGGGATAAAGCAGAAGAACTAAATAGGTGCTTTTGCTCAGTATTTATGAAGGAGGGGGAGGGTAGAGGATCAGAGTTAAGGAGGAGGGGGTGGGTATAGGAGTGGACATGAGACCCTTCAGTGCAGAGAGAGAGTTAGGGAGGAACTAGGCAGGTTGAAGGTGGACAAGGCCACGCGGGGCTGGACGGGCTGCATCCAAGAGTGATACGGGAACTGAGAGAGGCGTTGACTGCCCCACTGGCATGGCTGTTCAGTCTGTCTCTGTATTCCGGAAGGGTGCCGGAGGACTGGAGGAGGGGTGACTGTAGTACTGACAAGGGGGGTGGGGAAGCAGGGAGTTGAGGGAGAACTACCACCAGGTCAGTCTCACCGCAGTGCTGGGGAAGGCCATGGAGGCACTCATCAGGGAAAGTGTGACGGAATGTCTGGAGATGAACGGACTGCTGGATGAGAGACAGCATGGGATCACAAAAGGGAAGTCATGCCAATCCAGTTTGATTGAGATCTTTGACTGGGTGGTGCAGGTAATCGACCAGGGAGGAGCGGTGGATGTGGCCTGTCTGGATTTCAGCAAGACCTTCAACACCATACCTCCGCAAAAGGCTGTTCAACAAGCTAGAAAGTGGTAGTGTGGGGACAAAATAGCTAGATGGGTAGAAAATTGGTTGCAGACAGAAGCCAGAGTGTGGTAGTAAATGGGGTGCACTCCAGGACAGGGCAGGTGATGAGCGGGTCCCCAGGGGTCAGTGCTGGGACCACTCCTTTTCAATATCTACATAAGTGATATAGCAGATGGCTTTAAGGGTCATGTGGCCCATTTTGCAGGCAATAGGAAAATCTGAAATCGGGTAGATTCTGCAGGGGTGTTAAACATATGAGACAGGACCTGAGGACACTGGTGGGGTTGGCAGAGACCTGGCAACTAAAATTCAGTATCAAGAAGTGTGCAGTTATGCACCTGGGGCACAGAAACCCGAGGGCAGGATACACACTTTGGGGGGGAGTCAGGGTTACGGAGCAAGAGAGGGATCTGGGGATAGTAATCTCCAGTGACCACAAGGTGGGGAAGCAGTGTACCAGGGCAGTAGGGAGGGTGTATGGGATGCTGGTAAGTATAGGCAGGGGAATCACTAGCAGAAGGAAGGAGGTCCTGAGGCCCCGTACCAAGCCATGTTGAGACCACACCTTGAGTACGGAGTCCAATTTTGGAGGCCATAACTGCGTAAAGACATAGAGTTGATTGAAAGGGTTCAGAGAAGAGTGACCAAGATTGTGCAAGGGATGAAGGGCAAACCATATGAACAGAGATGTTGGGAATTGGGGCGCTACACATTGGAGACTAGAAGGCAGAGAGAGAGGACATGATAGACACCCTTAAATACATCAAAGGGATAAACAAAGTGGACTCAGGGTGATTATTTCACAAGAAGGAAGGCACCATAACAAGGGGGCATGGTCTGAGACTACAGGGGGAAACTATAGAGGCAGTATGAGAGGACGGTTCTTCACTGAGAGGGTGGTGGAGGCCTGAAACGGGCTTCCAGAAGAGGTGGTGGGGTCCAAGACTGTGTCAGGTTTCAGGAGAGCATGGGACAGGCACATGGGGTTACAGGGAGGTGGCTTGGGCACTTTGGTGGGGGAGATTAGTGGGGGGAAGGGCAGATTAGATGGGCCAAGAGGTCCTTTTCTGCCATCAAGTTCTGTGATTCTATGAAAGTATTAAAACACAGCAAAGTTATGGCGAATGTTGAAATTTTTCTGCACTCGCTCATAACTTTGTAACTCTGTACTATTTTGACCCCAAATTTTCAACATAGCAATTTTTTACACCACCTCATTACCCCAACAGCTGTCGTTTTTCAAATTCTGGCCCAAATGTGATTTTGCACTTGTGACATGAAATGACGTTTTGTCACGTATTCTATAAATGACACCTGTCATGTTCAAAAGATGGGGGCATAAGACTTTGTTGAAATGTTGGGGTCAAAATGTCACAAAACAAAATTATAAAGTAATGCTGTTTGCAGGGATGGCCATGGGCCCAGTGGGGAACATGTTGACTTCCCATGCCAGTGACCTGAATTCGGGTGTGATCTCAGTAAGTCGGCCGAATGGGCTGAGACTGGGGTAAGGTGCTTCAGCATTCAGCACTGACTGTAGCTTGTGGAGGGACAAATCAGTGTTCTGGTACACACACGACACCTTATGGTGGGCTGGGGAACCTTCCTTCTCAAGGAGTTGGCGTACCCATCAAGGCCAGATGGGCCCATGCACTGCATCTGGACAAGTAGGTTGACAAGAAAAATGGAGGAAAGTGTACCTGGCAGGATGAAGGTCGAGTTGCTGCAGGCCCCACACCACTGACAGGCCCTCTACTGCCGTCAGCCACCCAGCCCTGTCACCCTCCATCTCAGGAACTTACCTAGTACCTTTTGTACGCCCCCACAGATTCCCACAGGATGGGGATAGGAGAGGGATGGACACCCACACCCCTTAACTGTCATCCACTTTGCAATTCTGTCACCCTGTTGGTGTTGCAAGGTGTGCAAAAGGAGATGGCTTCATCCTGCCCTGGTGGTGGTTGATGAGTGGAGCAACATACCCCCCACCACTCTGAGAGGAGAGTGGGCCAAGGGATGCCGAATGCTGTCCACATACCCCCATGCTGGTCTCCATGAGTGACCCACATCCATTAATGAACCTGGGTCACTGCCATGGTAGCAGTATCTGCCCTTCTGGCCAACCCACTTTAACACCCTAAAATAAAACTACAATCCCTTTTCATTCTACACAGCTGATCTGTATTTTTATGGCTTATAGTAATCCATTTTCGACTTTACGTCTACAGGTCCAATGGATGTCAGTACTAACATTGGAGGACACTGACCTTGTGTATCAGGTAAATATTGTTTTATGTTTAGAGTACCTTGTTTGTCCAAATTAGTTACTAAAGAGCTGCAGATCCGTTGGGACCCCTTTGCTATTCTTATTTTACAGGTACGACTGGATGTTCCCGCAAGTATCTCAGGTTGCACAGCACCCAGGTAAGAAATCTTTACTATTAGTTCTGTATCTCAGCTAGTAGTTATAATACTTGTAGTTGCACCACTACAACGTACTATCGTACAGTGTAATGGTGTAACTACAACTATTAAGATGCTGTTGTCTTTTACTTGTTAGTTGGTTGGTGAAGAAGGGCAAGAAATAACTCCAGTATTCTGTTTATTACATTTTGCACAGGTATGTACAGGACATGTGTGAAAGAGGATATGATTCCACTATCAGAAAAAGAATGGAAATTAACTGCAAAAAAACTACACTAATGCAGACATCAGTGTTGAAGAACGCAACATGCGCAAAGTAAGGAAATGATGAACATTAGGGTTTTTGGTCTCTGGTGTATGGGCAAATCAGTGGTAGGGGCTTCCTTGGGGTTGTCAGCCCTAATGCCCACCCCCTTCCCGTACAAACAAGGTCAGATGTGATCTGGTTTCTTTATGCAGGGCCCTGCATGCAGGATGCTATGTCAGATTCTGTTCGCAACATGTGGCAAGTCATACTTCTCTGGCTTTGAACACTATATCACTATGAGGCACTGGCTTGGAGCTGTACCTTGTGCTTCAGACAAGAAGTGATGAGATGGGGAGGGGTGGTATTACGTTGACATCCTCAAGGAAGACCCCATCACTGATTGGCCAATACTCTGGAGACCCAAAACCCAAATGATTTTCATTTCCCTACTTTCCATGCTTTGTGTTCTTCAACCTTAATATCAGCATTAATGTAGTTTTTTTCTGCAGTTAATATATTTGTATATAGTTCCATGCCAATCTGGCCTCAGAAACACCCCCCTTCCGCCATCTCATAGCGGATGACATGAAGGTCATGGCAGTGGTGGATGATGCAGTAGGGTGGCAGGGGCTGCAGGATGCTCTGTCTAAACTTGAGGACTGGTTGGACACATGGCAGCTGGGGTTCAGTGCGAAGAAGTGCAAAGTCATGCACATGGGGGCAAAGAACCCAAGGAGGTGTTATCAGTTGGGAGGGGTACAGATAACCACTACAGAGGAGGAGAAATATCTTGGGATGATAATAACAGGGCAAATGAACCACATGGCACAGAGCAGGAAATCTGCAGCTAAAGCCAGTAAGATACTGGGGTGTACTGCTAGAGGTATCACCTCCAGGAGAGAAGAGGTGGCCCTGCCACTGTACAGGCTGTTGGTGAGGCCACACCTGGAGTACTGCATGCACACGTGCCCATACTTGAAGAAAGATGTTAAGTTACTGGAGGCGACAGCGCAGAGCAACAAGGATGTGGGCAGTGGCAGTTTTAAGAGGGAGTGGGACAAATGAGGGGGGGTCACTGTTATTCGGGGAGGGCAGGGAAGGGTAGCTGCAGTGTAAGTGGATGGCTAGCTGCACACTCATGCAGACTTGATAGACCGTGTGGCCTGTATCTGCTGGCAGTTTTGTATGTTCGTATGTAAGTATGTGAATTGGTTGTCCACATCCCTTGCAAGTGTGGTTCCCTCTCCTTAGCCTTGGTCTCTTCTGTTACTATTATTTGAAGCTCTAACTAACCTCCCACTGACTGCAAGGCTGTGACATGTGCCTATGGTCACTACACCTTGTGTGTGGGGCATGAAAATTCGGGGAGCAGGCTATGCAGCCATTGACACAATGAAACTTTAACAACTACAGGAGTTAGTACATGCATAGAATGGCTTCTGTATAAGTTCTCTTGCATACCCTTTTCCTATGCCTAGATAACTGTTTATGGCCATGCCAATGTGTACCTATACCATTCCTCACTTTTTGCCCTGGTGGTCTAGTGACCCTAGAATCCTGTGAATAGGGTGCTTACATCCATAGTGTTCATTGGCTCACCCCTCCCTAGCTCCATTCCCTTCCATAACTGTTCTTAGTGGTGCTATGTGCCGCCTAACCCCACGTGCAGGCAGGAATGAGCATTCTGGCTCACAAAACTGTAACCCTGCAAGAACTGCTTTCAACAATTCTTCCACAGCAGGGGCCACTGTGCCATATGATGGGGGAGTGCACGTACAGGTTAACTGCTGTGCATAACACAGCACTCCCATGCATACCAGCACCCTTATTAAGTCTGACTAAACACCTTTCCCTATTCTGGCACAGTGACCTGTTCGCTATGACAGGAAAAGACTCATGATTGATTTGTTTAAAGCACAATGGAGTACAATGCAGAAATATACCATAATATAGTGCAAACTTACCCTTCCCTCGTTGACTATAGTGTGTGTGCCTCCACCTACCCTTGCCTGCCTAATGATATCCCTACAGAGACTGCATATTAGGACTTTTATATAGTATACCAAATTACACATACACTACTAATTCAAAGCATCATGGGAAGTATTTGCAAATTGTATTTGTAGTTTTATTTCTTTGTTTTACCATAAATAAGCTCCATTTAGTGATACGCATTTACAAGGAGGTCCTAGTTAAAACAATCAATATGAAAAGCTACAATCATTTACAAGAATAAATACAGGGAAATATATTCAGATTACAATTTACAGATTTGTATGGCCACTATAAATGCTTTAAAACATATTAGGGTGGCTACACAGCATCCATTTCCTTCACGACCTCTATTAACATCCAGTTAATGAGAATTACTCAAAAATGACGTATTAACAGAGATGTATATATGGCAATTATACATCATAGGAAGAACGGCCATATACATATCCTAGTGACAACTACATATATCTGTGCAATGGCTGTCTAGCAATAATTAAAAAACATGTAGCTAACAAATTCTCCAATTCTAAGGGTGTTCCGTAACTTGTTCCTGAGAGTAGAGGAGAGACAGATGAAAGCTGATTTTCTACTAGTATGATACCTTGTGGCACCAACATGACTGATATCATCGCTCATGGGGCTGTAAGAGGAAATCACCGTGTATATACATCCAGTGGTGCTTTGCATCAGTGAAGTACAGCAGAGCCAGTCAGGATGCAATGCAGTAACTTGCAGTAAATGACATTTTCCCATTGAATTACACTGTTCCCTGCAGCGTACTGCAACATTTTGTGATATACTGCAGCATTACTGTATTGCATCCTGGTTGGCACTGCTGTATGTTTAAGTTGGTGTTTGTTTGAAACTTGTCATTGTTGTCAATGCCCTTCCTCTGTAAATCTTGCTTCAGTGTGTTTGCACTGAACCTCTTTACTTTTTAATGTTTTTCCTATTTGGGGTTCACCATGACCCAAATAGAGATCATGAGGCTGGTTCCTTCCTAACAGGAGACCCATACACTGTTACAGCGATGGATGACACTATTCTAGGTTCTTTTACTGTCACTCACAAAATTTGCTATACGCAAATGGGTGTTGCTGTCTGTATAAGCTGTATGTTGACAGTGGCACAGCTGCACTTACAGTATGCAGACTGCTGGTGTAGATATTATCGGTAGCAAACAGGCTGTTAGATCTTTAACATAAATACACTGGAATGTGATAGTGTAGGGTCTACCTATGGCATGGCACAAGCTGCATGGTGCTACTGTCACATTTGTTTCTGCCACCCTCCTTACATCATACCTTGATGTGGGCTGATGGTCATGCCAGTATGTATACTGCATATATCATACCTTTCCATTCTGAGGAGTGGTGGATGGTACTGTTTGGGGAGGGTACACAGGGCTTCAATAATTTCACCCACCACAGCTGTCACACAATAATGGGTGTCACAATCTGCTGGATGTGGATGCTCCCTGTGACAGCAGCGCAGTACACATTAATTCAGATCACCTGTTTAGTTGCAAGCATTTGCATAAAGTTTGTGTAACCACCAACATACTGGCCTATAAAAGCTGCAGAAGTTGCTCTGTGCACATGGTGCTAGCCCCAAATCCATTCCCCTCACCCCATACCTTGATGGTTGTGAGAATATGTATATACTGTATACCATTATAAAATGGCAAGAAAAATCTAGAAATTCATTGGCTGAGAGGCGTCATCTGACAATGCATTAAATCTCTATAAATGCATGGTCAGGTGTTGAATCTCATTTTCCTCCCTTCAAGAAGCTACTTAGAGCCATTTTATAAGTGCAATAAGCCCCATCCAGGGTGTGTATCATAGGATTTTAGTGCACTGCCCATGGGGCATAAGGACACTCAGCATTTGGCCTCATGCCTTACTGCACCCCTGGGGTGTACATTAAAATCTTGTACACTCTGTCATGGCTTATTACTTACATCCTCACTGTTCCTTGTTGATCAAACCCTTAGAATCCTGTGAATTGGTTGTCCATGACCCTGGCTGTCTTTTGATCTCCACTCCATAGACCCATTCCATTCTATTGTTGTTATTATACACGATTCATCCGTTACATTTGCTCCATGACAACTCAACCTGACTATTAGCTCCAGATGTCAATCAACTCCCATGTCATTTCATCCCCAGAAAATTCTTCCACAGTGGAAATATTATAAAATAAACTCCAGGTAGGTGCAATTTGTCCACCAGAGGAGACAATGTGCTTGAGGGTTGTAGAAGTGGAAGTCATACTGTAATTGTTGTTGGAGTACAGTATGATATGTAGTGGGAGCGAATTGTCTGGGGATGCATTGATGTGGGTGCCAATTGATGCCAGAGCTAATAGTTCAGGGTGAGCTGTCATGGAGGGGAATGACCAGGATGAATTGACATGTTCCTTTACTGTTGTGAGCAGTGTCTAACCCTTTCCCCTTCCTGCATGGATATACCAGCTGACACTATATGCTTTACAAGAAAATCACAAAGTGCCCATTTTTGGCTGCAGCTTACTCTTGTTCTGTTAATTTGTTTGTATGCCAGGTGACTTCTAGCAGGCCTGCCACCATATCTTGCAGTAGATACTAACCCATACATTATTCCATGGATCTCCTCTCATGGCAGAGCTCAATGCCCACAAAGCACCAGAAAGAGACCAGATTCAGTTGTGTCAGTGATCGCAAGTAGTGGGTGGTGCCCTAATCCTGTTCCCATCTACTTCTTTTCCGTCTTCATTTGTCACTGCTGGTGTGGCATGCTCTCATCATCCTGATAACTGCTGTGTTAGTCTGCCCATTTGTTCTGGTGTTCCTGCTGAGGAACAGGTGACACATGTGTTACAATCTAACTTTGTCTGCAGCAGGGGATGCCGAAGGAGTGGCATGACAGCAATACCCATCCCAACAGAGAGAGAACTGCCTTCTGCTGTTTCTGTGTTGCTCTATGCTGTATGTATGAGGGACCTACTGTAGACTCACTTACAAATCTTGACTGCTCACATGTTAGCACTGTGCACTACTGCTGTTCAGTCCAGCAGCACCTACAGCATAACTTCTGAGTAGTTAATCAGGCTATGAACCAATATATTGCATCAACAGTCCAGGCATTTACATAATACATCTGAACAGCTGCTTTTTTTAGAATAGAGCCTAACGTCTGCAATTACTAAATGATGCCTATGTAAATTTTTTAGCAAGGAAAGGTCATGCCCAACTTCCTGCTAACATAGCACGAAAGCAAACATCTGTAACAAAAGCATTTTTTTATGGGGATGTAAAAAGCTTCCATTTATGAATAAACATTTTTATCAGTTAGAAATAATGCCACTATCTCTATAAAACAAGCATGTAGTTGAAAGTTTCTTATAGAGTGTGTGCAGTCATTGTCTGCATCTAAACATGAGAAGCAACCTCATAATGGAGGGATAGTACATCAGTTTTGTAAGACAAAATCCTGTTAATGGAAGGATAGTACATCAGATTTGTAAGGCAAAATTTTACAAGCAATGGTTTTTAACCCCAGCCAGCTATTAGCGGGCTTGTTCTAATCAGAGGGGACTGCTGTTGAAAATTTAGCAGTCATTCTCTCTGAGTGCTGTGACCTGCTTTTGCCATCACCCTTGGGAAAAACTTTCCTCCAAGCTGTGCAAACTACAAATGCTATCAGGGTCCTTTTCTATCTTTAAATTTTTTGGCTGCAAGTCAGGGGTTGCTTATCATCAGGCCTGATCTGACACTGATCCCTAAAGCTGAGGTGTTGATTCTAATCTGCTGCTGCAGTCTGATTTAAATCCTTATCTGCGATCAGTGGACCTGAGAGCTGAGTGCAGAGACATTATTAGATTATTAAATCAATGACACTGAGGTTATTAGTCACACTCATCCGCATTACCTGACACCATAATGATCTTCTACTTTTACTTCCATCCTGCAAATGTCCCAGAGGTATAGAAATTATGACCAGAAAATTAATTTCTTTGCATTCACACTAGAAATAGTAGTGCTGGGAATGAATTCCAGTACAGACAGAGTACATCTCTATTCAGTTTTTAAAGGAGACTATTAGCAAAACATTTGTTGGAAAAGTGTTAGAGCTGATGTAGCCCTTTGCTGGAGAAGAAAACGTAAGGGTGTTAGCCTTTTATTATTGTTTTTTCCCATTTTCTTTCCTCACACCATGCTTGGGCACAGCTATCACACAGCTACAGTATACCACCTGGCAGAGACAGAACTGAACAGTCATAGATGTTTTGCATTGCATCTGACTAGCATCTAATTATAAACATGTCAGGTGCATTCACCTGGCTTGAATGGTAATGGGAAGCATATTTTGGGTCAGCTCCATGGTGCTGAACAATGGGGCCCACTCTGGCCCACTAACGACCTGGCTTCACTCCCTGAGCCTCGTTCGTCAGGAGCAGTAGCCAACAGGGATGTTTAGAGCATCTGTAAGCTGCTACCTACCAAGGGTTGGGTGATATACAGTGTTGCTCTTGCAGTGACACCTAGAGGTGGCCCTGTGGAGGTGCCATTAGTGAAGCAATGACTGCATAAGACCAGGCACTCCCTCCCCATGGACAGCCACAAGCTATGCACACAGTCCTTGGGATTGTAGAAGGGTCTTACAAGGTTAGGGATACAAAAAAATTCCTCTGGCTGTTGGCAGCATGATAGGGAAGCCTGTTGCCACTGTTATTTACCATGTGCTCAGAAAGGTCGTCAGAATTCATCAGAAAGGTCAGCTCATCACTCGACACTAAGGCTCCATGGAATGACTTCCCCCTCCTGAAGCAGAGTACAAATAAGCTAAAATGGAGTGGGGAGCCGGGCCAATAGGACAAACCATAGATGCTTAGGAGCCCCCAGTTTGGTCAAAAATGGATGAGACAGAAGCAACAAGGAGTTGCCAGGAGCAGGCAGTTTGACCAGAGTTAGACATGATCAAAAGACCATAAAGAGAGCAACTAAACCAAAAAGATGGTACATTTTGGTGCACGTCAGGCACAAATAAGATCTACAGTATATGTTTGACATCTGTAAAAATTTGAATCCCGTCATGTTAGTTTTGGGATTCAAAACTGTAGGTTACAAGGCAAGGTGAGCAATTTTATTTATATGGCACCCAATCCAGGGCTTGGGCACCACCGAATATACACAACAGGTTAATAAAAGCATTTGAGATAAAACAGTATAAATAACAGAAAATATTAAACAGCAGAAGAGAGGTTACAACACAGCAGCAGACCCGAAGCTCAGTCTGAACAAATGGGTTTTCAAATGTGACTTAAACATGGCCAGTGAAGGCTGGGGAAGGTGTTCCAAAAAATCATGTTAGCCACATAGAATACCTTGTCTCCTGAGTAGTTAAGTGAGATCTTGTTACAGACAAGAGGTCTGCCTCCACCAATTAGAGGGAGTGGCCAGGAGCATATGGCATCAGATGGTCTTTCAGGTAGCCTGGACACAGACTGTTCAGGGCCTTGTAAATCAACAAGCACACCTTAAAGTTGATGCACCACTGCACTGGACACTAGTGCAGAGCATGGTGAACTGGCATGATATGTTCGAACCAAGAGAACCCAGTAACCAGTCGGGCTGCCGCGTTCTAGACTAGCTGCACATGATGCAACAACTTTGTGGAGAAACCAAGGCATAGAGCGTACAGTAATTCAATACTGACATGACTAAGGTGTGAACCGTGTTGCTAGGTCAGTCAGTTCAAGAAAGTGCTTAATCCAGGAGATGTTTCGAAGATGGTAGAAGCCACAGCAGACCACAGCTGACACCTGATATTCTAGCGATAGCTTGAACTCCACAGTGACCCCGATTCCTCATCCTATTTGCAGCTCCCAGTGTCACACCATTCAAAGATGGTAGGACAGCACTACTGCCTGTTACCACTGAGCCATACCAACCTGACTCCACCAGTAACAACTCCATCTTCATTGAGTTTAATTAAACTAGCTGGCTGCCATCTAATCTTGGATTTTCCTAATCACTTTCTTCATTCTGAAGCAACCACAACATCATTAGGAGCACAGCACACATATAACTGGGTATCATCGGCATAACAATGAAAACTCAGGCCATAGCACCTAATGTTCTCCCCCAGTGGCAACATACACATGGAAAACAACATGGGGAGCTAAAATTGACCCCTGAGGCACTCCAAGCAGGGTGCTGCACTGCTGTTGATGAAAAACAAGTGCCACCTGCTGCACCCTGCTGGACAAGTAAGACACGAACCTCCATAACACCATCCCTGTGAGTCCTACACAGTGCCTCAGACAAGCCTAATAGCGTCCCATGATCCACTGTGTTAAAAGCCAAAGAAAGGTCATGGAGAACAAGTAGGAACAAAGCCGCAATCCCTCGCTAGCAGGAAATCATGGCGCACCCTGACTACAGCCATCTTCATATTGTGACAAGGCTGGCAACCAGATCAGAGAGGCTATAGATATCATATTTCTTCAGGTGTTGTTCCACCTGCACCACCACCACCACCACCACCTTCTTGATCAACTTTCACACAAAAGGAAGGTTCGAGACAGGTTTGCAATTTGAGAGAATGTCATGTCTCCAAGGATGTTATTTTCAGAAATGGCTTCGTCATCACTCCTTTCATGGTGGATTGGGAAATGCCATCCCTAAGGGAATACCCAAAAATCTCCCAAAAAAGTGGACTGAGCTCCAGCACTCTTAGAGAAACTGGGTCAGCCCAGGGTCCAACATACAGAAGGTGTGATGTAGTCCAGAAACCACCCAGAGAACATCATCTGCTGATAGCAGCTCAAACTCTACCCACAAGGATGAAGTCTGTCTGTCAAAGACTGAACATTGTTGACTGACAACAGGCAATTTGAGGATATCCCAACCCGAACTGAGGACACCTTGTCCAAAAAGAACTGGTTGACCTCCTTACACTTATCTGTAGAAAAGGCTCTGTAGGACTGCAGACAGGCTGGCTTTAATAGTGCATCCACAGTACTGAAGAGCTGAGCTGGCCAGTTCTTGGCAGCAACAATGACCTATGACAGGAATACTGAAGTTTTTAGAGTGATTGCCCACTGGTACTCATATTAATGAGCCTTCAGCTTCAATTTATCCTAATCAGAGTGTGACGTCCACTAACAATGCTCCATCCTCCTGCTCGTCATCTTCAATCTCCTCATATCATCGTCAAACCATGGTGACCTGTGGTGAGAAATCAAGGGGAAGACATGGAGAGGTCTAGGGAGTTGACAGCAGCCATAAGAGCCACATTGTAGATGGCCATGACACAGGCCATCTCCATGCCCAAGATGTCCAGTACCACCAGGAAACTCTGAGGCTCCAGATTTCATAAAGAGCGGTAACTGAGCATCTCCACCAGGGAGGTAAAACAAGAAGCCCTGCAAAGGAACTACATGGCATGAAGATCCAACTAAACTACCAGAACAACCTTGACATCACTAATATAAAGACCTAATGAGAAAACCAGGTCCAAGGCATGACAGCTGTGGTGAGTACCAGTGGCAACTGCCTGTACTAAGCCTGGAAAAGACATCACCTTGAGGTACTGCATTCATAAAAGAGTTGTTTTATCATAAACCCAAGCATTAAGTCACCCATGACCAAAAGCCTTGGTGACTTCCCCACCTGGTCAGCCATGAGACTCACAAGTTTCTGCAAGAATTCACTTACACATCCCAGAGGAAAGTATATGAGCATGATCTTGCAGCTTGTACCCAGACCACCTTTCACGCTACACATTCAGACAACCTGGTTTCTCCCATGGAGTGTGTCATCAGTCCCAATGTAGGTCTAAAGCAGATGGCTACCCCACCCCCTGTGCCCCCACCTAGGACAGTGCACCACAGAATAACCTGGTAGAACAGATGCCTCAAGCACGGGGCTTGAGACATCACCAATAAGGTCTCAATGATACATACCGGGTCTACCAAGAAATCTGCAATGAAAGCTTCCATCATGGCCACTTCATTCCTTAGAGATCTGGGGTTTGAGTTTAAAATGCCTTATTTGACTGGTACATGAGGCACCGAAGTCCCACCTGAGGCAAACCCAGGTGCACAGGACCTGCGTCTGATTTTATGAAAGTGGGGTCCCAGTGCCAAAGTCCCTGGGTTTGTTGCAAGACGACAGCTGCTCTGAAGAAACAGCACGTGGGGGATGTCGCAAGCCATGGGATGGGCTTGTGACAGCGATGGCGACCCACTGACCAGTCACTCTGGTGGCTGGTGAGTCATCCTGGGCATTCCCTAGTTCACAGGGAGAGTTGGATGGGTCAGGCTGGGGGGTGTGGTGGCAACTGCCCCTAATGGAGCAAGTGCACAGGCAGTGCAGGTCTGTGGGGGGGGAAGAGATGCACCAGTGCCACCATGGGGGTGGTGGTGATGAGTTGCGGGCTTGTATCTGCCATGGACCAGCCACTCCAGTGATGGTCTGGCAGGTGTCAGGATCTGAGACAGCACCTTCCCCAGGTGGGCACAGGGTTACCCCATACCCAGCAATGGCTCCAGGAGTCGTGCACGGCAAGTTAGACCAGTTCCAGGCTGCTCTAACAGCAGGGTCCATGGGCTTGTTGGGGAAGGGGGCTTGCAAAATCCAAGTTTAGGGATATTGCAGTGCTGTCCCAGCACAAGCCCCTTCTGTGATGCACCAGTGTGGTCATTGCCAAGGGCGGCACAAGCCTGGTTGGTGCAGGCAGTTTCTCCACTGGTGCAGGGTGACTTACAAAACTGGGATTGGCACAAGATGTGGTATGAGGAGCCTCGCACCATTTCTCCTTACTGCAAACCCCTCGCACTAGTACTGAGCATTTGAATATTGGGCCTCTAGTATTACAAAGAACTATCCTAAGGGGAGGAGCTGAGTCAGCTGATGTATTAGCTGCTTGCTGACCAGAAAATGCAGGAGTCTGGGAAATAGGAATCAATCAACAGAGACTGCTTGCCTGGCAAGGCCTACTTCCCAAGTGCTTTCTAAGATTCCTGCATTCTTTTGATCAAGATCATAATTGTCATTGTTTCATGAACATTTTCAAAATTGGATCCTGTTATTAAATGCTCTGAGTGAAGTGGTTGTGTGCCAATAAAGGGATTATTCTCCTCCCAATCCTTGCTCCCACCCCACACACTGTTGTCATTTCTGTGTAGGAGTTCATTTTATGTTTGCTTGCATGCATGTGCAAGAAGATTGTGTGATAGTAGCACATTTCAGAGGTGTGTCAGTGTTGTGGCCAATGCAGGGATGATTTAGTGGGTGCGCCCTCAGCCACCAATCAGTGAGCATGCTGGCGATGACAGCAAACTTTAAAGAGAGCCAAAGAGTTGAAACAAATCTGCCACTGCAATCAGATGTAGTTTCGTCACTGCAGTGGAAGATGAAAGACTCTGGCCATGCGCATTATAGTGCACAATGCGCATGGCCAGAGTTACGGCAGTTCCTTGCGTGCTGTTCCTGGTGAAACATTTCAATAAATAAAACAGCCACAGCGCAGCTTTCCACAATGGCGGCTCCTGCCACTGGCCACACACCGCAGGGCCGATATCGGGGTGCCCAATCCCCATGTAGGCATGTATTCCCACCCACCCACATAGCCACATTCTGGCACACTGGGAGCGTAAATCCAGTGTTCCCAGACACTTTTTATTTTCTCAACACTGGGATGCCCACTTCTGGTGTGATTCCCCCACCCACCAAGCTCAATTTCTTTGTCGACAGGGGTGCCAAATCCCTGTTGGATCATATTTTTCCCTCCCCCAAGCTTGCCAGCAGGTTCAATCCCATCATCATGTCCCCCAAACTCATGTGGCACACTGGGAGCCCACCCTAGTGTGCCTAAAAGTTTTTTTTACCTATAAATAAAATGGTTTGTCTGTTAAACTGTAAAAAAAAAGTCCAATCATCTCCTCAGTCCCCCTCCCCACCCAAACCCTCCTTCTGCAACCCACCTCCCTGCACCTCCTCTCACCTATACTTACCCTCTGGAGATCAGGAGCAGTGATCTTCTGTGGACCGGGACACATCTGCACTCTTCAAAGCCGAACTACGAACTGAGGAACTAGGTAAGCGCTGTATAATGGGAGTTGGGGGGGTTCAACGTAGGTTGATATCTCAGCCATTTTTAGGAATTTTGGCCCCAAATTTTCAACATGGGGTTCTTGGGACCCTACCTCATGAACATGTCACTGTTGTTTTGTTTCTCAGTCCCGAAAGGTGATCTCATGGTCACTACGCAGAATGACCTTTCAGGACCAATTCACATAATGACAGTACAACTGTTCATGAGACAGGGCCCCAAAAAGCCCTTGTTGAAATTTCAAAATGACAAAAATTACCGGTTACAGGCGTGCTATGATTTTCTATGCACGCCAGAATTTCCTCGCCAATTTTTATATTTTCACCCAGATTTTCAACATTGCCATTTTAACACCTCCTTATGAACAGTATAGCTGTTATTTTTCACAGCCTGCCCAAAATGTGTTTTCACAACTGTGGCACAGAATGGCGCTGCCGCTGCGCAAAATCAACTTTTGGGATGAATTAACAAAATCACAGTGCCACTCTTCATGAGGGGAGGTCCCAAAAAGCCCATGTAAAAAATCTGGTGAAAAAATTCCAAAAAATGACCATGTTACGGGCATGTGTTGCAGTTTCTACGCACACTTGTAACTTCGTGAATTTTTCATATTTTCACTCCAGATTTTCAGCATTGCTATTTTTTCACACCTCCTTATGAATAGAACAACTGTCATTTTTCACATCCTGCCACAAATGTGTTTCCAAACCTGTGGCGCTGAATGGCGTAGTTACTGTGTGAAATCCCCTTTCAGGATTGAGTAACGAAATGATAGTGCCAATGTTCATGAGGTGGGGCCCCAAAAAGCCCATTTTGAAAATCTGGAGTGAAAATATCAACAAATACTGGGTTGAACATAAGGGCTGAAGACCCCAAAGCACACCGCAACACCTGTCAGTGTCTGCAGGGTGGAGTGAGGTGGAATGGTATAAGTGTTATGGCTGATGACCCAAAGGCACACCCCAATGCCTGTCACTCTCTGCAGGGTGGTGGTGGAGTTGGCGTTAGTTCAATACTTCACCGCCATTCCTATTATGCATCTCTCTAACTCCTCCACTACCAATGCCAATGCCAGCAAGCAAACATTCGGCATTGACAAATGCTTGTTTTTTCTAGTTATTTCCTGTGTGGTAGGGAATTTGACAGTCTCCAATGCAGATATATGTCATAGTAATAATGAAGGCGCAGTCAGTGGTTTAGATAGGAGGTAAATGCTGCAATGGGCAACAGTGATCTAAGGCTGAGCAGAAGTGAGTGGAGACCACTGCCAGTAGTTTCTGCTCGAGCGGGGGATTTTGTTTAGACTGCTGAGTTAGTGATGTGTGTGACTTTATGCCGCTGTCAGCAACAGTGAGGTGGTGCTCAGCAGAAGTGATGGGGGGTCTATGTCACTAGTTTCCTGAGCAGGGGTTTACCAGTGGAGGTGAATTGATGGTAGTGATGCTGCAGTTCTGGCAGTAAAGCTGCACTGGTTGCATTACTGGTGTCCATATGTGAGTAGTGCTGAAACACTGATTTTGTTAGGAGGACCAGGGAGAGGTGATTGCTGAATGTTGCAGTCAATGATAAAATGTGATCATTATGAGGTTTGAAGCTTTACTAACCACTGAATACTATGAAGGAGAGTTGGCACTGGTTGCAAATTCCAGTGCAGCCATGTTGTTTGTTGGCAAACTGCACTAAAGAGCAGAGTACTATGAAGGTAAGTGAAAAGCCTGGTGGTTGGATCAACTTTTTACCCATGAATACATAGTGTAATATAATCATGGCTGGAAATTGCTCTCAGACAATCAGATTCTAGATTTTTTCCATCCATGTCACGATAAAGATAACACATATAATATTTACACGAGAGGGACGTATACCACTTTGTGATCAGCATCCTTTAAAAAATGTAATTATCCTACTCTTGGAACTGAACATGATTCTCCTTCTAGAAGCAGCTTGCTGCATTCAGGTGTACAGTATTCATAAAATGTCTGCATCCACTCAAGTCTTCTATATAACATCAGCAGAAATTACGTACAATTTCCATTTTAATTAGGATCCTCATAATATTGCACTGCACGGATTCATGTCACAAAATGTCAGTGAAGCAGATGAAAGGTCAGTAAAAACCAAACTAGCTAAAATTCAAATGGCAAGCTGAATTTTTCCTTTAAACTACAGTACTGCTAACGTCAAGATCCTCTATATTCCACTTTGGAATGCATCGTCTGCTATAGTGAACGATACTTCTTTAAATTGTTTGAATGCTGTACATTATAACATGCATATTGTTAACAAAAGGTTGCAGTCACCACTCGGTTCTTCAGCAGTAAGAACAGACTGAGATGAGTAAGCATTTTGGGGTTTTTGTGGATGACTCATTCCATTACAAGCAGTGAAGTGGTAATCTCATGCTGATAGTTTCAGTGGTGCTAAGTCACTATCGTACATAGTCATGCATGAGGAAGTGCATAGCTGATTCACCATCTTAGTTTCACAATAAAGTAAAATGAGAACTTAGTTCTATAATGGCAAATGTTCATAAAGAAGATTATGTGACTGACACAGATTCAAGAACCTGTAGTATTGATACACAAGAATATTTCCTTTTAATAAATATTACTGTTCTATTGAGCCCCTGGCTTTACTGATGAAATAACTCAGCAGACATGGGAGACCAGTTCGCAACCATAATTAGGGACAGAGAAAAACAAATATTTTTCACCCAGACCATTGTGCTGTCACCTACACATAGTGTACACACATACACACACACACACACACACACACACACACACACATATACACACACACACACACACAGAGCTATACATAGCAATCTGCACCCACTTCAGGGGGAGGAGCCCTCTTCACCCCCCCTTGTGAGTGTGACAGTGCAAAACATTGTTCAAGATTCTGGCAGGTTCAAACAGGCTACGTGCCTACTAACACTGTGGCATGCACCCAAAAACACAGCATACATAGCACTGTGACATGTGCCCTGCTGTGTGATATGTGTCTATGGCTGAGTCCACAGTCACCTGCCCAAGTTGTGCCCCCCTTTCCTAATCCTCCCTGAGTCTGTGGTTCTTTGATGGTCCATTCAGTAGTTCTCTGCACACTGCCCCCTCATATTGTTACTAACTGATGGTCCAGTGATCCCCTCTCTAGCTCCCCCAGTGTCTTTTTTCATTTTTAGTCCAGTGATTCCCCGTCCCTCACCCCACTGTCCAGGTGTCTCTTGCGGCCTGGTGGTCTCCCTCAACATTGGCCAGTTAAGCAGCTGGACAGCTGCCAGTTGAGCCCACTTGGCCTTCCTAGACTCCAAGAAGCTGCAGGACCAATACAATCTTTGAAACTAATCCTCCTCCCTAGCCACACCCACCCCCTGGCCACCAAATGTCATCCATAATTGAATAGTTGCCCTCCCACTGACCCCCGATCCATGAATTGGGGTGGGAAGGGGTAATCATAGCAATAATTAAGCTAACTCTGTCCTCCCTCCACATCCTTTACATTCACTATAAAAATTAATATTTGTTCGCTCCTGGCACTGTGCCAAGAGCTGAAACTATCTTTGTATTCAAGAATCTTTCTTCCGAAATCAAAAGGCCCTCAGAATACCTTATGTAAAGTTGTCCCTCTGACTCCCAGTCTATGATTTGGAGGAGGCTATCTTCCAAATGTTGGGCTAGCTTAGTCATATCATCCCCCTACACATGGTGTACAATGCCATTCATCATTAAGCAGAAGGAACATAAGAAGTGCACCCCACTGGCATGGGAGGGAAGGGCAGAGTGATAAGCATGAGAATATCTAAGTCCCTCTGCATATATTTAACCTTCTGCTGAGATACAGCTACTTTTTGGTGTCAGCAGCAAATTTGGCATCCCAGCTACTTATAAATGTATTGAGCAGTGTTAGCCTCAATACAGAAACTTGTGGGTTTCCACAGTTTTTTGTTTCTGTTTGGTCAGATTATCATTTATAATACAAAGGCTAGCGTATGAGCAATCATACCAACCAAGGCTGTTATTCAGTCGAGAGGGTTCTATGGTAACAGGAGACCTCAAGAGCACAGCCCGAGAGGTCTCATCGCCACAGAAATGCAAGATTAAAAAACAGCCTTGTGTATGATTCTTCATACACTGGGTACAATTCATGAAGAGTTGTATCTGCTGCAAGTCCCCGTTGTGCTGAACAGACAGCGCAGGGGGCTTGCAAAAACATTTGGCGCTGATTGCAGTCCACAATTGGGTATGTCAGAGGCCGCAGGTTGGACCAGCTCCCTCCTGGGTCTAACTTTGAGGCTGTGGGGTAGTTTTACGGGCTTGCGCCAAATCTTTGGCACAAGCTGCTGTAAACTGTGGAAACAGTTGCAAATGTGCCAACCCTTCCTGAATCAGGCTGCATTGCACCTAAGGGCTGTGGCACAGCTGTGCCAAACGTTGCAGATGACACAGAGCTTGGAGCAAGCCCTGCGTCATCCTTTGTGAATTGGGCTCACTGCCTTTTATAGTCTATGGGCAACCATAAATTCACGACTGTTAGCCCAGCAGTGTGCTTATTGGGGGATCTTACCAAGGAGTTGGTTGGGAGCCAAAGATATCACATGGCACTGATTTCAGCCTGTGCCAAAAAAGTGATCCTAAGACATTGGTGTGACCTGATGCCTCCTAGCTACACTGGATGGCACAGGGAGGTTTTATTTACACTACAAGCCGAAAAGACTATTGCCAGCCTAGTGGATCAGTCAGACAGATATAAGAAAACATGGGAACTGCTATTTGTGTTATTAACACTCTGAACTTTTTTGAGTATTGTACTTTGATCATGGCCTTCTGCCTCCTTCCATGATCCGATACAGGATAGGGATTATAATGGGCACATCTTTTGGATGTAGTCATGCGCAACAACTGGGTACTTTTGCTTCACCCATCTAATGCACAGGTTTCTATATAAAGGGCTTCCTTGCCCTCTAACAGCACCAGGATGCCTTATTTGATTATGTTTCTTACAATGCATAGTCCCTGTTTGGTTCTCTTCAGACAAAGGGAAAGAAGGGAGGGTGGTGGATTAGTATCGGGGGGAAGGGAGGTGGTAGAGTTGTACTGTAGGAGTTTTTTTTTTTTTTTGAGGTTTTAGTTAATATTTTTTTTTCTTCAACTAAGGAAATTATCATGGTACAATCTTCCTGTTAACACCTCTTGTGATATGCATTTGTCCCTTCTGTATATATTTTGGTGTTTATTTTTCTATCATGTTTAATGAAGTTTACTCAATTAAAATAAGTAAATAAATAAATTAAATTCACAACTGTGCCCTTACTATTAATATTTTTCTTCACACCACCGCTCTCTTCTGGGGCCAGCTCCCACAGCCACGGCTGTTTCATGAAGACTGGAGGTTTACAGAACATGCATGCTTGAAGACATTCAAAGTTGTTGCACCGTAGTGGCTACGTATCTAGTGCAGCACAACAAACAAAATGAAGTAGCTACTGCAGCACAAAGTTATTCTAGGTAAGGATTTCTACCTAGAACAACATTCTACCATACACTATAACCCTTTGTTTCCTGTTATCAGTTTCTAATCCATTGCACAAAATGACTAGTTGTGTCAGGATTTTGCATTTAATGAAATAGTCTCCTACGTGGCATAGTGTTGAAGGTTTGCTGAAGGTCAGGTACACAACATCAATAAGTTTTATCTCATCAAGACACTGAAAAACATTATCAAAAATCCAATCAGATTGGTCTGGGATGAGTTCCCTGTGCAGATGCCATATGTGAACAAAAAGTTATTTTTCTGTGAGTGTTCAATAATTCCATTCTTAAGGGTTCTTGTTGGAGCTGGAAGACTTCTTGTTGGCAGTCCAGAGCTGGTCTGCAGGATGAAAGTTGGAAAATTACCCAGTGAATAATGGATTGCTTTTGTGTGTTCACCCCCCCCGGTGCTCCAAATAAGACCAACCATACATTAAGGGCAGGATTCACGAAGCTGTCGAGACCCGCGGCTGTGGATAAACCACTGCACCAGAGTGGGTTGCCACTGGCGGAGCTGCAGGTTACCCACAGCGCGGGTATTCATGAAGGTGAGCCGGATTACACCTAGCTCCATGGGTTATGCCCGCCAGGGTGGTGTCACCAGGGTGATGCAGCAGCCAATGGAATGGGCCACAGAGGCCTCTACTACTACCTTCACAGACCCAAGATTTCAAATCCCATTGCTTAATACTACCTCCTCTTTGGCAAATGCTTTCCTGTTCTCTTTCCCTAATTCCCTGTCCTCTTTCTCCGTCTGGTTTGGTACCATTTGCGGTGCTGATGTTTTGGGTTCATGCCCCAAGCTCAGAACACAACGAGGGCCAGGATCCTGCTGCTTTACTTCCGTCTGAATGCCCGCAGGTGGCGGTGCAGCTGGACGCACTCATGGGTATGAGGGAATTCATATATGCTATATTGCCTCTGTTTCCCAAAGGACCTGGGAGAAATGGAAGAAAAGGACTCCTCCTGGCAAATGAAGTCATTGTACCCACTAGTAATGCAGCCTCTTCTCCTGTCCTCTACTAATCTTGGCAAGTCTCTAAGGGGTGCAGCTAGGAAATGAATAGTCACCCTGATAGAGGAATGCCCAGTCAAGATCAGAGGCCAGCCTGCTCCAGGGTGTTGGGGAGAGGGGAGGAATAGAGTGTTCATCTGCTGTTAAACAAATCAAAATGAAAGAAAAAAACACTATGGTTCTCAAAAGAAGTGGCAGGGAAGGTTAGGGAGAAAAACATAGCATTCAGGAAGTATAGGGGAAACACAGAAGGAGCAGGACAAAGAACTGTACCAATTAAAGCAGAAGGAAGCAGGGAAGGCAGTCAGAATAGCAAAGGCCCAAACTGAGGAAAAGGTAGCCAGCTCAGTTAAGAAGGGGGATAACACCTTTTATAGGTACATTAGGGAGCGAAGAAAGACTAAGGCAGGGATACTGAGGCTAAATAAGGAGGAGGGTGGTTCGCAGAGAGGGTCACTGAATGAATACTTCTGCTCAGTATTCACAAAGGAAGAGGAGGGGAGGTACCTAATTCAGTCAATAGAAGCACTCTGGATAGGGGGGTTGATATCAGTCCTTTCACAGAAGAAAGGGTTCTGAAAGAACTCCTGAAACTAAAGGTGGATAAAGCAATGGGGCCTGACGGGATTCATCCCAGAATTCTAAAAGAATTAAGGGGAGAACTAGTGACACCACTGACTATCCTTTTTAACAAATCATGGGAGGATGGTGTGGTACCTGAGGACTGAAGGAGGGTGGATGTGATTCCCCTTCACAAAAGTGGGAGTAAGACAGAGGCAGGAAACTACAGACCTATCAGTTTGACCTCAGTGGTAGGGAAAATGATTGAATCACTCCTGAAGGAAAGAATTGTTGAGTACCTAGAGGCCAGTGGGGCACAGGACCCAAGGCATCATGGATTCACAGCAGAAAGGTCATGTCAGACGAATCTAATCGATTTCTTTGACTGGGCGACCAAAGTAGTAGACCAGGGAGGGGCTATGGACATGGCCTACCTAGACTTTAGCAAGGCATTTGACACAGTCCCACACAAAAGATTAATAAACAAATTAGCCAGCCTGGGAGTGGGTCCCAGGGTGGTAGCCTGGGTAAAACACTGCCTGGACAACAGGACACAGAGGGTAATAGTAAATGGTGTCCACAGTGAAGAAAGGGGGGTTACTAGTGGGGTACCACAGGATTCAGTACTGGGTCTGGTCCTTTTTAATGTCTTTATAAGTGACATTGCAGAGGGACTGGAAGGAAAAGTATGTCTCTTTCCAGACGACACAAAGATCTGCAACAGGGTTGATACACAGGGTGGGGTGGAAAGGGTGAGACTGGATTTGGCAAGGTTGGAGGAACGGTCAAATATATGGCAGCTTAGATTCAGCACAAAGAAGTGCAAAGTAATGCACCTGGGAAACAAAAACCTAGGGGAAGAGTACATAATGGGGGGTGAGATACTGACAACAACAAAAATTTAAAGGGACCTGGGGGTATTTATATCAGATGACCTAAAGGTGGGCAAGCAATGTGAGAAGGCAGTAGGGAGGGCTGGAGGGGATACTGGGATGTATAGGGAGAGGCGTCACCAGCAGAAAACAGGAAGTTGTTATCCCTCTGTACAGGCAGCTGGTGAGACCCTATCTGGAGTACTGCGTCCAGTTCTGGAGACCCCATCTCCGCAAGGACGTAGACAGGATGGAGGCAGTCCCGAGGAGGGCAACTAAAATGGTGCAGGGTCTGCAAGAGAAGCCATACAAGGAGAGACTAAAGGAGCTTAATATGTATACCCTTGAGGAAAGGAGGGAGAGGGGGACATGATAGAAACTTTTAAGTACCTCAGTGGAATGAACAAAGTCCAAGAGGGTAGCATCTTTCAGAAAAAGAGATGTGCATGAACAAGAGGACACCATTTGAAGATAGAGGGGAAAGCTCAGGGGCAATGTGAGGAAGTATTTTTTCACAGAGAGGGTGGTGGATGCATGGAACTGCCGTCCTGAGAAAGTTGTGGGGTCTAAAACTGTGGGAGAATTCAAGAATGCATGGGACAGACATAAGGCAGTTCTTGTGTGGGGGGGGTAGGAAGAAATAGGCGATGAGGAACTAGGAGGTCTAGCAGGTATTCTGGTCCCTGGCCATGTAGGGCTTCATAGGTCAGTAATCTGACCTTAAAGACAATCCTCCACCTAGTCGGCAGTCAGTTCAGGCCACAGAGAACAAGCGTAATATGTTGGAATTTACTAATTCCAGTTAATAGCCTAGCCGCCGCATTCTGCACTAGCTGCAGATGGCAGAGGTTGCCTCCTGATAGCCCTAGGTGGAGAGCATTGCAGTAGTCCAGTCTGGATGTAACAAATGCATGTACTAGGGTGGACAGATCCTCTGATGGCAACAGAGCACAAATCCGGGCAGTGTTCCTCAGACAGTAGAAACTACTCTGGACAGTGGTCAACACCTGAGCATCTAGTGTCAGGCCATCGTCAAGGACAATGCCTAGATCCTTGACCCAGGTCGAAGGGATCAAAGGGACATCTCCCAACACCAGGCCAGGATCATTTCCCAACCCACTACAATCCCATTGGTGACCCAGATCCACCACTAGTACCGCTGTCTTGTCTGGATTTAGTAGGAGCCAGTTTTGAGTCCTCCAGTTCTGGATTTTGCAAGGCGATTAAACGAAGAGACCACCATTTGGTTTCCCAGTGCACAAGACAGGTAAAGCTGAGTGGGTGGTGGAAGGAGGTTCCGAACACCCACAGAAACCAGAGTTGTAAAGGGAATGTTTAAAAAAACAAAAACCAAAAACTTCCTGTTACCTATGTACATCAGTGGCAAGCATCGCTTTTACCTGCTTCACATCACAGTTTGTTTTGTTCTATTTTTCAGTTCCTGAGCAAATTTCTAAATCATGTAGTTGTATAGACAGGCAGTTTGATGAATTGTTTTACAGTGTTTTAACAGACTTTATTCCTAATGTTGCATATTATTCTGTAGGTTACAGATGTGAAAAATAAACTGAAGAAGGCAAAGAAGTTTTGGTCTACCCTTCCAAACAGTATCTGTAGTGATGAGAAGATGGCTGCAGGAACCGCTGATGAGGATGAGTGCTGGAATGGCAAAACTAAGAGCAGGTTGGACTTGGCTTCTTTTCAGTTCATCCCCTACCCCACCCTAGTCATGTGATTGTAATGAAAAACACGTGTAAGTAGTTTTGCCCCTAAAATTTGGTAAGATCCCTTGATAGCAGTAAAGTTTGCTTCTACTCCACAGAAGAGCAGTCAAGCCTACAAAGTACTGCCATGTTTGTTTGTTTTGTGAGGTGTTTCACTAAGCAGGCACAGCAAATGGAAGACTTGTTCATCCCAGCTGAATTAAATTAAAGAAAGTATCCAGATTCTAAGCACAGCATGGAGCTTTGGTGTGGGGTCTTGTTAAAAATTACATGTAGCAAAGCCAGCCCAGTAGCACGGAGGGTTGAGGTGCTGGATGCCAAGCATCCCACCACGCAGGGGACCTGGGTTTGGGAACGAGCCCAGGTCACTGGGGGTCGACCAGGGGAAAGAGGCTCAAGCATCTGACGACTGGTCTCTTCTGTCAGGGAAAGAAGGTGTGCCATGTCACTCGGGTACTGTCACCACATGGAGATGGGTTGGCCAACAGCAGGCGCCATGGTACATGTGTGCCTCCACACACACGTAGGGTAGTGTCCTTGCATTCCGCCAGGCCAGAGGACCAGAAAAGCGGAAAATGGGGCCAGAGGTGAGGCTTGGCCCACTCCTGACCTAAACTGCTGCCTAGGGATTACATTTGGATGAGGTCATGGAGGAGAGGTGGGGATGTCCCTCCTCTTCTGGGATAATCTGGGTATTGTAAGGAAGGTCCTGGGAGAGGCATGTGCCAGTTGGATATAGGCTGAGCAGGGCTGGCCTCTCGGGGAAAAGCTATGTTGTAGTAGTATGAGTAAAATTTTATTCATATAATAATGAATATGGATAACTCCACTGAGCCTAGTTGAGGTCCAAAGTACCAATTCCAGTTACTGTTACAGCATATTACAATATACATAAAAAAACAGTAACCACTTTTTTTTTGTTATTCTGTTTTTATTTGATTTTCATCAATTACAGACATTTACATTACATTTAATTTGATTGTGTCCGTACATAGATACAAAAAGAGATCAATACAAGTCAAGGAATACCAATTGATGCAATAAAGATTACAAAGATTAATCATCTTGTACAGCATTAAAGACGACTCAGGACATTGCAACCTTCGTTCCAGATATGACGTAAAATCCATTCCCCTCAGGTATGAACTGAACTAGCTCCTGAGGAACAGTAACCACAACACATTTTTACATCAATAAATATAACACATCTCCAAAATATTCACATATACATATGTCTAAAAGACCATACTCAACTAACAGGGTAGGCAGTGCTTACGCAATAAATACAGATCATAGAAACATAGACTTTGACGGCAGATAAGGGCCGCTAGGCCCATCTAGTCTGCCCATTTCCCTACCTACAGGATAGGCCGCAGATCCTAGTTAACCAACAGCCTATTTCTTCCTACCCCCCCACAAGAATTGCCTTATGTCTGTCCCACTATATAATAAAGATCACAAAAACTACCAATTCCAGTTGTCCATTTTTATCTGAACTAGCCCCCCCCAGTAGTTAATATTATCAATAAGCCATTCTTTTATTAAATACAACTGAAAGTCCCTATCAAGGGGTCTAAACTTCCCAGGCAGGTTATTCCATGGGAGGAGGTCCCATACTTAAAAAATGATTATCCCCCCACACAGTTCTTCGTTTTGGAACATGACATACTAAACTATTTGCAGAATGCAAACCCTCAGCTGTCTTTTTTTATATCAGTACTCTCAACCAGATATTTAGGAGCTTTCCCTGAGATACATTTTAACATAAGTATAGTTGCACTAAAATCTTGCCTTTGGGATAAAGTGTGCCAGTCCAATTCTTTATACATATCCACTCTGTGTCATTTTTGAGGCACCCAATACAAATCTGGCTAATTTATTATACATGACATCAAGCTTATATAACTGCTCTTTTGAAGCACCCATATAAATCAAGTTTCCATACTCCAATATGGGTAGTACCACAACTGTAACTACTAATGTTCTAATTTCCGAAGACATACTATTTCTTACTCTATATAATGAACCCAAACATTTTCCAAACTTTGTCAAAGTACTTTCTGTATGACTATCCCATTCAAGTTTTACATCTAAATAAACCCCAGATATCTATATTTATCAACTTGTTGCAAAATACCCCTGTATATGTTTTGATTTGTAATCCATCTTGTTCTAATTTGGACCCATTCCCTATGAAATACCATTACCTGGGATTTTTTCATTTAAAACTAATTTGGATCTAAGCAAAAATCCTGTAGATAATCAAATGCCTGTTGCAATACTGGTTGAATAAGTTTAACTGAGAAATCAGCAAAATATACAATTGTGTCATCAGCATAAAGATGATATTTCGCCCCATGTTGTTCAAACCTCAAGTTATTCATATATAAATTGTATAATATAGGACACAAAATGGATCCTTGTGGAACTCCTGAAATAATAAATTTCAAGTCGGGGCGGGGGGGGATCACATGTTCTGGCTGCTCAGTGATGCGCTTCCATGCGTGTAATCTGGATTTTGGAGCAAACTTGGGGAGCTACAATTGGTTGGACCAAAGCCGGGGATTGCTGCCACGTGCAGCCTGAGGAATGTGACTGCAGTTGATGAGAACACAATGACACCTCATGGTGAGGTAGCAGGCCTGCTGTCTTGGGAGAGGTGGCATTTGCACATATTGCACTGCATCCAGCAGTGCCAACATAGTCTGTAACCAAAGTCAGATTGATAGGTAGGGTGATGAAACAGGGTAAAACCCCTCCTCATCAACAGGATGATGGCTGGCGGTGCCTTCAGGCCTCGCACCATGTAGGTCCTCTCTGGTGCAAAAGGAGAGGGTAGCAATTGTCAGTGGTGGAGAAACAGCAGTGTTGTGCAGGAAAAAAAAACATGTTTTCTTTGAACTAACCCTTGTTCTCAAACTTATATTTAGATATCAGCATATAGTGACGGGTAATGGTCTGGCTAATCAAATCAACAACCCAGATGTAGAAGTTGACATTACCAAACCAGACATGGTGATTCGCCGGCAAATCATGATCCTCATTGAGATGACTATCGAATGAAGAATGCTTACAATGGAAATGATATTTCATTTATAGGCGTAGGTAGGTAAACACATTTGTACACTGGGCCATGGATTTTGTGTTATTAATTCCTCTTATTTCACGCTCAGTTTTAGAACAAAATGTGCTGTGCTAAACACCAAGCACACAAAATTCTACTATGTGGTTTTCAAACTGCATTATAGGTACTTGTGCTTAAGTACATGTTATAGTAGTTTTAAGAGGCTGATGGGATACACAGCTGTTTAAGAGAAGGTGTTAGTCATGCCCAATAATTATATTTTTGAGTTGATATACAGGTAAAATTGACTGTCAGGATTTTTAAAAGCACTGTTTGCATGAAGAACCAGTAAGGGTTTTTTGGTCTCTTGTACCAGACAGTAAGTTTAACAACATAATCTTAGATCTTCAGAGGTGTCTCCCTCCATTGAGCCACATACCTATGGAATATAGATGCTCTCGAGGTTGGACCTATCCAGAAAATTTTCCGTAGTGGACCTCCCACGATGACGCACATCATCAGCACGTGGGCAGCCCTAACGTCGTTTGTTTTCCGCAGTCGACTTCATGTTTTGGACTGTAGAACTCCCTCCTTGGACTTCATTGCTGTGTGCTTCATCGGCCTTCATCGCCTGTTTTTAGTGATGTGTGCCTGATCATACTTCAAAGGGGAGCTCTTGCAGCAGGCTGTTACTATTAGGACTATTGCCGCAGGCCTTTGGACCCACCGGAGAAAACTTAGCTGGCAGTACCCAGCAGGGCCCGCCCACTGATGTTGGCTCTGCCGTGATGGTCATGCTACAAAAAGGGGCGGACCCCGGCTCCACTTCAGTTTTTTCATGCTGCGACCCGCTCACGGAAAGTTCTTAGTGAGTTTTTTCACTGCAGTTCCAGCAAAACCGTTAGTTTTTCTCAAATTCAAGTGTTTTTTTCCTTCCGCATTCGTTATTTTTTCTATAACATCATTCTCCTTCCTCTCATCTTCAGTACCGTGGCATGTCATCACTGTCATCTGTCTCCTCTGGTCCCAAGAAGATGAAGTGCGCCTGTGGCCACCAAATTCCATCAAAGGACAGCATCAACCAGTGTGTCTTCTGCCTGGGACCAGACCACAACCCCAAGACCTGTGACATCTGTCAAGGCTTTACTAGCAGGACGAGGATTAGACGCCTGAAGACCTTGAAAGCCCACCTGCTCGAGAAAGGGATGGACATCCTGCAGTCTTCCCTTGGGGACAAGGGCAAATCATGGGAAAAGGTACAAAAGTCCCGCAACAAGGGCCATAGTCGGTCCCATCACCACTCCTGTTCTCCCCACAGGAAGATCTTTCTCCAGCTCGGGCGGGTCCGACTGCTCCAAGTCCAGGCATGGAGAAAAACTGAGGCCTGAAGCTCCCGCCAAAATACCGACATCGGTCCCGGCGGGAGTCTTTTCTTCTGCTTCCAAACCATAGGCCACGCCGTTGCGTGTGTCCTCCACTCCGGCGGAGTCGGCTAAGGCTTCTTCGGCACAAACCTCGGCCCTGCTGAAGAAGGCCCTGTCTACAGCTTCACCGGATGCTGATAAGCCATCTGGCAAGGACTGGGACCCCAAGGCTAAGGCCTCCTCTGGGTCTCGCCCTCCTATGTCAGCCACGTTGGATCCAGCCCAGCTGTGACACCAGCACTGGTCAAAGTGCCTGTGGCTGACGGGGCTTCCATCGTGCTAGTGCCTGTCAAGGTGCCGATGCCAGTCCCTACGGTCTCTACCCCCCCCCCCGGAAGGCTCATCCTCAGGTCCCCACCCCCCGCAAGACCTTCCGGACTACCCAGCTTCTCCGATCCCCACAGGGGCAGCGGCATGTCGATTACCAAGGAGGAGCTGGGAGAACTATTTTGTAATGGTGGAGCCAGGTCCATAAGGACACACCTCCACCTCAACCAGAACTGCCACCGGTTCTAGATGAACCAGACAACCAGGAGCCGGGGTTTGCATGTGGGCTCGCCGGCAAAACCCCAGAGGACCAGAGCATGTCATCTTTTCCTTGATCCCTCTGGCAATACGTTCCCAGTCACGGTCCGGAGACTGCAGATGGCATCACTCAAGATTGGCCACCCATCGTCGGTCAGAGCCCAGGAGCAGATCCCACAGCTGCCGCAGGCCTTCATCTAGGTGGGCTCGCTCCAGTAGCCGATGCCGGTCCCAAGACAGGCATCGGTCCCCACTCCATCGTCAGTCTATGAGCCGTTGCCAGTCTCAGGACCAGCGTCGGCCCAGGAGTCACCAACGTTCATCAGGCGGTAGTCCCCGGAGACGTACTTCAGACACCTTGAGGACTAGGAGCAGGTCTTAGTCCTCCTTCCTCTTCAGTTTTAGGAGTTGGGGGATCTCCTGATGCTAGGGATCTACCCTATTCGCCTCCAGACGATCCCACTTTCATTGACGTCATGAGGCACATAGGCCTCCAATGAGTGGGAGACAGAAGACCTGGATCCGGAGTGCCAGAGACTGGCTCGTTACCTGAGGCAGAAGGAGCCCAAACCCCTTGCGGTGCCTCCTCTGCTTGACACATTCCAAAATCTTACCAGGACAACTTGAAAGCATCTGGCCTCAGTTCTGGCCGTTCCTAAAAAGTCGGACAGGCTGTACAAGGCCCCGAGGGATGAGCCTTTCCTGGCGGAAAACCCTCAGGTGGATTGCACTGTGATTGTGGCTGCCCATGACAAATCAAAACAGCCAAAGCATCTGAGCTCCCAGCCGCCCGACTAGGAGTCCGGTTTTTTGAACCAAGTGGGCAAGAAGGTCTATTCTGCCTCCATCTGTTCCCTTAATTTCCTCATGCATATGGTCCAGTACCAAAATGCACTCTGGGAGAAATGACAGGAGCTTGTAAGTGCCTTGCCAGATTCTACAAAATAAGGAACTTCTGGACATACTGAAATCGTATGCGGGATGTAGGCATGCATGTTCTATGAGCCTTGTACGACACTGGGATACAGCAGCCAGGGTGGCAGCGTCAGGTGTCTGCCTTCACCGCCATGCATGGCTGAGATACTCCAGCTTCCAGAACGATCTGCAGTCTGGAATCAGGGACATTCCGTCCACGGTTCCATCCTCTTTGGGCAGGAGATGGAGGGCTTGACCTCTCTCTACAGGAGTCGGACAAGTCTATTTGGTCCATCCACCAAATGTATAGAGGGGACCAAAGACGCATCTGAGAGCAGCCATTTCGTAAACCCTCAGGCTAGCAAGCCCGTGGTAACAACCAGGGACAGGGGTGGCTTCAAAAGGAAGGCCGTCAACCAGCAGCCTGATGGCACACCCTTTTGAGGCCCCAAGTCTTCCCACACCTCTCTCCCCATCCCCGGCTCTACCCAGTGACTCGCCACTGCCTCTCCCCCCCCCTCTGGCGGAGGCTTCAGGGGAGGAAGTAGGGGGTCGCTTCTTCCTCCATCTGGAGGGATGGAGCTCTATTACATCAGACCAGTGGGTCTTGGACATCATAAGGAGAGGTCACACGCTGGAGTTCACCCAGATCCCTCCAAAATCTCCACCAAAGTCCTCTAGATAACCTCCTTTTCACATTCCTCTCATAGCAGGAGAAATCGGGGCCCTATTGCAGAAAAAGGCAACAGAGCCAGTTCCTCTGCGTCAGCGGGGAAAGGGATATTACTCCCACTTTTACCTGGTTCCAAAGAAGACGCAAGATCTTCGGCCCATCCTGTACGTCAGCTCTCTAAACAATTATATAGAATACTGAAGCTTCAGGATGGTGACCCTTTTAGGTCTCATTCCTCTGCTGCACCAGAGAGACTGACTCTGTTCTCTGGACATGCAAGATGCATACATGCACATTGGGATCTTTCCCCCTCACAGGAAGTTCCAGGGGGAGCATTATCAGTTCCAGGTTCTTCGTTCGACCTCTCCTCTGCTCCTCGAGTCTTCACCAAATACTTGGCAGTGGTAGCTGTGGCTCTAAGGTGTGAGGGACACTATGTCTTTCCTTACCTCAATGACTGGCTTCTAGCGGCCACGTTGAGAGAGAGGATCTGCTTTAAGCTCTCGGAGACACTTATACAGTGTTCCAAAAGGTGGGGATCACCCTGAATCTAGCAAAGTCTTCCCCAGAGCCCAGCCAAAGACTCACCTTTATAGGGGCGTTCCTGGATTCAATCCAGGGCATGGCCTTCTTCCTCGAGAAAGAGGAGATCGCCTGAGAGGGTGGCCAGTTTGGTCTTAGTAACCTCACATATCCCAGCCAGGACCTTTGTCAGACTTCTGCAGCATATGGCAGCGGCCATCCTGGTAGTTCCTTTTGCCCGCCTCCACATGAGGGTCCTGCAGTGGATGCTCAGGATGCAGTGGGACCAAGGCTCCGATGGTCTGGACCATGTTGTCAGGATCTCAGGGCCAGTCAGGAGGACCTTTTGTTGGTGGTTGGACCTTTTGAATCTAGACAAAGGGATTCCCTTTTGTCAGGATCCCCCAAGCTGGACTTTGACAACAGATGCCTCCGATTTGGGCTGGGTGGTGTACCTCAGGGATCACCAGTCTCAGGGTGTCTGGACTCCGGAGGAGCGCAGCCTCCACATCAATGTTTTGGAAATGCGAGCAGTCCTCAATGCCCTACAGGCCTGTCAAGAGGACCTCATGCCAGGGTCTCTTCTCGTACAGGCGACAACATGGCGGTTGTCTTTTACATCAACAAGCAAGAAACTCACTCCTACCCCTGTGTAGGCAAGTGACGAGTCTGGTATTGGACACTCAAGCATCACATTTTGCTGTCTGCCTTGCATGTTCCAGGTGCCCAAAACAACATGGCAGACAGCCTCAGCAGGTCTCTGTCCAAGGTGCACAGTGGGAGCTGCTACAGTCCCTAGCTGACCAGCTGTTCGACACATGGGGTCATCCGGAGCCATTCCAGCCATCTTTGGACACCAGCGTTGGTTTCTGTCCTGAAGCCCTGCCTTCCATTACTGTGTGGCTCATGGCTTCCTTCAGCTCGGTCACCTGGCTTTGCCCTATGTGCCAGCTTTGCTGTTTAGGCTGGGGTTGCTGTTTTGCATAGTTTCCTTTGTGCTAGTTGTCACCTAGCTCTGCCTCATCCCTGCTCCCACTTCACGTCCAGTTCTGTACCTTGTGCATGACGGTGTTCATGTTTCTGTCTTCAGCTCTGCCTCTGACTTGGTCTTATGCTCAGACCAGCCGTTCTCTGAGGTGCCTCAGTCGGTTCCTAGCTTCCTGCCCAGTCCCTGGATCTTCCTCGAGGATATCTCTCATCAGGTCATACCTTTGGAACTAGTACCAGCCAGGCTCAAGGACCACATGGAAACTTTTGCAAGCAGTCTGCCAGGGGCTGCCCACAACATTAGACATCAGTGTATACATAAAGGTGGGCGGACCCATCTCTCCTCCGTTCTTTTCCTGCTGTCAGTCTGAACTCGTTAGACCACTAAGGAAACATTGCTGTATATTGCCGCCATTTTATTTCTTTTCTAAAAAAAAAAAAAAAAACAATCGCTTTTAGATTGTCAGCGACCTATATGTCATCAAAAGAACCATCTATATTTTTCCGGTACTGTGAGTGTGGAGACAAAATCTACACCAGTGACTCCCATGACGTCTGTGTCTGTTGTCTAGGCCTAGACCACAGCGTGAAAAACTGCAAAATCTGCTGGGGGGTTAATTCTACAGCCAGGCAATGCTGTAAAGGGGCTTTGGAGAAATTCTTGCTCTAAAAGACCATGGAAGGAATGGAGAAGGAGCTCCAACAGAAATCTGTGTCACCAGCCCTGTCAACGAATTGTGGCTGTTGAAATTCAAAAAAACGTCTGGGAGTCACGAACACAATCACTTGACAAGGAGAAGGCTTTCCTGGCATGCTTCAGGTTGCCCCAGGCCCAACAGGTACGATCTTTCAGTGCCATCTCGGCGGGGTGGTGCTGGCCACCCCTTGACCGCTGACATGACACCAAGGTCAGGGCTTGACCCAGCACTACTGGGCCTATTACAGCCAGTCGCCACTCATGATGTCTGGGACTCAGCTTCCTCTGTTGATTCTTCCGGTCCGCCCATCGACCAGAGAGGTGCTGACACTCAGGCAGTTCTCATGCCTTCCTGAGACATGATGAGACGCTTACTGCCTGGCCTTCCTGTTCCAGGGTGCCTGTCAATGGGGACTACTGCCATTCCCCGTGATGCAAGGAACTTCCTTGCCACAGCCACCTGCCATCGTCAGCAGTGCCCTCCAATCGACCCCATCGAGGAAGAATATGAGTACAATCCTGATCTCATGATGCAGGAAGATGAGGATGAGACTGAAGGCCATGTTGAGAGCCAGTATGAGCTTGGCACCAGCTCTGTAGTCTCCACATGCAGTGAAGACAACACGGTCCCTCAGAGGACCCTACTTTTTCACCTTAATGCAGACTGCCATGGGTTTATCATCAAAGAGTGGGATACCACTAAGAAGAACCTTATGTAGGAGTTGGAGCTCCCAGAATCTCCTGCCATTGTGGTGCCTCCTCTGCTCCCAGCATTAGAGGATGCCACCTATGCAAATTAATGCTGCCCATCACAGGTCTAGGGCATCTAAACACCCGAGTTCCCTTCCTCTCAATAAGGAATCTAAGAGGTTGGATGTCATTGGCAAGGCCACAATTTTTCTGCGGCACTTCGGAGCAAAGTTCTGCGGCAGAGTTCCCATTTGCTATAGAACTTCTGCGGCGCTAGACACCAATTTCTGCAGCAATTCTGCTGCACATTTTTACCCATAATTTTACCACTTTTTATACAAACTTGCTAATATAAAACAGTAATAGTAAGGAAACTATAAAGGTGGCCAAACAATGTACAAGTGTGTGCGTGCGCGCGCGCACACACTCCTCACATACATTTCCAGAGATATTACGAGCACAGGGTGTAAGGTACACAGAGAAGGGTGGAAAACATGTGCAGGACCTGCACCAGGAAACATGACGGGAGATTAAAGAGCCTCAACAATATGTCCATAAAATGATGTATTTAATCAGGCCATTATTAACTCATTTAATTAGTTTTACTTTTAATTTGGTAAATAGTTCTGCCCTGTAGAGCCTGCATATTGAATAATGTGTTGTTGATGGAGCAGGTAAAAAACAGCATTGCCAGCAAGCAATGAGGCTGCGTAACTAATTGTTATGCCCCTGTGAAGTATTCATTATTAAGCAATAAGGCATGACCAGAGGTTAGAGTTACTGTCTGTTAATCACCGCCTTGGGGTGTAATGTGGCATGAGGTGTAGCACAGTGCCATGTTGCCTCTAGGGGGTGATTAGCTGACTGTTAATCTAATCCCTAGTGCAGCGAATTAATATGTATGTATGCGTGTGTGTGTGTGTGTGTGTGTGTGTGTATATATATATATATATATATATATATATAGTGTGTGTATATATATATGTATGTATGTATAGATAGCTATAGATATGAGTTTATTATTTTATTTATTTATATATGTTTCTAATATATGATGCTTTGCTATCAGAGATGATAAACATATGTGTGTCTCTCTGGGGCTCTCTCTGGCTCCAATCTGTGACATGGGCAAAAAAAATAATAAGATCCCTCCTTGCTGGCATACTCCATGGTAGTGACATCAGTACTGCAGTGACCAATAAATATTACATATGTGGGAGAATTCATTCATAAAAAGAAAAAACAAAATCCAAGAAATAATAAATGTCTGTGCCCTCCAGGGAGCCCCGCAACTGTTCTTGATTAAAGCTTAACTACCAGAGCCACTACTGTCTTTCCGTGGCCCAGTCCTGATATTGGGAAGCAACAAATGGATGTCCCCCAATTGTAAATCTGGCACAAAAGCCTGTTCACAAACTAGACTTTGAGTTCTGTTAGGCTGTATTTAATTTTGTCTGTCTCTGTGCAGCAGCTGGACTGAGCTCCGGAGAGCAACGGAGTGACTCAGGCAGACGGAATGAAACATTTCCCGCTTGCGGCTGTTCTGTGTTTGTAATATAATTCAGTCGGCACAGGTTGGGATATTAGAAATAAGTCTGCATAGTTGGGCACTTTATTACATGCATTTGTCCTCAATCATCAATGCAGAGTCAGCCACTGTCTCATCTAGGAGGGGATGTGATAGTTTCTGCATGTGGAGCAACGTTCTGCATGTTTGTATTTATTTAGGTAACACCATGCATAGTGCTATGTCCAGGAATTGCAATGCACTGCTGAGAGTCTCCTCGTGGCTCTGCGGAAAACCAAACATATTTTTTATGTTAACAGAAGCATCCTGGTCACTGTAAATATAAAGCCTGCATGGACCATATTAAAGTATTGGAGATTCATTTTTAATTTAGAGTTTACCTAGTTGGGTACTAAAGTGTGTGTATGTATGTCTGTATGTGCCGGATGACATTACTGAGTGCTTGCTGTAATTTTTATTCACTTTTTGCCCGAGTGCTTGCAGTAATTTATTTGCTTTGGGCATGTTCTTACAAGACACTTATGAGCGCGATCAGTGAAGCCGAGGGCTGAGTGGAGAAAATTAGTTTGATCGGAGATATGACTTCACTTTAACTCTTCAATATTAGACTGGTGTATGCAGCTAGGGAAGATGTGCTTCATTGTAGATTTTTTTTTTTTCACTTACAAATGGCAGTTTGCTACTTGTCAGTACTGTCTGTGGTCCTTTAAGGAGCCTCCATTATAAAGAAAAAATGCTGATTGGGATTACGAGGAATGAGGCTTCAACATAAAATCAATTCATCTGGCTCATTCAGTCTATGTGTACAGAAGCAGTAGAGGTTTGCACTGCAGGGTAAATATGTCCAGAGTTTTTTTTATTATGATTTCTTTCCTGATGCTCGTCATTTTATCGAAGTCTCAGTCAATAAAACCCTAAGGGAGATCATTTGAATGACTGGCAGGGACAGACAATTTGATGGGGAGTTCCATGGTCAGCTGTAACTTCTGTGGTGATCAGGCACTAATTCCTCGATTGGCCTTAAAGTCTGCGGGTGACAGCAATTTCCCGGGTGGCGCAAATTCAGCGGCTAATTCTGCGAGCTCAGCCATGGCATGAATCGCTGAAAAGTCAAGGGCTTGGTTATTGGTAAATTGCATTGTTAGCCCTTCTCAGACACAGCTAAGGCCCATATGATGAAATATACGAACACCTCTGGAAGAAGGTTAATGCTGTTGCACAGGCTCTTGCCTGAGGGCACCTTGAAGCAAGAAATATTGAAAGCTTTGACGGTTGGTGTTGATGGGCAAACATTTGCACTGTATAGCTTACAATATTTTTGATGTGTCTGTCAGGGCTGCAGCTTCTGTATTTGTCTCAGAAGGTATTCGGTGGCTCGGGTAGACTGTGCAACAGATGTCCAACAGTCCATTCTCAGTGCTCCATTTAGAGGGCAAAAGTTGTTTGGGCACAATGTGCAGGAGACTCTCAAAGATCTCCAAAACTCGGGCAGGACTTTGAAGTCTGTGCACTCCCTCTACCATACCCAACCTTAGGGGTAGGACTAGGCGTGCCTTTCGCCCAGCTGGTGTTAGGGGAAAGCGTCCACACCCCAGAGAGCAAGGCAGGGGTAAAAGAGGTAGGGCTTTGCCAGTCCCCCCTACGGTCCCTGTTGTAGGGGGTCGACTCTCCCTTCATTAATACCAGTGGAGGGATGTGACTACAGATGCCTGGGTTCTGGAGATCGTAGAAAAGGGGCATGGTATGGAACTTCTGGACAACCCTCCAGATGATTCCCCCACTTGTTGCAACATATCCCCAAGGGCATCTGCCCCTGTTGCTGGAGGAAGTGCAAACATTGCTGCAAAAGAAGGTCTTAGAACCTCTGCCTCTAGAACAGAGGAACACTGCTTTTACGCCTGGTACCTCCTTGTCTCAAAGTAGACAGGAGACCTGAGGCCTATCCTGGATCTCATTGATCTCACCTTCTTTATAGAATACAAGAAGTTCAAGATGGTCACTTTGCAGGATCTCCTTCCATTACTACAAACAGAGGATTGAATATGCTGCCTAGATGTGAAGGATGCATACCTTCATATCAAGATACAGAAACCTCACCGAAAATACTTGAGGTGCCTTTTTCAAGGGGAACATTACCAGTTCAGAGTATTGCCCTTTGGTTTGTCTTCTGTGCCATGGGGTCTTTACCAAATGCTTGGCAGTGGTGGCAGCAGCGCTTCGTAGGGAAGGTCTGTACGTTTTCTTCTACCTGGACAACTGACTATTGAAAACACACTCCAGGGACCAGCTCTTAAAGTCCTTTGCTCAAACCAGACAGCTGTCCGATACTCTGGGGATGACAGTTAACATACCAAAATCGGTGTTGGCAGCTTACCAAAAACTGCAGTATATAGGGGCAGTCCTGGACATGGCCCAAGGCCTAGTCTTTGTACCTGCGGACAGAACTGACCACCTGATTGACTAACCATATTTAGTGTGTGGCAGTCGTGTCTCAGAAAGGATGTTCCTGTGTCTTCTGGGCCTTATGGCAGTGGCCATTGTCATAGTTCTACTAGCCAGATTGCACATGCAGGTAGCCCAGTAGACCTTAAGAGTCCAATGGGATCAGCTCACAGACTACCTAGAACAGATGGTTCTAGTCATGTCCCCTGTGCACAAAGTGCTCAAGTGGTAGATGGAAAGCAGCAACATACTCAAGGTTGTACCATTCCTAATTCCTTCCCTTTCCCAGATCCTCATCACGGATGCCTCGGGACTGGGTTGAAGAGGCTCTCGGGCCTCCCAAACTCAGGGCATGTGGACCCAAGTGGAGAGCACTTTACACATCAATATTCTGGAAATGCCAGCTGTTCTCTTCGGACTCCAGGACTTCCATTACCACTTATCCCTAAGGTCCTCTGCTAATACAGACGGACAATGTCAGTGTGATTCATTACATCAGCAAGCGGGGGCAGGGGACGAGACTCATTCCTATCTGCTGTGCAGGGAAACTGTGAGGGTTTGCTACTGGGCTCTGAAACATGGTCTGCAGCTATCAGCAGTGCATGTTCCAGGCATCCAAAACGTTTTTAGCAGACAAGCTAAGCTGGCCACAGTCCAGGATACACTAGTGAGAGCTGCTGACCTAGGTGGTCGATGACCTGTTAGAAAGATGGGGGTCATCCAGAATTGAACCTTTTTGCATCCCCACACAATACAAAACTGCTGCTTTGCTCACAGGCTCCAGAACCTGGAGTTTTCTGGTGAGATGTGTCTCTCTCTTGGAAAGGGAGGTTTCTGTCGCCTTCCTCTAATTCAGAGTGCTACTCAAGCTGCAAATGGAGGGGCAACTCTGATACCAATTGCTCCCCTATGACCTTGATAGATCTGGTTCCCCTTACTGCAACAGCTGGCAGTGGAACCCTTGTGCCTGTGCAAGGATCTACTGTCACAGGAAGAGGGAATCATGGTCCATCTGGACCTGAAATTTCTCTGTCTGCATGCATGGCTTCTGAAGACATAGACATAGCTCATTCTGGGGTTTCCCAAAGAGTGGCAGATGTTCTGGTGGCTGCTAGAAAGCCTTCCACCAAATCCACACTACATGAAGTGGAAGCGGTTTGCTTTATGGTCCGTTTCTCACCACCTGGATCCGTTCACCTGTCCAGTTAATCAGCTTCTAGAATACCTGCTGTCCTCATCGTATTCAGGCCTCTGCAGTATTCCTCTGTCAAAGTGCACCTGGCTGCCATATCAGCTTTCCATGTACCTGTAGTTGGCCGTACAGTGGCTCAGCTGGATGTAGCCTTACGTTCTTGAGGGGTCTTCTACATCTAAGGCCCCCTATTCGCAATCTAGTCCCAGCTTGGGAAAGTGGGTGCCCCAGTTCCAAAACAGTGCTTGTCCAAATGGCTAGCAAACTGTATTCATTTTTGTTATATGAAGTACAGTAAGGAACTTCCTGGTGTGGTTCTTGGTCATTCCGTAAGAGGCATGGATATTTCTGTAGCTTGTTTTCGGAATGTATCCGCTGCAGAAATCTGTGCATCTGCTACATGGAGTACTGTCACACTTTCACCAAGCACTATAGTTTGAACATTGTCTCTTGTAGATGGGCGGCTTTGGCCTAGCTGCTTCTAAGGCCTTCTGTCATAGGCCAATAGGCTCCAGCTCCCCCGACTCTCAGCTTTTGGTACTGCCTGGGACTCATTACAAAGGTGTGGCCTAATGAGAGAGATCCTCAAAGATGACAGAACAGTTACATACATAGTGTAACAGTAGCTCTTCAAGAGTATCTCTCGTCAGTTCATGCCGTCCCACCTTCAATCCCCCTTTTTGGGTCTTCAACACTGGACTTCTGTGATGCTGTTTCCATTTTATTTTTCAGCCCTGTCTCACCTGGTTTGTAGAGTGCTGGGTTCTCTCCTGCTTCCCTAAAGGGAGGTCCTCCAAGCAGATCTCTAGTGGGGAACTGAGGAGAGGAGGAGCCACCCACATTTCTGTATATGTTGATGTCTGTCGTCATCAGTGGCCCCTGCAGACTGCTGCAGAAGTTTCCGTGTGGTCCTAGAGCCTGGTGGCTATTAGTTCCAAAGGTGTGGCCCAATGAAAGAGATCCTCTCAAGCTCTGCTGTTGCAGTAAGTATGTCATTGTCCTTTCTGTGGGTTGTTTACTCCCTCTGCCCTGTTGAGGCTTGCCCTTGCCCATTGTAAGTCTCCCTGTTGGGTTGAGATTCGCCATTTTTTCGGCACTTTCCCCTTTCTGCTGGGTGTCATTTGGCTTTGCCTCATCATCTTACCCCACTGTGTGTGTAGTCTTCTGCTTTGTGCATGGTTGTTTCCACATTTTCTGTTATCAGCTTTGCCTTGACCTGGTTAGTGCCTGATCAGTTCATAGTTTTGTTCCCAGGCCCCTGTTTCTGTGGGGCTAGTGGTCCCCTCAGGCTTCCTCTTGTAGACTTGTGCCATTGATGCGTTTGCTGACTGGGTCAGTGTGACAGGAATGTGACAATGTCAGTGTAATTTATTTTTGTTATTGTAATTATTTTCTTTCCTGTTTATTCTCATATACATTCTTTCTATGTTTGGAATGGCATAGAGCAAACAAAATAGATTTCAGGTCACATGTCCCAGAAGCAATCCTGGGAACCTTACAGTGCAAAACAGCTTGCCATATCTGAGGGTGCTACTTTTCTCACAGAGACATCCAAGCAGCTAGGAAGCAAACAGAGTAATAAAAGCTGTGAGTGAGGATATTCAGAGATGAGAAAGGGGCATTGCAGCCTGGGAAATAAAATCACACACACACACACACTTTCACACACACACTTTCACACTTGCATGTAGACATGTGCACCATGTACTCACGTGGGTAGGGAAAACTGAAGAGGGCTGTCATTATAGAGAGAGGTCCAATCCTACTGCCCTAAGTACATAAAATGGAAGAGTGTAACCCCAACTCTTTCTCTCTGACTTCCTACAAACTTTGAAGAGGACCTGGGGACTGTCTTGGTGAGTGTCCCCAGAGGATGGAGGGCCCTGCTCCAGAACTAGCTTATCTGCGTGAGGAAAGAACAGTCTAAGTGAATGTTTCTTTCAAGTTAGCTGGGATGTAAATATAGATCCTAGTGTGAGACTACATTGTGAGTTTATTCAGTAAGCCATCTATCTGTTAAAACTGTTATTTTCCTTTCCTGTACATATGTCTGTCTTTTTGGTTGCTGTACATACCCTGTTTGTGTGCAATATCTTGTAGCATTTAGTAGTAAAGAATCTATTTTTATAGAACCAGTGGCTGGGCATCCTTACTGCAAAGCTAAATGTAAAGTAGCACATGATTGGGGACAGCCAGTCCATGTTAACCAAGAAGCGAAGGGAGTGAGTTTAAGTTTTAAATAGCCTTGCAAACAGTCATTCAGAATGCAGAAGGAGAGGCCAGTAGAAAGGTCACAAACTAAGAGAGTGCTGTAATTCATGTTAAACTCACTGCACAGTGAGTAAAACAGTGGAAAATGTCCTTGTACCTGTTTGCTGCAGACGATCACTGACTGGGGGTCTAGGATGCAGAGCAGGGGTTCTGGCAGGAAGGTAGCCTGTGATTGGGAATGACCAATCAGTGCTAACCGGGAAGCATGGGGAGAAGTATAAATTCAGCCACCCTTTTATTTTTTTTTGTTTTGTTTTGTTTTCATCAAGCTCTTGGACATCCACTGCCACCTACACCTGCCTTCAGGCCCTGGCTCGGAATCTCTCAGTCCCATCTACCCTGCTGTCGCAGTGGCAGGGATCTACACGGTGCAGGACCTGAGAGTCCTCCGAGGGCCATCACATACAGCGATCGGGGGCATGGTGTTTTCCCTGGTTTTCTCCTGCTTATCTCCCTGGGGCCTTGGTGATACAGTCACCCTTGCGCATGGAGGTGTGCATGTGCACCCAACCAGTGACTCCATCTCCAGCCTCCACGCAACAGCCCCTAATTTGCTCGGCACTGCCACCGAGACTCCACCTGGTGGCAGCCACAGCCAGGAAGGCATGCCTCAGCCACTCAGTCCTCTGCCAGCTCCCGCCCACCAGCAGCCTGAGCTTGTTCCTAAACCCAGGTTGCTAGCATGGGAGAGGTAAGGGGGCACAAGATGCCCCAGCCTTCTGTACCATTGGGCCAGCTTAAATTCATCACTCTGAATATGTCCCATTCACATTCATGTCCCATCATGTGAGTAGAAATTTAGAAAAACCCTGTCTGGGGTAAGGGCACAAAGTTCTCTCCAGTGTCATAGGGCGTGTGGCAATGGGAATGTTGGGTGTGGTGCAGAGCAGTGGCTGTGGAGCAGCAGTTATCAGAGAGACTGTCTGGAGACTGAAGTGTTGCCCCCTCTGCATGCACCTCTCTGGGCTGAGGTGGGTGTCACTAGACTCCAGGCTAAGTTGACTAGGATTTGGGAACCACTTCCACCACAGGGGGTGCCATGGGGGCGGTTTGGCTGAATTGTTGTGGGCTTTGCAGGTGTGGTGGGTGGCGGTCAGGAGCACATTCGTCAGCCGGTGCCACTTCACAAGACATATGCCGGCTCAAGTAGATGAACTGTCAGAGGAGGCACCCAGAGTGGTGGCCAGGGAGGATGTGGGGCCCACCATAGGGAGGCACCAAGGTGGGTGGTAGAGGACCACAGTAGAGGAGGAAGCAGCTTCTGGTGGGACTATATTGTTAGTGGAGTAGTTTTGGGAGGAGGAAGGTGAGGTGCCAACCTGGTGCCTCGACATAGAGGGATGGATATCGGATCCTAAGGATCACTAGGGCAGGAGGGGGAGCTGGATATCATTGTCCAGCTGGGGATGAATGACCTGGCTAGGCACAGACCTGGGATTGCACAGAGTGATTTTAGGGAGCTGGGGAGTTATCTTAGGCAGGTAGCGTGCGCAGTGGCTTTAGCTGAGGTGCTGCCTGTCTGCAGCAGGTGGAAGATAGGGTTCTCTGCATCAGGCGCTTCAACTTGTGGCTGAAGGAATGGTCTAGGGAGGAGGGGGTTCCACTACACTGGAGTCTGGGGACCATCCTAGAGTGATAGGTGCCTGTACAAGGGTGATAGCTTGCATCTGTCCAGGAAGAGAATTACAGCCCTCAGTGGACGGTTTAAATGTTACTTTGACTAACACTTAAACTTGCTGAGGAGGGTGGGAGAAGAATAATCTGGGAGACATAAATAGCCACTCCCACCCACAGCAGACTGAAGCAGTGAGAAGGGAACACTTGAGGGGAGGTAAATTACCCGCCAGGTGCAAAATAAAGAAAAAAGCAGAGTAGTAGAAAGAAATGGGGACAGGAACACAAGCTGTGAAAAGAGAGCTAGAAAGGTGGATGGGCAAAAAGGGAGGGCACAGGCAGAGTGGTAACAAAATATGGAAGGCCATGTTTACAAATGCAAGGCGTCTAGGAAATAAAATTCTGGACCTAGAGGCCATCATGGCACAGGCAGATTTGGATATCGTGGCCATTATTGAGTCATGGTGCACAGGAAACGACGACTGGGACATGGCTATACCAGGCTATACTCAGATCAAGAAGGACAGAGTGGTAAGAAAGAGAGGAGGGGTGAAGGTATATGTAAGGGAGAGTATAAAAGCAACAGAGGTACAGAGAATCCAAGGGGGGGAGTGGAAGGGTTGGAGGTACTGTGGATCACCCTGGAGATGAGGAATGGAACTACGATACATACTGGCGTGATATACAGACCTACAACACATGGGAGAATTTAGATAACTTGAATCGTCTTGGTAGCCCTCTGTACTGCCTCCATCTGGTTTTTGTCTCTCATAAGGTAGGGGCTTCAGTACTGCACACACTATTCCAGGTGCAAACGCATCATGGACCTATACAGGGGCAGAATGACCTCTTTCCGGTGATGGTGTAAAATATCGGCTACACGTAGGACCTACGCTATCAGTGTAGAGCTCAAGTTATGCTGTCTGGTAACTTTGACCCTTTCCTTTTTATTACTTTATTTGGGTTGGGGTTCACCCCCGTACTACCCTGTAAAAAGCAAGGGTTTGTGCCTCCAACTTAAATAAACTGACACCAAGTAAGGCACGTGACAAATCAGTAATGTATTCAGGAAGCTTTTATGGCAAGCTTCCTTGGTGAACCTGATATTCTACACCATTGCTCTTTCCCTCTGCTAGAGAAACCCCTTTATGTGCAGTCCAGTATCCTGCTCGCCTTCTCCACCAACCTTTTGCACTGTTTAGACTGTTTCATGTTGCTTGTAATTACTATACCTAGGTCTGTCTACTCCTCAGAGACTGTGACTTTAACCTCCTTGAGACTGTACTCGGCCCTGGGGTTCTTAAACCTATGTTCATTACATTGCACATTCTAGCATTGAACCCCAGCTTTCAGACCACCTTTCCAACCTTACGAAGTCCTCCCTTAGATCTTTCTCACCCTTTTTAGTGTCCACTGTCCCCCAGATCTTGGTATTAACTGTGAAAAGATGCATTTTGCCTTTGATGCCTCTCCAATGTCGTTGATGAACACACTGAATAGGACTGGACCCAGCACTGGTCCTGTGGGACCCTGCTAAAACTTGTCATCCAGCAGTGCTCCCTCCCGCCACTGCTGTGTTCTATATTCCTAGCCAGTTTGCCGTCCACCTGGTTAGTTTCTCCACGGTCCCCATATCTGTCAGATCTTCCAAGAATCAATCTTCTCCATAGCTTCCCACTGATGGGTCCAAGCCAGAGGCATGAGGACTCCGCAAGAGCCAGAATTTTCTGGGCCGGAAGAATGAGTAGGTCTCATGTGTGTCATGGTACTCACCCACTGGTATACAGTGGTACCAGCCCCCAGCCACCTCATTTCCCCACTATCGACTGTGCAGCAGCGTTGCTGCCCTTCGGGTGTTCTGTCCTCCGCCTGGCCGGCCCGCCAACCCCCAGGTCCGCTACTCAAATCTGGGACATCACCATTGCAGTAGCCTTGCTGCTGCACCAGTGAGCCAGCAATGAGGATGATGACCTATGCAACAGTCTAGAGAACTCAGAACTGATTGCTGTCACCGTATCTCAGAAGGATCTCTCCTTTCAGACTTTGTTCAGAAATATTCATACTGCTTTAAATTTTGAGCTAGCAGTCATAGACCAGGCTAGGCTCCTCCAGCTGGAGTTTCTAAATGTGCCTGACATCCCAGTCTCTCTAGTTCATCTCATCCAGCCAGCCCTAGAGAGACAACCTCTGAGGTGTCCTGGAGAAGGCCTGCTACTGTGGCAGCTGTTTCCAAACAAGCAAATGGAAAATATGCAGTGCCCAAATATAAGCCCATGTATTTCACTTGGCCAATAATGGATGCATTTGTTATTTTGGCTGAAAGTGATCAAGCCGTAGTGTCCAAAGCAGTCACCGCATACCCCACTAACAAGGAATCACGTAAGGGGCTAGCTAGCTACCAGGGTCATTTCTCAAAGTCTGAGTACTTCCTTTGGTGCAAGCCAAAATCTCTAGCAGAGAGACTGCCAGATACAGAGGCAAAATGGGAAACGCTGCTTGTTTTTAGGCAGGGTATTGGACCTCTAACAGCCATTAGCTTAAGGCCTCTGTGGGTGCCTTTGATGCAACAGCTCACCCATGGCTGTGCAGGTATCTGTGTCAGGTGGCATTCCTGGCTTCACCCCGGATCTCCAACAGGTCATGAATGTGCCCTTCAGTGGCCTGAGTCGAATGAAACACGAACAACTCTTAAGACTACCGGGTGGGCTCTGTACAACAACCCACAAAGGGAAGGGGATGCAACTCCTCCATAACAGGAGGTCCTTTCGTGGTAAGGGCAGGGAAACCCAAAACAACAGACCTCAGCCTCCCCAGGCAGAAAAGGATGCGCAGTCAAAGTCACAGGCATCAAAAGTACTGGTTCCACCATCTGAAGCTCTGGCCCCGGTCCTTAAACTGCCCGAGGGGGCTATTCTTCCCCAGTAGGGGACACCTCATCCAGTTCTACTGTCAGTCGAATCCATCTCAATAAACAAATCTGTTTTAGTGATTATCCGAGAGGGTACTCATTGGGGTTCACCGTGTCAGGCGACAGGAAAAACCGCAATAGTCATTGGGTCACAAGCACAATGCCAATGGCAAACGCTATGCCCCCAGCAGTTGTGCCACCTGAACCCAGCGCGCCCAATGCCGTGGTGCACTTTCTGCCTGTTTGCAGGGTGCATTGCCCCCACACCCCATATCTAAATATCACCCTCCAGGTCAGAGGTGTATAGGACATGGGGGCGCAACACCCGGATGGCGCCATCCCTGCTGGGTGCCGCGAAAATCCAGTTCACCTGCATGATGAGTGAACTGGTTGTGGGGCCCATATAATGGTATACACCCTGGAGTTGTTAGACTCCCCACCCCCTGACAATCCTTCCAGAAGGCAACTTCCCTGTTAGCTCACATGTTGAGCTTCTGTACAAGAGATTTATGAGCCTTCTGAGAAACAGGGCAGAGGACATAATACCAGGGATAGAATGGACACAGGGTTCTACTTCCACTACTTTCTGATACCAAAGGAATCCTATTCTCCATCCCAGGAAACTGAACAAATACATGCATTGAGAAAATTCATAATGATTTCTCCGGATCCTTGCTGTGGAGTGTATCTAAGTTTTTGACATATCGGCTAGTGGAGGCTGCTTCCTGTTGTTTTATCTTTACTGCCTTACCTGAAACATCAGGATTGGCTAGCATCACTGGATATGCAGGAAACTTACGTACCTGGACAACTGGCTTCTAAAAGCCTATCCAGTTAGGAGATCTGGAATGCAGTGGCCACTGCCTCTTAATTTCTGACATCCGTGGGAGTCCTGCTGAACCTTGTCTAGTCACAGCTGGTCTCCCCCAAACAGGTATTGCTGTTCATAGGGCTGTTCTGAACACAACCCAGGCTTGACTTTCCTTCCGACAGCAGAGTATGCGCAATCTTGCAGATGGCAAGCTTCATCATGGAATAGAAGGCTGGACCAACCCACTCCATGCAATGCATGCACAGACTCAGTGGCATCCTCAGTGTTCACAGTACCACTAGCAAGGCTGCACATGAGAACAACTCAGTGGATGCTAAGTACCAGGTGGTCTCAGGCATCACACCCCAGAACTTACCCCATTCAGGTGACCAGACCCCTGGTGAGGTGGTCAGTGGCAGAAGACCTGCTCCAGGGCTTCCTTTCCTCCGGATTGGAGTCCGAGGTGACTGTCACCATGATGCCTGTTTACTGGAGTGGAGAGCCCACTGCCAAGGTCTCTAGACACAAAGGGTCTGGGACTTATCAGAAACATGTCTCCACATGAATATGCTGAGATGCATGCTGTGCTGTACGGTCTGAGAGCTCTAATGAACTTAAGTCAGCGGAAAGGCAGTCCTCCAGACAGACGAGAAGTTTGTCATGTACTGTGTCAGCAAACAAGGGAGAACACATGCTTACCCGCTCTGCAGGGAGGCAGTAAGAGTGTGGGAATAGTGCCTGGAACAAGGGATCCTGCTCCAAGCAGTCTGTCTGCCAGGAGTGAAAAACAAGCAAACAAAAAAAAAAACACTGACAGGAGAAACAGATTACAGGGAAGCAAAGGCTCACGTATTTGATACTGTACATTCTTCTTCTGAGTCGAATGTTACTGTGGGGAAACTTGCTGTATCCAGCTTTTTGATGATCCAGCTCGAGAATGGAACAAAAATATCTGTCTCTCGGTCACTTGTATAATAATGGTAAATTAATGTCCTTCCACGACTTGGTTAATTGATGTGGTATCCCAGAGCAGAAGAAGAAGAATCAGGATTTATATAGCGCTTTTCATACATCCAAAGCGCTTTACAAGTAATGCTAGACTGGTAGTGAAGTGACTGAATGTGTGGTGGCGGCCATATCGCACATCATCACCCACACACAGCTTGGATAATTGCATGAACCGGTTTATGGGAAGGGGAATGTTGGCCAGGACACTGGGAATGTTCCCTGCTCTTTGCAAAGAGTGCCCTGGGTTCTTTTACTTCCACCTGGGACACCCACCAGGATGGGCAGAAGGGACCTCGGTTTAACATCTCATCTGAAGGACGGCACACCCCAGCAGTACAGCACCCCCCAATACTGCACTCAGATGCAGTGATTTTCAGGTGCAAGTCCAATCCCGGTGTGGGATGAGAACCCACGACCTTCTGGTCCAGAGGCAGATGTGCTACCAACTGAGATACGCCGACACCTGATACATTTTGTTTGTGCTCAGGTGTCTAACCTCTAATTGGGCCCTCAGTGACGCTTCACAAATCTTCAGGCATTGTATTATATTACATAATGCACAGGAAACAAAGGGCTCGGTCTCTTCTTTATACAAGCACATTTTGACAGGAATTCCAGGCAAAACTGCTGATACCAGAGAGAAATGGCATATGAACATACGAGTGTGCCAGCAGAAACAGACCAGCCGGTCTGTCCGAGTCTGCTAGAGTGTGCAGCTAGCACCCTTAGTTTGCAGCTGCCCCACCCCCCTCCCCTTTGTTATCCCACTGCCACCCCCACCTCCCCCACCTCACTCTCCCTGTTCCCTGTCCCATGCCCTTTGAAGCTGTTCACAGATTTGCAAGATACCACCCATTCTGGTAGTACATTCCATTTTGCTACCACCTCTCTGTGAAATAGTGTTTCCTCATTTCCCGCCTAAATCTTCCCCTCTATTCTTAGCATGTGCCCTCTGGTGACCCTCCCTCCTTAACTAAAGACCCCATCTGCCCCATCCTTATTGATTCCCTCAGATACTTGAATATCTCTATCATGTCCCCCGTCCCTTCTATCCTCCAGGGTGTACATATTCAGGTCTCAGCCTGCTGTCATAGTTCTCTCCTCCATTCCACATAGCATCTTTGTTGCCCCTCTGCACCCCTCCAGTAGCCTGATAATCACACTTTAGGTATGACCTCCAAAACTGTACACAGTACTCTTAAGTGTGGCCTTACCAGTGACCTGTAGAGGGCACGATCACCAGAGGGGACTTAACTGCTTCTCTTCAATATTTTGAAGGATCCATGTATTATGAATGAATATAACGTTCATTGGGCCCCAGAAATCTTCCAACAATGCTAGAAGCCTTTGATTCCTATCAGTGCAGTCTGGAAAATGTATTTTTAAGTGATTAAACACAGCTCCTATGAAGAGCTTGAATCTGTAGCGGCAATTGTGGTTGGGCTCCTCGTCTCCCCCCAATCTGTGGTTTTATCCTAACTTGATTGGTACACTACCCCTACCCTTGTTTTCTCCCCCACTTCTGACTGCAGCTGTACCCATAGCATCTCTGTACCCTCCCATGTCCTCCTTTGTGACCTTTATTCCCTTCCTGATGTATATTGCCCCTCCACCCCCTGCCCTTTGTTCTGTCCTTCTTATAGAGGTGCATCCAGGAACAGACAGATCTTGGTCATGGTTCAGAGTTGCCCAGGTCTTGTTGCTGCTACAAGATCTGCTTGGCCCTTCATCATCATTTTGTTCCCAGATTTCTGGCATTTGTGGATAGCACTCACATCCCATGTTTCCTGCACCCTCTTCCTTCCCAGTCCCCTCCTTCCTTTAGTTGTCCTGCTAGCTTGCTCCCCTCCTTGTCTTTTTTTCTTCCTCTTCCCTCATAAACTACACTTATCTAAGCTATTATTAAATGCACTACTTTCCTGCCCGCCTGCCCACGCAGTAGTAGTACAACCGCTTGCGATGCCAGCGACCTGGGTTTGGTAGCGAGCCTGGGCTGCTGGAGGGCTGGCCAAGGGGACAAGGATCGAGTGCCCAGAGGGCTGCTCTCCTTCTCTGGAGAGAGAGAGAGGGCTGCAGTCCCCGCTGCTGTAGCGCCACCTGGGTGACCACAGGTGGAGGTGCAGACAGGAAAGCAGAAGATATAGGGAGCGGCGGATGTCAGCCGAGGGTTCGGAGTAAAGACACATTTCAGAATGCCTTCGTCTCCTTGGTCCCTTATTCCATGCCGATGTCTGCAGGGGTGGGGACCAGAAAACAGAAAAACCTCGTCAGCTCATGGAGATGGGCCCTGGCGCCGAGACTGGGGAGAAGCCCTCAGTCTGCACCCACACTGGACAAGGATAGAAGGTTCTGCATCCCCTTCCACCCCACTCTGGAGGTAATCCGAGGGCTTCAAGGAGGAAAGACACACAGAGCAACGGAAATCCTTGTGATCTTTGGCGAGCCTGAGCGGTCATTTGGGAGTCCCTGAGGAAGGAGCAGGCATGCTGAGGAGGGGCATAAACAGTAAGTTTAAAAAAAAAAAATGCACCATTTCCTGATTTCTAGTACTCTGTGCCACTGGAATGCTCCAGTGTGCATCTGGTATGTTGAAGTCGTGTAACAGGGCGATTTCCCCTCCAGCTGCTGCCTTCCTGATCTCTCTGGTTAGGGCTCTATCTGCCTCTTTTGACTGACTAGGGTGTCTGCAGATTACTCCTATGCAGGTAGCCTTTCCCCAGCTGCTATAAGCTGTGCCTGTAGTGATTCCAGTACACCTGCACACCTAGTCATCTTAGTCTCCATCACTCTGATACCTTCCCTAATGAACAGTGCAACCCCCCTCCCATTTTTCCTGTCCCTTCTGAATAACACATAGCCTGGGACCGGGAAGTTCCAGTTATTGTTGGGTGATGTCAACATTTCTGTCACTGCCGTTATGTCTGAGCTGCCGTCTGCTGCCATGGACTGCGGATAACTAATTTTATTATCAAGGCATTTGGGCAGACCACCCTCCAGAAGACCTGTCTGCTGCCTTTTTTCCATCCTTTGATCAGACCTGTAAGAACATACAAAGAAGCCAGTAGAAAAAGGCCATTTGATCTATCTAGTCTGCTCATATTGCAGGGTCCTTAGCTTAAGTTAAAGACCCTGCTCTCCCTCCCCAATCCATTCTTCCCCTCTGTCCACCCCTCCTGTGACCCTTATTCTCCCCCTAACTCCATTCAGGCCTCTCTTGAAGCTGCCCACTGCCTTTGACATAACCACCTCTTCCAGAAGCACATTCCAACTCGCCAGCATGCTTTCCATGAAGAAGTTCCTCCTAGCTCACCTCTTGAACCTCCCCCCTTCCATTTTGAGAGTATGTCCCCTTGTGTTCTGGTTTCCACTTAGCTTAAAGAGATCCTTCTTATCCAGCCTATTTGTTCCTTTTAAATGCTTAAAGATCTCAATCATGTCCCCCACTCTCTCTCTCCTCTAGCAATACATGTTCAGGGCCGCCAACCTCTTCTCATATATTCTGCCCTGCTGGTTCATGACTATCTTTGTTGCCCCCGGACTGTCTCCAGCAGGATAATGTCCTTTTAAGGTATGGGCACCAGTACTGTACACTGTATTCCAGATGTGGCCTCACTGTTGACCATTACAAGGGTAGTATTACCTCATCTCACCTGCAGCTGATCCCTCTGGCAGTGCAGCCCAACATTTGATATGCCCTTCAAGTTTATTGCAGGAAAACTCCATTGAGCAAGCTCATTTCCAAGGAGGTCCTGTGACATAAACACTTAAAGTACAAACACAGATAGGTAATAACAGTATATACATGATGCATGTTACATGATACAGGCTGGATATACATACAAGGGTACCACATAGGGTGACCGGTAGGTAAACATTGATATGAGACAGGGAAGCAACTTACAGGTTGCATACTGATAAATGAAACATGATGACTGGTGTGTGCAATACATATATTTTGGCAGCTAGAACAAACAGTCTACAACTGATATGGGGGGGAGGAGTGATTTGATAGAGTAGCAGTGGAGCGTAAGCATAGATAAAGCCAGGAGTAGAAGGCGAAGGGAAAGCAGTTAATATGACAAATCAATTATACCTTACCAGTGGATAAATATGGCACACATGGGGAAGGCTTGCTGCTGCTTTCCTATACTGCGTGAAATGCTTCAGGTCACTACCGATCATCACACTCAAATATTTCTCCTTCTCCGATGCAAATACCAGGACCCTTCCTAGGCTGTATGCCATCCTGGGGTTCTTGGTTCCAGTGTGCATTTCTTTGCATTAAAGCCAATCTGCCAAATCCCAGACCACCGTTCTAATTTTTCCAGATCCATCTTTAGGTCCTGTATCCCTTCTGCTGTGTCCACCCTCCCACAGATCTTGATGTCTGCGAATAGGCACATTTTGCCTTTAATGCTATTCCCAATAACATTAATGAAGACATTGAACAGCACAGGTCCTAGCACCAAGCCCTGCAGGACCCCACTGGTGACCTCCTTGGTACAAGATAGTTCACCCCCATCACCACTCTCTGGGTCCTTTGCCTCAGACAGTTTTCCACCCATCTGGTCGACTTTTCCCCCAACCCCTAGATTCACCAACTTCCTGATCAACCGCTTGTGGGGTATGGAGTCAAAGGCCTTGCTGAAGCCCAAGTAAATGATGTCCACACTGCTTGGCCCCTGTCTGTTGTATTAGTGAACCAATCAGATTTGTTTGACATGACCTTCCTCCCTAAACCCGTGCTGTTTCACACTGGAAACCATGCTCATCTAGATACTCATCAACTTTTCTTTAAGTATGGTCTCCATGAGTTCACGATTGAGGCAGACTGGTCTGTAATTCCCTAGGTCATCCTTGGACCACTGTTATGGAGGGACACTATATGTGCTGTTCTCAGTCCTGCGTTACCATGCCTGACTCCACTGTACTATTGAACAGGCTGGCCAGTGGATCTGCAAGCTGTTCCTGCACCCTTGGATGTAAGCCATCCAGGCCTGAGGATTTGGCCACTTTCAATGCTAGCATCACTGTCCTCACCCTGTCCACCTCTATCACTTCATCTGTGCTGTCTGTCCCTTGCCATTCTTCCCCTAGTGGCACTGATCCGTCTTTCTCCCTGGAGAAGACTGAACAGAAGTACTCATTCAGTACCTCTGCTTTGCCCTCATTCTCCTCCAGCCAGCTGTCCCCTTTCCTTAGACTTACAATCCCATCTTTCTTGTCAATATAGTGAAAAAAGGCCGCCTTCCCTTTCTCAATTCCCTCACTTTTGGGCCTTAGCCCCTCAAACTACCTTACCTGCTATGCTAACCATCTTCAGTTAATCCTTCCTTTCTTTCTTTCTCTTGATCCTCCTGAATTTCTTGTAGCTAACCTCCTGTCTCTTACTGCCTGGGTGACCTCAGTACAAAACCAACCTGGGCGCCTTGGCTCTTTTCCCTTGAGCCTAACGCACTCCTCTGTGGCAACCACTATTCCCTCCTTGATGGCAGACCACCTTTGGTCCACCCATATCCCTCAGATGCTTGCCAGCTGATTCCTTAGCAAGTTGCCCATCTTCCTGAAGTCCACCTTCCTAAAACTCAGGATTCTAGCTTTAATGGGGGCCCTTTACCTGCTCATGTCCAACCAGAACCACACTGTGTGATGGTCACTACTACCCAGGGCTTCTTGATGGATATACCCTAGATATGCTCCCCATCCATCAGCACAAGATCAAGGATTGCCCCCTTCCTGGTGGGCTGTGTGATGCCCTGCATCAAGAACCCCTTTTGCAGCGTATCTAGGATCACCTGACTCCTGGCACAGGTTGTGGCTGGTACTCTCCAGTCCTCCTTGGACAGGTTGAAATATCCCACTATCACCACCTTTTCTTTCCCCTCTAGTAGTCAGTATTTGCAAATTAAATTCCCTGTTTGTTTTCTCTTCCTGGTTGGGTGGTCTATAAACTACCCCCCAACCTCACCCTCCTCCCTGTATTAGACAGTAAGTGGATCCACATTGCATTATGGTGACCTGGCTGAGGGATGACGCAGGTCCAGTAGTGGAGGACTCTTTCCTGGCCGGGTTTTCCATAGTGCACTGCCTGAGGTGGGATTGTAGGGGTGGGGGTGTGGCCATCCGTTTTAGATCCAAACTAAATTTTTCTGTGCACCCAGTGGGTTCCACTTTGTTGTTTGAATGCGTGGTCATTCGTGGGGGTCCAGGTTGCAAAATCCTCTTCATATATCGGCCTCCAGGGTGAAGAGGGGGATTTTCTGCAGGAAGTTGCAGACTTCATCACCAAGAAGGTGTTGGAGTCACCTAGATGGTTGGTTCTGGGTAACTTCAATGCCTGGATCGATGATGAACACTCGCATTTTGGTCATGACTTTCTCCAGTCAATGACTTCGCTGGGCCTTGCACAAGCTGTTGCTTCTGCGACCCACAGTCACACCTTGAACTTAGTGTTCACACTTGGGCTTGCTGTCTCTGACCTTACGATTGATCTGGTCGGATCACCGTACAATAAAGTTTTCTTTCCCACCCTCCGTTAGTCCATCCCTGTGGAGATGGTCTGCTAACGTCCTTTGAAGGGTTGTCCCCAGATGGACTGATGGGCGGAACTGAATCTACCAGATCTGGAGTGCTGGAGTGCTTGGTGAAGCGGTTGCAGTCTATAATGGGGTTGTTTCCAAGGCACTTTCGACTTTGTATCGACCAGGTCTTCTCGCTTAAGACCCCGTGGTTTGATGGGGCTCTCAAGGAGATGAAGACCAGGGTCAGAGGTTGGATAGCTTTGTCAGCGGTCTCAGGAAGATAAGCTGGCTTTGAGAACTCACTATGGTGAATAACAAAGGCAATCAACTATAAGAAGGCAGGGTTCCTGTCTGGGGAGATTGCTTGCAGGGAGGAACAGAGCAGCTCTGCCTTTTCATACTGTAGACAAGCTTCTCCATCTGCCTGTCTGCAGCCAAAATAAGCCTCTTCAGTCACTCAGTGTTAGGAGTTTGCTGTTTTCTCTGATCGGTATCCTCCATTATGGCTGGGATCTTTCCAACTGGCAATTACAGCTCTGCGGTGGCAAGTCGTGGGTGTCCAGAGGCACTGCTATTATCTGGAGTGAGTTTATGCTGGTTAGGGTGGCAGAGGTCTGCAAGGTGGTTTCAAAGCTATGGCCCACATACTGTGAACTGGACCCAGGCCCGACTCATCTCTTAGTGGGATGTGTTGAGTCCATTGCTGCAGTGTTCACCTAGATTGTCTGGTGCTCACTTTGAGGGATGCTTTTCATGTGCCTTGAAAGAAGCGCTGTTGAGACCTCTCCTAAAGAAGCCATAGCTAGACCCTGATATCTTGGCTAATTATAGACTATCTCTAACCTCCCATTTGTGGGTAAGGTTATTGAGAAAGTAGTGGCTATACAGTTCAAGCACACCGCGAGCCCATGACATCTATGATCCCTTGCAGTAGGGGTTTAGATCAAGACATAGCACTGCAAGGGCGTTAGTCAGAGTGCAAAATGATCTCCCCAGGGCAAGAGATGGGGATTGGTCAGAACTTGTTCTCCTTGATCTCGCCTCAGCATTTGCCACTGTGGACCATGTGGTGTTGCTGGATCACCTAGGGGAGCTCTGTGGACTCACCGGAGCCGTCATCAACTGGTTTGAGTCCTTCCCCACAAGCAGGACACAGAAGGTAGTGATGGAGAATTTCTCATCCTGCCTGAAACCCCTGCCATGGGAATGCCCCAGGGTTCGGTCCTGTTGTCTGTGCGGTTCGCAGTGTACATGCTTCCACTGGTGAGATCAATTAGACACACAGCTTGGTTTTCACTGTTATGCAGACGACACCCAGCAGTACATGTCATTTGCACCCAGGACGGGTGATGCCGTGGAGATGCTGAATAAAATGCCTGGATGAGATTCAGGACTGGATGTCCTCTAACTGGCCGAGACTCAGTCTTGACAAAACGGAGGTGCTGGTGATTGAGCCTAGTCGTCAGCAGGATGTGGGTGCTGCTGGGATGGGAACAAGGTTATTCCTTGGGCCCACTCCCTTGGTGGCATCTACCAAGGTGAAAAATCTGGGCATCATCCTTGATGATGGAATGACACTTGAAGGTCAGGTGTCGTCCGTCATCAGGAGCGGTTTTTACCACCTGAGGAACGTTGCCCGGTTTAAAGTCTTGATTCCACCCGACAGCCTTCTTTCACTGGTACATGGCATTTGTGACGTTGCAGCGCAACTAGTGAAACGCTTTACTCCTCCGGGTCAATGGAGGGGTGCTCCAGCACTTGCAGTTGGTGCAGAACACTGCAGCCAGGCTGTTGATGGGCCTTCCAAGGTTCTGTGATGTGACCTGGTTCTGTGAAAACTGCACTGGCTGCCAGTTAGGTAGAGAGTCATCTTCAAGGTAGGCTTGTTCATCTTCATGGCCCTACATGGATCGGGCCCTGGCTACCTGGGTGACCTCCTGACTCCTCTACTGAGGGCTTCCTAGTGGTTCCCAGGGCCCACCTGAAGTCCTCTGGAGACTGTTCATTTGAGGTCGGGGACCTGGTATTGTGGAACTTGCTCCCAAGGTCCTTGAGGAAGGCTCCATCGGTGGAGGCTTTTAAGTGGGGGCTAAAGGCACACCTTTTTAAAGAAGTGTTTGTGGTTCGGATAATGGGGAGATCGGATAACTGAGGTTATACTGTAGTTTAGAACAATAAACTACTGCATTGTTTTTATTTTATTTTAATTCAGGATTGCTTTTGTTTAATTACTGTTGTTATTGCTGTTGTATTGTTTTTATATCTATGTATGGTTTCTTATTCCTGCTAACCTGTACAGTGCCCAGAGCCTCCGGGATTGGGCGCATAAATAAATTTTACTTACAGTCGTGGCCAAAAATATTGGTGCCCTTGCACTTTTTCAAATAACTCACAATTTCCTCTAAACATAAGTTGAAATTAACAAGAGTATTTGGTCTCCACAATTCTTTATTTCTCTGTTAATTCAGAACCTTTGTTTTTATTCAGAATTTAATATATCCTTTTAAATCAGAAAATGAAAAGAAATGGCATTGACAAAATTATTGACACCCTAGACTTAATATTTGGTAGCACAGCCTTTTGGTCAAAATAACTGCAATCAACCGCTTCCTATAGCCATGGGTGAGCTTCCTGCACCTCTCTACTGGCAGTTTGGCCCACTTTCTTGTGCAAACTGCTCCATTTCTCCCAGATTTGAAGGTGCCTTCTCCCATCTGCTGTATTCAGATCTCTCCACAGGTTTTCAATGGGATTTAGATCTGGACTCATTGCTGGCCACTTCAAGAACAGTCCAGCGTCCTGTCTTGAACCATTCTTGGGTGCTTTTTGAAGTGTGTTTGGGGTCATTGTCCTGCTGGAAGACCCATGACCTTCGACGGAGATCCAGCTTTCTGACACTGGGTTCAACATTGCGCTCCAAAATGACCTGGTAATCTCCAGATTTCATGATGTCATGCATACGTTCAAGGCACCCAGTACCAGAGGCAGCACAGCAACCCCAAAACATCACTGAACCTCCTCCATGTTTGACTGTAGGGAAGGTATTCTTTTCTTTGAAGGCTTCATTTTGTTTTCTGTAAACATAGAGATGATGTGCTTTACCAAAAAGCTCTAATTTGGTCTCATCTGTCCACAGGACATTCTCCCAGAAGGATTTTGGCTTGTTCAGGTGTGTTTTGGCAAACTCCAGTCGGGCTTTCTTATGTCTCTCTCTCAGCAGTGGGGTCCTCCTGGGCCTCCTACCATATAACCCCCTTTCATTGAGTTGGTGATGGATGGTGCGAGTTGAAACTGTCGTACCTTGTGTCTGAAGGTCAGCTTGAATCTGTTTGGCAGTTGATCGAGGTGATTTCTCCACCATTTGAACAATCCTGCGCTGCAGTCTTCGATCAAGTTTTCTCTTGCGGCCACGTCCAGGGAGGTTGGCTACAGTGCCATGGGCCTTAAACTTCCTGATAACATTACGCATGTGAAACAGGAACATCAGGGTCTCTGGAGATTGATTTGTAGCCTTGAGCTTGTCCATGCTTGGCTACAATCTTCTGTCTGACCTCCTCAGACAATTCTCTGGCTTTCTTTCTTTTCTCCATGCTCATTGCGGTACACACAGTGACACAAAACAGGACCTTTTCTCTATTCATACTGGTTGAATGAGTGAATTTTATATTGCAGGCACCTGCAACTCGCCACAGGTGAGGTCAGTTCCAAAGTGAAGGAGAATCACCTGCTTGAAATCTAATCATTTCTAACTACTTCTAAAAGGTGCCAATAATTTTGTGCGGGCCATTTAAGGATTTCTGTGTAGAATAAGCTAAGACTTGGTAAATTTTTCTGGGTTTTGTGTTTTATTCCACTGCAAACCAAAGAAATACATATGTGGATACCAAAATATTTTTTAATTTCAACAGTTTTCTGGAAGGAATGGTGCATTATTAGAAACAACTGCAAGGGTGCCAATATTATTGGCCACGACTGTACTACTTACTTATATTGCTTCTGCCTTTCCCTTCTCTGGCTCCTCCCTCATACATGTTATACCTTCCCTGATGTAAACTGCCCCCACTCCCCTTTTCCTACCATCCTGTCCCTCCTCAGCCTCCTGTATAATTTATACCCAGGGATCAGGAGGTCCCAGTCATGGTTTGGTGTGGACCAAGTCTCAGTGACCACCACGATGTTCACTTCTCTTTGCCAACAGCGCCTTCAGGTCATCCATCTTGTTCCAAGACTTTGTGCATTCAGGGACACCACCTTCCACCTAGATTCTGAGCCTCCTTCCCTTCCCTTCCCTCCCATCTGCCATTCTCATTTCTCCCTGTTACTTGTGCCTCCCCCCCCCCACTGCTAACCCTTCCGTCCCTTCTACTGGTATGGGGGGAGGTCTCCATTGACGCCCCTCCTGAGTCTCTGGGCCTGCATGCCCATTTGCCCCCCTCCCAGTAGTTTAAATTTAGTATATGGGTTATGTTCCCCCTAGTTTGTCCATGAGGACCCTCAAGTCCCCACTACTGAGGTGCAGTCTGCCTGGTACAAAAAGCATTTTATTTGACCAGGTCTCCCCTCGGTGACCAATACAGTTGTACCCTTTCTCCTTGCACCATTCCCTCAGCCTGTCATTGAATTCTTCTGTCCTTTTCTTCTGACCGTGCTTGCTCTCGGTACTGGCAACTCGTCTGAGAATGCCAGTGATCTGGCTATCTCCCTGCAGGTCTTCCCTGTCACCCTGAATCTATCTTGTACTACCACCACCTCCTCTGGCTAGGTCGTTGGTACCTTTATGTACAACTATGATTGGTTTCCCTCCTACCTGTTTCACTGACTCCCTAATTCTTGGACACACCCTCTCCGCTGTCATCCCTGGCTTGCAGACCACCTTCCTACCTGTATTTGTGTACCCCTTCCTTCCCCAATACCTTTAATTATGGACTCCTGTAGAATTACTACCCTTCTGCCTCTTTTATTTTTTCCTCTCTCCCTTACTACACTGACTGCTGTACACTCTTCCCCCACCCAACTGCTCCCCCTCCACCTTGGTTAACATCCCACCCTTACTGTCCCCAAACCTTGCTTGCCTGACACCTCCATAGCCTTTACTTTTTCCTCCATCTGTTTTCCCACCCCCATGTTCTCCCCTTTCTGATCACCCCCACACACGCCTTCTTCCCTTCAATCCTGCCACCCTACCCACTCCCTCCACCCCTGCTTCACTCTCCATATTCCATTACTTGACAACCTTGTACAATCCTACCCTGTCTCTTGTTCTACTTCCCCAGCCCAGTTGTCTTAACCCAACCTCTTTCCCTACCTCTTGTTCATCCTGTCACAAACCCACTCAGCAGGTCAGCCCTCTACTCCCAAAGTGCCAACCTCCGAGTGCATGTTGAGAACAGTTAACAGAAATGAGGTAACCCTCCTGTCTGTTTTGTGGGTTCGAATCAACCTTTGGCCTCAGTTCTGGAGGGATTCAAACTGTGAACCTCTTGCTAGCGTACCCAATGCACAGGCTCAGAAAATTCTGTCTTCAGGGGGCCAGATATCTTTGCCTACAGGCACCTAACCAGGTATACAAAATGAACCCTTAAAAATTCTAAAAAAGACCTCAGATTACTCTTACCTTTTCCAGTTTGGTATCACTATTGAAGCTTATGCACAATGTCTGCTTTAACCATATATACTTCACTTGTTAAAGAAAAGAAATTCAAAGACAGACCAAGTAGACTCTAAAAATAGAGTTTTACTAAAATAGATAAAAGTATGTAAAACATAAAATACAGAACCATATATCACAAGAAGCATACAGTCTTTTAAAAGAACAAGGTTTTAACAGTGCAGTTCCTACTACAGTACTTATATTTTGTCTCTCTCTCTCTCTCTCTACCTGTATACTTGCTTAAAGTGCTCAAAGATGTTTCTTTGTCAGAGGTAGGTAGAGTGTCTCTGAAGAAAACAGAATACTGTTTAAAAACTCTGTTCGCCAACCCTTTGTGTGAGGTCACCTAGCTCCTCCTCTGTTTAATAAAAAATCATACACCCAGGGTGTTTTATCATTTTAGAAGGAAAGTTAATTAAGGTTACATCAGCAGAAACTCCTTTCCCCATGTGACCTCCCCAATCAAGTCTGTAAATTTCCTTTCATCTATGAGCAGTATCCCCTCTCACACAGACATCAAAGCATTTATGATTTCGCACCAGTGTGCCAAACCTGGTTTCCTCCTCGAAATGTCATAAAATGGATTCTGATTTCCCTCTTAGCAGTTAAAGCTATATTTAACTTGGATAAACAGGAGATTCTTGATTAAGGCCTGTTCTAGTCTGTAATTACCTTCTGGCCTTCCAGGTAACACCTTATATCTAAAACCTGTGTGTGTGTGTGTGTGTGTGTGTGTGTGAGAGATATCTCACATGCTGTCTCAGCATCTCTAATGAGAGACAGTCCATAACACATTTTTATATTACAAAAAAATGATAATGTACTCAGAACTGGCTGTCCACGTGTCACACACCCCATTTCACATCCAGATAGTGGGTGAAATCTATTCTTTAAAGGCACTTCTTTAAATGCTCCCACTTCTGTGCAACCTTGCGTCCCACCCTTCCCACTACACTTGCAATTCCCATCCCTGGGCTCCCTGGCCTTCTGAGGTACATTATCCCTGAATCCAGGGTGATCCTGCCTGCCCCTTCCCTGCATTCTGATTTTGCTCCCTGGGCATCCCCATCTATCTTTCTCTCCCTGCCCTACTTCTCTTTCTCTCACTCATACTCCCCAGTCCCCATCTGTGTTAGTGCTACTTCTGCCCTAGATGCTACAGGCTTCTGCACACTGGGCAACTCCTGTTCCCCACATCATCCTCAGGAAGCCTGCAGCCCCACAACCATTGCAGGACGCCACCCTCTTCCCACTGCCCTGATACCTGTACATGCTTCTGTTTCCTCACATCCTTCTGACTCTTGCCTCCCTTAACCCACCAGATATGTACCTCTATATATAAACCAGTTGGAGATGTCTGCAGCAACCCCCAAATCTTCTTGAGTCTCTGAACCCCTACCCCTTCTTTGATGCTCAATGCGAATGTAAGCTGACCCTAGATTGGGATCAGCTGCAATCCCCTTCCAACACCCTACAGTGTATTTGCTGCCCCCTCTTTACACTCCCCCCCCAGACTGACCAGCATGGCCTGCAGCCTGTAGTTCTCCTTGCAGACATCCTGCCGATACCCCCAGATGCTACTGTGTTAGACATCACACTCCTGCTTCATGGCACTCACGCTTGGGTCACTTGGAGGTATGAGTATTATATAGGGACTGAGTCAGAGTTCAGCTGCTGATCTCCTGCCCTCAGTCGGCCGTCTGGTGCCTCCTCCCTACACCCAAGTCCCACACAGAGGCCCTCACCAAAATTGCAACATTTCAAGTAGTACTGCAATTATAAAACAATACAGACCTCAGCCCTCCTACCACCCTCCAACAGCTGATCATGATCGCCACTGGCATCCACTTGCTCCTCCACACCCAGTGGTGTCTCCAACAGAATGAGCAGACTACACGGTTAGGCCTTTTTTCCTAATTCACTTATTCCCTTTAATATGCTTGTACCTGAAATCTTGTCTCCAAATCTTTTCCAGTTCTCTGTCTCTCTTGGGTGTGTACCTTGCCCTGTACCCCATCTGTGTTACCTCCAGCTTCCAGAATGCCTTCTGGTTGGAGGAGTGCTTACTAGGCCTCTCTCAATTGGGCATACTTGTTGTGGCTCTAGTCCCAGCATTCCCCTAAACAACTGTAATGCCCTTGTACCTCCCATGAAGGTTTAAATAGCTTTTGTCCCATGGCACCCCAGTCTCCTAGGAAGTGAACCCCTCTTGAGCAAACCACCCTTTTAACAAATCATTAAGTTGGAAGGTTTTCAGCTTCCTTGCCTTCTCCTCCATGTACTGTGAGGACATCTGGGAAAGTCGTAGTATCAGCCTAGTCCCTTGGCCCTCAGTGCCCTGAAATTGTCTTTAACTACCCCAATGGCTTTCGTGCCAGATCATTAATCCCAGCATGGACAGTTACATCTGTGCTCTCCCATCTCCCTAACTGGCCTTTCTATCCTAGGGAGTAACTGGTCTGCTGTTGTCCCTGGGAAACTGTGCAGTAACCTCCCCACCCGATCTGCGCTACAGACCACTAACGCAATACCCTAACAGTTGGGTCCCCCTTTATGAGAATTTCTTTCCAGCTGTCCCTTTTGGACTGCACCTCCAACAGCAGGCTTTGCTGTTGGGCTGTGGGGGCATCAGGGTGCTCTTTCCTGACCAGGGAGTAGCACGGATTACATTCCTGGGGTGGGGGAGTGGTTGCTTGTTGCTGTCCCAGAGCCCTTTCCCTCTCTTGAAGTAGAAATCCCTTGACTACTCCTAATACTCACCACCTTTCATCCCTGTTGTGAACCTTTGGGGTATACTTATCGAGAGAAGCTGCAGTGGACACCTGGCACCCACTCCAACCTTTTCTGCATCTGCTGTAATACTGTCCACACTACAACCAGTTTATATTGAAGTGCTTCAAGACTCTGACAGACCAGGAATCCTCCACAAGAATACCCTGAAGGAGTGTGGCTCTGCAGGACCTCACCCAAGGTCTTCCCGTGTGTCTACTGCCTATGGCATCTCTTGGTCCCCTGTCTGAGTCCCAAATACAATAAATCCTTGCCTGGGATGTTACACTTCTATATAGGGTCTTATTATTTCCTTGGGTTGTTTCCTAAGAGTCCTTGAGAAAAAAATCATTACTGCTGCAACGCAGCTAGGGTACTACGGATAGATTATCCCAAATAAAATACCTTGCTTCAGACCCGAGTATAAACCACGACCCAGCGTTACATCACTTAGGGTTTTAGCTAGGCTGTTATCTAATGTGGCTTTGCTATCACAGTGTACTGTCTAACAACCATGATCTTCAGCGTCACAAGATGGCATTTGATCTTCTGGAAGACACTTTATGCATTTATTACCGCACAAACAATATTGGATTTCCTTTGCTAAGTACTCTGCTAAGATGTTAGAGTCTTTCAAGTGTCATTGTTTTTTTGCCGTTTCATATCCTTCCTTATTTTCTCTCTTTACCTTGGCCTGTAAGAAAAAATGAGCAGTGTCTCCTGCGGACTACCCCGTGGACACCATCCTCCTGCTCTGCGGTCACTCATGCTCTAGGGTTGCTTGGTGCTACTGGTCTTTTCTAGCACAGGAAACCTCTGGCTAGCCCTAACCAGTTTCAGCTGGAACTTAAAGAAAGCTGTATTCAAATGGGGTCCGCCCCCTCAAAGGTACTTACCCCCAGTTTGCTTTTTATGTAAAAGCAGCATTTTCTTATTGCCACAAAGTATTTTAACAAGGAAAGTGCACTACCCAGAAGTATGGATTGTACACAGGGGGACTCCATTGTAACTGTAAAGTGCGATTGCCACACCGCTCGCTTCAGCCACATTTGTATTGAAGGCGGTGTCACGCACTTACAGTGTATGGAGTCCCCTGCATCCACTATACTTCTATGTAGCGGACTTTTCCTTGTTAAAATAAAGTACTTTGTGGCGTGAGAAAAATGCTGCTTTTCATATAAAAAGCTAAACTGGGGGTAAGCCCTGTGGGGGCAGGAGCCCCATTTGAAGACAGCTTTCCTTTAATCCCTTGGAATTGTACACCCTCTTGACCCACTTTCCCCTAAACTTGGGATCTTAGATTTTTTTTTTAAAAATCACCAGGCCCCTTGGGTTAACTTCGACACCATTATGCTCCTAAATGAAAATACTTCATATTAACACCCGAGAGCTATTATTCCTCACACTCTCCCTTTGCTGGCCCAAATTGAACTGCTCTTCTACAAATTATGGATCTGCCCCTCCATAAGTTGCACACCTCACATCTCTTGTAGAAGGGTGAGTTACAGCACCTACAAACTTTTCTTTAGAAAGTCATACTGTATACGCCGGCTGCCACCAAGTTCCCCATGTGTGCGCATCAGAAACCATGAGAGCAAAGTTTGAGTGGTTTGTGATGTTACCGAATCCTGAAATGGTATTACAGGCCTTAATACCGATGGTTTACTAGTTGTTGTTATTTGAAGCATATGGAAGTCTTAGGACATTCCATCCCATAATACTATCAGCCTGATGTCACAGCTATGCTGTCATCAGTATTTAGTGTTGCATTGATGGCATTATGGGATTTGAGTATCACTCTTTTCTATGGGGAAAACGTGTCATTCCAAATATATGGTACATACTAATGCTTATATTTGTTAGTAAGCTTTTCTATGGTAGATGTCACCGCTTTTACCACTATGAAATGTGCTGGTAAATATCACCTTACCATAACATTAATTTCTTCTATTTTCCTTTCTTAGCTGAGTAGTGGTGAAGAAAGTGGAAGTGGCTGTGATGGTGACCTTCAGGACTGCCGCATTGACTCTCCTGAGATTCATATTCTACCCAAAGTTAATCAAGATACCGGTAGATCATCTGACAGCTCTGTTGCAAGTGTTAGTCGTGTGTCTCCACTAGCTTTGCTCCTCAGCTGCTTGGCCTAGCCATGCACAGACAGTGGCGATAATTGCACATCGTACAGAAAGAGACTTGATTGTTGAGGAAATTAGCACCTGTTTTCACTTTTTACCAGCTGGTGACTTTGCAATTAAACTTTTAACAGTTTTATAATGGACAGAAGTGTACAGTTTTACATTTTAAAAGAGAGTTGCCCTGCAACATGTCAATGCCAGTTTCACAATTTTGTTTAATCAGTAGCTGATTCTGATATGGGACTTGGATTCCATTCAGCTCTGTACACCAAGGAACAATTTTTAACATGTGGCCAGAAGTGTATATACAAACCTGTAGTTAGCTATGCATTTGTGTTTTGTCACCTTCCCTGTTATTTTACCACACAGTTTCAACAAAGAAAGATAAAATGCCTTGGTATGTAAAGAGAAGATGCTTCAGGAATAACATCTGTACAGAGACAAGTTTAATTTATAAGGGCCTCCCACAGAAGAATGCAGCACCTATAATGCACAGTTAACTTGTTTCTTGCAAATCATTTCCTGAATGCCTGTACCATGTTCATTGCTATGGACTGAGAAGTGAAGTAGAGGTGTTGTGTGAGTATATTGTAGCACAGAATATAGGCATAACGGTCTCCTGTGCCATTTCATGAAGCATTAAGTACTAGTGTATATGTTATACGGCATTAATATATTTGCTTACCTTGGAAGAGACTGCAGAAAGTTACAATATCAACATGTTAAGATGCACAAAACCTTTCTGTACGTGACAGCAGTGTCAATTTTTTTCCTTTTTGCTATGAGCCACTTTTTTATCTTTTGTAAAGTTATGGATATTCATCAGAATTTCACTGAGCCAAAGTGGATATCATGTCTAGCTAATTTAACTTCTTAAGAAAAACTATAGCAGTCATGATCTTTTTAAACTGCTTTTAAACTTAATACATGCATAATTAGGTGTTTTGCATGATCCAGGAATTTGCATGTTTGTACAGCAATTTGAGCCTAAAAGTATAACTTTGTTCTACAATGGAAAGACCAAGAAAGCATCAGCCATTTCTGCAGGTCTCTTCCAGCTTTGTACAGCCAGTAGACTCCTCCGGGATTTGATTTCCAGCTTTAAGAACGTCTACAAAACCTTCCTTCAATCCCAATGTTGGTTATAATGTTAATGATCTATTTTTATATCTGACATTTAACTACTTGTAATCACTAGCTCAGGGTCAGCGTTTCTTTAAATTGTTTCCATATCTTTACCAAATTTCTGAAATATCGCAAAAGTCTAATCCTTTGGCATTTACAAAAACATCCTGGAGGTTTTAGCTTATTTTAATAGTAGTAATCAGTTATTTATTGAACCCTTTTTATTAATAGGAGAGGAGAACTTTGGCTGGAGAATTCTCTTAAAAAAAAAAAAATAAAATCATGGAAGCCTAAAAATAAAGGAAGGGTTAAAGACTTGTACTCGGAAAGAACAGACTGTAAATAGTGTTTGATGATTTTACCTTTCGAGAAGTTGGAAGATGTGCTGTTACTACCTCATTTGTGAGGGATTTCTATTATAACTTTCAGGCCACTTCCCTTCTATTAGCTGGACAAGGATCTGGTTACTGGAGGGATGCATCAGTAGAGTTATTCACATAGACGCCGTAGCTTTAATAATGTTGTCTTTCCCAGCACAGAGAACTGAGTCAGCATTTCTAGTTAGTTTTACCAACTAGAGTTCTAAAAGAATTTCTAATGTCATATTTGGTTAGTGGTGCAGTTATGGTTTTAAAAAAAAAGTTGCCCTGGGGGCTGTTTTTTTAATTTTTATTTTTTTGTATCTACCGGTACCTGAGGAAGGCTGACCTTGGCATTAGTAAATGTGTCTTTGAACAGTAAGCTTTGAGTTTTAAGCCTTGTAAGCAGGCTGAATGCAAGTGTAAATATATTGCCACGGGGTCTATCTGGATAACATTCTTGGCTTATATCCTGCTGGCAGGCCAGCAAAGGAGCGCTATGAAGTTAAAACAAAATGAGGTAAAAAAAAATAAACCTCATCTAAGCAACAGCTGATTTTTTCCAAAATCTAAACTTTCAACTACATGTGTTGATATGTGTAAAATTAACTTGTAAATTCTTTTTGCTTTCAGTCCCTTGCCCAGTGCATACCCAAAACCGTATGATTTTTTTTTTTATTGTTTTAAAAACTAATCATCTTACTAATTAATATTGGCTGCTAATGCGGTTATAAAAGAAGACAATTCAGGAAATTCTAATTGAGTTACAACACTTTCCTAGTAATTGATTTTTTTATTGACATACAAAACCTGTGCTATAAAAATTGAAAGATTGTCACCTGGTTACAGAAAAAAAAGATTAAACATACAAGTCTAGAAACTGACATTCTTTGTGTGTGTTTTCACCTTGTTCCCATAATTTTATTGTATAATTTTGTTGCAAAGAACTGTTGCTCTTTACAGTTCATTGTTAGGTGAATGCTGACATGTACAACTGAAAATGCAAGGACAGAGAGGCACCTTGTGACAGACCACAGGTTTGAACTATACTCTGCCTTGGGACTATGGCTTAAATCAACATCCGGGAATGAACAAATATGGTTTATTGGGGCTGGCAAAGGTACAGTTTAAATATTATCATGTTAATGTAGCTTTTCCTAGGCTTATAGTGAATGGAGTTGTCATCAGCAGAACTCAATTGCACTACAATAAATACTCAAGTGTCAAGCCAATCCGTTCACCATTGCTAAGAGTATTTGCATGAAAACAGGTACTTTGTTCCATTAAACATGATTGCATGAACATGAGAGGAGGTTGTGAGGGTGTAGTACTTACAAAAGACCATGATCGCTTCCCTTCCGACCTTGCATGCATTATAGGGGAACTTTGAATGCTCATGGGTAAAAACTGGAGGGGTGGGACTGCTGTCCCCACATAGGTTCTGGTACCTTTGGTTTCATATGCATTTATTAGGGTTAGGGCTGAGTTTGGGAAAATGAGAGAGTGCCTCAGAAAAGCACTAGCAAACGGACAAGAAGGAGGGGTGGAGGAACAATGGGGAATAATCAAAATAGCCATCACAGAGGCAACAAGCCTTTGTGTGAAACAAATCAACAAAATGAAGGAAAAAACCACTATGGTTCTCAAAAGAGGTGGAAGGGAAGGTTAAGGAGAAAAGGATAGCATTCAGGAAATATAAGGAAACACAGAAGGGGCAGGACAGAGAACTTTATCAGTTAAAGCAGAAGGAGGCAGGGAGGCAGTCAGAATAGCAAAGGCACAAACTGAGGAAAAGATAGCCAACTCTATTTAGAAGGGAATAGAACCTTTATAGATACATTAGGGAGCAAAGAAAGACCAAGGAGGGATACAGAGACTTAATAAGGGGAGGGAATGTGGGCAGAGGGTGACAGTGACAAAAGCAGGGATACTGAACAAATATTTCTGCTCAGTATTCACAATGGAAGAGGAGGGAGGTACCTAAACCAAACAAAGAAACACTCTGAATGGGGGGGGGTGGGTCGATACCAGTCCATTCACAGAAGAAAGGGTTTTGAAAGAACTCTTGAAACTGAGGGTGGACAAAGCAATGGGACCTGATGTGATTCACCCCAGAATTCTAAAAGAACTATGGGTAGAACTAGTAACGCCACTGACTACTCTCATTTAACAAATCATGGGAGGATGGGGTGGTACCTGAGGACTGGAGGAGGGCAGATGTGATTCCACTCTACAAAAGTGGGAGTATGTCAGAGGCAGGAAACTACAGACCAGTTAGTTTGACCTCAGTGGTAGGGAACTGATGGAATCACTCTGAAGGAAAGAATTGTTGAGTACCTAGAGGCCAGTGGGGCACACAGGACCCAAGGCAGCATGGTTTCACAGCATAAGGTCATGTCAGACTAACCTAATCAATTTATTTGACTGGGTGACCAAAGTAGTAGACCAGGGAGGGCTGTGGATGTGGCCTACCTAGATTTTAGCAAGCCATTAGACACAGTCTCACACAAAAGATTAATATACAATTAGCCCCCTTGGAGTGGGTCCCAGGTGGTAGCCTGATAAAAACTGACTGGACAACAGGGACGAAAGGGTAATGGTAAACGGAGTCCACTGTGAAGAAAGGAGGGTAACTAGTGGGGTACCACAGGGTTCAGTACTGGATGGCCCCTCTTTAATGTCTTTAATTGACATTGGAGAGCACCTGGAAGGAAAAGTATCTCTCTGCAGACGACACAAAGATCTGCAACAGGGTTGATACACAAGGTGGAGTGGAACGGATGAAAAGGGACTTGGCAAGGTTGGAGAAATTGTCAAATATATGGCAGCTCAGATTAAATGCAAAGAAGTGCAAGGTAATGCATCTGGGAAACAAAAACCCAGGGGAAGAGTACACAATGGGGGATGAGATAATAAAAATCGAAAGAGACCTAGGAGTAATTATATCAGATGACCTAAAGATGGGCAAGCAATGTGAGAAGGCAGTAAGGAGGGGTGGAGGGATCTGTGCAAAGACATAGACAGAGTGGAGGCTGCTCAGAGGAGGGCAACCAAAATGGTGTCAGAGAAAAAGAGATGTGCAAGAACAAGGGGGCACAATTTGAAGATAGAGGGGGATGGCTCAGAGGTAATGTTAGTATTTTTTTCACAGAGAGGGTTGTGGATGCATGGAGCAGCCTTCCTGAGGAGGTTGTGGAGTCAGGAACAGGTGGGAAAATTCAAGAATGCATGGGACAGACATAAGGCAATTCTAGTGGGGGGTAGGAGGAAGTAAGCTGTTGATTAACTAGAATCTGCAGCTTATCCATCAGGTAGGGAAATGGGCAGACTAGGTAGGCCAAGCAGTCCTTGTCTGCCGTCAAAGTCTATGTTTCTATGGGCAAAAAGTGGGGGGGGCAGGGCTGCTGTCCCCACATAGGTTCTGGCACCTTTGGTTTCATATGCATTTATTCAACTGGACGAATAAGACTGGATAGAGTAGTGGTGATGGTGGTGGGGATTTAGTCTAGGACTGGGTGTAGGTGCAGCAGAATTCTGATACTCCATTGAGGTACAAGGGGCAAAAAGGTCAGCATGAAGAGAGAGAGAAATACAGACCTTTACAGTATAATGGCGAATGTGATGCATGACACAAAATGAGTTGGAGGGTGAACTTTCTGAGCCAAGCTGCAATGTATTATGGCTCAGGGAGACCAAGGGAAATGATGGAATAAGCTGAGATACATGGGTAGAAGAGTGTAGTTTCTTCATGGGGGGGCAGGAAAGATCATAGGATGGTGTCTGCTTTATTCCAAGAAAGGGATAAAAGCAAGCGAGAAGAAAGGAATGAGGATAGACTACAGCCCTTCCAAAAGCCGTGAGTAGAATTAGGCTGCTCAGGTATCAAAAATACAATCTGGGAGCTTGTTGCAGACCACCAGGTGATAAAGTAAAGCAGGACTTCAAATTGGCTGATGAAATAAAAAGCGCAGCAACAGTGTTGCCAGTGGATTTCGACCTACCTGACATTGACTGTGAGCTGAAAAGGGCCCAAGGTTTAGCAGGGACAAATTTCTCGTCCATTTGAAGGACTGTTTCCTTCATTAGCATGTCTGGCATGAGACAAGAGGAGATATTCTTGATCTGCTACTGAGTAGCAGGGATAACATAGAGCAGTAAATGTTGGGAAGCTGGTGGTAGGGTCACCACCTTTGGATGAGGTAAAAACTGGATGATAAACCACACCCCAAACTCTGCCTCTGACTCCACCCCTTTTTATGACTGGCAAGTATATCGCTCCTCCTCCAAAGCCATTTGTAATGTCGGAATAGACATTACTAGTGATAGGAAATCATTTTTATACTATTATTTATTTGATTTATTTATTCAGTAATTTATTGTTATTATTTGGCAACCAGGTTACCTCCCATAGGCCACATAGCCCATTTTACAGGAGTGACCCAGTAGCACAAGAAGGTTATGTGACTTGCTCAGGGTCACACAGTATGCAAGTGGAGGTTGTGGGAATCAAACTCAGGTCTGCTGGATGTGCCAAGCTCATCCACAGCTTATTGCTCAGCCGTCTGTTAAACACTCTCCCATTTTCCTTTCCATGTCAGTCATGTATTCTGATGTTTTGACCAATTTTTGATAACTTAATTATCAATGTTTTTGGCGCCTTTAATACTGATCTATGTTCCCCTTTACTTCAGCAGCTACTGCTGTTTCTTTTCATATTTCTAAGACATTCCACAATTTCAGACACACCATTCCATGCTGTTCATCTGAATGACCTGTAAAAGTGTAGCTAATATCATGGAATGTTCAGGTAATACAAAAAGGAGTGCAAATGTAGTGATAAAGGCAATAAAAGTTAGATTATTAATTTAACAAAAATGGGTCTAAAGCATACCAGAATATAGGACAAACAAAGAGAAACACATGAGAGCACATAAAGTTGTAAAAACTGTTTCCTGTTATAACAGTAAGTCAGTACTTAAAATTCAGAGTGGAAAAGATTAGGTTGATTTACTGCTAATGTTCTTAATGGCCATACTTTACACCTCCCAGACGGTCTGGTTTTACAAACAAAGGCAGGTCTGAATGACTGACTGTGACATCAGAATTTCTTTGTAACCTGGACATGCAATGCAGCGAAAACAGTGAATGATTTGATATATCAGTTTTAAGAGTATATGAGGACTCAAAATGTCCCACAAACTGGACTGCATTTAATCAAAACTGGATAAACTGGATAAAATAAGGACCCTAAAACAGGATTATCCGTCAAAACTGGATAGGTGGCAACCCTGCTGGTGGGTGAATGTAATGGGAATAACTTTGAGGTGATGGGGCAAGCTGCAGAGTAGCCATCCTAATCTTTTGCTTTACCACAGAGAAGTTTATCTCATTAATGTAATTCAGTATAGCACTTTCCCCATGTGGCAGTATCATTCAGGGTAACACATAAGCTGAAAAGTTACCTTGTGCACAACAAGATAACGCTTTGACTAATGTGATACTTTGAATAATATTGCCATAAGGGAAAAATGATGTCTTGGCAGTACCTTAATATGGTAATCTTTTCTGTGATAAAACTGAAGATTATTATAGCTATGACAGTACTTTACCAAAAGTAAGACCAGGACACTGTTTGATTAGCTGAGAAAAACGGTTGTGGCTAACTTGATGAATGCACCAGTGTGTGTGAGCAAATGCCAAGTGGGAGACCTTGAAGCAAACTACAGTTAAGGCTATAGGACTTTCGGTGACTTTGCCTACCTGACTGCAGCTGCCTTAGTGTACTCTCTCCAGCACGGTCATCCAAAGCCTCCAGATAACTACAGGTTTGACTAAAATATCATCAAAACTTCACGCCATGGTGTAGAATCATAAAGCTAATAAATAACCCAAAAAAAAACAGAAGGCCTTGGATTGGACCCTGACAAAACCAACAGTGAGAGCTTCAGTCTGTTAGCATGGAAGGCCCTCTTGTCGAGTTCTTGAAAATTACACAACCTCAGCTTGTAAAACCAGAAGTCCTCAAAGAAGAGATACAGGGATGGCACTCAGAAGCTGCAATTGCAGAACTGCACTCCGAGATATGGAGGATCAGATTATTCAAGCATGATACTGTGCTCTAACCTTTTCCTGAAACACTCGAGCAGACCATATGGAGAAGGCCATCACACAATTAAAATGTACCCAAACACAATTGGAAGCCATGTTCTTGAATCTAAAATGTTGGCTGAGACATGAAAGCCTTCAAGTATATGGTATTCTGGAAGGATCAGAAGGAACACGGATGATGCCTTTTTTTTTTTTATTATTTGGAGAAACTATTCTCCCAACCCTTACTCTCCTGGAAGACTTTCAGTATAAACTTTAGAGGGCCCATCAGGCCCTAGGCCTCAAGCAATCTCATCCTGCTGCCTGACCTCATTCAGTCATGCTTCAGCTCCTCATCTTTGCAGTGAAACAACAGAACTTGTATATAGCTTGAAAGAAAAAGGCCTGGCTCTATCAGGACACTTGTTTCTACAGAAACTATGACTACCTACTAGCAGTCGTACCTAGATGCATGACACAAAACCCATTGGTTTGTGTCTTTCGTCAGCACAGGCTTCATTTTCATACCCCCATCCAGCCAAACTCACAGTAGTTTTTCCTTGGGGGGAACCGTTATCTTCCAGACGGAGGAGGAGGAACTTGTCACAGTCACAACCGCAGCATTGAAGCCATACTGACTGTACAACCACACGCTCTGATAAAGCAGCAACTTGAGCACTACTGTTTAGTAGTATTTATTGTCAGGCATGACTGAAAAACTTCCTGTTTAAAAATAAAAAAAAAACTTAGCAGATCACAGGCCTTCACAACCTAAAGATCGCATCCATACTGCTGTTAACATGGTTTCAGGTAACCATGTTAGTCTTAAAGTGTGCTTAAGCCTCTCCGTGCAGGGTTTGAGCATGGCTTTAGAACACTGTTTATAAAATGGACACTGAGATCCTCAAATTGTGATTGGCCTAAAATAATCATCTGGTCATGCATGAATGCAGTACTACCAATGCTCATCCTGGTAGTTTGCCTAATCGCTACACTGTGTAGAATTTTAGAAGAATGCTTAGAATAAAAAAATGCTTGCCCACCATTTTTGCCGTTCGCTAACACAGTACTATCTCCAGCCCCATCCTGTCCTCTGTTTCTCTCCGTCTTCAAGCCCATTGCTGTGTTCAGCCTCCGGACCAACAAAAAATATAACTCTCACACACATACCAACATAAAAAAGAAACATCGTGAGCATTCCATGTGATTTTGTTCCCCCTCCCCATTGCAATAAACAGCCTTTTATAAGATACGGTTTACTTGCAATTTGGGCTCATGACTCTGGCCACAGCGCTGACTTAGTCTGTGTCACTTGCAGCCCTCATACATCACCCAGAATCCTTGAAACAAAATTTATGTAACAAAATAATTAAAAAATCTGTTTTTAATCTGTTGCCTTTCAGAATGAGCCTGTGAGCGATAATGTGCCGGTGTGTGTGTGTGTGGGGACAGGATTTCGAACGGGGTAGGGAACAGTAGTCTGCTGTTCCATGTTTCCGGTCATTGAGCTAATTACTCGGTTGGGGGGATGGCAGTAAAGTGCACGACATAAATGTAGAAGGTTTAACAATCCTGAGAGCTGCCAAAACGCCAGTATCTCTCCATGTTATAGTTCTACAGTATAGATTTAAGCAGTGGATTGTGAGCACAAAATACTTCTCACAACCGATTTCAATGACAAAACAGTGAAACCCCGGCTTAACTTGACTTTTTTTTTTTTTTATTGTTTATTGTATTACTTTTTTTAACCAATGGGCCACTGATGGTGGTGGTGGTGGGGGGGTTGAGTGGGGAAACTACAGAACTACAAGCAAGGAATCTCCATTAGGGCAAAAAACCTAAAGCAAAGCTGTAAAAGCAGTGTAGTCCTAGTAGGTGGCAGGACTGCTTTAGCTAAAAAACACGTATTAGTTACTATTTTCTTCTTGCTAAAATGTGTGTTCTAATAATTATAACTATGTTAAATATAAAGACCCATTTTATAAGTGCAATGAGACCCTCAAGGATGTGGGTGGTAGTTCCAGGGGCAATAAGGCACAAGGCCCACAACCCATGCCTCATTACACGCCCCCCGGGGTGCAGTGATCATGCTACCACCCACACCCTGGCACGTCTTATTGTTTGCTTGCAGCATAGGTTTTACCATGCTACACTCTGGACACAAAACTTTTAAACTGCTTTAACAGAGTTACAACAGTTCAGAAGCTCTAGTGTGGACAGAGCCATATAGACATAAAAGCTCCCTTCCATACCTTCTGGAGGTAACTACCCACGTGAACAATTCTTAATCCAGGAATTGTAACTACTGTGTATTGTTCACTGCCTTAACAATTCAGTGATTGGGGTGGGTTGCAGTTTTTTTTTCCTCACTCACATGTTGCAACTCCAGGTTATAGGCCAGTGAAGCTTATTTTTTTGGGGGAGACTGGTTTAATTTGCCTTGTGAATTTCTTGTTTAATGTGTTTTTACACGTGATCACGTGGATAACCTGCGGCACTGCACGACTGCATTGCCACTCTTTTATTCTCTCTCGTATGAAATGTACTGCAGGTCAAGCTGCCTTCTTGTTCCATTTCCCTAAACTATGGGGCTCTCCTCTCCCTTTTATTCACTCTGCTCCTTCCTTTCCTGCTGCTAAAGCTCTGCTCTGTGATTTCACTTCTCCTCCGTGATTTTACTTCTCACTTCTGCACTTGTTTCAGATGTTGGTTTGAACCCCTTTCACCTGTAACTCCCATCATTGTTTTCAGCGCTCCGTGTTTCCATAGCATTATTAATTCCCTCTGTTCCTTATTTTGATATGTTGATTAGTATTTATTATTTTGATATACTTATTTTCATTCTTCGTATTTCATACTCTATATTCTGTATCTGTTCTCTCCTCCTTTCTTTCCTTCCCCCAGGACACACCTGGAAATGAGCTGATACCAGCTCAGCATGTCTTTCCTGGTAAAACTATTGAAATAACAAATACTGCAAGTTTACTTTCCAAGTCATTTGGAGAAGAAAGGAGAGGGGAGCCGTGGGCTTGCATATTAGGGTGGTCAGGGTCTCTCTTGTCAGAAGCCCAAGGCCTAATCTGAGTTAGGGAGGTTTGACTGATAGCCCTGCAGCAACATCTCGGAGATGGCCATGGGGTGAGGATTTTCTGAGACCTGCCATCAGGGGGATACTTAAGCCTAATGGGAAGGACTCTAGAATGTTCATTGGCGCCTCTACCCCCGCCAAGTTTTTATATTTCCAGCTACATATGAAGTCGCTTCCATGTGACACGACATAGCATTGATGTAAATGTCCTCCCTCTATATAAAAGAATGTCTGCTGCAACAACCACACTAACCACCAGGGTGCCTCTAGAAGGGCCAGTATTTCTGCTGGCCAGTCTATATCTGGTCTCTGTATAGCACTGGGACATGTACATTGGAAACCATAGGTGTTAATGGCTCCATTCACGTGGGACGTCTGTGGACACTCCGCGGTTACTTCACATCTATTGCATCATCCTGGGACAGCTGCAGGAGGTTGTGGCAGTTTAACAGGCCGGTGGGAGGGAGGTAGGATCAACCAGATATGATCTATATATTTAAGCAACCATAAGTGTAAAAAAACTTAAAACACTTTGTGAAAAAGCTAATCTGGACATTCCTTACATCGAGGCATGGCCCGATTACATGTGAATGTTTCCCTTTAATATAGAGGAGGATTTGGAGGATGAGAAGAGGGATGAAGAGCCTTACGAGCCGGACTTATCTTTCAATTTCACCCTCTCCTTATATAGTGAGGATTCTGTGGTCTATACCCCCGGGTCTCTTTCTGAAGATCACTGTTTCCAGGCCTTGCTTAGAGAAATCCAGAATGTCATGGGCTTTGAGGGTGAAGAAAAAACTCTAGCAAAAGAAATTGAATGGAGTTCTTGGAGGTTACAGCTTCACCTTCAATTGTAGTGCTTCCAGTGTATCATGCATTAGAGAATGCTACACTTGCCGACTGGCATAGGCCTAATACCATGCCTGTAGTGCCCAGAAAGGCTGATAAACTTTACTCGGCTCTGTCTGTCTGTTATGCCTTATTATGCGTCTTAACCTGAAACTAATTGGTTATCATGGTTGCTCATGATCTCTCTAGGCCTCTAGACACATGAGTACTTGGCCTTCTGATGAAGAATCCAAGAGGCGGGATGTTATGGGCAAACTTATGCCTCTGCATTCTTAGGCCTAAGAATTGCTGACTACGAGGTTTACATGATAACGCTTCAGAATGGCCTATGAAAATCAACGTCCAATATTCAGGCTTTGCCTGATAGTCCTGCAAAGACTGAATTGTGTTAGGCTGCTTCAGTAGGTACTCGTACTGGAAAGCATCTGTTATCCGTGTATATGATGCCTCTAATGCTTCTGCCAGGGACCTACAGCATCTGCCTTTGGGAGGTATTCCTGGCTCAGAGTAGCTGGATTTTTTTTATATTTTATTTTTATTAATCAAAGAGAAATTTAAATTCATTACACCAATTTCATCTAATAACACATTTCAAAAACCAAATTCAAATACAACAATCCAAAAAAGTATAAAGAATTATTTTAAATTTTATGGGGGGGTCTCCAGTTTACTATTATGTAAATCAAAATCGAGAGCCCATTTAACTAAATAGAAATTAATAATTATAACTTTTCCCATACTCCAAGCTTTAATCGTCCCATCGAAAAAGAACATTGTAAAGCTTATTTCAGGCAACTACCGATATTTTGATGTATTATTTAGGTGGAATAAAGCCGAACAGCCAAGAGCTGAAGTTCCATTTACAAAATCAGGTAGACATGGGTATATATTGAGTATTGTCCACTGTTTCTTCATCTTCTTGCTCATCCAAGTCGGATCCAAAATCTGTTGGCAGGGCAACATTTTTTTCATAAAAAGCCTGTGCTGCGTCTAATCAAAAAAAAAAAAATCTTTATTCTGAAAGGTAACCTTCAACTTTGCAGGGACTGTAGTACAGCAGATACACCTGCTTGTAAGAAGTCAAATCTAACAGTTAAAAAGATACTTCCTTTGTCTGAGTTGTGAGACAAAAATCCAGGTATAGGTAAATTTTGGTACTCTCCTATATGAATCGCTTTTTTTCTTGAAAGTAACTGGATTTGCTGCTGATGTACAACAGGCTGCTTTAAATGCCCCTTTCAGGGGCTCCAAGCGGTTTGGAAGTGACATTAAAAATGCACTTGAGCTTCAATCATCCAAAATGATTGTAAAGTTCATTAAATCTCTGAACCCTCAGCCTGGCAGGGGGCATAGTAGAGGCTAATTTCATAGACCTGTAGCCCATGGTTGCTGAGGCTACCATTAACAATCCCATGGTCATGGAGGCAGTCCCCATCCTGGTCCCTCCATGCCTGATGCTTATTCCATGGTGTCCATAGGTGTCTGTCAAGGCAGCTCTGCCACCTGGTATGTTCTGACTCTCCATTTCCAACCTCCACTGTTGTCTCCAGGGGTACAAGTGGGGGGAAGGATCTCCATTCATTTGACAAAATGGAGGGAGATCACTACAAATGGGTGGGTGGGTCCTGGAAATAGTGGAAATGGGGTATGCTGTGGAGTTACTGTCCCATATTACTGTCCATCCCTCCAGTTCATCCTCTGCCTCCTTCTCATTATTCTCTGGGTCACTTGTCCTTTTTGAGAGGAGTACAGTCACTAATTCACAAGAGAACAATCTAACTTCTGCCTCCCAAAGAAAGGAACAGGGAGTTCTATTCCAGATGCTTTCTATTCCAGATACTGTCCCAAGTGGACAGATCTGCGTCTTGTACTGGATCTCAGAGACCCAAACATGTTCATTGAAAAATGAAACATTTCAGATGGTGACTCTTCAAGCTTTTGTCTCTGCTGCAAAGGGTGATTGGCTCTGCACCCTTGTTATGAAGGATGATTACCTTCATGTCGAAATTCAAAAATGCTATAGTCAGTATCTCTGCTTTTTGCTGGAGGGCAGCCATTATCATTTCCAAGTCTTGCCCTTTGGATTATCCTCTGTGCCATGGGTATTTACCAAATGCTTCATGTTTGTGGCAGTAGCTCTCTGGAGAGAAGGGCTTTATATCTTCCCATATTTCAATGACTGGCTCCTGAAGTGCCCGTCCGGGGAAGGAGTCCAGTACACATTGTCCAGAACAAAACAATTGTTCAAGGAACTGGCTGTTAGGTCGGTGTACAGAAATCCATACTAGTTCCCTGTCGGCACCTCCAATACATTGATGTGGTGCTGAACCCAGCAGTGGGCAATGCATTTCTGCCTGCTGACAGACCAGATGCCCTGCTTGCCTAGGCCTGGCTGGTACACAGGAGTCACTATGTCTCGACATGGACAGTGCTCTGTCTCTTGAGACTTATGGCCACTGTCGTGGTGACAGTTCTCTGTGCCCACCTCCATATGCACATATGGTGCACCCTCTATTATCCGCCACTCTCCTTATCCGCCAGCCTGACCTCCTCTACCATTGTGTCTCTATGTAAATTCCCTCTATCTGCCACCCTCTCTGTCTGCCATCCGCCAGCACTTCCTGGTGTACAGGCCGTATCTTTTTCATGTGTTTCTCCCTCTGTTATCCACCACATCACTGGTACTGATACAGTGCATTATGGTCCCAATTTTTTGGTTGTTGTAAATGCCTTAAGAAATATTTTACAGTGCACTGCTGAGGACTATGTTACCTTTAATAATGGCTGTGAGGTTTTTAGCATCACTGATGAAGCAATTACTGAAACTGGTAGGGGTGAAGAAACTCATATTAGAAGCAAGGGTTGATTTAACTTTGTGTTTCTTGTCCAGGGAATAGTTCAAATTGACCTGGACTAATGCAGCTAACCCTCTACTTGCCCATCTTGACTAGTGCAGGTCTTTCATGTCTATCAATGAAGTTAAAAAAGTCCATACTTTAGCAGGCTCTGGTCCTTGTGCTAATCCCCTTCATTGTTTCAGGTGGCCAGGTATGATTAACAGCTCTTTAAGAGCTGCAGTTACCTGGCAGTTCAAGGTGGGAACCCCACAAAAGGCTCAATGTGGGTCATTATCTCCTCATTGTTCTGGGTTTCCAACTAGTGTCCAAGCTGTGATCAGGGGTAGAATGCTGTTAAGTCACTAGCTCTCAGTGTTGAGTTTGTGTCTCCATAGCCCAGTTTACACTACCAGCTTTGAAGCGCATCAGCTGATGCATTTCCAGTTGAAGCGCTGCAAGCTTGCTCGTATGGACACTCACCATTCGCGATGTGAGTGCAGCTGAAAATGCCTTTTCTGCCGCCCGAAATCCTGGGGATGTGTACCAGCTGGCAGGCTTTCCCCATGGCATAAACAGCTGCTGCGCTCATCTGCTACTCAAACCTTACCGTCCCTTGGTGAGTCAATGGCGCGACATCTGATTGATGCCCACCTGTCCCCGTGGCCACACACCTCTCAGCGTGATCATGTGGCGCTAACTGCCGGGAGTGTAAACACACGAATTTGGCAGTCAGTATACAGTGGATCTAATGAATGTGGTGCGTAAGTACAGTGCACCCATAGTGTAAGCAGGGCAAAAGTGTGTCTTGATGAGCCTCACAATATTAGGGCCAGTGACCCTCATTTTCCTACATTTTGAGTATCACTGCCTAACACTTCAGTGACAACATGTTAAGAGGTATATAGTGTCAGCATAGTGTCTTCCATTCAGGTGGTGGGTTTTTGCCTAGCCTCCATAGTCACTCCCTCTCCCTTCCCAGTCTCCCAGCTGTGCACTTTCCCTGGACACCACTGCAGGATGATGAGAGAGGACCGAGATGCTAAAATGATTTTTTATTTTATTTTTGGGGTTCAGAAAGTATACCATAACATCATTTTGGGTTATCAGGCATCCCATATCCAATGTTTCACAGGACATAAGACAAACAAGAGAACCCCTCAGTTAGTGTCGTGGTATAGAAAACATCATTAATCCCGTACTCCCCCTACTTAATCTGTTCCTTTCTATATTTACCGTCTAAATATCTAAACCTATTAAATGGTGGCTGTAAGAGGTTGTATCATTTTAAATCCAGTTTGTCAATCTCTGTACTGGGTCCCATGTTTTATTACAGGTGCTTATTTTACCTAGACTAACATGATGAAAAAATTACCACAGTAATGTTGTTTCTTTTAAAGGAATCCTAATGTATTCTGACATGCAGTGAGACATTCCTGTTGTACTGCCTCAGAGACAAAAGGGTTAAAGCCTACATTCTAAGTAGGCACACACTCAGTTTCAAACCACTGTCCACTGGTATGTTCTGTGCAACTGTCAGATTCGATTACGAGCAACTAAAAAAACAGAGACTCTAAACTAATTGATTGAAAATCAGTATGAAGATATATATTAAACCACAGGATACCCCACCAACCCTAGTGAGGGGATGAAAGACTCTAGTCACTGATGCCCAACAGATAACCAACTTAAAGGATCAACAACAAAATGTAACAGCTGGAGTGTGGAGACTCCAGGTTCTGGTAGGGGAGGCAGGGTGGGAGGTCAGAATACATTAGGACTCCTTTAGAAGAAGCAACATTACTGTGGTAAGTAATTTTTACTTCTGACTACAAGAAGTCCTAATGTATTCTGACATATGCAGACTACCAAGCAGTTCCCTTGGAGGTGGGCAGAGAACCTATTTAGGAAATAGACTGTGCAATACTGCGGTACGAAACCTAGCAACACTTCTGGCTTGCATGCCCAGACTGTAGTGCCTGGTAAATGTGTGTACAGTTTTTCAGGTAGCTGCTTTACAAATCTCCAATAAGGGAATGTCCGTGGCAACTGTATATTTCCTATCTGCCCTCTTATCCACAAGAGGGACAGAAGTAGGAGTACTTAATATCTTTGAGGTCTGTCTATTCAGAGATCTATGTATGGGTATCACCAATCTCTTTCTGGCAGATACATTGATCATCTCCACATAATCTGGCTCTTGCTCTCTTCTAAGGATTCATGAGCCGGTAACTGGAGAGTTTCAGCCACTTTCTTCGTGAAAGAGAAGTGGGTGAGAGCATCCTCTGGCTGCATAGGTGGAGAACCCCCTCCTTCATGTTCAGGGGAGACTTCAGGTTCAATGGGACCAAAATAGTCCTCCTCTTCCTCATATTCCTGCTCCCTGGAACAATCAACATCAAAAGGGTCGGGTAGGACCTGAGAACCAGGAGTTTCACACGGTTGAGGAGTAACTGGATGCTGCAGCGGTTCAGCCGACCGGTTTGCAGTGACTGAATAATGCGTATAGCATTAGCAATTTCTTCAGCAGTTGGAACTGCAACCGATCGAGGCCTAGCAGCTGGTTTGGTATGTTTTTTCTTCTCTTTTTGAGGTAGCCATTTCAAGGGCCGTCTCTGTGGTTCGCTTGGTAGGAGTATCGCCCTGGTCAGAGAGCACTCCCTCCGGTTCCTTTGAACTGGACAGGCCATCCGTGTTAGCGGACTTTTCAGCCATTTTCTCATTCAGTCGGTTAAGACACCTGTGTAACGTTGACTGAGGGAAATTCTTACCAATTTGCTTGCAAGTGATCAAACCCCATGTAGAAAACGTGTGCGGATCAGCCTTGGCAAACGTCTCACTACACTTGACACATTGCTCAAACCCAGTAGGACTGGTTTTCTTTTTGGGTTTCTATGACTCTGTGGGAAACCTGAGCACTTATCCCCAGTGGCAGTTAGGCTGGATACATTTTTAAATATGTAGAGTCCTGGTTAACAGACCAGTATTAGTGATCAGGAAAAAAAATGACAAATTGTTTTTTTTATTAACCAGGGCTAACTGGGCCCAATGTCAAAACACAGAAAAACTACTTTTATGTCAAAAAGGAGTAAATCAAATTGGTTCCCTCGCGTTCATGGCACCTGCTAAAGAACTGAGAACTTACCCACTTTGTGGAAAAAAATTCTCACTCTTCTACTTGTACCAAAGGACAGTAGTTTGAAACTATTTTAAACTATCGGTAGTCAACAACCGTAACCAAAAAAAAACTACCCGAACTGACAAGATTTCTTCGAGACGTCTTCACAGGCGGAGTAAAGAATCTGATGGTTGTATAGAATGTACCAGTGGACAGTGGTTTGAAACCGAGCGCGTGCCTACTTAAAATGCAGGCTTTAACCCTTTTGTCTCCGAGGCAGTATAAAAGGAAGGGCTTAACTGCATATGTCAGAATACATTAGGACTTCTTGTAGTTTGAAGAAGATGCTCCAAAGCCATACAATCTAAAAACACGTTCTTCCACATAGCGTATGTGGCGCGTTCGTTATTTTCCAGCATCTTCCTATGCATCTTCTTACACTGAGTAAAGCTGTATTCATTAACATTTTAAGATGTTCTGGTGGCAGAGTCTGTCTAGAGCTAGTACCCTGACATACAGAGTTTCTTCTCTGTTCTAATATTTATTCCAGGTGTTCTATTCATTGTATCAAACATTTTACTCCAAAGTGTGACAGTATCCTTGCATAGATACTATAACATGTTCCAAAGTCCATTTTACAGGATCCACATTTGTTGCACCAAGAAGAGATTGAATTATTCATTTTATTAAGTAGATGTTGAGTATAGTACAGTTTATGGAAAATATTAAACAGTATTTGATTTAATTTATTGCTTACTGATAATTCTATTCCCCTTATCTCACATTTTTTATCTGTTAATCTAATACTTAGTTCCTTTTCTCATTTATTTCTTAATTGTTTAATTGGCGTGTTTTCTGTTGCCATCAGGGAATTGTAGATTTTTGAAACTATTTTTTTTCTTTGATTGTGACCTGTTAACCGAGATTGAATAGAAGTGAAGAGTGTTGTTTTTATTTTAATTCTAGGTCCCAGCTCTTTATTATAATATGTTCTTATTTGAAGAAAGAGGAAGAAATCATTCCGATTAGTATTATATCTGTTCATGGTCTGTTTAAAGGACTTGAAATTCCCTTCCTCATTATACAATTCTTTTAAGTACCTAATTCATTTCTCCACCCACCTCTTTTACTCCAAGTCCAGCAATGGCGGATGATTGCAATTTAGATATATGGGAGTTTCTGTATTTATCAGATTTTCTTTATTTTTATTATAGTTTATCCAAGTTTCTAGAGTAGTTCTGGTTAATTCATTTTTTTATCTTCATCCTTTCCTCTTTATTCATATTTGTATATAAAATTTGACTTGGAATAATATATTTTGTGAGACTTGTTTTGTAGCACACCCACTGTGGTGTCTCAGGAACATAATGTTCTCTGGTTTGATTCAACAAGGCTGCTTGGGTGGTATTTCCAGAAAACTGGAAGTTTTAATCCTGCTTCTGTATGTGGGGCTTTAAGTTTATTTATGTTGATCTTGCTTTTTTTATTTTTCCATGAAAAATTTTGGATCAGACTTCCGGTGTAGCTTCCTCCTGAATGATCGCATAACTCCAGAGCTCCGCTATACCGTACCTGATAATTGTTAATAACGCCTCTTCAGATTGAGATATTTATGATAGGAAACTGATAATCTATGGCTGCCAGTGCAAATAAAGGGGGAGGCAGCAGATACATAGTATTGGCACAGGATTCTGAAGTTTTTGAAGGTAATCTTTCTGAAATGGCAATCTCGGAGAGCTCTCTCCAGACCGTGCACTCTACTATGGCTAGATCCACCAAAACAAAAAACCAAATCAGATCAGAAATTGGACAAAATGTTATCTGAATTGCAGGACTTGAAAGAAGAATTCCATACCTTTGAGCAAAAACAGGAATCTTTCCAAACTGATCTCACCTAGATGCGCTCAAAAATAAACATCTCGGAACAGAAATTACAAGAACAAACTGACCACACAGCTAAATTACACTCGACTATGGCCCAGATTGTAAATATCTGCCAAATGATCGTTGAAAGACAGGAAGATGCCAAGAACCGGCATCGCCACCGAAATTTATGATTATATGGTGTGCCACAGAATAGTGAAGGCTTAGCTTTATTAGATTTTACAGAGACCCTGCTACGTATGGCCCTTACTTTGGATGCCGACTTCAATTTTGAGATAGACTGCACTGGGCCCTAAACCCTCGCAGCCAAACGCTCGCCCCAGATCAATTATAGTACACTTTAAGTATCAGACAAAGGAGGTGATCCTCAGAAAAGCCTGAGCTCAAGGGAAAGTTTTTTACGAATCCACTAGAATATACACTGACAATGACTATACCCCTACAACAACGCAAAGAAGGTGAGCTTACATCCCCTTGTTCTCTTTCCTGTGCCAACAAAAGTTAACATTTTGTACTCCTTATCTGAGTAAATTAGTTATCCAATACCCAAATGGCCAAGAAACATATGAGACTGTATCCGATGCGTATGATGATCTCTGGAGAAAAGGGTACTCACCACCAACCTCCACAGCCTTGCCTCAGAGAAACCCGGGAGCTCGTGGGGCAACCAGCTCCACCATAATGGGCCAAGTGACCCTGAACTCCATAAAACAGCTCCTTGCTCCACTTTCACAGCAGAACAGCTGAACATCATTTTCTGATTCTTGGATAAGACGCAGTAAGTAGCTTCAAGAGGTGGTGACTGGTGGGATCTACCCCTGCCTCGGGTTATGGGGAGGGAGTCAGGACTTGGCACTGAGTCTTCCTTGGGAGGTCTGGATCCTGGCCTGGTGAGGTGGGGGGTGCTTGTTCAGGCCTTGCACTTCCCTGGGCCTGGTCTCCCTGATTAGTGTGTATCCCCTACTTGGATTGAGAGGCTTTAGTCTCTGTCCCTCCTCTCTGTGAGCCAACAGAAGATGATGCTTGAGCATGGGCCTGCGATCTGATGAGACATTATCCTCTGACACACATTAAGGTTGGAGAGGGGAGGACCAGTTGGCCTTATTGTCCCTTGCAAGATGGGGCATGGGCGGCTTTGTTCCTCTCCCTCCATGTGTGGGTGGTGGTGTTTTAGCATCTAAACATTTAGAATGCTGCTGCATGTGACCCACGTTAAACAAAGCCCATCAAATAGAGTGAGTTTTACAATTTCTCTTTCTAGGCAGAATCGAGGTCTAGCATAAACTCAAATTGCACTGTGGGGGGTGCGGAGGAGGATCCCTAGCTGCTCCCCTTCCCACGGACCCCCTACTCAAAGATTTCCGTGCTAAAGAGGGATAGTGCTAGACCCGGTAGCTGCTAACCTAAAATGTGACATGGATGCAGGCCCACTCTGATATGCTTTCAGGAGGGGTGGGGAGGACATGCTGTCCCTGTCCTCTGCAGAGAGGGGGTACTTATGACATCTATGGGGGGGTTACACTGGGGAAGACTACTGCATGTGCTTGTCTACCCCTGGGGTGGGAGAGATCTGGGTGAAACTGGCCTGGGGAGGCAGTGCCGAGGCGGCTTGAGGGACTGGCTTGTTTGTGCCTTCCTGCTGGTATCCTGGCTCATCTGAGTTCCTTGGGGATTGGGAAGGGGGGACTGATGGGCACACCTGTGAGCTGGCTGGGAGTCATCAGCTACAAGGACCTTGGGAGAAAATCTTTTTTGCTGGATACTTTTACACCCAGCAGTTGGTTGTGGGCATGGCTCCCAGTAGTGAAGTGGATTATTTCTGCCACTGGGCGTTTCATGGATGGGGACTAGCTAATACTCAGCTGGCAAACAATTCAGGACACAAAAGATACTAGAGACATTTGAAAGATTTCTGGTTACTATTTAAGATTTATTTGTTTTTGCTTTCCAGCTTCCAAATACTATTAAGGTTATCTAACTGTATACAAATGACAACTGTTGTTCTAGGTGCCTAGAATGCTAAGTTGATGGTGTGTTGATATTTCCCTCTTGGAGAATACTAAAGAGGTGGGCACTGTGAGACAGAAAACGACCACCTGAAGAGCTAGAAAAATGATGCACTTTTTTCCCCAACCCTTTAATAAACCTCCCCTTCCAGCCCTATACCTACAAATCATCCTCATAATTTATCTAATTTGCTCCTCCCAGATCTCCCTTAATCACTCCCAGTTTTGGGATTACACTCTCCGTGGGGGATTCTCTCCCTGGATAAGGGAGCAGACCCCTGACTTGCAGTATAACTCACTGCCCCAGTCAGAAGCAAGTCCTAGTGACTCTCTTGATGTTGGAAGTTCTTTTTGTTAAAATCCATGGTTTTGGAGAGGTTTTCTCCACTCCCTATTACTGCATTAATAGTTTTTAGCCAGGTTGGCCCATGTTTATCTACCCTATTTTTAAAATACACCCCTGCCCTAGTTCTAGTAAAAGATCTCTTTCACTGGATGATGCTGAAGTTTGGTTTTTATAACCTGCTTATAATGATTACAGATGTATGGAATGTACAAGAGCTGTATATCATGAAGAATTTAGATAATGGTAGTGTCAGAGAGAAACTGGGGCCTAATGAAAACTGTAATTTAACACAGGCTGTTCATCCCACATAAGATTATTTCACACAATGTTAATGGGATGGCTAGCCCCGTCAAATGACGCAGAACCCTGCAGGCTCCGACAAACTACAAATCGGATTACTATTACAAGAGACACATTTGTCATCTGTCGCGCATCAAAAATTACTTAAATTTGGGTTCTCTCAGATTGTGGAATCCACATACCACCACAGCTGACGCTGGGGGGGGGGTGTGTGTGGCGGTTTTTGAACCCAAAATCTTCCCCATTCAAAATAATGGCACAACACATGGACAGGGAGGGTATGGTGGTGATGGGTATGATACAGGGACAAACCCTGACGGTGTGCAGTGTGTATATACCACCGAATAGTGACGCCTCTTGAGTACAGCGAGTGCTGGAGTTCATCTTCTCATACCAGAGGGACATCTTGGTGTTAATTGGACACATCAGCTTCCTGCCCTCCATCTTTGACCACTGGTCAAAAACACCTTAGATGCTTGTTACGAGATGTAGGGTTGGTGGACTCGTGGTGTTTTTTACATTCATCTCAGTGGAAATTCTCATTTTATTCTTATGCCTACAGACTTTACACCAGACTTGACTATTTATATCTTGGTGGAGAACATCGGGAATTGATACACAAAACCGAAATAATGAATATACATCTTTCTGATCACTCCCCAATTGCCTTAGAGTTGGCAATTCAACGGGAATGGAAAAACACTATATGGAAATTTAACCATGCCCTACTCCGTGACCCTGAATTTAGGGACTTGTTGAAAAGTAAAATACCAGAAATACTTTGAGAACTCCTCCCCACAAACCTCACTGCAATTACTTTGGGACACGCTAAAAGCGGCTTTATGAGGCTATATTGTAGTCTTCACAGCTAGAAAAAAACAGTCAACAGGAGACTAGACTAAAAGAACTATAGGAGAAGCTCAGTCTTCCCCAAGATGCGCACATACAGGGGGATACGAGTGTGGTGGACCAGATAACAAACACAACAGGATATACAGTGCCTCCTGACTATTAGGACAGAAAAAATGTTAACCTGGTTGCACCAGAAATATTATGAAGGGGGGGGTCTAAAAGTTCCTGCAACCTGGCATGTAGACTCCACCGGCAAACCCAGATGATTACTATCACTAAAATAAAGAATCCAAACACTGGCCAATTTCAGCATACTACCTCCCAGATCTTAGCGAGCTTCTGAAAATATTATCAGGACCTCTACTCTGAATCCACACACCCTAACCCACAACATATCACCTCTTTTCTCTCCACATTGCAACTGCCCACCCTTAAAATTATAAAGAGAGGCTGCCGAGTCCAATCACAGCTCTGGAATTCTCCACAATTTAAAAAATGGGAAGTGCCTGGGCCCAGATGGGTACAGAGCAAAATTTTATAAGGGAGTATTTAACATTATTAAAGACCCCCTATTGGCAGCACTTCAGAAAAGCCACACCACAGTGGAATACCCCATTTAATAATAATAATTTTTTTTTAATAATAATTTTATTTGTATAGCACCTTTCAATATATCAAGGTGCTGAACAATTTTAAAAACAGTTCAAAACACTACATAAAAACAGAACATGTACATAAAAATCAACATACCAACAAAATAGAATATTTATAATAAAATCCAAACATTAATAAATAATTTAATTATCTAAAAATGCCATATTCCACAGACAAGTTTTCAGATCTCTTTTAAAAAGCTCCATGGAGGTGCACTGCCATAACCGACATGGTAGAGAGTTCCAAAGAGTGGGTGCAGCATGCGAAAACGCTCTGCTGCCGGAGGATTTTAAACTCACTCTTGGGATCTCTAACAACCCCATGTTGGCGAGCGGAGTAATCGGTCAGGGCAGTAAGGAACCAGGAGGTCTTTCAGATAGGCTGGACCCTGGTCGTGAAGGGCTTTAAAAGTCAGTAAAATGACTTTAAAGGTGATCCGCCACCCGCACAGGAAGCCGTGCAGTTCACACTGTACGCAGGAGTGATATAGACAGGACCTACTTGTCCCAGTCAATACCGGGCTGCAGCGTTCTGCACCAGCTGTAGGCATGATTTCAACCCCAGAAAGCCCAAAGTACAGGGCGTTGCAATAGTCTAAGCGTGAGGATTCAAAAGCGTGAACCAGAGTAGGCAGGGAGTCGGACGGAACAAGGTGCCTAACCCTGGCAATATTCCTAAGATGATAAGGAAATCTTGACAACGGCTGACACCTGAGCTTTAAGAGTCAGCCTGTCATCAAGAATAAACCCAAGGCTACGACCTGCTCTGAGGACGGCAGAGATACTCCACCAAGGACAATTCCAGATGGTGCACCAATACCCGCCTCACCATCCGACCTCCTGGGTCCACTACCAGCACCTCTGTTTTCTCCGAGTTCAACTTTAGCCAACTAGAATCCATCCAGTCTTGGATCTCCCCAGACAGTTGTTAAACACCGAGAGAGCTCCATCCTGGTCGGGTGCAAAAGACAGATAGAGCTGGGTATCACGTATGTAGCAGTGAAACCTCAGCCCATATCGCCTAATGATACCTCCGAGAAGGCATATACACTGCAAACAACATGGGTGACAGCACGATCCCTGGGGCACTCCACACAACAAAGAAATTGGGTCAGAGGAAAAATCCCTGACACAACTCTCTGCGATCTCCGGTAAGGAATGCGTGAACCATTGCAAACGGTTCCAGATATTCCACAGATTTGCCCCAGGCGAGCTAACAACACCATGTGGTCCACAGTGTCAAAGGCTGCAGAGAGATCAAGAAGAACAAGAATGGAACATCTCTTCTGATCCCTCGCCATCAGAAGATCATTTAACACCCGAACCAGCGCAGTCTCGGTGCTGTGTCTTTTACGGAAGCCCGACTGGAAGGATTCGTAGACATTATGGATGGTTAAATGGTCATCCAGTTGAACCGCTAAGACCTTCTCAATAACCTTCCCAATAAAGGGGAGGTTAGAGATAGGCCGATAATTAGAAAAACAGTCCGGGTCCAAGGAAGCTTTCTTCAAAAGAGGAGTCACCACTGCCTCTTTCAAGGAGCAGGAAACTCGCCTAATTCCAAGGAGCACCAGACTTTTTGCGCCAGGACCGGACCGATGATATCAAAACAACCCAAAATGAGGGGAGTCAGACCGGGATCCAAACCACAACTTGTGGGACGCATAGAATGGATGATCCTCATAATGTCCACGAACTCAAGTTGTCGAAAGGAACTCCAGGAGAAATGAGGCACTGTCATCTCATGCTGTCCAAGAGCATCACCCATAGAGGTTACCGGACCCAGGTTCACTCTGATGTCAGCCACTTTAGTTGCAAAGTATAGAGCGAGCTCATCGCACTCTGCTTGCGAAAAAGCTTTCCCAACATGCAGGCAGGCTGGGTTGCACAGTCTGTCTACAGTTCGGAACAGCTGAGCCGGTCGATTCTGAGCAACTGCAATCTCCCTGGACAGGAATTCTGCCTTCTTATGGGTGATTGCAGATTGATAGCTAACATAATGTTCCATCAATCTAGAGTGGTCGTCATCCAGGGCAGACCTGCGCCAGCGACGCTCTAACCTTCGCCCCTGTCTCCGCATCTCCCTCAAGGTCCCATCAAACCATGGGGTGAAGGGATAGGGGGCGCTCACGAACAGGAGCAATAGAATCCAGAGCCGTTATGACGGCCTTATTATAGGCCAGCACCAATGCTTCGGTGCTATGCTCACCGAATCAAGGATGACAGGTCAAGGACCGCCGCTAGACCTTGTGGAGTAACATTCCATAATGGGCGGTACCTGACCATCTCCACAGGGGCTGGTCTTCACAGGGGGGTGCAAAAATTGAACCTCACGATGTGGTGATCAGACCAGGTGACTGGTTCCACCCCCATGTCGGATACGTCGATTCCTAGAAGGAAGACTAAGTCTAAAGAGTGTCCAGATTTATGCGTGGCAGTGGAAACCACCTGTGTGAGGCCCAAAGAAGACATCAATTGGAGGAAGTCATTGCCAAAATTTGAGAGTTCATCGTCGACTCAGGCGTTGAAATCACCCAGAACCATCAATCTGGGTGACTCAAGCGACATGTCGGCGAAGTCTGCTACTTCCTGAAGAAGCTCCCATCTCCGGGTGGACGGTAGATGAGAACGATTGAACGCCTACACCTGCTATGACTGTGCACTCAAAAGACCCAGCCTCACCTACTACCACATTCGTGAGGACCCAATTCAGTCTTAAAACAGACTGCAACCCCGCCCTGCGGTCCAATCTCGGGCGGTGTATCACAGAGTACCCGCCAGAATCGTGGCCTCCAAAATAGGGCCAGAGTTATCCAGCCAGGTCTCGTGATGCAAGCCAAGTCAGCCGAACCAACAAGATCGGCAATAATAGTGGTCTTATTCCTAATAGACCTGGCATTTCATAACACCGTCGAGTTGGACAAACTGGGGTTGTCTAGCCCATCTGCCCACTGATTTCAGTAGTGCCCTTGGGTATGGATACCAGACAGGAAAACCTCGATCTGATTCCATTTCCCAGGCGCTTCTGGACCTGACTACCCTGATACGATGAACTCATTGCTCATCCACCCCTGTTCGACAACCCCCCACGAACAATACCCAGCGCTCTACAGTGCTGGTAGCTGTCAAAATGAAGAGGAGGAGTGACAAAGGGGCGAAGGGCGCGAAGCGAGGAGGATGAATAGTGCACCACCATGGAGGCTAAAGGCCAGCACATGTTGCTACTAGATAAAATAAACCAAAACCCAAGACAAACTATTTAACAATCGGCCAACAAAGAACATAAATATAACCTTAAGGAAAAAGAAAAAAAGTCTACACCTGAACTATTACCCACCCCAGATTGCTCTACCACTGGAAGAAGAGGCAGGCACTCTCACTGCCTAGCCCCTCATGGGATATAGCAACAGAGGACAAAGAACTAAACCCTCCCAAGTTCTCTCACAACAGGGAGGTGTGGTGTTATTGTTCCTTCCCTCACAGGAAAGAGACAAAATAAATCAAAAACTCAATAAACATAAAAGCTGAAGGACACGAAGACCTCTCACCACCAGTGTCCAAAAGCCATAATCATCAATCACTCAAAACAAAAAACAAAACAGAACAAAAAACAAAAACAAGGTTCCTTAAAATTAATATATCCGTAACAGGCAGGAGACAGTTAAGTATGGCGCAGAAAAAGTCAAGGAATTTTGCCGAGGCAGTTCAGGAATCCATAAAATTTGGTCCAGAAGAAGTCAGCTCGACTCATGCCCCATTTTATCTTTAAAGGAGTCCAAGCTACCCTTACCAAAGAATCACGAAAAGTACCACAGAAGTAGCAGTCCTCGTGGTGCAAGGGGGTGGGGTACTCCAGCCAGCTCCCCGACTAAGAAAATACCCCCAAACCCCCTGCAGCGTAGCAAAAGCTCCAAACCAGACACCTACCGGGCATTTGACAACAGAGGCTGACACCAAAGTTTCACAAGAAAGTTAATAAGGAGAAGTCTCCAAAAAAGCCCTACTCAAACGAAACACCTCAGTACTCTAAATTTTCGAGCTGTTCAATGCTTTAAAATCTTAACCTCAGCAAGATCAGACAGCCCAAAAGTCAGGATTCTGGAAAAAGAAGAGAAGGCAAACCCAGCCAGTGTCACTCCATCACTAATCCACCACAGGGTTCTGCATATCAGAGACAGCGGGCTCTTCAAGCCCTATTCCCACAGAATGAAAACACCTCTCCGCCACAAAAGTTCGACCAAAAGCCCAGAGCCACCAGCCACAAGACAACGAAAACTCCTCGACCTCTCCAGTCCACCAAAGAGTCCCAGGGCACCAAGTCTTCACATCCACACGAACCAGAGGGCTCCCCGCTCCCTCCGCCGAACTCATCCAAAAACTGAAGACTGAAGGAGTGAGCAAAAACAAGAGAGCCCCACCGCGTTCCTCCACTGAACGGATCCCGCCGAGACTCCGAGAACACCACCGCAGGTCCGTGGCAAAAGAAAGCCCGACCGGTGTCCTTCACTCAATAATTCCTGCCGGGACACCAAAAACACCAACAAAAGTCCATAAAGTTCAAAAAATAAATAAACTAAATAACGCGAAAAACTAAAAATCAAACGATCAAACGAAACTCAAAACGCAAGCGACGGCAACACGCCCAGCCTGGCGGCCATCAGTACATTCGGGAACTCTGACCTGACTCTGATTTCATGGAGACAGGCAGCAATATCGGCCATACTGAAACCCCAGATGTCCCCCATGTTTGTGATTCATATCGCCCAATGTCGGTCTTGAATCAGAACTACCGAATATACGCAAGTATTATTCATAGTATCATAGTAAAAGCCAGCAGAATAGGCCCCATGGTCTATCATGTCTGCTCGGAAGCTAGTCCCCTACTGGGAGCTCGCTCCTCCACCACCCCAGCCCCAGAGGTGGCCCTCCCTGGCCTCTGCTTCCCCCTGTACCTCTCCCAACCCTTCTTGAATCCTTCCACTGTGGTTTCTTCCACCAGACTCCTGGGCAGTGCATTCCATGGCTCCACCACCCTCTCTGTGAAGAAGTGTCTCCTGCGCTCCCTGTACTCCCCCCCTTCCAGTTTCCACTCATGCCCCCTGGTAGTCCCCCTTCTTAAGTCTGAACACTTCCCTGGCTCTGCCCTTATTTATCCCCTTACATACTTGAAAGTCTCTGTCATGTCCCCTGTGTCCCTGCTCTCCTCCAATGTGTACAGATTAAGTTCATCCAGTCTCTCCCGATAGGTCCTACCCTCCATGCCCTGAATCATCCTGTTCACCCTCCTCTGGACCCTCTCCAGCAGTGCTATATCCCTCTTAAGATGGGGTCTCCAGAACTGCACACAGTACTCGAGATGCAGCCTAACCAGGGCATTATACAGAGGGAGGATCACCTCCCCCCTCCTGGAGGTAATCCCCCTGGTTATGCAGCCCAGTGTCCTGTTTGCTTTTGCTGCAGCTCTTCGACAATTCTCTGTGTTATTCATTTTGCTGTACACCACTATCCCTAAGTCCTTCTCGCCTGATGTGACTTTTGTGCTCAATTCACCATGTTATCATATTTTGTTTTAAAGCTATTTGTATTAGTTTGTTGCAAAAAGTGATAAAGAAAATGTAATTCTCTACTGTTTTTTGCTAATAATAAAAAAACTAAGGTATATATAAATGAATCACCACTTATTTTGTAGATATTTTTGTGATGAACAAATATTGTGCTCACAGTACCATGCTATCATTTTTTTGTTTTAAAGTTATTTGCATTTGTTTGTTGAAAAAGTGACAAAAAATGAATTTTTTGCTGCTTTTTTGCTAATTAAAAAAAACTAAAATGTATCTATAAATGAAACGCCACTCATTTCATAGATATTTGTGTGCTGAACAAATGTGCTCACAGCACCATGCTATATTTTTTGTTTTAAAGTTATTTGCATTTGTTTGTTGAAAGAGTGATAAATAATTGGATTTTCTGCTTTTTTTTTTTTAATTTACAAAAAAACTAATATGTTTAAATGAAACACCACTCATTTTGTAGATATTTTTGTGCTGAACAGTTTTCGTGCTCAAAGTACCATGCTATCATTTTTCATTTTAAAGTTATTCACGTTTAAATACGGTTAGTGGAGTTGAAATACCGTATATCTGCACAGCTGGCATCTGTGTCTCCCTTCATTGACATCATCAAGGCAGCCATTTTAGGATTCTCGGAGCAGGATTTTTGAATCAGGAGAGGCTGCGTTTAAAATGTTCACATGTTACGAAACTGCATTTATCCTACTTTAATAAATGCAGTTTCAGTATATATGTATACAACAGCCTCTCCTTTATAAGCCAATGGAGTATTTTTTAAAAAAAGAAAATGTGTAAAAAGATGGTTTAGTTGTCCTTTAAGTTAAGGTTACAATTAACCTCACAACACATCCGTAACTGGCCATGACAGTCCTCACTGTAGAAATATTTTAATTGCAACATACAGTCAAAGGGATGGATAGACATATGGTGACACATGCATCTGAACAATTTGACTACATGCACTGTTCCCATCCACATATATGCCAGCTGCCTCCATTGAGAAACAGCTAGTTCAAATAGGCTCAGCTGCTTTATTGATAGGTGGTATTTGCTGTAGATTTCTCAGGAACACACAGAACTTATTCAGGACTCCCAGACTGGGATCATCTCAATGTCAGACTATGAACCAGTAGCAATTCAGCTATGTTTAAAGCGTGAGACCAACAGAATGCATAGGAGATTTAACATCTCCCTTGATCAAAGATCAAGGGTTGAGACTTTTATGGATAGTAAAATCCAGGAAATCTTATGGAAAACCGCCCTGTATATATTGCCAGCCATATTTTGGGATATATTAAAGGTGATGGTCCAAGGTTGTATCTTTTTCTTCAACACTGTTTATGCCTCCTCACACCATTGGACAATACCTCCTTCAGCCATCTCCAACACCCATATCCCATCCAGCTGAGACCCTTCTGTTCATGGTACTGGACTTCCCTGGGCCACACATGACTTACCTGGTGGCCAGACCCCTTGGCATGCCCCTAAGGTGTTCAGCACCTCATCTAACTCCCCCATGAAATCCAATTTGGTCACAGGTGGAGGTGAAGGCCAGGGCAGCCAGCTTCCAGCAGGATGGATTCAGCGGAGGACATGGTGGGTAGCAGCAGCATCACTTTCTCATCCAACAGCCATTTGCCACCCTAATTTCCTCCCTGGAGGAGAGAATATGTAATGACATCCTGGTGAAGTCAGATGTTCTCCCACGCCTGATGCCACTTCAAAGGGTCCAGTTCAGCCAACCTCATCAGAAAAAAAAAACCTCTTGAGGGAGTATCTCACCACCAATCAGGGCATAACAACACTCAGAAGCTAATTGGTAGAATCAGAGCCAGCTCACCAAGTTTCATTATTCTAAATATGTATTTTTATTATGTCAATATTTTTTGTTTTCTTCTTGAATTGTCTGGTCAAAGAGGCCCAGTGTTCAAGCAAATATCAGACGTTTCAGATAAACATCCTTCATCAGTGGCAACACCATCTCCTATAATAAATTATAATCATATAAAAATATCAAACTCATATCACTCACATTATACAATAATAACTCCAAAGGGAAGGGAACTAAAAAATCTCACCCCAAAAACCTTCTGCAAAGTATCTCCAGACAGTTCAAAAATGTTCTTGTGTCTCGTTTCTATATGGTTATTCTATGAACATCAAGAGCTGACTGTTACTTTAAATCTTTCGGTACACCATGTAAAGTAAATAAAGCACTACTCCATATATACACAATTGTCCATAACTTATACCACATCATTTCTTATTTCCAAATATTGAATTTTCCTGTATTTGAGCTTGAGATTAAGTCAGCTGCTTCTGTTCGAGCAACCCCAAAATATGTAATTCAAACCCAAAACATTTTGTTAAAAAAAAAAAAATATTCCATACATACATTGGTAGTATATTTAAAAGTTCACGTGCACTGTGGACAAGGAGATATAGGGCCAGATATTCAAAACTTTGAGCCGGGCAAAAACCATTTTCGCGGGATTAGCACAGGTCTGCTATATTCAAAAGGCCAAATAGCGTGGGCAAACTGCATTAGCGCCCGGCAAAATCATAATGTATGCAAGGGGCAAACTGACATGAATACAGGCGCAATGCTATATTCAGTGATTAGTGCTGCGCAAAGTGGTTTTGCATGACTTTGCATGACACTTAGCGCAGTGCACATTACCGCCCAGGAAAAGCTTGTCTTTACCCTGGGCAATCAGCTTTGCACAACACTATGGCTTTGCGCAGTGTTTGCATGGGTTTTGCACGACCCTAACAAATCAATATGACACATAGACAAAGCTAAACATAGAGGAAGCATGTTGGTTAACTGATGGCATCACAATGATGCCATCATCTGCCACCAGTCCCAGCTATGCCAGGCAGTAAGTGGTGAACCTGCCACCAGTGGACAGCATGGCAGTGTGGCCATACAGCACACACCTGTGGACCACACTTCTGTGGACACCAACAGATGCCAGCACACACATGCAGCACTGTGGACATGGAGGATGTTGAGGGGAGAGTGTATGGGTGGCCAGGCTGTGCCACAGGCCAGGTGTGGCCACAAGGCTGGGACACATCATGCAGTGCACATGGGTCAGTATTGGGCATACCCCAACACCAGTGTGCCTTTCTGATAATATATGCCCCCCCCCGGCCACATACCACACAGCTGTACAACTGCCACAGCACACAAAGCCGGACATGTGTATGTCACTGTGAGCATTCCATGCCACAGCTGCCGCATCTGTGGGTCACACAACAGTATAACAGTAATGTCCACTGTCAGTAAACACCTGTAGGTTGGGCCTCTCACTGTGTATAGTGCAGTCATCATCACTGCCCTACACACCATAGGCATTGCTGTGTCCACACACTACTGGCCCCCTTGCTACTGTAGTGTCTGCTGTGCACTGTAGCATGACCTACAGTGTGACAGTTGCATGCAGCACCACCACCATCTGTGCCTATGCTGTGTTGTCCCAGTACAGCTGCAGGCAGCAGCACATGTGAAAGTAGTGTTTAAAACTGTATAATATTCCCCAAGCTGTTTTTGCAGTGCTGACACATTTTCACGGGCTTAGCGCAGGGCTAATCCATTAGCCCAGTGCAAACAGCATGCAAATTAGGGCATAATGAGATGCTAATCTGGATGTTTGCCCAGAGACTACATAAGTAGGCTCATTTGCATGTCACTTTTGAATATGGCAAAGTTTAGCACCGGCCAAACGTGTTTGCACCGGGCTAACAGTTTAGCCCTGAGCTAAACCCCGCAAACATGTTAGCTCTATGCAAACAGTTCGGGGAATATTTTACAGTTTTGAACACTGTACTTTCACATACGCTGCTGCCTGCAGCTATACTGGGTCCACGCATTTGCTGGCACACACATTGGCCACATAGTTCACCTCTACCTACCTTCACATCGCTGTGCACTGTTTTGCTGTTGTGGTTTGCACTTCCTGGTTGCCATATTCAGAGCTGTCTTATTTTTTTTTTTTATTTAGTTGTTTAACCAGGTATAGCACACTAAGCTGAAAGCTTTTTTACAGGAGCGACCTGGGAGCACAAGGAGGTTAAGTGACTTGCTCAGGGTCACACAGTATGCGGTTGGAAGCTGTGGGATTCAAATCCAGGTCTGGTCTGCTGGATGTCACCAAATTTGCAGCTCAGAGCCTTAGACCACTGCGCTATACTGCCCATTATTCCAGGGCTAAGTTTGCCCTGCACTCCCAGCCCAGTTTGCTCAGCCTCATTCCCATGCTATATTCAGAAGCTGTTTGCTCCAGGCTAGTCCTTATGAATATGGCTTGCTTTGTGCTCTGGGCTAAGTTTGCCCTCCGGGCACTGCTAATTTAGCCTCGGGGCAAAGTTTTGAATATCTGGCCCATAAACTGTTAGCCAAATGAACATACAAACATACGAACATATGAAGAAGCCAGCAGAAGAAGGCCATTTGGTCTATCAAGTCTGCTTTCTATTGCAGGGTCCACAGCTTGAGCTAATGTCCCCGCCCCTCCCTCCCCACTCCTCCCATCCTCCCTACCCATGATTCTTATCTTCCCGATTCCTCCTCATAACATATTCTTCTCTAATAATATATAGATCTTAAGTTTCCGCGTACATTTTAAACACAATAAATCATCCTTCATTTCCCACTTTCTCATTAAGAATAACATTTCACCATTTTATACATAGAAAAGACAAGAGTAATCATTTTTACTAAGGTAAAGCAAAAACTACATTGTCCTTCATGTGCTTTAAGTTCATAAACTCGATAGCAAATATCTTCAGTCACATTTCAAAAACTCCTGTATTGTCTAATACCACTTTCTTTGCCTTGAGTAAAGCCACAAGCCTCACATGTCTGTTCCCTCTTTAGACAGATGTCTGTTTCGGGTATATTTCTGTAAATTAAACAAATGTACGTATGTTTGTTTAAATATCCTGCTCATAGTTGGAATATACATTACAAGTAAGCTGCTCCTTAAATGTTTATGAATGAAGCCTTTTTACTTACTAGTTTCTCAGTTTTAATGATTTTAAGGGTAGCACCCCTCATCTCCATGCTCTCTCTTTACTGGAGGTGAACTGAAGCATCTGGTGCAGTTCTTTTTTTGTTAAAAATTACTTCCTGGGGAATCGGGCATTTGGGTTCAGCCTGCCTGGTCATATGACCTGGCTAGCTCACACCTTGTGCGCCCTACCTGCAGTTATGCAGGACTGAGTAAAAAACAACCAAGGCATTGTAATACTCCGTGTCCCCCACTGAAATTTCAACTATTTGAAAATCCTTTTTTTCTCGCAAACACCAAATGTTTTCTAAACTTTTACTTTTAATCTATTAGATACAACCACAGATTTCAGAAGTACCCGTGTACCCAGGTCTTGCTGATTACCAATTTCTTACTCCCTAGGAGCACGCCTGATGCACCACATCTGCCTCTCCTCCAATCCCCTTGTTCCTGTGGTCTCTGGCTCACCAAACCCCATCCAATGCTAGGGGTTGTACTGTCCCTGAGCGTCACAAGCCACCCACCCTGGAGCAGGAGAGCTTGGTCCTCCTCTGATGCATTGGGCTCATTCTCAAACTCAGGTTGTTGACATCGCAAGCAGTATCACTACCCCTTGCTCCAGCAGGCCAGCTGGTTATATTATAGCTTACTCATCCCCCCCAAAAAAAAAAAATTCATGAAGCTAGGTTGCAGGACCAGACTGTCCAGCTCCTGGGCCCGCAAGCACATCATAAACAGGGGGAAAGACAGGTTGAGATACAGAAGAAAAAATACAGACTGAACTGCAAAGTCTTTTGACCTACAAAATGGAACTCACATTGTGATATCTTAAACTCTTAAACATACATGATATGTTAGGAAGAGAGAGGCGAGAGCAGCCAGGGTTGTCTCCATTAGAAGACTCCACATGTGGTGTATGCAGGCACATGTAGTAAAGATATGACATCCACAAGTTGCAAAGCCAGTGGTAGCAACTAAAACCATATTGTCATTGTTTCAGAGATTTTATACCTCTCTGTATACCCAACCAGGGAAACTAGAGCCAGACCACTGTCAGGGTTTTTTGGCCATGCTCCACCTACCAAAGCTCACCCAAGAACAGAACAACTCCTTAATACAATCAGTAGGTCTAGCTGAATTTAAAGAAGCCATCTGCCAAATGGTGTAAGTAGTGAAGATGATCTGTTGGTTTTCTGTACACTGATGTTTTTATTTTGCCCTGTTGTAGTTCGTGTAAGAATATCAATATACAGAAAACCAACAGATCGTTTTAACTCTCTACACCATCCTAGTGCAAACTCAAATTGTACAAAAAGAGCAATTGTCTAGAACCAAGTCCTACATAACAATGTATACGGATGAGTTGGACAGGGAATACAATCCTTAAATACTACCAGGAGCCTTCACCAGCAACAGCTACCTCTCACATGTAATTGACAAACAGATTGCACGAGCTAGACAAATAACATGAGAATAGCTACTGGTGTACAAAAAAACAAAACAACAAAATGCACACTGCTACAGTACAAGTCACATTAAACTGTTCCATCAACTCACTGGTATAGCATTTTTTTGTGTACGATTCTAATGCAGTGGCAACTTGAATTGTTGAAGCTTTTAATTCTTTTCCAATCATTCTTCACTGCCTATTCAACTCACTTGTACCTTTTTAGTGATATGGCAGTAGCTGTTTTGCAGTGTTTATGCAATGCATTTTCATGGCATTGTTTATAAATATCACAGCATTCCTTAAGGGTTGTTTAGTCTGCCTTCTGAAATGAAACTCATAAGCACTCAGCTGAAAATAAAGCTTATAGTCCTAACAGCTAGTTGCAAACCAATACTAAACTTTTACTACTTCATTGAATTGAACACTGCACAGATTAGGAAACTCATTGAACAGTGCTACACTAGTGAGTTGAGGGAACAGTTTAATGTGACTTGTGCTGTAGTTGTGACATACATCCCTTAAATCAAACCACTACAGAAGATCATCAGAGAATTGCAACCAGCTTTGCACAGCAATGAGTCTGCCCACTATATTCAGTGAACCACCTATAACATCATACAGACAACCACCAAATCTGGGAAGAACACTGTCAGAAATAACACCTCCACAGTTTAAATGGACACACAAGGAACAAGACAATGCAACAAATCCAGAAGAAAAGCATGCAGTGTGATTGACACATGTAACTTAGTCTACACTCCATTTACCAAAGAAGAATACAAAATCAAAGGGTCTTTCTCATGTAACACCAACGATTTGACTTACAAATGATAACCAAAAATCTCCACATAGATGGTATGTGGGTGAAACAGGACAAGCATGTCGTAAATGTACGATTATACAATGGGGTCAGAAAGTTCTCAAAGCTAATTGGCTGACTGGCACCTTTCAGCCGTGGTAAATCCTGGCATTACCCATGGGAAGAGGTGCCAGTTGGCTGCATTTCAGAGAGAATCAGTCTGACCCTGGAAAGGAAAAGCTTCAAACTGCTATTTTCTTTTCCCTGCTAACCACGAACAGCCGTAGCCGCTCATGTGCACCTCCCCCAATCCCTGTTCAGCTACACACATCTTTTTAAAGTGACACTAATGCTGAACTGGGGAAAAGTATCTGAAAAAGGAAAAACAATGCCTACAAGTTTAACAAATCATGGCTGTTCAGGTGAAAAACACTGTAAACACTGCCTGTCACCATTACCTCTCTCCGGCATCTTTTTTTCTCAACCCAAAGCATGGCACCAGTTTGTGCGTGCAGACCACCATCCCCGTTCATCAAATTTTGAGGAATCCTGAAGTACAGAAACAATTTCTTAATAAAAAAAAAACAGGGTTACAAGTTATACAACTCACGGCTGAAAAATGGAGCTGTGAAGTGCATGCCCTGTATCCAGGCATGTTTTTTCCTGCCATGATTTGTATGCGTTTTAGCCAATGTTTTTCTACCAAGATCCACAGTGCAAAACTTGCTGCTTCTCCCTATTTTGTAAGGTCAAGCATTCCCAAATCTCATCCTTTGGGGTAATTGTGTTGCAGTTTGCTGTAGCTCTTCTGTCTGGACTCGGATGTACTGTAGTGTAGCTGTGCTCTAAACCCTCTGCTTTAAATCCCTAGCCCAACTCCCAATTCCCTAAAAAAAAAAAAAAAAAGAGTCCAGTAACCTTCCCAGTACTGATCCGAGTTTCTTACTGCAAACTTTCTCTGGCAAGTCTTTCTCAGTAAAACACCGAAGCTGATAACTGCATGCACAATGGAACGCCCGCTATGGCAACCAGTAACCTCAACCTTTCTCTGAGCACTATGATCTCAATCAGGGCCCCCCCCCCCCAAAAAAAAGAGACCTAAAACACTTAAATAATATAGGTGGCTGGGAATTATAAAGAGCGAGCAGCAGTGATTTTTTTTTCCAAGAAAGAGAGTGCCCAGAAAAAGACTTCCTCAGTTGTCCCTTCCTTATCATGCTCATAACCCTTTTCTCCTCAGACAGAAAACATTGTTGTCAGCTGTCTTTCCCTCTGTCTTTCTATCTCTCTCGGCTTGTGTTGAAAAAAGAAATGCAGCTCAGTCTCCCAGTTTCCCAGCCCACTCTTGGCTGCCTCTCTTGACACCAGCTAAATGATGGTCTTTGCTGTGTATGTGACATGAAGAAAACAGCACAAATCATCATCATCATCATCATCAAATCTTTATTTATTCAGACAAACATCATTGAGCAAGGCTCATTTACAAGATGGACCTGATAAGGTCAAGGTTCAATAGTTGATACACAACAGATACATCATACACTTATATAAGACAGTTATACATACAGGGGAAAATAACGTTTATAAACACAGTGATATACAGTAAATTCACATGATAAACGGTTACAGGAAAGTTAAGCTAATATTTACAGTAGGTACAGTATATACATATCCCAGTGGGGGGACATGGCAGACACTCAACATAATGTAATACTAGGATGGTGAAGGTATTACTGGGTGCCATAAGATGAGGTGTCTGTCTGGAAGGAATATGCCATATATGGTTTGGAAGGGAGATTTGTGAGATGACAATGCTAGCTCTAGTGGTAGCAATTGCATTTCTCTTTGAAGAAGACTGTACAATGCTGTTTAAAGGATACAAATGGAATGATATTGGACAGTTTTAGGGATTTTTGTAGGGTGTTCCATGCTATAGCTAGAGAATAGCTGATTGCTTCCCTCCCTAGCCTGGTGTTGAATTTGGGCAATTTGAGCAGGATGATGTTGTTGCTTCTTGGGGCATAGGAGCTAGGAGAGGTCTGGGTGAAGCAGTCCAGGATATAGTTTGGAAGTTTTTTTGATAACGCTCTGTAAATCCATAGTGCTGCATTTCTGTCCCTTCTGAGGTGAAGGGAAACCCACCCAACTGCAGCATAAAGAGAGCAATGATGAGTATTAGATGGCAGATCTGTAATGAACCTTATTGCTCTATAATATAAGGTATCCAACTTGTGATGGTAGGAGATGGGGCAGTGACTATAAAGGAAGTCTGCATAGTCAACAACTGATAGAAAAATGGCCTGGACTAACCTCATCTTTGAGTCTCTGTTTAGGAAGGGTTTTAATCTATAGAGAAGGCCAAGCCTTTGTAAGCTTTTAACAGTTCTTCTAAATGATGAGTGAAGTCAAGTCTGTTGTCAATCCACACACCTAGGTATTTGAAGTTTTCTACATACTCCAGATTTTCTCCAAGTATAGTGCATAGCTGGGGAGAATGATTGGAGAGGATGTGCTGGTGGAGCTTTGATTTGTGAACATCATTGCTTTAGTTTTCTTTGCATTTAACAGAAGCTTTTTCTCGAGTAGCTGATATTGTAGCAAGGAGAATTCTGTTTGTAGGATTTCACGAGCAGCTGCAGTCGAAGGGTTGCTGATATACAGAACAGTGTCATCAGCAAAGAGGTGTACAGAGGAATTGGTATGAATGAATCCTTTTTATTCTTGTCCTGGCTCCTCAGTGAACTATTGCACCTAGTGGAAGGATATTTAAAGAAGATTAATTAAAAAAACATATAAATGTAAGTTTTTTTTTATTTCTAAAAAAAAAAAAAAAAAAAAAATTGGGACATTGCATAATCACAATAAACCACTCCAGGGTGTGGGTTATGCTGGGATTTGCCCACGGCTGACCTGGTTTGACCACTCGACCTGCAGCCTTGTGGTCAAACCATGCCATCCATGAGTAAATCCCAGCATAATCCACATTCTATCAAAGTTTATTGCTTAAATGAACACAGATCCACTATCAATCAGAACGTCTTCCTGAAGGATCTTAATGTGGCAGTTTTGAGAGGAAACCGCAAAGACACTCAGACTCGACTTCTCTGTGAAGCAAAAATGTTGAGACTTTTTGAAACAGATCTACACAAGCTGAACAAAAATGTAGGCTTCTTCGCACATTATCAGGACCCAAACTGAGTTCTGAGACTTTCCACTGTAGCTTTATGCCCTACCATTTACCATTTTGTTAAAAACAAATTCCTCTCTGCTTTTCGGACATAAGTGACTTACAGGAGCTCCCTATTAAGCACAGTTCAATTAAGTTTCTGAACTGCCTGCCTCATACATCCTGCATACTTAAACTTTTTCAGCAATTGATTCTTTTGTTACAGTAGCACTTTGATGTAGTTCATAATTTGTATGTCTTAATGGCACGTGGCATATGGTCGTAGTGCACTTTGATGTAGCTCATAATTTGCATGTCTGATCTTTCACCTTTCAGTGGCATGAGGCATATCTCCTGGTAGTCACCTGTATTGTATTATATTGCTTCCTCTACCCCCCTTTCCTAACATCATTTGGGATTGCGGGCCCAATGTCAGTCTCCCTCCTGACACCACTGTCACCTGTGCTGGTCAAGATGGTCATAGCGGAGTTTGTCTACATTATCGCTGAGCATTGACTGCAGGAAGTGGCATGGCAGCAATGGGCCATGTATCTTTACTCCCAGAGGCAAGATCTACCATTTCAATGGTCATTCCACTTCTAGTTCGGACATGGAAGGCCCTCTTTCTCCAGTCCTTCCTGTACCTCCACAGGCCACACTGCTAGCAACATCAGCCACACCACCATGGCCCATTTGAGCTGAGCCCCACCACCTGGGATGGGTGCTCTGACAAAAGAATCCAGGCTAGCAACAGTACCTCCATAAGGACTACCAGTGGTGATGGTGGCCATGACCAAGAGGGCAGCTCATTCCCCAAGCAGGCATCTTGCAACTCTGTATTCAGACTGGAATCTGACAGCCAGTGGTCTGGGATGGGACATTTGACAGCCTGGGCTCAGATTAACCTGCTTTGGCAGGAGATAAGCATACTGTATTTCTGACTTTGTTTGCCACTACATTGCAGATATGCAGGCATACTGTACTTCAGTCTGTTGCCCTCATTCTCTGCATGAGTTGGATCCTCGTTTGTGTTAAGTGCTCCACTGGCAGATGGATGGAACATGAACATCAAAATCTAAGTGACATTTAATATGGTTGCGACAGCAGCTAAATAATAAAAGTTGCCCCCATTTCAAAGCTGGTGGCAATCAAATTGAAAGAATGCAATAGATGCCATGGCTTCTAAGTGGTGAAATATGTTACTTTTTTTTTTTTTATCTTTTCATCTGGCATTTGGATGAGAGTCACAGAAAAAATAAATCTATCCACTGGTGGACACCCTCAAGAAAGATTACTCCCCAGATGTGGCTTTTAACATCACACCACCAGTAATGGGCCATGCACTCTGTATGTGATAGTACCCAGCTTCTTGCCCAGCACACTAGGGTAGACCACAAGTATGAATTGTCCTAAGGGGTTTGCACTAGGTTCCTGTACCAACCTTCCCCAGAGGGTTAGTCAGTGAACAAGGTGCTCTGCAAGGCCACAATGCAGGGAGAATCTGAGACCCCCCCTTCCAGAAAAGGAACCAAAAATACAGGACCACTTAGGTTACAGAGATTGTGCAGCCACGTCACTGTTCATATGGGAAGTGAGCTATGCAGCCCTTGATGGCAAGGTAAAGTCATGAACTGTTTGAATAACTCTCAGACCAGTGGCCTCACCAAACAAACTATGAAGTGGCAGCCTCTTCTGTGGCTCCCAGGGCCAGTAGAAGCTGCAGCAAAAACCGAGGCTGCAGAATCCCCCAATATTGACAGCCAAGTTCTTCATCCTCAAGAACATTCTACAATGCCCCCATAAAGACTGTGGCAGCACCCTCTTTAGGGGACATGCACCCAGATCCACAATCAAAGGCAAAATGTAAGAGGATCTCCATGCAGCAGTCCTTGCTGCAGCTCCCAGTTGAGGTCTGACTCTTCCACTTCCTCCCTTAGTGGTCCGCTATCATCTTGGACCAGTAGATCCTGGAAATGGTGGTTTCTGGTTGTCTCTTTAGTTTAAGACTCCTGTACTTTGTTGGCCCAGTGCACCTGGCAGAAGTGCTGTCACAGGTATCTCTATCAGCACTACAGAATGAAGTTCAACAACTCCTAGAGTGGCATGCAATGTATCCTGTCTCAGACAGTCAAGATCATCAGGGTTTATGTTGTGGACTTTCTGGTTCTCAAGCAGATGTGGGGATGGCTCTGAAGCAGGTAATTGTGTTAGGGCAGGACTAAACTCATAGGCCAGAGCATGCCTACCTCCAGATAGGGCAGAGGATCTTTTGTTCTTTGCTTGGTCACATCATTTGTTGAACTGTCACACCTAGCCTGGGATTTCCTCAGGCTCCTGTGCATCATGGTATCTACCACGGCCATAATGCACTGGGCCTGATGGTATATGTGGGTCATCCAGGGAGAACTGGGCCACCTATGGTACCAGGTGCACTCAGACATGGATCTACCAGTTCAAGTGATCTAATTGAAGTTGAACATATCTGTTGGTGGCTGTCATTTCCAAACCTCCTGGAAGTAATCCATGTTGTCCGTCTATAGCCCTTGGTCTCTGATGACAAATGCCTTCCTTGAAGGCTGGAAAACTGCATCTTCAGGACCATAGGGCACACAGTAGATGATCACTGCATTAACTTGTTAGAGCACCAAGCAGTGCATCTTGCTATCAGAATTTGCTCTGCTGGTCAAGAGCCATTGTGTCTAATTCAATAGGAATAACTTAACCACCATGTTCTGCCTGAACAGACAGGGGGCACTTATTTTTTCTTGTTGTCTGATAGCATTCAGGATGTGGTCCCTAGCTCACTTCCAAGTGGACCTCATAGTGGTCCATGTGGTGACCATGAATAACCAGCTGACTGATGCTCAGTCATGTATCCCATAACTGGTTACTTCACCTGCTGGTGGTGGTCTTGGTGTTCTCAACGTGGGTAACACCATTAGTCAGCCTGTTCACTTCCTTGGAAAACAGGAAATCAATGTTGTTTTGTGAATGTCCTCAGCGGTGTACCTTGCTGGAAAGCTTGTTTGCCTGGTTACGAATGTGAGGTCTCCAGCATAAAGACATAGACATATAGAATTTGCCAGCAGATAAAGACTGCTTGGCCCACCCAATCTGCCCATTTGTTCCCTGCTTATACTGTCACTGCAGACCCTACCTGATCTCCAGCTACTCCCCCCAACACACACACTTTCCTATTGGGATTCCTTTGTGCCTATCCCATGCATGCTTGAAATCCACCACTGTTTTCACCCCTCCACCTCCACTGGAAAACTGTTCCAGGCATCCACACTCTTTTAGTGAAGAAGAACTGCACATCCCTCTTTAAATTCCCCATTCCAGCTTCCTTGCATGCTCCCTTGTTCACATGCATATTCCCTTCTGAAAAGAAAACTACCCTCCTCTACCTTATTCACCCTGTGAGGTATTTATAGGTCTCTATCAGGCCCCCCCCCAACTATTTTCCGGCCTGTACATATTGAGATCCCTCAGTCTCTCCCCATTAGGCTTATGATGCCATCCCTGCATCATTTTAATTGTCCTCCTCCGGACAGCTTCCATCCTGTCTGTGGCAATCCAGTAACAGATGTGTCAGTGTTTCAACTTTGATTTACTGGGGCAGAAATATTCTTCTAGTGCTCTGTACTTACGATTTCTATACACACTAAGGCATATGTGGCAGCACAATCATAAATATCCTACTCTTTTACTGGGATACATTTGGCAGTTATTTACAAACCACTGATGCTCTACCCTCTAGACACAGAGGAAAAAACATAGAAACATAGTATTTGATGGCAGACAAGGACCACTTGGTCTAACTAGTCTGCCCATTTGACAGAATTGATAGTGTCACCCAGACCCTACTCGATCCCTGACTCCACCCCATGCTTTCTAGCTAAGATTCCCTTGTGCCTATCCAATGCATGCTTGAACCCCACCACTGATTTCACCCTCACTACCTCCACCACTAATTCAGTGAAGTACTTCCTCACATCTCTCCTAAATTTTCCCCTTCCAGCTTCATTGCATGTCCTCTTGTTCTCGTACATCTTTTTCTCCGAAAAATACTCCCCTCCTGACCTTGTTCAACCTCGTGAGGTATTTATAGTTGTCATATCTGTCATGCCCCCCCCCAGTTGTAGGCTGTACATATTGAGATCCCTCAGTCTCTCCCCATTAGGCTTATGATGCTGCCACTGCATCGTTTTAGTTGCCCTCCTTTGGACACCCTCCACCCTGACTATGTCCTTCCTGAGATGTGGCCAACAGAACTGGACACTGTACTGTAGGTGTCGATCTCACCAACGACCATTAAAGTGGCAACACCACCTCTCCCCTTCTCCTTGTAATATCCATACCCATACCCATGCACTCTAGCATTCTGTTAGCCCTGCCTACTGCCTTGCCACCTTGAGGTCATCAGAAATGATTACCCCAAGATCCCTTTCCTGTTTAGTGACAGTCAATACCACTTCCCCCATTTTATAGACTGCCTCTGGGTTTCTGTGCCCTAGATGCATGATTTTGAACTTTATCATACTGAAACCCATGAATATCCTTGACCACTCAAGTTTTCTTAGGTCTCTGCACATTCTCCCCACCCACTCCGGAGTATCTGCCGTATTGCAAATTTTGTTGTCATCTGCAATAAGGCATACCTTCCCTTCCAGTTTTCTACAGTGTCACTGATAAAAACATTGAAGAGGACTAGTCCCTGTACTGAGCTGTGAGGTACCCCGCTGGTCACTTCCCACTCATTTGAGTGAGTGCCATTTACCACAACCCTCTACCATCTATCGACCAGTTCCATACTCAGCTCACCACCTTGGCTACCACCCCCAAACTGCCCAGTTTCGTTTTCAGCCTCCTGTGTAGTATGATGTCGAAGGCCTTGCCGAAGTCTACGTAGGCCACATCCACCGCCCTACCTTGATCTATTTCCCTGATCACCCAGTCAAAGAAATCGATCAGGTTCATCTGGCATGCACCCCACCTCCCGAATCTGTGCTGCCTTGGGTCTTGTAAGCCACTCAATTCAGCATACTCTACTAGCCTGTGTTTTCAAATGCCTCCATTAACTACCTCATCACTGTTAGACTGACCGATCTGTAGTTGCCAGCCTCCTCCCTGTTGCCACTTTCATGAAGAGGGACTATATTGCCTCCTCCAGTCCTCTAGAATTATTCCTGTTTCCAGTGAGTTGTTGAATAGGGCTGTCACAGGTGCAGCCAGTACCTCCATGAGGTCACTCAGCACCTTAGGTGTACCCCGTCTGACTCCATACCTTATCCACCTTTAGATTTGCAAATCTTTTCCAGACCTTTCTGTGAATGGACTTGTTTCTATCTCTGTACCCCCAGTTTTTCCTGCTGCTTTTATGTGGTCTGCCCCCTCTCCCTCCTATGTGAAGACTGGACAGAAGTATCTTTTCAGAATATCTGCTTTTTCCTGATCCTCCTCTGTACAGTCTCCCTGTGCCCTTCTTAACCTCACTAGCCTTCCCCTTGTCTTCGTCTTATCGCTTATGTATCTAAAAAATGTGTTGTCCCCTCTAGTTACCCTTTGGGCTATCCTTTCCTCAGTCTGTGCCTTTGCATCCCTCACTGCCTTCCCTGCCTCCATCTGCTGTTCCTGGTGCACCACTCTATCCTTGTCTCTCGGTGTCTCCTTGTACTTCTTGAATACTGCTGTTTTGGCCTTTACCTTCGCAGCCACTTCCATCGAGAGCCATAGCCGTCTCATTTTCCTTCTGGTTTTGTTCACTTCTTTCATGCAGAGGTTTGTTGCCTTTACTGTGCCATCCCTTAATTTGGCTCGCTTCCTCCACACCACCCAAGCTATCCCCCCCCCCACACTAGGTTGTGTCTGAAGCATTCACACTATTTTTTTAAAATCTGCCCTCCTGAATTCCCCGACCCTTGTCCTTGAGTGGTTTGCCTCTGCCACCGTCCTTGTATTAAATCACACTGTATGCTTAGTTAGTTTAATGATCGGTCATTGACCATTTCAAAAATACAGATACAAAGTATAAAGCATACATTTAAAATATTTCTAGACAGAAGCAATACATAAATATAAAACCCGAAATATTATCAACTTGGCTTGAAAGTACCCATTTTACCTAAATTAAGCAATATTTCATTAACAAGGTTTGATAAGACTTTCCTAACAAGTTACTATGACCATTTAGACATCTGTACTTTAAAATTACGCATAAAGTAATCCCGAGATAACTAGTTTCCTGGAATATAATACATGATTAAGTTCATACTATTATCAGGTCAACTTACTTATATTTCATTAGAATTCTTGGTACAGCAACAAGAAAACCCGCAACTGCCTTTATTATTATCTGGCACTTGGGTTAATATCCCAGTACTGACACTGTAGTGTAGCATGAGAGGGGTGCTGCACTTCTGAGGTGCCGTCTTTTGGATGAGACGTTAAACCGAGGTCCCATCTGCCTGGATTGGTGGTAGTTCAGGTGGATGTTAAAGATCCCATGGCACTTATCGAAAAGAGTAGGGGAATTTCCCCGGTGTCCTGGCCAAATTTCCCTCTTTCACTAAAAATACCACCAACAACTTAATCTGGTTCAAGGTCAGTTGGCATTCATCTGTATCCCTCTCCCTTGGGTCGTGCCTGAAAATAGGCAGGATTTGTCTAGTGTACTTACCCGGTCAACAAAAACTAAATAAATAAAAAAAATAAATTATCACTTTATCATTCATCGTGCAGAACAAATTTAGTAATATTGACTATTCCATCGTTTGAATGATCTTCGAGGCAACCTCTTGCAGCAGGTCATAACACATGGGGTATCAGCCGCAGGTGTCATTTCCTCCAGATGACTTTTCAGCAGTTGACCGTGGGACCTCCTCCTACAGTACCACACGGTATCTACATGGCAGGTATAAAAGGAGGAGGTCCCAGCTACTCCTCAGTTCTTTTCAACTACGACCTGCATACAACTAGTCCTCCTTTGGAGCTCTGCTTACCAGTCGTCGACAAAGAGATTCTACTGACTCTTACCTCTGTCGATGGCTCCTCTGTTGATGGTGAGTTCAGGAGTACCTGACAAGGTAGCCACTGATCAATCATCTTCTACACTGTCGATGATGGCTGATTCCTTTCTTCTCTCCATTGATAGCTCCTCCGTCGATGGTGCATTCAGGTGTACCTGAGTTAGTAGCCCCGTAAGGCCATCTTCTACACCATCGATGATGGCCAGCTCCTCTCTTGCCACTGTCAATGGCTCCTCCATAGATGGTAAGTTCAGGGGTTCTCCTGCAGCTTCCAGAATGACTGCCTCACCCTTCTCGGACTGCCATCATCCGTCGATGATGGATTCTGGCCCATAGCCGATTCTCTCATCAATGACCAACCTAGTCTCAGGGAGCTCACTGTTGCCTGCCTCATCAACACCATTGGGGCCATACAGTGGTACTTGTGCAAATGTATTTTACTTTCTGTGCACCCTGGGGAATTATGTGGTGGCACTCTACCTGTTCTTCAGTGAGTTGTGCATTTGCGCTGTGGTGGCATACTACACTACCACCATACTTTTGGCCCATCAACAATCCTCTCATCACTGTCTGGCCAAGTTTTTCAGAGCTCAGTGTTGTCTCCCTTGTCAACAGACCAAAGTCCAAGAGGGACCCTACGCAACATCTCCAATAATTTGGTTCCATCTTAGATGCCTCTGTGGGAACAGCATATCTGCCCATAACTTGAGCAGACACCCTGATTGCTTTGTCACGCAGACTAGAATCCAGCAGATGGGTATTGGCACAAGACTTCCTGCACCTCCTGGAGTATTTGGCAGCTGAGATTCCGAAGGTCCCCCAATGCCAGGTTCAATATGAGGGTCCTTCAGTGGCCCCTGAGAATCCAATGGGACCAGACAGTAGACGATTTTGATGATCCGGTCCTGCTGTCTTTGCTGGCTCTTTGAGCTCTACAGTGGTGGAAGTCCATGGATAACTTAATGTGAGGCATGCTGTTTCATTCTCCTGTCCCATATTTCATTCTAACTACAGACACCTCCTTGAAAGGGTGAGGTGTTCGTCTCCTCAACATCCAGCCCCAAGGATCATGGATGCCAGTGGAGGCCCACCTCCACATCAATGTCTTGGAGATGAGGGCAGTCCTCTACACCTTACAGGCATTTGAGACTCACCTTCCACCTGATTGCCTTCAGGTGAAACCAAACAATTCTGTGGTAGTTCACTATCTAAACAAGCAAGGTGGCACCCATTCATGCCCTCTCTGCAGAGAATTGATGAGGGTCTGGTACTGGATGATCCAGAGAAATAATCCATCTTCTGGCAGTACACATCCTAGATGTATCCAGCACCCTTGTGGATGCCCTAAGTGTATCCACTGCCCTAGCCCATGAGTGGGAAGTCCTACCGGATGTCCTAAACGATGTCTTCCACCAATGAGGCCAGCCGGAGATGGATCTATTTGCCTCTCCACAAAATGCAAAATGGCCTCTTTACTACTCTCTTGAGTGAGGTCCCAGAATAGTGTGGCAGGATGCATTATCTCTTTCCTGGATGGGAAGATTTCTTTATGCCTTCCTGCCCTTTCCTCTCGTTTAGAGAATACTGCTCAAACTGGTCCAGGTCAGGGCATCTGCGATTCTCATAGCGCCATTCTGGCCAAGACAGATTTGGTTCCCTCTGCTTCTACAGATCTCAGAACTGGATCCCTTACCTCTGCTGATTTGCTGGACTCAGTTGTCCCAAGCACAAGTCTCCCTGCTGCATTCAGATCTTCACTCCCAAATCCATCTGCATGCCTGTCTCCTAAGGACATAGTTTTCTCATGCTTTGAAGGGTCTCAAAAGGTGGCGGAAGTCCTCTGGACTGCCAGGAAACCATCTACATGTTCATCCTATTCTATGAAGTGGAAACATTTCTCCATTTGGGTATCTACACAGGACGTAGATCCTTATGAGTGTTCCCTCAGAGTGTCTCAGAGCATTTCCTCTACTTGTTGGAGGGCGACCTGTCATATTCCTCTGTAAAAGTCCACTTTTCAGCCATTGCCACATTTCATTTACCTGTGGGCACAAAACCATTGTCCCGGTTACCTTTGATCCAAACCTTCATCCCCCTAGCTGGGATTCAGTCCTTGGGTGGGGTCTGAATTTAGTGCTTGAAAAATTGTCTGAGTCATTTTGAGCCCGCTGACTCCAGCGGCCTTCATTTTCTTTCTTGGAGAACTCTATTCTTAGTTGCCATTACGTGTGGAGGACATATTTCAGAATTACAGGCACTAATGTGCAAACCTCAGCCTACCTGCCATTTCTTAACGGTAGGATGTCTTTATGCACAGTCCCATCGTTTTTGCCACCGCTTGTTTCTGAATTTACTTTAAATCAGGCTATTCACTTACCGGTGTCTTATGTGGAACTGAAGTATCCAGGAGAATCCCTGCTTCATTCTCTCGCTCTGCATAGCACGGGAGAATTTATCTTCTCTGCAGTTCATAGTTGCAAACAACTGAGCAACTTTGTGTCTCCTTTGCTCCTGGAAACCAGGGCATTCAGATTTTGAAGCAGTGCCTGTCCACATGGTTGGCCAACTGCATTACATTTATATATTCAAAATAAGAAAAAACTGTCACGGGTGTTGTAAAATCCCATTCTACCAGAGGCATGACTGCCTCTACAGTGTGTTTCTGGGGCATCTCTGCCTTGGATATTTGTGAAGCCACCACATGGTCTACTGTACATGTCTTCACCTAGCATTACAGTCTGGATGTTGCTTCTAAGAAGCAGACCAATTTTGGATGGGCTGTTCTACAAGGCCTCCTGTCCTAAGTCCTGATGGTTCACTTCCTCCTCCCACTTGGCATAATAACTGCTTGGGAATCTTCCCATGTGTTATGACCTGCTGCAAGTGATTGTCTCGAAGAAGACGGTACGGTTGCATAAGAACTAACCATAACAGTAGATCTTCAAGAATATCTCTTGCAGCAGGCCATGCAGCCCTGCCCTCCTTCCCCTTGCTGTTACTTCAGAAGGGTTCCCTGCTCCTGTCTTTTACGACTCCAAGAGCTGCTGCCTTGACTTCCCTCCTCGGTTCCCATCGGAGGCCTGGGAAATGTTTTCACATTCAATCACCAGGATGGAAAAGAACTGAGTAGTAGCTGGGACCTTCCCTTTTATACCTGCCATATAGACACCATGTGGTAGTGTGGGGGGGGTCCCAGGGCTGGCTACTGAGAAGGCATCTGGAAGAAATGACGCCTGCAGCTGATATTCCATGTGTTATGACCTGCTGTGAGAGAGAGAGTCTAAAAGATCTGCTGTTATGGTAGGTTCTTATGCAACTGCACTTTATCCATAATGGTGCTACCCAATATGCCCTGGATTTACTGTACCATGGACAAACGAAGATAACATGATGTAAAGTCTCCAAATATTGTTTTGGGCAGGAACAGTAATATGATTGCAAGGTGGTAGCCTTACTGTATCAAGCTTTAAGAGCATTACTGTAAAACATCTCTAGTCTGTATCTAGCATATAATTCTTTTGTTTGTAGTCTGTCAAAATATCCAAGTATTTTTTTAAATAATGCATAATATCATTCTGTACCAGCCATGGAGATATTTTTAGTGCTGCAATTGATTCCAAATCTATTTACTTGAAATGATTTACAATTTTTTGAGTAATGTAGGATTTGTATTTCCAACTAATAGTAATGCCTTTAGAAATGCAATTCATCAAAAACTCAAGGCCAGTTTCTTTTAAAATGGAAAAAATCTTCTTGAGCCATCTAGATTGCTAACATCCTAAATCACCCCAACCATATTTTTTCTTCAGACAGAGATAAGGTAGTCTATCAGAATCCAAATGCAATAGTTTAATCCAGTAGTTAATTTTTCTAACGTACATCAGAATTTATTTATGGTTTAAACTATTTAATGAATTAGCAGTTTGTTTGAGCTTAATTTTCAAGCAATTAAGATGTTAAGTCCAAAATCCATCCCCAGAGAGCTGGAGGCCCAAGTATGCGTAAGTTTTAACAGTTCATAACTTTTTATCTCTGACCTGCCATATTTTATTGATTTTTTCCCCAAAAATTAATATTTGACTTTTATTCTCATTTATTTTTAATTTATATTTGATTGTATACAAATTCAGCATATTTAGCTTGGATTGTAAACCTGCCTGAGTAAGTGAAAAAAGTGCCTCAGCATAGATGAGGGCTGTACATTCTCTAGTGCCTATCTTGGGTGAATCAGTCACTGACTGCTCAAGAAGTACAAGTAGTTTGATACTTACACACAGAGGAGTAATGGAGCTAACACACAACCTTGCCAGACTCCTCTGTTGGTTGGCAAACTGGAAGAAAGCTGACCATTTGTGCCAAGTCTGACCTGTGCCCAAGTATCTATAAAATTCTGTGATGATACCAATAATTTCTGGGCTAATACCCCATTCACTCATAAGTTGCCAAAGTAAGTTTCGAGAAATATTGTCAAAAGCTGAGCTAAAATCAATAAATGCAGCTTATAACTTTTGTTTTTTGCAATTTTACGTATTTTTCAAATACTGTAAGTGCCTTATAATATAACAATTGTCAGTAGTACAGTACCCTGCATGAAACCCCACTTGATATTCAGACCAACCCCCGAATTGAGCAACTTGCTCTAAAAGTCTTGCCAAAACTATTTTAGAAAACAACGTTCCTAAATTATCCAATAGGGAAATAGGCCTGTACATTAATGGGTCTTTCTTATCACCCTTTTTATGCATGGATATAATTATTTCTCCCTTCCATGCAGAAGGAAATTAAAGCATTTTAAGACAATAATTAAAGAGGCAGTCTGGCCAAAGTTTCTAGCATCAGTAAATTCAAAATTTGGAACAGCGTATCCCCAGTCAGCCTCATGCCAAAAATGAGATGTCAAAGTTACTTTGTTTAAAAGCTACAATTCATTTTGTAACCCTAAATTCACTGCCTGTTCAAAAAAAACAGTCTCAGTATAGAGGTACTGATGATGTCACAACCAGAACTCACAGCCTAGTCCTTCTTGCAAGCTACCATGCAAGACTTATTTCTCCCACATTACATAAACCTGCAGTAGTAATAAATATCTGCAAAAGGAAAGCTGACAATGGGTGAGTCAGGGCATGCATTTCCATAATGTGTAGATGCAAAGTATAGCACTTAAGAATGTGATGCGGAGATTGTTGGAATACAACAGCAAACATGGCTTTAGAATGAAAAATATGTGCAATTTTTATAATAGTGCAGGGCTGAGATTTTGAAATGTCACCAGACTAACTATGGAATGCAGCAGTGACACAATCTCAGAAAGTAGGCGGGACACACAGTTTTGGAGAGTGGCAGGGATTCTAAAATTCTTAATATGGTGGTGTCATATTGTTTTAGAATGTGGCAGAGTTGCACAATTTTGAAATGTGGGAGACACATAGTTGTGGAAAGTGGTAGGGTTATGTAATTTCATAATGTGTCTTGGATGGATTAATTTGGCATGTGGTATAGTGATGCAAAATTTCAAAATGTGATTGGTATGCTTGATTTCAGATTGTGGTGGCACTTTCAATTTCAGAATGTGGCATGGACACGAAATCTTAGAAAGTGGCATTGACGCAGTTCTAGAATCTGGTAGCTACATGGAATTTCAGAATGAGGCAGGGATGTATAATTTTAGGATGTAACTTGAGCTTGCAATTTTTTAATGTGGCAGTGACACATCTTTAGAATGTGGTGGGGATGTGCAGTTTTGGAATATGGTGGGAATGCACATTTTCAGAATATGTCAATGACAGGCAATACTGGAGCATGGAAGTTTACACACAATTTCGGAATGTGGCAGCGCGGCACCACTTCAGAATGGGGTGGCACCACATGACTTGGGAATGTGGTGGCATCGTACTACTTAGGAATGTGGCAGTGACGCATGACTTGAGAATGAGGTGGTGATGCACGATTTTGAAATGTGATGGCGACACAATTTTGGAATGTGGCAGTGACGCACAACTTGGGAATGTGGTGGCAACACATGACTTGGGAATGTGGCAGCAACGCATGACTTGGGAATGTGGTGGTGATGGATGATTTTGGAATGTGGTCGTGATGCACCACTTGGGAATGTGGCAGCAATGCACAACTTGGGAATGTGTCGGCGACACATGACTTGGGAATGTGGCAGTGACACATGACTTGGGAATGTGGCGGCAATGCCCGATGCTGATTTAAAGTCTGCAATGTGGTACTTTTGAACAGACTCTTTCTTTAAGATCTCATTTTTGGCATGAGGATTATTGGGTTTTGTTAATCCAAATTCAGAATTTAGGACTTTTGTGGCCACCCCCCCAATGCAACTGTGCATGTTACAGTGCAGTTGTTGACCTTATACCTTTTTATTATGCTGTCGCATGCGCAGTGCAATCAACATATTGTGGTTGCTTCAGTGGAGAAGCGGGTTTTGGAGGTGCGGTCCTGTTGCAGCCAATGGCGCCACTGCTTTTTGTGGCCAGGCTCTGTGGTGCCAATGGCATAGCACACTGTCTATGACAGCAGTTGAGAAACATGCCACCACCTTGAAATAAATTAGCTGCTGCAATCAGGGAGCACCATGGGGGTGGTTCCTGATTGCAGCAGCCAATTACAGCTTGCCTCGTCTGGTGTACCCGTCCAGTAACATGGCAGCGGCTTCCCCGTCAGCTCCTCATAGTCCCCACAGCAGCTAGGGGATTGCCACCACCTTTCACAGTCCATCTAAAAGCCGGGGGTGCCCAATCCCCCTGTCAGCATGCCTCCTCCTACATTAACTTGCCAACGGGGTGCCCAATCCCCATCAGCATAATGTACCCCCATTTCTTGTGTGCCAAGGGGTGCCCAATCCCCTCAGCTCATGCGACCCCCAACTCTGTATGGCTGTTGGGGGTACCCAATCCCACATCGGCTACAGTGTCCCCCAAAAAGGCACCCAGGTGGCATGCTGGGAGCCCACCCCAGCTTGCCAAAAGTCCCTGCCAAAAAAAATGTCCTGCAATGTTTTTTGGTTTTTTTTACCCTATAAAACAGAAAACGGTCCCTCATTGAGTCCGGTGGCCCTGTCCCCAACCCGTTCCTACCCTCTGTGCACCCTGCCTCCCTGCACCCCCCTCACCCCATAATTACCTGCAGAGCCCAACGCGATGATTTTCGGTGGACCGGGAACATGTCTGCACTCTTCAAAGCCGGCCGCAAACTGAAGAAATGCCGGTAAACTGTATAATGGCATAAATAGGGTATTTTCAACTTATGTGGATATCTCAGCCATTTTTTTTTTTTACTTTTGCCACCAAGTTTTCAACATGGGTTTTTATGGGACTGCTCCTCATGAATTCAGCCACTGTCATGGCATTATTCGATCCCAAAAGGTGATTTTGCCATCACTTCTTGGAATCACCTTTCGGGACCAAGTAACAAAATGACAGTGTTGCTATTCATGAGGTGACCTCCCAAAAATGCCTTTGCTGCAAATTTGGTGAAAAAATTCCCCAAAAATGACTGTTATGAGTGTGTGTTGTGCAGTTTCCATGCTCACTCATAACTTTGCCAATTTGTAATATTTTCACTTCAGATTTTCAACATTGGCATTTTTTCACACCTCCTTATGAAGAGTGCAGCTGTCATTTTTCACATCCTGGGTGAAATGTGTTTTTGCACTACCGGCTCAGAATAGCGCCGTCACTGTGGGAAATCAGTGTTTGGGACAGATTACAAAAATCACAGTGATACTGTTCATGAGCAGAAGTCCTAAAATGCCTATGTTGAAAATTTGGTGACAAAAGGCCATAAAATGACTATGTTACAAGCGTGCGTTGCGCAGTTTCCACACGCACCAGTAACATCGACAATTTGTAACATTTTCTCTCAACATTTTCAATATTGTCAATTTTGCACATGTTCTTATGAGCAGTACAGCTGTCATTTTTCATATCCTGCCCAAAATGTATTTTCGCACAAGTGGCGCACTATGGCGCGGTCGCTGTGAGAAATCAATGATCAGGACAGATGAAGAAAATCATAGTGACACTGTTCATGAGCAGAGGTCCCAAAATACCTATGTTGAAAATTTGGTGAAATAATTCCACTAAATGACTGTGTAACGAGTGTGCATTGCGCAGTTTCTACGTATGCTCGTAAATTCGAGCATTTGTAATATTTTCACTCAAGATTTTCAGCACTGCCATCTCTTCACACCTACCTATGAATGGTACAGCTGTCATTTTTCACATCCTGCCTGAATGGTGTTTTCCCACATCTGGCGCAGAATGGCACGGTCGCTGTGAGAAATCAACGTTCAGGACAGATTAACAAAATCACAGTGCCACTATTCATGGGCAGAGGTCCCAAACACTTTCATGAGGTGGGGGGCACAAAAGCACCCTGTTGCAAATTTGTAGTGCAAAAACCAACAAACAGCTGGGGCATTAGGGTTTCTAACCATAACGTCCCACCCTGTACAGACTGGCAGGCGTCAGGAGTGTGTCTTTGCATTGCCGGCTGTCATGCTTACGCCATACAAGTAAGCTATCTCTCACTTAGGGCTTTGTGAATTTAAACCAGGCTACCTTCTGCTCTCCTTCTTAGAGTAAACTTTTATTTTCTCTGCCAAATATTCATTAGGATTTAAAATGATACAGTAAAAGTGCCTTAATTTGTAAGCTTCATTTGGTAGTTAAAGCAACCATACTTAAGCACTAATTTAAATAGCCTGATTTGTTAGTTAAAGTAAGCAAATTTGAGCACTAATTAAATAGTCTGGCTAAAAACTGTAAACTGAGCCCTCCTGCAGGATCCCTCCCCTCTGGTACCCTATTTAATGTTCCACTCCTCTTCCTCTCCACAGCGCTGTAGCCCGAATTACAGGGACATCGTGAGGGCTTTGGAACTGCCCTTCCCCACTTTCAGGAGCTGTTTGACAGGGTACAGACCTGCTGAAATGCTGTGGAGGCACCTGAAGTCGCGACCAAAGTGGTCTAGGCAGCGTTGCTGGCCCTGCCGATGCTATGCATCGGCTGCCCCACCACCGCCCTTGGTGAACATTGAAATATATAGGGTGAATCACGTGGCTGAAATAACCAATCAGCCCACTTTCACACTTGCAGCTTATACTACTCCATCACTAGTGGTCACTAATCGCAGCCAGTACACACAATACACGGACAGCAAAGCATGAATCCTCACCTCATAGTGCTAGTCTTTCTCATCTCCCTGATCACACCAACAGCCCTACCTATTTCCACTGGCACTGCTGCATTACCTGTAGGCTGGTCCAGCAGAGGATATCTGCCTCCATGCCCCCTCCTAATACACCACTGGGACCACTATTATGCCCACACATATGCCCACCCTGGCATACAAATTAACCCATGTGCACACATACTTCACTGCACTATCACCTTGACCCCACCAGGGGCACACCCCCTAACCCCTATCTGCAGCTACCCACCTGGGCAACATCCTCCTCTGTCTCCAACTCATTTAGCCCACCTCATAAGCACCCTCCCTATCCCACTCATAACAACAAAACATACTACCCCCAAAACTGCCCGAGCTACGCCAAACCTACTCTGGAGTACCTGCCTCCTTCTCCTCCTATCGGGGAATGTTCATCCTAACCCGGGACCAGTTATTTATGGAGCCACTCAGAAGGGCAAGCATGGAAGCCTGGAACTGGCCTCCCTTAACATCTGCAGCCTTCAGAGGAAGTTCACCTCCCTCTAGGGCTATCAGAAAATATCACTAATGGTTCCGTCACCCACAATGATTACACCATACATCGAGCAGACAGGCAAAGCAAGAGGGGTGGAGGTTGCACCATCTATACTAGATCCTTCCTGCACGCCCTTTCAGTCCCCATCCTGCAACCCTCCATGGAGTCCAAACCCTAGCCATCAAGGTAAGCTTTGGCAATCCAGGAAAAATACTATACATTTTGGCTGTCTACATCCCCCCTAGAAACCAAAAGCTTACCTTTGACTCAGTACTGGCCAGTATTTCCCACCTTTCTCCCAAGTGTGAAATCATCTTACTGGGAGATTTCAACGTTAACTGGTTATCTGCTACGTCCTCCTCATACAAAGAAGCAGTGCTTGCTTATGACCTCACTCAAATGGTCCACTCCCCAACTAGGATGGACCCAAAAACTAGGACATCCACCCTTATCGACCTCATCCTCACCAACCGTCCCAATTACCTCTCCCGTATCAAGGTGCTCCCAGATTCATTAAGTGACCATTCCCCAGTTACCTGTTGGTGGTCTAATAAAATTCCCCCAATCCCCCAAGATCACTGTGCAAAGATGCTTAAGGAAAGGAGACCTCCCACGCCTAAAATCTTACCTTGCTTCCTTCGACTGGTCTCCTATTCACACTGCCCAATCAGTTGCTGCTACCCTCACCTATTCTATTTCCTCCTTTAACTTTGCCTGTGACATTTTGGCCCCCTTCTCCAGGCATATAGTAAAAACTCTGGACACCCCCTGAATATCCCAGTCTCTACTTGACCAAATACAACTAAGGGATAACCTCTGGCATAAGGCCCTTGCCTCACAACTCCCCCAAGACAGATAGAATTACAGGGAGGCTCGAAACAGCTGCACATGGGCTATCTGGCAGCCAAAGCTGTGTATTACAACCAAGCTCTCACCTCCTCCTGGGGTTCTGGTAGCAAATTCTTGAGAAATATTAAGAAACTAACCGGGAAAAATGTGTCCACTACCTCAGTGCAGCTTCCAATAGATGGGGTTATCTCCCAGGACCCAAAATCTATCACTGATGCCCTCAATACTGCCTTCACAGACCTCAGTCATATTATCCCCCCTAACTTATTTGACCTAATCAGTAGCCACCCCATTAACTCTCCTACCAACTTCAAACATCCCCTTTTCTGGCTATGAATCATCTCCTGCAATGAGGCAAAATGCTACCTAAGCAAAGCCCTGGCAAACTCTCGCTATAGTAGTGACGGCTTGGACCTCAAGCTTATCTGGCTTACTATGGATGTGACCCTGCCCCTTCTCACCAAAATACTTAACTTATGCTTATGCCACAGCCAGTTCCCCACCTCTTGGAAAAGAGCAGTTACAACTCCCATATTGAAGAGTGGTGACCCCACTTCCACCAGCAACTATAGGCCAATATCCATCCTGCCCCCCCCCAAAGGCCCTTGAAAAAATCGTGGCTGACCAGCTCACTGACTACCTGACCAAACACAATCTGCTCTGTCATGAACAACATGGGTTACGGATGGGCCACACCACCTCCACTGCCCTTGTTGAATTTACTTCTTTTATACGTGAGGCCCTGAATCATGGCTCAGTAGTGGGGTCTCTATATTGATCTGACAAAAGCTTTTGAGACGGTCAGTCATGTACTTCTTCTCCACACCCTACCATCACTGAATATCTCCCCAGAGGTTACCTCCTGGCTCAAAGACCACCTCCTTGTCAGCACCCAACAGGTAAAAATTAATAAAACCTTATCTTCCAGTAAGCCAGTACTAACAGGGGTCCCACAACGGTCCATTTTAGGCCACTGCTTTTCATCCTCTTTCTGAACTCCCTCCCCCAGTCCTGTAGTGGGAAGCTACTGCTCTGTGCTGATGATGCTGTAGTCTTTTAGAAACATAACCATCTAAACACACTACAATCCGCCCTGCAGGGCTTCTTTGGAGAGCTCGAAACCTGGTTCTCTGAACACCGCCTAATACTTAACTATAAGAAGACTAAAGCTATGATCTTCACCCACTGCCAAAACCTGCTCTGTAATACACCGCTAATCATCACTAACTCCCGTGACATTGCTCTGGAGTAGGTCTATGGCTTCAAATACCTTGGAGTCATGTTGGACACCTCCTTTACCTATCACGCTCGCATTCAACAAGTATCCTCCTCTGTCAATGCCAGGTTGGGGATCCTACACAGACATAGGCACTGCATTCCCCTGCAGGCAATGCATCTAGCTGTATCCTCCTCAATACTACCCTTGGTGGACTACAGCATAGTAATTTATGGGTCTGCTGACCATACTGCCCTGCGCAGCATCAACCTTGCCCTCAATAAAGCCTGCCATCTGGTCTCTAATTGTAATAGGCTAACCCATACTTGTGAGCTTTACAAATTTACTGTCTGGCTAAACTTCCAAGATAGGGTTAAGTACCACACCTGCCTTCTAGCAAGAAAGATACTACACAAACAAGCTCCGATAGGCCTCCACCCTCTTATTCTAACAGCCTCACTCAGGAGGGCACCAAGGCACTCTGCGAACACCTCCCTACTAGTACCCCATTGTAGAACCTTCCTTGGGCAATGGTCTTTCCATTATCGTGCCCCTCTGTGGCTTAACAACCTACCATCTGCAATCCCCCTTACATCTAGTTTGGGTTAGTTTAAAGCTGACCTTAAGACCCTCCTCAACTCTGCAACCTGTGACTGTCTATAACTTTACAAGCAGGTACCAGTGCTACAGAAAAATGGGGTACCCCCGGCATAGGGACTTTTTCTTCTCTTTTCCCAAGATTTGGATCCTCAGTTTCACAGCAAACTTATTTTGACTCTGGGCCTATTTTGTAAGACCCTCCGAAACTGAAGTATTGTACTGTCATATGTACATAAGTGTTGACCTGGGACCTTATTTTTTTAAGATCCCTGCTGACGTAACCCTACATTGTACACTGTGCCAAATGTTTAAGTTTTGTACTGCGCCAAATGTTTAAGTTTTGTACTGCGCCAAATGTTTAAGTTTTGTACTGCGCCAAATGTTTAAGTTTTGTACTGTGCCAAATGTTTAAGTTTTGTACCAAATGTTAAAGTTTGTGATACTTTGTGTATTTTCTTACTGACGTGGAGCCTTTGCAAAGGAGTCTATGACTCAAAGGATTGTAATTCTGATTCTTTCAATAAATAAAAATAAATAAATAAATACCATCCCCCCATCCTCAAGCCACTGACAGGCATCGAGGTGTGCCTTGGACTCTTAGGCCCCACAGTTCACCCCATTCTCCTGTGCTGCACCCATTTCAGTGTATGTCCTTATGAAATGGGGTGACTGTAAAGCTGAACACCCCAAGGCACACCTCAGCACTTGTTATGTCTGCAGGATAGGGTGAGGTAAAATGCCATGAGCGTTATGGCCAAATGGGGTGAACGTAATGCCCGAGGACACCAAGGCACAATGCGATATTTGTCGCACTGCAGGGTAGGGTGAGCTGAAGTGCCATGAACATTATGGCCGATGCCCAAAGGCACACCTTAGTGCCTGTCACTCTCTGTAGGGTTATGTGGGGTTTGACGTTACTTTCATACTTCACTGCCATTCCTATTATGCATCTGTTCAACTCCTGCGCTACCGATGCCAATGTCAGCAAGACAACATTCGCCATTGACAAATGCTTGTTTCATTTTAGATCACACTTTTTCTCCTGTCTTGTAAGATGCATTTTTTCCATTTTGAGGCTGCTTTAGCATTCTTTTTATTTGAAATAATTAAAAGGAGCACTCCTTTGTATATGGTTATCCCCAGGATTTTATCAGTAGTACTCGCAGCTGTTTTTCAACACCCAGGGCCTGAATCATAGTCAAAAGAGAACATTGTAAAATTGGGGGACTGATGATTTTGTGATGGTCCCTTGTCTCCAAGATATCCACCAAGAGGATTACAGAACTTTCCTTGAGGTCAAGAACCTTCTTACAACTGCACAGGGAAGGGGTGGAGGTAATCATGTGAAGGGCCATGCACAGAGCGTGGTAACCTTCACAAGATGCAATTGCATCTTTAACAACACCCTCTAAAGTACAATTGCTTAAAGCAACTCTAAGGGGTGTGTGGTTAAAGAGCACAGTGGGGTTAAGGAATCACTGGGAGACATACCCATAGATTTGTGAGGGACCAGATTAGCAACCACGTGAGGGGAATCAGGATAGGGACTGGGAGATCCAGTGGATTCCAGGGCAACTTTGGGGGACATGACTAGCATGAAAGACATCAAGGGACTGAATTTGACAGAATCTGCTAGTCTCAAGCCAGCCTTAAGGTTCAGGTCGGGGGGGGGACTAGTTAGGTGACACTGATAGCACCTGTGCCCCCGGCTGCTACAGGTGGTGCGGTGCCATCCACAGTGGCTAAGGTTGGCACACCTCAGGTGGTAACTGGTGCAAACCCTATTTATGGCCATCATCATATAGTGACCTTATTTGACATTACAGCTTAGCCAATGGGGAGAGGGGCTCCTCCCTCCAGTGGCAGTGTAGGCCCTTCCTCTTTGTGGATAGCCTTTAGCCGAGTGATTGTAGTAATGCAGTCGTTCACATACCATTTTATGCCTGCACACCTAGTGACTGCCTTAAATTCTTTCTCAACTGATCTCTAATAGATGAGTCTCTAAAATCAAAGGTTTCCAATTCATTTTCAAGGAACTGTTCAATGAACATCATCACTTTTGTCAGCACCCTTTACCCACTTTCTCTGTATTCATTTTGCTGACAGTTTAACTTCAGATGTTGCAAGTGTCCTTGAAAAAGGAATGGGGCTGCCACCTGTTCTGTTGAGGTTGACGTGTTCTGACCAAAAACAGGAAAAATATTCTGATCTGATTGTAGAAAACAATGAGCTAATTATTATAACTTACCAAGCAGGAGTACCTTTTGGTATGCACTTTTGTTAACATAATGTTTCAGCTATTACAGTAAACTTTAGAACGTATCATTTTAATTTCCAGTTCTCCATTACAGATTTTGCACCATATCTTGGTAGCTTGTTTAAAACATCTGTATAACAAGCATTTGTCAATGCCGAATGTTGTCTCACTGGCATTGGTAGTGCCAGAGTTAGAGATGCATAAAAGGAATGGCAGTGAAGTATTGAAGTGATGCCAACCCTTCCCCCACCCTGTAGAGGGTGACAGGTATTGGGGTGTGCCTTTGGGTTGTTGGCTGTAACGCTCATGCCATTGTACCTCACCCTACCCTGTAGATACTGACAAGTGGTGTGGTGTGCTTTGGGGTCTTTGGGCATTATACTTACCCCATTCCATAAGGAAATACGCTGAGGTGGGTGCAGTATAGGAGAATGGGGTGAACTTTGTGGCTGAACAGTGCAAGACACACCACGATGCCTGTCACTGGCTGCAGGGTGGGGGTGGAATGGTGTGAGCATTACAGCTGATGAGCCCAAGTCACACCCCTGACACCTGTCAGTCTCTACAGGGTGGGGTGCCACAGCTGGAAACCGTAACACCATAGGCGTCTGTTGGTATTTTCACTCCAAATTTTCAACATGGGCTTTTTGTGAGCCCACCTCATGAAAAGCGACACTATCAGTTTGTTAGCTGAAAGGTGGTTTTGCACAGCGGCTATGCCATTTGGCGACACTGGGATGAAAACACATTTTGGGGAGTATGTGGAAAATGACAACTGTATTGTTCATGAGGAGATGTAAAAAAATGGCAACGTTGAAAATATGGAGTGAAAATATGAAAAATTGGTGAAGTTATGAGCATGCATAGAAACTGAGCAACACACGTCTGTAACCCAATTATTTTTGGGATTTTTTAACCACATGTTTAACTTAGGCATTTTGATACCTCCCCTCATGAACAGTGGCACTGTGATTTTGTTAATTTTGTTGGAAACATTGATTTCGCATAGTGACCACGCCATTGTGTGCGCCACAGGTGTGAAAACACATTTAGGGCAGGATGTGAAAAATGACAGCTGTACTCTTCATAAGGAGGTGTGAAAAATGCAAGTGTTGAAAATGTGGCATGAAAATATTGCAAATTTGCAAAGTTACAAGGGTGCGTAGAAACTGCGCAATGCACACTTGTAACAGAGTCATTTTGTGGAATTTTGTCACCAAATTTTCAACATAGGCTTTTTAGGAGTTCTTCTCATGAGCAGTGTCACTGTCATTTCCTCAAACTGTCCCAAAAATTGATTTTGCACAGCAACCTATTCTGCGCCGGACATGTGAAAACACATTTTGGCCAGGATATGTAAAATGACAGCTGTACTGTTCATAAGGAGGTATGGAAAAATGCAAATGTTGAAAATCTGGAGTGAACATAATACAAATTCACAAAGTTACAAGCGTGCATGGAAACTGCACAATGCACACTGGTAAAACAGTCATTTTTTGGATTTTTTCCACCAAATTTGCAACATAGGTTTTTTGAGAGTCCCCCTCATGAACCGTGGCACTGTCGTTTTGTTAATCGGTCCCGAAAGGTGATTCCGCATAATGACCGCAAAATCACCTTTTGGGACTGAATAACAACATGACAGTGCCTGAATTCATAAGGTGGGGTCCTAATAACCCCATGTTGACAATTTAGTGCCAGAATTCCCCAGAATGGCTGAGATATGCACCAAAGTTGAAAAAACAAACCTATTTATGCCATTATACAGCTTACTGGCATTTCTTCAGTTCGCGGTCGGCTTTGAAGGGTGCAGATGTGTTCCCGGTCCACCAAAGACTGTCCTGCCAGACTCCGGAGGTATGTATGGGGTGAGGGGAGGTAGGGTGTGCAGAGGGTGGGCGCAGGTTGTGGGAGGGGGCAGGGAGACCAGGAGGGACCATTTTCTTTTTTACAGGTTTACAAAAAAATAAAAAAAAAATAAAAAAATTGCAGGACAGTTTTTATTTTGAAGGGGATTTGGCATGCTGGAGTGGGTTCCCAGCATGCCACCTAAGTGTTTTTTTGGGGGATTCTAATGACGATTGGGCACCCCATTGGCACATATTGAAGGGAGGACACGAGCTGAGGATTGGACACCCCTTGGCATAGAAACAAAAGCGGGGGACATTATGTTGATGGGGAGTGGGCTCCCCCTTTGGAAAAAGAAACGGGAAGGGGGACAAATGCCGACAGGGATTTGGCCCCCCCGTTGGCAAAGAAAAACTATTGGGGGGCGCTCATGATGCTGAGAGGGATTGGGCACCCCCTCGGCCTACATTTTAAATGGGAGGGGGGTCATTATGCTGACAGGGAGTGGGCTCGCCCGTCGGCATTGTGACAGGAGGCGGTGATAGTCACTGCCGCCATGTTGTGTGCTCGTCAGGAGGTGTGTTGTGGTCATGCTGTATGAGAGCTTTGCTCTCATTGCAGCAGACCTTTTCTTAGATCTGGTGGCCGCATTAGGGATTCATGATGTCAGCGCCTGCTGGCTGATTGGGGAATGAGGGACGCAGCTACTGATGAATGCCCTGCATTTGCCCAACAGTGTCCGTGCCTCCAAATCTGCAACTACAGCAAGATGTTGGCTGGTGCACAAGCACGAGCCAGCATGAAAAGGATTTGACTGTCCTCAACTGACCTCATTATGACTTTTTAATTTACAACATCACTTACCACGACAGCAGACTGTGATATCACAAACACAGTTGGGTGGTCAGTTCAGTTGAGGACACTGGGATCCTTTTTGAAAGAAAAGTGAAACATTGTATCTACTACCTTCACTGAAATATTTAGTAGAACAATAACAGGAGAAACATAATTTATTTATTTATTTATTAATTGTACAATTTTTGGCCATGAAAGACACACTAAGCCAAGACATGTTTCCAGTTGTGTCCTTGGAGCAAAGGGAAGTTAAGTGACTTGCTCATGGTTACACAGTATGCAAATAGCGGCTGTGGGATTCAAACCTCGTTCTTCAGGTTTATAGCTCAGAGTTCATAACCACCATGCTATATTGCCTTCCATTAAGTTAAAGCTGCACTATTATTCCACTGGTGGAGGGAATATGGCTGGAAAACAGCTATTAGATTTTTTCTACACCTTACAGACCACACCCAAATTCCATCTGACCCATGATTCAATATGTAGCATTCAGGAAGTATAAGAAACACAGAAGGAGCAGGACAGAGAACTGTACCAGTTAAAGCAGAAGGAAGCTGGGAAAGCAGTCAGACTAGCAAAGGCCCAAACCAAGGAAAAGATAAGCAACTTGGTTAAGAAGGGGGATAAAACCTTGTATAGGTACATTAGGGAGCTAAGAAAGACAAAGGGAGGGATACTGAGGCTGAATAAAGAGGATGGTATGTTTACAGAGAAGGACAGTGAAAAAGCAGGGATACTGAATTAATGCATCTGCTCAGTATTCACAAAGGAAGAGGAGGGGGGGAGGTACCTAATCAAGTCAATAGAAGCACTCTGGATAGGTGTGTTGATATCAGTCCTTTCACAGAAGAAAGGATTCTGAAAGAACTCCTAAAACTGAAGGGTGACAAAGCAATGGGGCCTGATGGGATTCACCTCAGAATTCTAAAAGAACTAAGGGGAGAACTAGTAACACCATTGACTACCCTTTTTAACAAATCATGGGAGGATGGTGTGGTACCTGAGGATTGGAGGAGGGCAGATGTGATTCCCTTTCACAAAAGTGGGAGCAAGACAGAGGCAGGAAACTATAGACCTGCCAATTTGACCTCAGTGGTAGGGAAAATGATGGAATCACTTCTGAAGGAAAGAATTGTTGAGTACCTAGAGGCCAGTGGGGCGCAGGACCCAAGGCAGCATGGATTCACAGCAGGAAGGTCATGTCAGATGAATCTAATTGATTTATTTGACTGGGTGACCAAAGTAGTAGACCAGGGAGGGGCTGTGGACATGGCCTACCTAGACTTTAGCAAGGTATTTGACACAGTCCCACACAAAAAATTAATTCAAATATTAGCCAGCCTGGGAGTGGGTCCCAGGGTGGTAGCTGTAAAACATTGGCTGAACAACAGAATGCAGAGAGTAATAGTAAACAAAGTCTACAGTGCAGAAAGGGGAGTTACTAGTGGGGTACCACAGGGTTCAGTATTAGGACCGGTCCTCTTCAATGTTTTTATAAGTGACATTGCAGAGGGACTGGAAGGAAAAGTATGTCTCTTTGCAGATGACACAAAGATCTGCAACAGGGCTGATACACAACATGGGGTGGAAAGGATGAGAAGGGACTTGGCAAGGTTGGAGGAATGGTCAAATATATGGCAGCTTAGATTCAATGCAAAGAAGTGCAAAGTAATGCACATGGGAAACAAAAACCCAGGGGAAGAGTACACAGTGGGGGGTAAGATACTGACAACAACAAAAATGGAAAGGGACCTGGGGGTAGTCATATCAGATGACCTAAAGGTGGGCAAGCAATGTGAGAAGGGAGTGAGGAGGGCTGGGGGGATACTGGGATGTATAGGGAGAGGCATCACCAGTAGAGAACAGGAAGTTGTTATCCCTCTGTACAGACAGTTGGTGAGACCTCATCTGGAGTACTGTGTGCAGTTCTGGAGACCCCATCTCTGCAAAGACATAGACAGGGTGGAGGCTGTCCAGAAGAGGGCAACCAAAATGGTGCAGGGTCTGCACCAGAAGACATATGAAGAGAGACTAAAGAAGCTTAATATGTATACCCTTGAGGAAAGGAGGTAGAGGGGGACATGATAGAAACTTTCAAGTACCTCAAGGAATCAGTCCAATCAGGTAGCATCTTTCAGAAAAAGAGATGTGCAAGAACAAGGATCACAATTTGAAGCTGGGGGGGGGGGGATTGCTCAGAGGTAATATGAGGAAGTATTTTTTCATGGAGAGGGTTGTGTATGCATGGAACAGCCTTCTTGAGGGAGTCGTGGAGTCAAAAACAGTGGGGGAATTCAAGAATGCATGGGACAGACATAAATCAGTTCTGGTGGGGGTAGGAGGAAGTAGGCTGTTGGTTAACTAGGATCTGCAGCTTATCCATTAAGTAGGGAATTGGGCAGACTAGATGGGCTGAGCGGTCCTTATCTGCCATCAAAGTCTATGTTTCTATGTGTTGGAGTGGATGTGGATGTGTTAGGTGCTCATACATACTCATATATTGTTTGTCTGACTCTGGCCACATATTGGGCTTGAACAGAACACAAACCTAATGCTGTTATTAATGCCTATGGCAAACTTACCCCAGAGGCAGCCCTTTTGTTATTATTCCCCCACACATAAATAAATATCTTCTGGGAATTCTTCTTATGGCAGCAAAGAAAGTTATATCCAGACTATGGCTACAACCCACCCCACCTACGGTCACCAACTGGGAGGATACGGTTTGGGACATTTATAGAGTGGAGAAACTAAAACCCCACCTCCAAAATGCAGTACTGAAATTCCAAAACAGATGGAAACTTTGACTCCTACTCATAATGAACTCCAGGCCAGACACGGTGCCCTAAAACCATAGGGTCTATATGTAAGCCATGGGTAGAAACATAGAAACATAGAAGTTGACGGCAGATAAGGACCTCAAGGCCCATCCAGTCTGCCCATTTCTTTTTCTACCTTATAAATGTGCCTTTGGCCTTTGCTCTGTCAGTGACCTATCTATTCATAGTCATTTGTATTGCTCCCTTATGCCTATCCCATGCCTGTTTGAAGCCCTGCACTGTATTCATAGCCACCACTTCTTGTGGTAAGCCATTCCATGCATCCACCACCCTTTCTGTGAAAAAAGAATTTCCTCACATTCCCCCTTAATCGGCCTCCTCTAATCTCAATGTGTCCTCTTGTCCTGCTATTTTTCTTATATTTAAACATGTTAGACTCTTTCACCTTGTTTATGCCCTTAAGGTGTTTGAATGCCTCGATCTATCACCTCTCTCCTCCTTTGCTCAAGGGTATACATATTGAGCTCCGTTAATCTGTCCTCATATGTCTTCTGATGCAGTCCCTGCACTATTTTGGCTGCCTTCTCTGGACTGCCTCAATTTGGTTAATGTCCTTGTGAAGGTGTGGCCTCCAACCTGCACGCAGTACTCCAGATGGGGCCTAACCAGTGTCTTGTACAGAGGGATTATTACCTCCCTCTTACGACTTGTGATACCCCTACTAATACACCCTAACACCCCCCTAGCCTTACCTATTGCTTTAGAGGTCTGCTTGGATGATTTTAGGTCATCAGTGATGATGATGCCCAAGTCTCTTTCTTCCTTTGTGACTGCCAGCAACTCCTCTCCCAGCCTATAGGTGGCTTCAGGGTTTCTCTTCCCTATGTGCATGATTTTGCACTTCTTTGCAATTAAATGCGGTAAGACGCAGAGACACAGCGTAGCACAGGACTGAGGTTTGACAGTTCACACCTCTGATGGCTATCATAGACAAGATCCAGAGGAAGAGGCCTACTGATTTATGAACATAAAAAGAGATGCTTACAACCCTTAGTGTGTAATACTGTAAATGTATATAACAGTGTCCATTCCTTCTACACTGATGTACTGTACAATATGCTACCACCATGTACTGTACCTACCCATATACTGAAGCCACGCAATAGTACTGTATGGGTAACAGATGCACTGAAGTCCTGCAAAACAATCAATAAACTTTAGACACATAGAATTTGATGGCAGATAAGGACTGCTTGGCCCACCTAGTCTGCCCAGTTCCTTACCTAACAGATAAGCTGCAGATCCTAGTTAACCAACAGCCTATTTCTTTCTACCCCCCACTAGGACTGCCTTATGTCTGTCCCATGCATTCTTGAATTCCCCCACTGTTCTTGACTCCACGACCTCCTCAAGGAGGCTGTTCCATGCAACCACAGCCCTGTCTGTGAAAAAATACTTCCTCACGTTACCTCTGAGCCGTCCCCATCCTATCTTCAAATTGTGCCCCCTTGTTCTTGCACATCTCTTTTTCTGAAAGATGCTACCCTCTTGGACTTTGTTGATTCCCTTGAGGTACTTGAAAGTTTCTATCATGTCCCCTCTCTTCCTTCTTTCCTCAAGGGTATACATATTAAGCTCCTTTAGTCTCTCTTTGTATGTCTTCTGGTGCAGACCCTGCACCATTTTGCTGCCTCCTCTGGACAGCCTCCACTCTGTCTATGTCTTTGCAGAGATGGGGTCTCCAGAACTGCACACAGTACTCCAAATGGGGTCTCACCAACTGTCTATACAGAGGGATAACAACTTCCTGTTTTCTACTATTGATGCCTCTCCCTATGCATCCCAGTATCCCCCCAGCCTTCCTTACTGCCTTCTCACATTGCTTGCCCACCTTTAGGGCATCTGATATAATTATAATATAATATATAAGTTTTAAATATAGAATAAATGATAGGTAAGTGTGGTGTACAGGGATATAATTCCTTCAAGGGGTCCTAATGAGGTCAATAAGCCACAACCCTGAAGGGCGAGTGGCATTTTGACCTCATTAGGACCACAAGATGACTGAATGATATCCCTGTGCACCAATCTTACCTATTGTTTGTTTTATATCATACATGGGGATGCTGCCTTTTTTGTACCTGAAGGCTGTGTTTTTTATAGGAGGCTTGTTAGGTAAGGCTGTGTTTTTTCAGGGAGCTTGTTAGATAAGGCTGTGTTTTTGTCAGGGTGCTTATTAGGTGTGCTAATTAGCATAGAAATTTCCTAACTGGTTCAGCTGGTGTGTCCATTTACATATTTATTGATTTAATTGGCCATTAAGTTGTTTGTTTTTGTGGTCATAATGTTGGTCTACTGGTGTTTTTTTCCCCTCGGTATTCAGGTTTCGGTGCAGACGTATGCAGCTTTAACTGTTTGGAATGTAGGTTTAATTGGTGATGTATACAGGGAAATATATAACTGTAATTGTTTTATTTGAGTAGCTTTCTGCCCTTTAAATGAAATATATCAATCAGTGGCAGAACAAGGCTTGGGAGCCACGGGGGGTATTCAATCAGTCATGAGTTCCACTATGGGCACCAAACAGTAAATAAAGGTGGTGGAGGGGCACCACTACTCACACTGGGGCAGCCAGGAAGGGAAACTACCCCACCTAGCCTCCTCTTTAGCTCCACCACTGACATCAGTGTGTGTGTGTGTGTTTGTTGGGGGGAGCAAAAAATCAGTATAAAACACATAAATGGAAAATAGACAGTCTTAGTTTTAATTGTACAATGAAACAAGGCCAGTTGTTTTGGGCAAATCAACTTATTGTCCTAGTGAAAATATTGTTTTGCTACGAGATGTCCTCCTTATCTGAGTTCCTTGAAAAGTGGTTGCCTTAAACAGAAAACACTATGTAGTGGTCACAAAATATGAGTAACATGGCCTTTTATGTTCTTAAGAAATTTTGCAGAGCTGTTTGCAGAAGCATCAAACATGTTTGGATGAGGCTTGTTGTTCTGAAAATGTATAAGAACTTTCAAAATCAACAGCAGACTCTAATTTACTGAACTACAGTTTCCACGTCATTGAGTTTTACAAAGCCTTTGTCTGGCAGTAAACTAAATTTAAACCACACATTTTTCCTAGAAATAGAGATTTTTGACAACCAAATTGCCATCTTTTTGGCTGGCTATTTTTAGTAAGCTCCACAGTGAACTCACTTTTGAATTCAAAACAGTCTGATGTTGGTTCTGGGGCTCTGCTTCCTGCTTCAGTGGCTGAACTGCTATTTCCTAGTTCTACCACCAGATGGTGATCACATCCTAGGATCAGGACAAGCTACGGGAAATCATATACTGTGTATCATTTTACAGTATGGACATCTGTTGCAAATAGTATCCTTTTGTGCAAACTTGTAAGAACTCTTACTTAGGAAGTCAACAAAACAGACGAACGAGACTGTGTTAATCCAAGCAAATCACTCCTTTACCATCATCCACTACAGGCCAGACAGTCACTCTAAATGTTTTAATTCTGCATTTGTGGACTGGGAAACGAAAGCTAGGACATACTTTCCTGTGTTCTGCCTTGTCAGAAGAAGGGTACAAGAAGCACAAATTAACTTGGAACCAGGTTAAGCTGTTGGTGGATTATTTATTGGGTGACATGTAGTCAAGACTCCCCCCCCCCCAACTCTTTCGCAGGAGGCACTGTCTGCTTCCTGTGTGAGAAAGAAAGATGGAATAGAACCACAGAGAGTGGAACCAATCTTCCTTCCTATCACTAGTACCCATGAGAAAGTTAGGGAACTGATGGATTTATACATGGATAAGTCCCAGCTTCCCAAGAGCATGTTGTTTCTGAAGATCTGGCTATGGCTACTACACAGACTGAGTGGGAAGGAAAAAGATTGGAGAAGGAGATAGTTGAAAAGAAAGCTCCCCTACTCTTGATGATAGCAGAGGATAAACAGGAGTGCAGACTGTCAAAGCTTTAGTCAGGAAAATTGTACAAGACTGTTCCAAGGACTCCAACACCATGATCTGAAACAGCAATGGTGGCATCTGACAAGCTGTCAGATGTGCTGTCGGGACCCAGCTGCTCTGCTCTGATCAGCTGTCAGGAGGGAGTACTGGCTGGGTCCACATAACAGCAGAACAGCAGACTAGCACACCAGGGAAACACAAGTAGAAATTAGTAGGAGCCAAAATTTCTAAACTAATGCCAGAAGAAGCCTTACTAATGGCTATCTGGGATAGGAGTCTGGACAGCAGAGTCTGGCTACCCCAGGAAAAATATTGACAGAAAAAAAGCAAAACCAGCATAGATGAGCAAGTGCACTCAGGATCTCAAATGGAGGCTGCTGCAGATTTGTTTTTGGTAAAGATGAGCTCAGTTTTCTTCGTTTACTTTTCTCCCCTTGAGTTCACATGGAGTGGAGAAATGTCGGGGGAACAGCACGCAGGCATACTAACCTCAGGAATGAAGGAAATATCAGAGCCATGTCCTGTTGCATTTCTGGATGGGGACATGCATAAATAGCTGCACTCAACCCTGGAACCAGAAATCATGGAACAGCTTGAACCAGAGCAAATTAGAAAGCCTATCCCTTCCACAAAAGAGACTATTAATATAGAGAGCACCACAACGCAGTCTTTAGATGCTACCAGTCTGGTTTTAGAAGTTCCACCGTAACTCCACCTCCCTCCTGCAGTTTATTGACTCCATCCTTTCTGGCATTGATCAGGGCCTGGTCATCTCTGCCATTTTTTGTCAATGTGGCCAAAGTCTTTAACACTGTTGCCTACCCCGTCCTCTTGGACAAGCTTAAGGTGGCAGGGTTCTCTTTCTCCTCAGTTGAGTGGTTCCACTCCTAGCACGAAGGCAGGTTTAAGCTGTTCATATTGGTGATGCTTTATCCCCTTCACTCCCTATCTGCTCTGGCATCCCCCAAGGATCCATCCTTGACTCTATCACGCTCTCCATGTTCCTGAACGACCTTCTCTCGTTCTGCTCCTCTGCATCCATTCACATGCATGCAGATGACACGTTCTCCACCTCTGACATCATGGCCTGACTTCCACTGGATGTCAGCAACATTCAGCACTGGCTCCAGCCCAGTCAGCTGCCCCTCAATGGCAGGAAAATATTCTTCATGACTTTTGGCACTAGGCAGAGACTTACCAGGCTCTCTGCCTTCCCAATTCCATACACTTGATGGTGCTGATTGAGAATGTCCCCTCCTTTAAATACCTTAGGGTCTGGTTGGATCATCACCTCGATTTATAAGTTCATGTGGATGCCATCAACTAGAAGCTTCACCTTAAACTAGGTGTGCTGTACAGGAACAAAGCAAGTTATCACTTCCTACCCACAGAGAGATTGTCTCGAACAAGATTCTACTAGTCTTAGACTATGGTGACAGTGTCTGCAGTGCTGCTCTTAAATCCACCCTAGCCAGGTTAGATCTCCTCTTTCAGTCCTTTTGTTGCTTTGCCTTGGAATGCCCCCTAGAACCCACTGCTGTTCACTGTATTCCTCCGTCTCCTTCCCTTCCCTTGATGCCAGGCGCCTTGCCCATTGTGCCACTCTCTTCTCCAACTTCTGGCTTGGCTCCCCCCATCTTTCCTCCTTCTTCTCTTCCCTTCCTTATACCACTGACTCCCTTTGAAACTCTGGCCTCACTGTCTCGCTCTCTCCTCAGTAAAATCCTGTGCTGGCCAAGCTGTTTTCTCCTCCTGTTCCCCTACCTTTGGAGCTAACCTCCCCCATTTTCAGTGCTCCTTCTTTCCACTCACTAAAATCTCTCCATTGTGAATTCACTACTCACACCTGCAGCTGACTCTTGTCATGAGTTTGGGCTTAATCTGCCCTCCATTCCTCTCTCCCTGCTCTACCCTTGCCCTAATCCCAGTCCCCCCAATTCCTCCTGGATAGAGTTCCCGGATACATACATTAGTGCCTCTACACCTTCCTTTTGCTGCCACCTGCACTTTACTGAATTGTTGCTCTTCAGATGCTATGTTCTGCACAACTTGATCACTCTACTACCTTAGGGTTAGGCATTCGCTTGTATTTTTTGTAACCCAATTGATGTAACTTATTGCTACACTCTTTTTATCCCCATCCCCCCAGCACACATCTGGAAATGAGCTGTTCCAGCTTAGTATATTTTTCCTGCCGAAACATTTGAAATAAACAAATACCATAACTAACTAACCTAACTAACTAACTACCTAACTAACTAGATGCACCAGATGGGACCACTGATTTGCTATTGCAAGTCTGACACAATATACTATATTGTATTTCAGTAAACAGTAAGTGAAAAGAATGACTCGTGCATTCCAAGTAGTGATCATACGCTTCAGGAGGAGAGTTCAACTGTGTCCTTTCCAGTGAAGGAACCGGGTTGGGGGGCTGGTTTAATAGATGCCTACAGTTCACTTCACAAAACAAGAGGTCACACTGATTAAAGGGGAACCTTATACACTCAGATAGACCTTTTATTCTTACCAAAATCCTTACCCCTTGCACTGCCAAAATGACATCTATGGAGACCGTGGTTAATTTAGTACTACAATACAAAATTATTAATGCTACTAGATCCTTTTTTAAACATGGCCCTTGGAGGCTGAATAATTCTTTATTATACCATGAAAACATCAAGGTGATATTACACGATACGTGGTAAACCAGACATCACTGGCATGTGTATATGATGAGCCTTTATCTTGGTGCAAAGACTTAAAGCAAACATTTCGATCCCAACATCAGTTTCATGCCTCCAGATGACAGTAGACCACTTATAACAAATATTTGGCTTTAAGATCTTATGCAAACTTATTTTAAGAATCAATAAAGGGGAAGGGAATGTTGTAGACCAGATTAAACTAATCATATTGGGCATGAAAAAGATCCAGTACGATTGGCTGGTATCCCTAAATGCAGATCAAAAATATGGCATGCAAACAAAAAAATAAACCATCAATCCCTTTGATAGTTGTCTGGAGAGGGTTCTCTAAAGGATAATAATGACTTTAGTGACACCAGAAAGGAAGATTGTATCCCAGGGCCATAGATTAATATCCTTCATGGAACAACAGATCTGTTCTATTTTTGGTGTAGGGAAAGGGGAAATTGTTCAACCGGGAAAGGCACACTAAGCCAGATCTTGTTTTCAGGTGTGACCATGGGAGCACAAGGAAGTTAAGTGACTTGCTCAGAGTCACTCAGTATGCAAGTGGGGGTTGATGGGTTTCAAACCCAGGTTTCCAGCTTTGCAGGTCAGTGCCCTTAACCAATATGCTATAGTGCCTCCTCAATAGGCAACCAGTATAATGATAGGAAACCAGTGTAATGATAACATTAAAGAATATTTAGAAAATATTTAAGTCCTGGATATACCTTGGATCCTGGAAACTCCCTTAATGGAAGCTATTTCAGCTTCTGATCTGAAAAGTGCCTGGAAAGGATGCTTTTACTGTAGAGTTTTTCACATTTTGTCTGACTAAACAGCCAAAGGATTTTGCTTCCATTTTTCAGTAGTGTCTAGATAACACTGTAGTGTCACCTTTAATGTATCAGGCCACCAGATTTTCTTATTTAAATGGGGGGAGAGGTATTGACAGTCACTGAACAGGAATGGGATCATATATCATATCATATCATATCATTGTAATATTGTACTGTGATGTTGTATGTTGTACGACAGACGTGGCTGAAAAAGGGGTGTGCCCAGTCCACTCCCTGGTTAAAAATAAAACAAACAAACAATATCATATCATATCATATCATATATCATATCATATCATATATCACATCATATCTATCTCTCAGGCAGATCTCAATCAGTGACCATAGGGGCAGCCACCTCTCTGGCCATGGCAGTATCCACTGGAGTTTCCCAGAGCTCCATCCTTGGACCAATTTATTGACCCTGTTGATTAATTCCCTACCCACTAATAGCCTCTCATGTCATGCCTTACTTTACGCTGATGATCTAATACTATATCACAGCAAGAAATTCCTGCCAAACCTATCCGTCACCCTCACCCATAACTACGGGGCTGCCTACAAATGGTTCCTGTCCAACAGGCTCCTAGTTAAGGAAACAAAAACTAAAGCCATGCTTCTGGGATGCAAACCCAACCTCCTAAAACGTGCTAGAACAAATTCCTCCCTCACAGTCCTCACTCCCAATGGCCCCCCCTGCAGAATGCACCCTATTTTAAATACCCGGGTGTCATGCTAGACCCCTCCCTAACTTTCTCAGAGCATATCAACATCACTGTAAGACGGATCAACCAGAAATCTGGGTCTGGTTTCAGACTCAAACACTACCTTTCCCCTGAGGCATGCCTAGCCACAGCCCAAGGGAATCTTCTCCCCCACTAGATGACTGTGCCCCAATCTACACTCACGCTTCTTCTTCCTGTGTGCAAGCCTACACACAGCCTATAACAGCATCTGTAGGTTTGCACTACTGACACCTTTCTACACACAGCACTGCATCCTGTTCCAGTCATTAGGCTGACTCCCCTTGCAACTAAGGTACAACTATGCCCTTGGATGCATCATAGACAATGCCATTAGAAGTGGTAACCTGTCCCCCTTCTCAACTCTGATCACACACAAAACCACGTCCAGCTGCCTCCGACAATCCTCAGTCCCACCCCTTGAAGTGCCTAGGATTTCCACCTGCCTAGGTAGCAAAGCCATGTCCGTTCGCAGCTCCCTTACTTTGGAATGCTATCCCTGCCTCCCTTCACTCCCTTGACTCGCGCCTCACTTTTAAGACACATTTCAAAGCCTGGCTCCAGGCAGAAGCCAAGTGTACATCTTAAGCCAGGATACCCCTGGCTAACAGCCCTTCCTCACTCCCAGGCCTAAACATTTATCATGCCCTGCACTGATTTCCCAGGACTGGCTGTTCTGTACCTCTCTACATCATGCATTTGCACCTTACGTGTACTGTTTGTATTCAAGCAGTATATCCTAAGGTATTGCTTGCACCTATTCTGCATTGTCACTGTATTTGAAGCATTCCACATATTTTCAGCTTACTTTTATCACCTGTTAACATTTTCTAAATTTATGTGAATGTATTGTACATTCTATGTATTTTCTATATTAATGTAAATGTATTGTACATTCAATGCACCATCTTTATGGCCCGGGTCGTGCCTGAAAATGGTCCATTGGATCAGTGCACCCACCCGGTAAACAAATAAATAAATATCTGATGACATCAAGGTGGCGAGGCAGTGCATAGAGAGGGACATCATCAGCAGAAAGAGAGAGAGGTGGTGCTACCACTGTATAACTTGCTAGTGAGACCCCACATGGAATACTGTGTCCTGTTCTGGAGACCACTTTTCAGGAAAGACATAGGGTGGAGGCTGTTCATAGGAGGGCAACTAAAATGGTGCAGGGGCTGAGTCCAAAGTCCTATAAGGAGAGACCGAGAGATGTCAGTATGCACACGCTGGAAGAGATGAGGGAGAGGGGAACACAATAGAGACCCATAAATACCTCATGAGGGTGAGTAAGGTACAGGAAGGGAGTATTTTTCTGAGGAGAAGGTACACAAGAACAAGGGGGCATGCAAAGACTGAAAGGGGGGAATTTAGAAGGGCTGTGAGGAAGTACTTCTTCTTTGAAAGAGTGGTGGATGCCTGGATGTCTTCCAGCAAAGGAAGTTGTCTTGTTTTGTAGTAATCAAAGGGTTCATTAGAATCTTAAGCAGCACTTTATTTGCATTTCTTCTATTACATCCAGACCAATGACTGACCGTTCACTGTCCTTTGAGCAGGCAGTGTCTGATGCCCTGGTAGTCTCTGAGATAGGGATCAGATCATGTAACTGTGAGCCTGCTTTGAGTTGCTTTTAATTACCCTTATTTAAGACTCACTAGTACCTTACCAACACAGTAGTGGGGGTGAAAACAGTGGCTGGTTTCAAGCATGCATGGGATGGGCACAAAGGAACCTTGGAGGCAGATCTCAGGATGCTAGAGGAATGGTCCAGGAACTGGCAGTGGAGATTCAATGCCAAAAAATGTACAGTCATGCACTTGGGTAAAAGGAACTCATGCATGTAGTATGTCCTGCAGGGGCAGCTACTAGAAGAAACAAAGCTGGAATGGGATCTTGGTGTCATGATCTTAAATGATCTAAAGGTAGGAAAGCAATGTGAAAAAGTGGCACTAAAGGCAAGCAGCATCCTCAGTTGTATTGGTAGGGGTATTACCAGTAGGAAGCATGATGTAATCCTCCTGCTGTACAGGTTCCTGGTGAGACCTCACTTTGAGTACTGTGTGCAGGTCTGGAGACCTCACCTAAAAAAGGACATAGACTGTCTGGAAACCATGCAGAGATGTGCCATAAAAATGATGCAGGGTCTGCACCATGAAGCGTATAAAGCTAGGCTCATCCAGCTAAGTTTATTCTTGAGCTTTTGGGATCCCAGAGGTTGGAAAACACGCAGGGGATACTTGCCCTGAGCTGCAAGTGCAGATTTAACATTGGTGCTGGAGTGCTAAAAAGGATCTGTGAGCTGATTGCCACCTTGCATGTTTGAGCAGAAGCCAGCTAGAACGTGCACAGATTGAGCTGTGCAGCACTTTACTGCTTGCTCAGCGCTAGCTGCGCTGTACCGCTGGGTGGGTGGGTTTAAGTCTTTACACACACTCCTCCAGTCCCACAGCAAAACAGCAAATAGGGACCAACAGGAGCAACTCAGGGGCATCAATGGACCCAGGACTAGGGAGACCAGATGGCTGGGAGGCAGACTAGGTAAGCCCCATGGGAGTTACATATGTACAGTTATCAGGCTCTAAAAACAATAGAAGTTAAAGCAGCGGTTTTTGGTTTAGATGACCTGGAGGGACAAATTGATTCTCTAAAGGGAATTTCTATATCACAAGACCCCATAAGGATACTGGGCATTAGTTCCAGAGCTCCAGACCCCGGTTATGAAAATTGGTCCAAAATATTGAATTTTACTGCTGTTATAATGGACAGATGGAAGTCTCAACAGATGTCCAAGAAAAAAGGGCATACTTAATGAAAATGTTCCTACTTCTGCTCTTTTTATACCTCTTCTATGTATATCCCCCTCCCCCCCCCAAGCTAGTCTTGATGTTAGGATATGCAGTCTTTTTTTCCAAATGATTTGGGGCAGCAGAGTAAACCCTATCAAAAGGGATACAGCATATCTGCATATTCAAAAGACAGGGATACACATTGTTAACTATATGGTGCTTTTGTTGAAGTGTTATTTTTCTGTTTTAACTAGTTATTGTCTTCCTCTCCCTGGGGAAACTATGAGTCCCATGGATGGCAAGAAGAGTCAATCTAGTATTATGGGACTGGACATTGGGGAAGTGAGTTCTGGGGGGAACACTATTCATTTGTACCTCTTGATATGTTAAAGAATTATTTGTAAAATTGAAAAAGTGGAAAATTTCTCAGGGAATGCTCCTTTCTACATGCAGAAGGGGTATTACTACCACAGGATTTTGCAGACTACAGCAGTAACTGAGGTAAAAAAAAACACAGTAATTAGCAATGTACTAGTCTGAGCTGAGTGAAGGCATCTGACAATCATCCTTGCAGTTTGCTGGGTAAGAATAGCTGTTAATTGGAATGTGTGGCTTACGTAGAAGTGAAGCAGTTGTCTGCATTTAGACTTCCCTGTAGTTTCCACTTGCTGTCATAGAAAGGAGTTCACTCTTGCTATTAGTACAAGGAGGTGGTTGACTGAGGCAGCTAGAACATTTCTAACTGGGGGTAAGTAAACAGATACTTTATTAGAAGTATTGGGTCTGCAAGGTAAATTGGGACCTTCAGTCAGGGTTCAAAAAATATACTGTAGAACTTATAATGTTCACTGTAAAATAATTTTCACTATTTTCGGTGAAGTACCAACTTGTGTGAAAATAAATTTGTGCTAACTAGCACTTTTAGTATTTTTTTCCCATTATAGTGAATGTGGTGATTGTGGCTTAGCGCAATTATGGTTGCATTTGTGTTTGCGTTAAATTTACTTTGCATGAAAATAACTAATTCTACAGTAGTTTTCAGCAGCGTGCTAGTCTGAGTTAGGAAAGGCAGCCGATAGCCTTTCATAGTTGGGTGAGGATAGCTGTTAATTTGGGGGGGAGGGGTTACTTAGGCAGAAGGGAAGCAGTTGTCTGCATTTAGACTTCTGCTTTCTAACAAAATCACTATAAAGACTCCCTCCCAGCATGTCCCATCATGTGAGTTGAACAGAGCAGGAGTGGAACAGCAGAAGTGACTGGCATCTTAGGTGTAGGCAGGTATACCAGGTCTAAGATTACTCCCTCCTGCGTGGGTTCCAACACTAAGTGTCTGAGGCATGCCCCTGTAGGGCATCAGGAATGGCCCAGTTCTTGGATGTGGCTGCAGCAAAAGTATTACTGTTAGCATCTAGCATAGTCAGGTCCCTCATCAACAGTATCTCCTTTCTCTGCCATCCTAAGGATACCTTCTGTCATTTTCTTTTCCATTTCCTCCCCCTGAGATGGGGGTCTGTATACAAACTCTGTGTGGGTTATGGTGCTATTTCCAGTCTCCAGGGTAACCCACAGTGTCTCCTCTCCTCCCTGTTTATCCTTTTGTTTTGTTGCTTTGATCCCCTCCCTTACACAGAGAGCTCCTCCTCCTCCTCCTCCTCTTCTACCCTCCCTGTCCCTCCTGTAGATTGTGTACCCTGGTATGTTGACATCCCAGTCATGGTCCTCTGTGTACCATGTTTCTGTGACTGCCATGATATCCATGCATCCCTCTTCCATCAAGGCTACCAGTTCAGGGACCTTGTTACCTAGACTGTGGGCATTGGTACTCATTACCCTCCATTACTGATGGCCTTACCCTTTTTTGCGCCATCCCTTTCCTTACTGCCTTTGCTTTTCCTCGATTTACACCTGCCCTTCTCCCTATCGACGTCTCTACCTTGGTGTTTACCTCACTAACTACCCTGATTTTTGGGGAAGGCTAGGATTTCCCCTGCTCCTTTTCCATGCCTCCCCTTGGCTAGTTTAAATGTTTGCCACTGAAGCATTTAAACCTATCACCTAGGATCCTGGTTCCCCTCCTGGACAGATGCTGACCACCGCACCAGTATAGGCCTGCATCCCTCCAGGTGGATTCCCAGTTCCCAATGAAGCCAAAACCCTGAGCTTTGCACTGGTTTTTCAACCATTGATTGAATCCCAATAGTGTGGAGCACCCTAGCCTCATCCATAGGGTGGATAGGGTGGGAGGAGAGAGGGAGGGAGGAGGGGTGGTGTTGTATGTAAGGAAGGATATCAAAGTGATGGAAACACAGGGAAACCAGAGGACAATGGAAGGGTTGGAGGGGTTGTAGGTACTGTGGTCACCCTGGAGACAGAAGCCAGAGCTACTATTCATACTGCATGGTCTACAGAGCCCCAACATGGGGGAGAGGAACTGGATAAGGCACTGGAGGAAGCCATTAGCACTACGGCAGAAAAAAGGGGGGGTGCTGGTGGGAGATGTAGATTGGATCCTCCCAGCCACAGCCTCATGTAGAAGCAGGGACATCCTAGTTTACCTTCAGGGGGCATTTCTCAGCTAGTTAAGGAATCCACTCACGCTGTGTCAGTATTGGAACTGGTACTTACTAACAGGGACAATGTTGCAGCCCAAGGTGGGAGGCCACTTGGGGACCAGTGGTCACTGTACAGTGTGGTTCAACATAAGGATGGCAGCAGAAGCAAACCACACGAGGATGAGGGCAGATTTTTAAAAAATAGGTGAATGCCTCAGAGACCACCTGGTAGGGTGGAGAGACAGTGGGACACGTTAATGGATGGCATAGTGAAGGCAACAAGCCTCTGCACAAAAGAAGTAAACAAAAACAGGAGAACCAAGAGACTGCTATGGTCCACAAGGGAAAAGGTAAAGGCTAAAAAGGTAGAATTCAGGAGGTACAAAGAGACACAGAGGGAAAAGGATAGGGAGGTGCACCAGGAGAAGTAGGAGGATGCAGGGAAAGTGGTGGGGAGTGCAAAGATGCAAACTAAAGAAAGGATAGTCCAAGGGGCAACTAAAGTGAACAAGACCTTTTTTAGGTGCATAAGTGAAAAGAGGAAGCCTAGGGGAGGGTTTGTGAGGTTAAAATGGACAGAGGGGGACTGTACAGATGAGGATCAGGAAAAAGTAGATATGTTGAACAGATATATTCAGTCAATCTTCACAGAGAAAGGGGATGGACTACAAAAAAGTCACAGGAACTTGGGGGGTAGAAACAAGTTCAATTACAGAGGAGACAGTCCTGAAAGGACTTGCAAATCTGAAAATGAACAAAGTTATATAGCCTGATGGAGAACACCCAAGGGTGTCGAGGAAGCTCAAGGAGGTACTGGCTGCACCTCTGACGGTCCTATTTAGCAACTCATTGGAAACAGTGAATGGAGTCGCTGTTGAGGAAAGGATTGAGGAATACCTTGAATCCTGCAGGTTACAGGACTGAAGCAGCCTGGTTTCATTGGGGGGTCATGTCAGATGAACCTGTTAGATTTCTTTGACTGGGTGACCAGAAAAATAGATCAGGGAGAGCAGTAGACACAGCCTACTTAGACTTCAGCAAGAACTTCAACACCGTACCACATAGGGGACTCATAAGGAAACTGGGCAGCTAAGGGGTGGGTCCTAAGGTGATTAAGTAGGTAAGAAATTAGTTAATGGATAGGCAGCAGAGGGTGATTATAAATGGAACTCAGTTGGGGGAAGGGAGGGTGACTAACGGGGTACCTCAGGGATCAGTACTGGGACCAGTCCTCTGTAATGTCTTTATAAATGATATTGCAGAGGAGCTGGAAGGGAAGGTATGCCTCTTTGCAGATGACACCAAAATCTGCAATAGGGTGGACACTCTAGAGGGAGCAGAGAGAATATGCAGGGACCTGAGAAAACTTCAAGGAGTGGTCATGGGTATGGCAGCTAGGTTTCAATTTGAAAAAGTACAAAACCACGGACCTGTTTTATTTATTTTTTATTTTATTTTTATTTAAACATTTGGTGACTGGGAAAAGCACATTGAGTCAAGGCTCGTTTCCAGGTGCAACCCAGGGACCTAGGGCACAGAAACCCAGGGGCAGAGCACAAAATAGGGGAAGAGATACTGATGGTCACCAAGCAGGAAAGTTACCTTGGAGTAATCATAGCTGATGACCTCAAGGTGGTGAGGCAGTGCAAAAGGGCAGTGGGTAGAGCCAGTAGGATGCTGCGGTGCACAGGGAGAGGTATCGCCAGCAGAAGGAGGGAGGTGGTGCTGCCAATGTATTGATCATTGGTGTGACCCCACCTGGAGTATTATGTCCATTTCTGGAGATCATATCTCAGGAAGGACATAGACAAGGTGGAGGATCTCCAGAGGAGGGCAACAGAGGGACCTCAGTATGTACACCTTGGTGGAGAGGAGGGAGAAGGGGGACATGATGGAGACCTATAAATACATCCTGGGGTTGACCAAGCTACAAAGAGGGGAGAATTTTCCAGAGGAAAATATACATGAGAACAAGGGGACATGCAATGAAGCTAGAAGGGGAAAATTTAGAAGAGATGGGAGGAAGTATTTCTTCACCAAAAGAGTGGTGAGTGCCTAGAATAATCTTCCAGTGAAGGCAGTGGGGGTGAAAACAATACTGGGCTTCAAGCATGCATGGACTATGCACAACTGAATCTTTGCTGGGAAGCATGGGGGGGGGGCAGGGAGCCAGAGATCGAGTAGGGTCGAGTAGGGATGAAGAACCCAAGGAGGACTTACCAGCTAGGGGGGAGTGCAGCTAGCCCAGACAGAGGAGGAGAAGGATCTGGGTGTGCTCATCACAGGGTCAATGAACAACTCGGCACAGTGTAGGAAGGCAGCTGCAAAGGCCAACAAAATGCTGGGTTGTATTGCAAGGGGTATATCCTCAAGGAGGGAGGAGGTGATTCTGCCACTGTATAGGTCATTAGTTAGACCACACCCAGGTACTGCGTGCAGTTCTGACGTCCGTGATCTGAAAAGGGACATTAAGTTACTGGAGGAGGAGCGAGGGCGACAAAGATGATCAAGGGTCTGGGGACTTATCATATGAGAGGAGGTTGAAGGAGTTGAACATGTATCCACTGGAGGAGAGGAGAGACAGGGGGACATGATTGAAACCTTTAAATCATGAAAGGAATAAACAAGACAGGTACAGAGGGCTGTTCAAAGTAAGGAGGAGGGGGCCACCAGGGGCCATGATATGAGACTGGAGCGAGGAAGGTTCAGGAGGGAGATGAGGAGACACTTTTTACAGAGAGGTGGTGGCTGGGTGGAATCGTTACCTGCAGAAGTGGTATGCAGTAGAACAGTGGACTGCTTCAACGAGGATGGGACAGGACAAGGGGAGGGTTAATGAAGGGAAGGGTGGAAGGAGGGGCAGCTGCAGAATAAGGGGTGCTAGCTGCACATTCGAGCAGACTTGATAGACCTCTAGGCCTTTATCTGCTGGCAAATTTCGTATGTTCGTATGTTCGTAGGGTCTGAAGTGACAGTATAGGCAGGGACAAATGGGCAGACTAGGTGGGCGAAGTGGTCCTTATCTGCCATCAAATTCTATGTATCTATTGTTTTTCCTCTGTCCAGAAGGTAGACCTTCAGTGGTTTGTAAACAACTGACTGACAATGTATCCCAGCAAAAAAGTAGGATATTTTATGGTTGTGCTGCACAGATGCCTTAGTGTCTATGGGAATCATAATCATAAAGCATTAGAAGAATGCCTCTGTCCTAGTGAATCTTGTACCCAATAAGTTGAAACATTGACGTATCTGTTTTTGGAATGCCCTCTTATAAAATATTTCTGGACCCTGGTTGCCAGAGAATGTTGTGAATATTTTTATCAATATCTTAACAGGCCTTACTTTTAGGATCCCCCCCCCCCCACCAGCAATGGGAAAAGTACCACCAGAATTCTTTTGGGATGGTCTTTGCTTGTATAAAATTTTACATTTGGCAAGAAAGTGCCACTTAATACTTCAAAACAAAAAGTAGTTATTCAATAAGAATTGCTGACAAATGTGACAGAAGCAGTACATCAGTATTTCGTGTCTGAATATTGTTCTGTTTTGTGATTACTGGAGTTGCCTGTGTCAACATTTACATTTCATCCAAGTATTGGAGCAAACTTATTCTCTAGGTCTCTATTTTTCCCTTTCGCTCTTTTTTTTGGAGGAGGGGGATTTTTTTTCATGAAAGAGATTATAATTGTAATGTTTTTTTTTTTCACTGACGTTCTATTTTAATAATTGTATCAACATCTACAATAATGTCAATATTTTTATTTTCCAATATTTTCCCATTTTCTATGACAGTAAGGTTCTTATCAGCATTGTGAATGACAAGGTTGTAACACCACATTATCAACAAAAAGACTCCACAGCAACCAAGGGGTTTAAAAATAAACCAATTTATGTTAGTATTTCCTGGCTTCTGATGAAGTGGACTGGCAGTATAGCCTAGAGGTTAGAGTAATGAGGTGTGAACGAGCTTGGTACATCCAGCAGACCAGACCTAGGTTTGATTCTCACAACCTCCACTTCCATACTGTGTGACTCTAAGAAAGTCACTTAACCGCCCAGTGCTCTCAAGTCACCCCTGAAAACAGGCACTTGTGCCTAATTGGCCTTACCTGGTTACCAAAGACTAAAATAAAATAAAGTGTATACTAAAACAATGAACAATTGACTATAAGGTTACTTAAAAAGGGGGAAGCAAGTAGGGGGAAGTAGCCATGTGCATCAATGCAAGGAGTCTTGGAAGCTATCATGGAGGCAGCTAACCTGGATTTAGTGGCCATAACGGAGTCGTCGTGCATTGAGAAATACCACTGGAAAATGGCCATACTGGACTATTCTCTGTTCAGGAGGAAGGGTTTTATTATATGTGAGGGAGGTAATCAAGGCCACAGAGTTACAGGGGCACATAGATGAAAAGAAAGGGCTGTTAGTGCTGTGGGTCATCCTGGAGACAGACCTTGGGGCAGCTATGTGTACTGGGGTAGTGTACAGACCTCCAGAACAGGGAAAGGAGTTGGACAAGGCACTTGGGGGGGGCCATCATCAAAATTGCAAGTAAGGTGGAGGAGCTGCTAGTTGGTGACTTTAGTCTGCTAGACATGAAGAGGAGCCCTCCAACTGTGGCTTCAGCATGAAGCAGAGCCATCCTTGACTCCCTGCAAGGGGCTTTTCTCACGCAGCTAGTCTAAGAACCCACTAGGGATGAGGCAACGCTGGACCTGGGGCTTGCAACAGGTGCCGCATTGCAGACATTACAGTGGGCAGTCCCCTGTGTACCAGTGATCACTGTACAGTGTGGTTTAACATAAAGATGGGAACAGAGGCTAACCAGTTGAGGATGTGGGTCCTGGACTTTAAGCAGGTAGCTTTTAAGGAAAAGGGAGACTGCCTCAGAAACTTCCTCGACAGGATGGGAGGGTTGAGAGGCACAGTGGGGAATAGTAAGAGAGGGAATAATTAAAGCAATCAACTTCTGTGTGATGGAAGTGAGTAAAAGGAGAAGGAAAAAAGAGACTGTTATGGTTCTCAAAGGAAGTGGCCAAAGTGGCGAAAGAAAAAAGGATGAGATTCGGACGGTATGAGGAAACACAGAGAGAGAAGGACAAGGAGGTTTACCAAGTAAAACAGAGGGGAGCAGGAAAGGCGGTGAGGGGAGCAAAGGTGCAGACAGAGGAAAGGATCACCAAAGGGGTCATCAAAGGGGATATGACTTTCTTCAGATACATAAATGGGAAAAGGAAAGCAATGGGAGGGATAGCGAGGACTAAAAAGGCAGAAGGGGAAGACTGCACAGAAGAGGCTCAAGGAAAAATAGACATCCTGAACAGGTACTTCTGCTCAGTCTTCACAGTGAAAGTAGAAGGAACGGACCACCAGGGAGTAGAAGAAACAGCGTGGGAAGGTGGACACAAGTCCAATTTCAGAGGAAAAAGCCTGGAAGGGACTTGCAGCTGTGAAGGTAGGCAAGGCTAGTAGACTGAATGGTGCCCCACTGACAGTCTTGTTCAACAGAACACTGGAAATAGCCATGTTTTTGGAGGACTGGAGAAGAGCTGACATGGTCCCTCAACATAAGAGTGGCTGTGGGGAGGAGGGTAGCAACTACAGTCTTACTTCAATAGTGGGGAAATTAATGGAAACCAAACTAAATGAAAGACTGGCAGATTATCTTGAATCCAATGGGCTGCAAGACTACATGCAGCATGGATTCATGTAGGAAAGGTAATGCCAAACGAATCTCATAGATTTCTTTGACTGGGTAACCAGAGAAAAAGATCACAGAAGGGCAGTGGACATTGCCTATCTGGACTTTAGCAAGGCCTTCAACACTGTGCTATACAGGAGATTGATAAAGAACTTGAGAAGCCTATGGGGTGGGATCCAAAGTGGAGAACTGGGTTAGAAGCTGGTTAATGGATAGAATACAGAAGGTGGTGCTTAATGGCACTTATTCTAATTATGGGAGAATAACCAGTGGGGTGCCACAGGGCTGAGTACTGGGACCAGTCCTGTTCAACATATTCATAGTGACGTTGCAGAAGAACTTGAAGGGAAGATATGCCTTTTTGCAGATGATACCAACATCTGTAACAGGGTGGACACTCAGGAGGGGGTGGAAAGAATGCACAGGAATCTTGGAAAACTGAAGGCAAGGTCCTAAGCATGGCACTTGGGGTTTAATGCCAAAAAGTGCAAAAAATTATGCACCTAGGGCATAGGAACCTGGGTGCTGAGTGTAGGATGGAGGGGGACTGACAGCCACTAAACAGGAAAGAGATCTTGGGGTTATCATATCTGAGGACCGCAAAGTGGCACGACAGTATGACAAAGCAGTGGGTGCTGAGTATAGAATGGCGGGGTTGACAGTCACTAAACTGGAAAGGGACATTGGGGTTATCATATATGAGGTCCTCAAAGTGGCAGCTCAGTGTGACAAAACAGTGAGTACAGTTAGTGGAATGCTGGGGTGCATAGGGAGGGGGTATCACCAGCAGGAGGAGGGAAGTAGTGTTGCCACTGTATTGCTCGCTGGTGAGACCCCAGCTGGCATACTGTGTCCAGTTTTGGAGACTGCACCTCAGAAAGGACGTAGACAGGGTGGAGGCAGTCCAGAGGAGGGCAACTAAAATGGCCCATGGGGTTTAAAGAGAAGCCCTAGGAGGCTAGACTGAGGGATCTCAGATGTACACCCTGGAAGAGAGGAGAGTAAGAAGTGACATGACAGTGACCAACAAGTACCTCCCAGGGGTGAACATGGTGCAGAAGGAGAGTGTCATCTAAATGAGAAAGCACACCAGCACCAGGGGCATGTGATGAAGATGGGTGGGGGGGGGAGTTCAAGAGGCATGTGAGGAAATATTTCTTCACTGAATGGGTGGTAGATGCCTGGAACAAACTGCCAACAGAAGTGGGCAAGGCGAAAACAGTGGGGGGCTTGAAGTATGCATGTGATAGACATAGGGGATATTGGAGAATAGACAGTGTGGCTGGAGGGTCGCTGGACACCAGAGACAGCTTAGACAGGGAACATCTGGACAGAGTGGGTGGCCCTTTTCTACTGACAAATTCTATGTTTCTAAAAGCAGCCGGCCTGCTGTACAACCTAGCCAGGCTGGAATAGCTACCACCTGGAAAATACTTGTATTTTGTTTACATAACTAGGTATATATGTTTTTATAAAGAAGTCCAACTTAATGTTATATGGCCTAATTCTGAAAATTAACATGTTATTCAGAGGTAATCTGACACTCTTCTCTACAATACCTCTGTCTTTCCTATGAGTCTCGGTCTTATGTAGACATGCAGGCATTTTAGTTAGGCATGTCTGTGAAGCTGCTGCACTCCTATACACAGGGCCCAATGACCATACAGGCATGACATTGTGTAGTCACAGGAAATAAGAGGAAGCAAGAATGCTCTGAATGTGTACAGTATGTGGCCCAGGAACAGTATTAATTATTGATGTATTGAAATGTTTTACCAGCAACCAGGTGCAATTGGAGTAGGGGTGGGGGGGAGACAAGTGGACAGTAATCAGCAATATACAACAGTTACGTAGGAAGATCAGTACCGGGTCATAATGTTGCATGCTTTATAGCGTACGACATTATGACTAACCTGGTACAGCGCTGCACCAGGTAGCAATTGGTGCAATACCGCGTATACTGCTGTATGCGGTATTGCACCATTTTCACTCTCCCAGGCAGAGGATAAGACCTCTGCTGGGAGTGGGTTCTGCCAACCAGCTGCTGTAGCTCAATGAACTGAGCCACAGCAGCAGGGAACCCAGGCAGTGCTTCTGGGACTGGGTTTGATTCTCGGTCCCAGAAACATTTATTTATTTTAAACTTTGTGTGCTCCCCGACTTGAACCCCTTCCCCCGGAGTTGAGAATCTATATTGGGAGTGTGAGGGGCAGAGGCCTCCTCAGAAAAAAGAGATATGCCGCATGGCAAGAATCACACTGTACTTGCAGCGTGATTTTGCCATGTGGCATGATGTCCTACGACATGGTGACCCCATGTCAAGCAGATCATAGCAATGCTGGCAGACATGATACACTATTCCATAATATTAGATAAAAAAATGCACATGTGCAAAGATAACAATCTGTAGAAGTAATGTAAAAGACAAAGAACTTCATCAGAAAAGCACTGAGGCAAGGCTTACCCGGAAAGGTCATTGGCAAGAAGGCCAGGTTTCAAAGAAATGAAAAAAAAAATCACACATAACCCCATAACGAAAAACGTTATGGGAAGTATATGTAAATCATACAACATTTAGACTGGTTCTGTTTTAAACAAGATTGTATGGTGCCAAATGACCTCTTCTACACTCTGCAACGACTGAAAACAGGCTACAAAAGAAAAAGGTGCACATACCATTTCAATAGCAACTTACTTTATTACAAAAAATTTGTTCAGGATGCCAAACACCTCTATGTATTGCCTCCTTACAGGAGCTTCCTCAGGGAATGGTGCTGCATGTCAGCTGCAGTAATTTACACTCACAGGCTAATTACAATTAAAGTCACCTGCTCAGCAGTTAACAATGTCAGAGAAACGCAAGTATTTTAAAGTGCCAGGGTTCAGTGACAATTAACATACTAAAAAAATGTTACATACATGAACAAGTCTCGTTAACAGTGACTTACTAGGACTGTACAATTAAATATTGCAACAAATGTTAAAATAATTGCATGCATAACTACACAGGATAGATACAGTACAATAATATGAGTGCAAATATCCCATCATACAAGTTTTGTTACTGTGCAACATAAAATATGAATACTCCCCTTAAAGAGCTGACTAAGAAGTTTATTATTTTTGCAACTTAACACCACTAGTGATTCTGTGACCATGATTAACAGATGCCAGACATTAAATATTTACTAAAAGTGAGCCAGATTGCTCCTCCAAGCATCACAAGTTGTTATCCCCATTTAGCTGTCTTGCTTATCTGGTCCCTGGACACAGAAACATTTCTGAATATTATAAATTAACAAAGAATTCACAGACTATGCTGTGCTTGACACTGGACCCACCAACATCAATTCTGTGACTAGTCCCACAGTTTCAACACCTAAACTAAGAGGAAAAGAAAAACAAAGAGGAAACCAAGAAGGGGAAAAAGGAAATGGTGCCAATTTCCAAACCTCACAGAAAAATTATCCAAAGAAGTGGCTGAACTGCCTAGTTTCAATATTTCATCCAGAGTTATTTCTGAAACTCAGACTAAAGTTTTAGCAAATAGTTTGTCATTCATTCCCTCACAAGGAATTGATAATTTTGCTTTACAGGTGGACATTTATAAGCTCCTGAAAAAAATAGACTTGACATATTTTTTTACAAACATAATCGAGTCAGTGGCCTCGTTTACACTGCCCTATTTGCAGCGCATCAACCCGTGCACAGAGGTTGATGCGCTGCAAATACTGCCATGTAGGCACTTTGTAGAGTGCTTTAAGTGCCGTTCGGATCAATTTTTTGACCCAACTCAGTTGTGGGAGCAGTATCGGAGCGAGTGCATTAAATGGTGGTGTAGATGCTTTGCTGCACTTGCTCTGATAAAAAGGTTGTCTCCCTCAATTCCTCTGTGAATTTATAGCCCCCTTCTTGGAGCAACCTGCAGCGCTGCGAGGGTGGGGCCATGTAAACAGCAGTTATGTTTAGTGAAAGGGAGCTGGCAGATTTGCAAGTGCTGCTGCTGTGTAAACATGGCTAATTATACTACTTTTCCTTTACAAGTGACTCCTGAAAATAATTTAACAATGAGGTATGGTATGTTGGAGGGATGTGAGCAAGAACTGAGTCCATAATCTAATTTGATATCTCTTGATGAAAATTCATTTGAATGTAATAATGAGGGAGATTCAGTCATGCCAGATGTTCATGTTTTGCTACCTGTGTGTAATGAGAAGGCTGGGGATATGTTGGAACAGGAAAATGGCAGAGGGGCAAGAAGGAACAAGGTCTTTGATGAAGGTTAATAAAACAGGTTTGAAACCAAGAAGTACATTTTACCCCAATGCACCCAGACACAACACTGTAGAGAATCTATGGTGAGTGCAGACATGGATAAACTACTGGAACAGAGGAGAGATTGTAGATATAAAAACATGTCTGCAGAGGAATGGCCAGCTGTCGGGGATTTAAGACTAATGTCAGACATTATGAAATGTTGACAAGGGAGGGATGATTGTCATCCAGAATACAGAACTATATGTCCAGTAGATTAGAAAATAGCTGAGTGATCATGGATGTTATAAAAGTTTAACCTTTAACCCCACTATAACATTCAAGCTAGAACTAGGTGAAATGGCAGTGAGAGCCTGGGTGGGAGGTTATATTTCTAAACAAGAATCTCTGTTATTGAAAACAGAACATCGTGTCACACCCACATTTTACACACTGCCCAAGGTCCATAAATCTGTGAGGGACACTCCTGGGCAATTTATAGTTTCGGGGTTGGGATTGCGCAGTGAAGGTCCTTCCAGATTTGTGGATGAGTGTCTGAAACAGACTGTGGTGAAATCTCCCAGCTATGGAAGAGATTCAGTGGATATTATTAATAAAATTGAGGGATCTGAGTGGCAAGAACATTTCTGGAGTGTAACTATTGACATCTGTCCGTTGTATACTAGCACCATGCATAACCATGGCATTAGGGTGTGTAAGGATTTTTGGGCAGAAAACAGTACCCTGAAAGACGCCCCTCAGAAATTTATACCGTACCTTTTAAGGTTTGTGTTAACACACAACTATTGTTTTTTGTTTGATCTGAAGGTGTACCTGCAATTGAGGGCAACAACTATAGGGGCGGCCCTTACCCCTCATATGCTGACATTTTTATGGCCTGGTGAAAAGACCAGATAGTGTTTGATGGAGCCAATCCCCACCTCAGACACATAGTAAAGTGGAATTGATTTATTGGTAATATAATATGTGCCTGGGGAGAAGATTCTGTGCGTAAATTCATAAACTGGCTGAACTTGAGCTCCATGAACATTGCTTGTACCCACAGAAAGAAAGCAGAGAGATGGATTACCTGGATGTAAAATTTAAAGTGGGGGAGGATTTTTAAAGTGATCTGTGAACCTTTCAGGAAACCAGGTTCGGGTAATAGACTGCTGAGGGCAGAAGGCTTCCAGGTCAGGAACATGGTTGACAGCATACCATATGGGCAGTTTTTACATATTAAATCGAAACTGCAGTTTGGCAGCAAGTTATAAAAAAGAAGTTAAAATGCTGTCCACCAGGTTCCTGCGGTGAGGCTATTCAGCTAGAATGATTAATAAGGCTGAGAAAAAGGCTGAGAAGGTGCCCAGGAACTCTGTCCTGGTAACACAAATGAGGGAAAGGACTGGGAACAGTCAAACAAAAATGAATGTTATGGATTATGTATTAGGAGGAGATGAAGCGGCCAAAATTGTGAAGAACAGATGGCAGATTCTGAGTCTGGACAAGGAGTTAGGACCTATAGTGGGAGCTACACCTAGAATTTCTTATAGAAGAGGAAAGAATTTAAAAGATCTTCCAACCCACAGTCATTATACTGACAGGTCAATGGATCCTGTACAGTTAAGGACAGGCTTTTATCAATGTCACAAATGCAGTGTATGCAGGTATGTGGGGAGGTATTAACAACAACAACAACAATGGAAAGGGACCTGGGGGTAGTCATATCAGATGACCTAAAGGTAGGCAAGCAATGTGAGAAGGCAGTAAGGCAGGCTGGAGGGATACTGGGATGCATAGGGAGAGACCTCACCAGTAGAAAACAGAAAGTTGTTATCCCTCTGTACAGACAGTTGGTGAGACACCATCTGGAGTACTGCGTGCAATTCTGGAGGCCCCATCTCCGCAAGGACATAGACAGGATGGAGGCAGTCCAGAGGAGGGCAACCAAAATGGTGCAGGGTCTGCACCAAAAGCCACATGAAGAGAGACTAAAAGAGCTTAATATGTATACCCTCGAGGAAAGGAGGGAGAGGGGGGGCATGATAGAAACTTTCAAGTACCTCAAGGGAATCAGCAAAGTCCTAGAGGGTAGCATCTTTCAGAAAAAGAGATGTGCAAGGACAAGGGGGCACAATTTGAAGATAGAGGGGGGATGGCTCAGGGGCAACCTGAGGAAGTATTTTTTCACAGACAGGGTGCTGGATGCATGGAACGGACTTCTTGAGAAAGTTGTGGGGTCAAAAACAGTGGGGGAATTTAAGAAGGCATGGGACAGACATATGGCAATTCTAGTGGGGGGGGTAGGATGAAGTGGACTGTTGGTTAACTAGGATCTGCAACCTATCCAATAGATAGGGAAATGGACAGATTGGGTGGGCCAAGCGATCCTTATCTGCCATCAAAGTCTATGTTTCTAAGTTCCTGGTCCAGTTTTTATCAATCCAAACACAGGGGGAAGAGTTTAAAACTAGATTCAAGTTCAAGTTTATTTCGTCAGGAAAGCTCCATTGAGCAAGATCATTTACAAGGAGGTCCTATCACAGGCAAAACACAAACATACACATACAAAGCATAAATCAGGACAAATACAAATACAGGATGGCATACACTGTAGAACGAGTTGTACAGGAAGATAAAATAGCATAGAAAGCATATACAAAGATAGAATTAGCCATAAGCGGCAAAACTACAAATATAGTGCAAGACAGTCAATTTCCAGCCAGCAGATAGGGTGGGGTGGGGGTAGAATAAGATTCAACATGAATTGCCAAACTAGATATGTGATATTTATGGTGGTGTACCTGTGGCAAGTCCTATGTAGGTAGGACTACAAGATGTACAAAGGAAAGGATTCAATAGTACAGAAGATCAATCCAGCATCAGCAGGGAAATCAGGCAAGTACTCTAGGGGAGCATTTTAGTGCTTGCCTGGGGTGCACCAAAATTGCATTTTCATTTGGGGCCCTGGACCATGTACCTTACAATGAAAGAGGAAGTAACAGGGTTGAGGAACTATCTAAGAGAGAGAAACAGAATGGATTTTTCACCTTAAGTCCCTTCTTCCAAATGGTCTGAACAGCTCCTGCTCCTGCTTTGGACACATGGCAATAAGCCATTCTGTACCAGATGCATGGAATAAAGCCCAAGCTAGACTCAAAATACAAAATCTAGTCCCTCTAAACAGTTTTAAAAAAATAGTCACTGGTAAGTTACGCGACTCCTGTGCTTGCCACTGAATGTGTCGTCATCTCACCCATTATCCCTTGAGTACTCAACAGTCATTCTCCTCGCTACATCACCATCCCTTACCCCTTCCTCTCCTAAAGACCCCTTCCTTTCTCTCACCCCTCCAGTATCACCCTCTGCCTCCTTGACCTGCCATCCTGCCCACCCCCAACTTCACCCACCCTCCTCCTCTTTCATCTGCCATTTACCCTCCCACTGGTTTGTATTCTTTACCTGGTCCACCTCCTGTAAGTGCCAATGTTTGAGGCAACCAGCATAATATAACTGGTACCATATGCTAGTCAATGTTATTTTCATACATCACCATCCTTATACTGACTTATCTAGTTTATTACCTGTAAATACACTTGGAATAATCCGTTAACTTACTTATATTTCACTTATTCTTCTTCTATTTGTTGTGTATCATTTTATACTGCTTATGTCTTTTTGTCAAATTGTATGTTCAGGACCTCCTTGTAAATGAGCCTGCTCAATGGAGTTTTTCCTGCCGATTAAACTTGACTTGACAGAGTTAGACTTTAAATTTCATTTATAAGTACTGTTCTCCAATATAGGATGTACTGTGATTATGAATTTAGGTTGTAAATGTTTTAACTTTTTTATCACTGTTGGTGTGCAACAATCATTACGGAAAATGTTTTGTATTTATTGCGCGTTGTTGTTTTTCCTAGCTGTGACTGAGCCCTGACCACCATGTTGGAATAGGGTTAAAAAAATTCAGATAAATGGAAGTGTCCTATGGACCTTACCATGATTTTATTGATCACTACCATTTTGAATAGTATTCATAAAAGATTATTTAATTTGGCGGTTTGAGATTTGCAAAGTTTGGATATTGAAACTGTGGCACTAGTCATACAATTGATGTTGGTGACACTCCAACACAGTACTGTACTTGTGCCGTGTAAACGAGCACTCCTTCCCCCACTTGTTTCCCTGGTCCCATAACAAGCAAAATGAAAATGTTAAATAATATCCACCTCTGCGTGTGGCACTGACATTATATACCTGGCTAACACATGGTAAATGTCCACTCTCTGCTCCTCCATTAGCAGGAATATCATGATTGAGATTGCGAAGCAACAGCATAGTTTCCAGTCCCAGGGTAGGCAGCGGGACCGGAAGCATTGTTTTTTTTTTTTCTACTCCCTGACAGGCGGTTTCAGGCCTCCTACTGGAGGGACACTCTCTCTCCGGATACGCCTGCACCCATGCCTGCCAACCCCGGAGTTTCCCCCATGGATTGCCCCCCCGTGTGGGGCCAGAAAGAAGGCGGTATGCTACACCTCCTCCTGGAGACCCAGTCCAGAAACTGGGGTCGGCCTCAGGTGCAGCGGCCATCATTGAGCACTGGTAAGGGCTCTCCTCCTTTTCCACTTTTCGCCTTCCCCTCCACCCCCCGGTGCAAGCATGTTGGGAATGTGCCTCCTGACCTATACTGCTCTCTGGCCATCGCCAGGGGGCAGTCAGAGAGCGGGACGACACGGCACCCCCCAAGAGAGGAGAGCAGTCCTCTTCCCCCGCTGACCCCTGGTGGCCTGAGCTTGTTCCTGAACCTGTGTCACTGGTGTAACATGAGGTGTGGCGTCGACCACCACCTCAACCCTCAGTGCCACCGGGCTGGCAAGACCGGAAGTAAACATGTGGCCCACAAGGAAACAGAGAGAGCTCTGGGGGGAGCAGGGGCAGATGACAGACCAAGAAATACAGGCCAAACAAGAAACACGTGCTACACAACAGCGGCACCTAGTGGACAAAGAAAAAAATAGGAACTTTTTCTAAACGGGTATGCTTCCAAAGTCCAAAAGACTGTAAAACAGTTTACATTTTTTTTAAATCTTTTCATTTTTTTAATGTAAAAATGAGTCATCATATAATAGCAGTACAGTGGATTCCACTTCAGTGCAATTTGTTTAAATGCAGTTTTTATAAGTGCATGTTTTTTCAATGTCTCGATTTTTTTTTTCTGCATTTAAACCCTGTGTTAATAATTCCATTTTAAAGCACACAGGTTAAGAGCAAATTTTGGCGAACTGCACATTTTCACACTAGTAGTATGCCTTTAAACCTGTTGATCGAGTTCCTCATAAGTGCACAATGTGGTGCTGACAGGTACAGTTGTTACCTGTACTTAACTGCCAGTTACCAGCTCACCAGAAGGGAGGCAGAAACAATGGAAAGATAGTCACACTCATTCTGCCTGATGCCCTGCTTCCGGACTGGGAAGGAATCTCGAATGCATGGAACACAGCTGAAATTTGTACATGCTGGTTCAAGAAAGTAAATTCCCAGATGTGTCATAAACAGCTAAGAAGAGCCCTCATTTTCGACAATTCTAGTGCGCATCCCAATGTAACCATATCCAACATAAAGCTGATTTTATCCCTTCAAACACGATGTCCAATAAAGTACTTGGGTCTTGGGGTAAAGACAGAGGAAGAGGGTGATGATGATGATCCAGCAGCATAGCATGCCAGCATGTCAAAGGTACATCAGGCAATTGACAAAATCAGTTACACAACACTAAACAAAGTAACATTACTATTTCCAGCTATAATTAAATAAAAATGATCTCCAGTATGAAATACTGCTTTTAAGATATAGATACAGGTAATATATGAACAGTATTTGCATCTTTTTACTCAGTGTTCCCTATGCTTTGAGTGTAAATCTGGATTAATGCACATTCCGCTTAAGTGCACATTTTGCCTTGATAAAACGGGTGTGCACTTAAGCAGAACCCACTGTAATGCATTCCAGGGTGTGTCGCCTTGGATAATAACACTTCTCGGATGTTGTATGCACTTGATTTGTAGCCTCATGCCCAATCAACTGAAGTATGACATTACCCCAGCACGACACATACCCTGTCATACATTATTGCTCGAGTGTGGACATGCATCCAAGCTTAACAGCCAAAATGTTACCCCTACTCATGCTGTATAACCTTCAATACCATTCTCCCCTAAATAACATGTCTAGTCCAGCTTTGAAAGTCTGAGTAGTGTCAGCTTCCACAGCTTCACTATGTAGGCTATTCCACATGTTTACCATCCTATGTGCAAACTAATGCTTCTTAATAGTTCCCCTTATTCTGCCCTCATCAGTTTGAGGGCATTACATTAAGTTCTGCTTGCACTCACCAGCTCCAACATCTGTGTATACTTCACCCTGGCTATCCTCTTTAGTATTCAGAACATTGTGGTCATGTCCTCTCTCAGCCATCTATTTATCTAATTTCTAGATTGAGCAAATTTAGTAAGTCCAGTCTCTCCTCACAGCTCTTGTCTCTTAGGACACTAATCAGCCTGGTGACCCTGTGTTTAATCCTCTTGATCTCTTCAATGTCCTTTGTTTACTGTGGTGATCAGGACTGAATGCAGTACTCAGGTGTGTTTTAACTCTTTGTGGGGAAGGAGAACTTGCCTTGATCTGCTTCATACCCCCCTTCTATTGAATCCTGGTTTTGCATTCACTTTCTTGGCTGCAGCAGCAGATTTTCTGTTTGGCTTCTGCTTGTGGTTCACGATCACCCCTACATTCCCTTTCTTTGCTGAGCTGGCCACTGTTGCACTGCACTGGGTGCAGATGTGACCAGGATTCCTTGCTCCTAGGTGTAGTACCTTGCAGTTCCCTACAATAACTCTAACCCCCCATTTCTCAGTCCACACACCTACTGTATGCAGGTTCCTCTGTCATGCTTCCCTGTCCTCTGCTCTGTCCACTGTTTGCAAATTTAGTGTCATTAAAGAAGGTCAGAGTCGGCTGCTGAACTTTTCCTCTATAAATAAATATGTTAAAGAGAAACGGACCCAGCACTGACCTCAGAAGTACTTAGCCAGTCCCTCAACTCTGAATGGTAACCATCCACCACCACTCCCAGCTTCCTGCTTGTGAGTCACTGCGTTATCCACCTCTTGCGTACTTTGTGGACTCCATGTTGTGCTACTTTCCCTATGAGTTTTCCATGTGGTACAGTGTCAAAGACCTTGCTGAGCTTCAGACAGATAGGCCACGTCATCACCCAGCCCCTCTCAACCTCCCTTGTTATCTTCTCAAAGAAAGCAGCCAGGTTAGTTTGACAGGATCCGCCTTTTGTGAAAACCAGCTGGGTGCTAGATAGCATTCCATATACATCCATGTGATGAACCGCCACATATTTTGTGATTGACATACACACCTTGCTAAGCACGTAGGTAATGCTCAAGCCATAGGTCTGTAGTTACCTGGGCCTGACTCTGCCGCCTTCATGAGTAGTGGAATGACTGTGTTCTAGTCCTCTGGCATTATCTGTTTGTAAGGAGTTTTAAAAGATATGAGGGGCCGGCCTGGTGGTGCTGAGGGTTGAGGCACTGGACACCACGCTAGCGACCCAGGTTCAGAAACGAGCCTGGGCCATCGGGGGTCATCAGGGGAGAAAGAGGATTGAGCATCCAGAGGACTGCTCTCCTGTCTCTGGGGAGGGTCCCGGGGTTGCTTGGCACCCTGGCAACCCCCGATGGAGATCGGGGGTAATACAGGTGCGCCAGCCAGAGGAAGGGGCGGGAGTGTGGCAGATGTCAGGAGAGAAGCCGTGCATGGATGTCATTGCATGCTGCACTCCCGAGGGGAAAATCCCCTGTCTCGCCTGTGGAGATGAGGGGGATGCCAGGGACACAGCCCGCATCCCAACTGCCGGCTCTGTGTCCGGAGGACTCCAAGGCTGACCCAACACCCAGGTAGGATCTTCCTAATTTCAGACAGGCCATCGTGGAAGGATGGGCCTGCCCGGGGGGGGTGTGATCCAGGAGGTTAGCTCTGCTGGGTGGTTGGGGGGAGTCCCTCCACTAACTGGGGTTTAGGCAAGGGAGTAGAGGCTGGGGTCAAGTGCATAGCCTGGAAGGATGCCCGGGCGAGAAAGGAGCATAAATAAAGTCCAAAAAAAGAAACATTTTTAACTCTACTACCCCTTGGGTGGATACCATTTGGACCCTGGATTTTCCCAGATTCACAACATCCAAACACCGGAAAACCAAGTCTGGTGTATTAAGCATTGTCTCTCCTTTGACATGTCCAGTACATCTCCCATAACTGCCACTGTGGCTGTAGCTGGCCATATCCCTGACTTCCTGGCTGGATACTGACACAAACTACAATGCTGTCCACCAGGATAACGTGCTCTAACTGTATCACAACTTCTGCAAGTTATATCTTGCAGGATCCTACAGAAACACATGCAATCCAAAGGCAATTTCTCCAGTTTGTCATGCTGAAAACTGAGACACATTTATCACAGTGCACTTCATCCTGGCGGTAGGCACTGTAGTTATGCAGTTTCTTGGCTAATCTCCTTAACTTGCTGAATGGTTCTTCCCTCTCCTCAATGAGTAGTAGCCTCACTTTGTCCCTGACTTGCCTTTTGTTCCCAACATATTGAAAAAGGATTTATTGTGGCTGGCCCACCAGTGCAGCGGTAGCACTACTGCTTGCAATGTCAACAACCTGTGTTCAGAAGTGAGCCCGAGGTGTCAGAGGGCTGGCCAGAGGAGGAGGATTGAGCATGCGAAGGACCACTCTCCTCCTCTGGGGGTGGAGGGTGGGGTAGAGGTCGGTGCTTGACTGGCCTCTGATGGAAGCCAGAGGAAAGGCAGCCCAAGCCTAGAAGGTGGGGGAGACATGGCAGACGTCGTCGCATGCGTCTATTGCACGTTTCCCGGGGAGAAAATAGAAAATGCCTTCCAGTGTGCTAGATGACTGTCAGCCTCCACAGGCCCTGCACTCGGTGACTCAGGCATCTCATGGAATCTGGATCTGGTCCTGGCAGGTTGAGGGACTCCCCGCCACCCTGTGATGGGGCAAGCTGTGGGGGACTATGGGAGATGTAAGTCCTGGAGGAAACTGGGATGACAGGGCTGGAAACGCTGGCAGGAAGAGGGATGACTGGGGGATAGGGGAGCAAAAAGAAAAAGGATTTATTATTCTCCTTGATCCCCTGTACAATTCTATCCTCCAGGTTACCCTTAGCCTGTGCAATATTGGCTCTCCATTCCTTCTGTAATGCCCTATATTTGCATCAATCTTCCCCAGAAGCCTTCCACTCATCATACACCCTTTTTTAACCCTACAACTTCTGTGAAGATGTTTGGGCAACCATGGAGGACTCTGCTTAGCCCTCTTGCCCTTGTTGCACATGAGAACACATCTAGTCATTGTTTCCATTATATTTTACTCCGTGCTCTTTCACTTGGCATTAACATTCCCACCAAGACCCGTGGAATTCTGCAGTTCCACGTCCATGAACATTTCTGCAAAATTTGCATCATGTTCCAGAATATATGGAGTGCTGCAGAATTCATTGTTCTTGGTACATTTTCATTCAAATATACAGTTTTTCCCAAGGGCCCATTTCCCTTCCCCCATTTCGTTTATACTGAAGCCCCCTCCTTTATTCTCGGCATGTGGTGTCACCCTGGTTCATCCTGGCAAGCAGCACTGTACTTTTTGAAAGCAATAGCAGTATGGCATAGATGTATGCTAGGCAGAATAGAATTACATAGCTTAGGGGCAACAACAGAGAACGAAATGCCTCTCAGATATGTCCAGCTTCTCGGACTAGGCAATACTTATTGGCTAGCAGACCTGAGTGGGTAGGTAGCAACTGGAGAATGGAGAAGACTAAAGAGTGAAGTTGGGGACTAGTTTTGTATGACATTATGAATTGCCCCTCCAGGTGCCAGGTTGTGCAGGGCAGCAGGTGGAAGCCATCCTAATTTGGTGCATCAGGTGCAATGATGAGTATGGTGGCTTCGGGACATTGCGAAACAACAGATATTATATGTAATGTCCCATTTTTGCAAGTTAATTTTGGAAGAAGCATGAATTACAGATACCCCATAATTAAGCTTAGTAAGCAGGACTCCACAGGCTATGGATGGGAAGGCTAAAGGGGTAAGGTTTTGTTTGAACTAATATAAAAGACCCAGTTTGGTGTTTATCGATTTGCAGGTGCCTCTTTTGTGCAGGGAGAAGTTGAGCATTGCATCAAGTGTGACACCAAGGTAATTAACTGAAAACCCTGATACAAGAGGAGTACCATTACTGCACAATGCAATAAAATGAAACATAGAAACATAGAAACATAGCCTTTGACGGCAGATAAGGACCACTTGGCCCATCTAGTCTGCCCATTTCCCTACCTACAGGATAGGCCGCAGATCCTAGTTAACCAACAGCCTATTTCTTCCTACCCCCACAAGAATTGCCTTATGTCTGTCCCATGCATTCTTGAATTCTCCCGCAGTTTTAGACCCGACAACCTCCTCAGGAAGGCTGTTCCATGCATCCACTACCCTCTCTGTGAAATAATACTTCCTCACATTGCCCCTGAACCGCCCTCCTTCTATCTTTAAATTGTGTTCCCTTGTTCTTGCACGTCTCTTTTTCTGAAAGATGCTACCCTCTTGGACTTTGTTGATTCCACTGAGGTACTTAAAAGTTTTTATCATGTCCCCCTCTCCTTCTTTCCTCAAGGGTATACATATTAAGCTCCTTTAGTCTCTCCTCATATGGCTTCTCTTGCAGACCCTGCACCATTTTAGTTGCCCTCCTCTGGACTGCCTCTATCCTGTCTATGTCCTTGCGGAGGTGGAGTCTCCAGAACTGGACACAGTACTCCAGATGGGGTCTCACCAACTGTCTGTAGAGAGGGATAACAACTTCCTGTTTTCTGCTGCTGATGCCTCTCCCTATGCATCCCAGTATACCCCCAGTCCTCCCTACTGCCTTCTCACATTGCTTGCTAACCTTAAGGTCATCTGATATGATTACCCCCAGGTCCCTTTCCTTTTTTGTTGTTGTTACTACCTCCCCCATTGTGTATTCTTCTCCTGGGTTCTTGTTTCCCAGGTGCATTATTTTGCACTTCTTTGCATTGAATCCTAGCTGCCATACTTCTGACCATTCCTCCAACCTTGCCAAGTCCCTTCTCATCCTTTCCATGCCTCTTGTGTATCAACCCTGTTGCAGATCTTTGTGTCATCTGCAAAAGGCATACTTTTCCTTCAGTCCCTCTGCAATGTCACTGATGAAGACATTAAAAGGACTGGACCCAATACTGAACCCTGGGTACCCCACTAGTAACCCCTCTTCTTCAGAGTGGACTCCATTTACAATTACCTTCTGTGTCCTGTTGTGCAGCCAATGTTTTACCCAGGCTACCACCCTGGGACCAACTCCCAGGCTGGTTAATTTGACAATAATCTTTATGTGGGACTGTGTCAAATGCCTTGCTAAAGTCTAGGTAGGCCATGTCCATAGCCCCTCCCTGGTCTACTACTTTGGTCACCCAGTCAAAAAATCTATTAGATTCGTCTGACATGACCTTCCGCTGTGAACCCATGCTGCCTTGGGTCCTGTGCTCCACTGGCCTCTAGGTACTCAACTATTCTTTCCTTCAGAGTGACTCATCACTTTCCCTACCACAGAGGTCAGACTGACAGGTCTGTAGTTTCCTGCCTCTGTCTTGGTCCCACTTTTGTGAAGGGGAATCACATCCACCTTCCTCCAGTCCTTGGGTACCACACCATCCTCCCATGATTTATTAAAAGAGTAGCCAGTGGTTTCACTAGTTCCTCCCTTAATTCTTTTAGAATTCTGGGGTGAATTCCATCAGGACCCATTGCTTTGTCCACCTTCAGTTTTAGGAGTTCTTGCAGAACCCTTTCTTTTCTGAAAGGACTGGGATCGACCCCCCTATCAAGAGTGCTTCTGTTAATTGGATTAGGCACTTCCCCCTCCTCTTTTGTGAATACTGAGCAGAAATATTCATTCAGTATCCTTGCTTTTTCACTGTCCCCCTCTGCCCACCCACCGTTCATTCTATTCAGCCTCACTATCCCTCCTTTGTCTTTCATTCGCTGATGTACCTATAAAGGTTTTATCCCCTTCTTAACTGAGTTGGCTATCTTTTCCTCAGTTTGGGCCTTTGCTATTCTGACTTCCCTCCTGCTTCCTTCTGCCTTAACTGGTACAGCTCTCTGTCCTGCTCCTTCTGTGTTTCCTTATAGTTCCGGAATGCTATCTTTTCTTCCTGACTTTCACAGCCACCTCTTTTGAGAACCATAGAGCTTTTTCTTTCGTTTTGATTTGTTTATTTGCTTCACACAAAGGCTTGTTGCCTCTGTGATGGCAGTTTTGATGATTCCCCATTGTTGCTCCACACCTCCTTCTAGCCTGTTTGCTAGTGCTTTTCTGAGGCACTCTCCCATCTTGCCAAAGTCAGCCCTCCTAAGGTCCAGTACCCTCACTTTTATATGGCTTGACTCTGTAGCTGAGTTTAACGTGAACCACACTGTTTGATGGTCACTTGTTCCCAGATGGCAACCCACTTCTAGATCTGAGATCCTCTCACTGCCCCCATTTGAGAGTACGATATCTAAGATTGCTCCCTCACGAGTGGGTTCCGAAACTAGCTGTCTGAGGCCTGCCACCTGTAGGGCATCAAGAATGGCCCTGCTCTTGGATGTGGCTGCAGCAAATGTGCTCCAGTTAATATCTGGCATATTCAGGTCTCCCATCAACAGTATCTCCCCTTTCTCTGCCATTCTAAGAATGCCTTCTTAAAAATGGTAATTGCTATATTATGTTTAATAATTTATCTTGTGTATTTCCTGATTGTCCCCCATCCTCCCGGTTGCATCTGTAAATGAGATTTTCCCCCCTAATCTCTGTATGTTTACTGGATAAACCAATTTCAGTAAATGAATAAATACATGAATAAAATATTCACCAGATTAGTCACAACCAACTCTCTGAGCTTATCAGAATCACCGTTCCTGAAGTTTACTGTCCTGGTCTTATTTTTGGTAAAGTAACTTCTCCCTATCAGTTCAGCCCTAATTTGGTCACTTTACACACTGGGTCCTCCCCAACCAAAGAGTCGAGTGGTGGTGGTGGTGGTGGTGGTTGTGGTGGCAGTGGTGGTGGTGGTGGTGGTGGTGGTATTGGTGGTGGCGGTAGGTGGTGGGTGCCACTAGACCAACAACGTAGAGCTGCAAGTTGGGAGCATTGGATAGCCATTACTAGTGCTAAGCAGGTGGGGACTAAGGTAGGCATCAGAAAGAGTCAATGGACCAAGGGTCTCCTACTGCCTGTAAAACTCTAGAGCAGCATGTTCAAAGCTGGAGCAAAGTGCAGGGAAAAGTTTCCTACCAGGAGCAACGTTGTCTGACATGCACAAAGTGACATAATAAAACAGATACAGAGCCAAGTTTGCACATGAACAGTCTGTTCCATTAAACAGCAAGGGGAGCACAGGGAAATGAAGAGCAAAGTGCATTCAGAGCCCCCTGCTGACCTAGGAAGGATGGAGAGCTGCTGGAAAGGTATAGACAGGTCTCACAGATACAGAAGCACACCAGCATTTGCACAGGCAAAGTTAATTGCTCCTGGGACACACAGCCCCATCATGGAACCATGCGCATTGCCCATGAACCTAACAAAGAAGACGTAAGACACCCTCATTACAATAGGAGGAGTAAACATTTGTTTTCCCAAACCTGTGCTGGCTGAATGCTCCACACTGCAGCTGACAGTAGTTCTGGTTCAACCAAGGCCACAACACACAGCACAGGTCTGGAGCCCCCCTTCATGGCTGTGCACATCTCTGGTGTCTAGTAGCTCTTTCTCCCTTACCTGATCCCTGTGTCACATCATATGTATATCCCTGTTGTTCAGCAACCACCTTCCCTCACCTGATCCCCATTTCACATATTATAATAATCTGTTTTTCCATTGGCCCCACCACCCAACCCTCGTTGCACATATTATAATAATTTTTGGTATCCTGTGGATCCTTTCCCACCCTGGTCCCATTCAGTCAGTACCTTCCCCCCACTCACCCACCCACTGGCACCAAGCACACCCTCCTTTCCCCTCCTCAACCCAAAAGTATACATATGTGAGTCCTGGGCCTGTAATAGAGAAAACAGTCCATGCAATGCCCTTCGGTCATTCTATCACAGGACTGGTTCACTTGAACTGAATGAATCTGTGCTGATATGCATGCGTGGTAACCACTGACTGGTCTGTGTTTCTGGCCAGTCAAAAGTTACTGCCCACACCAGCACCAGTTCATGCAGTTGGAATAAACTGGTGCTGCAAGAGGACAGTCACCAGTCACTGCAGAGGACTCTGTTCTTTAAAACAGATACTCGATCATGTATCTTTTGGGGTTGAGAGGGGAAAAGGGTGCTGAATGCCAGTGAGTGAGCGTGGGGTACTGACTGGATTGGACTGGAGTGGCCACTGAACACCAGGGGTTATTATAATATGTCAAACTGGGATTAGGTGAGGGAGTGGGCCACTGGACACCAGGTAATATAATAATACATGCAACCAAGAACAGATGAGGGAGTGGGGTCACTGAACACTAGTGATTATTATAATACATGCAGTGGGGATTGGGTAAGGGGGGGCCACTAGACACCACGGGGGCTTGGATTCAATGGGGAGGTTAAAAGGGCGCAGAGTATCAGCCACAATCACCCAATGGGGGAGCTCAGGTGATGGTGGCTGATACTTTGTACCCAGTTCAAAGGTACATTTTGCATAGGGAAACTAGCAGCGCTCCAGCAGGCAATTAACATGAGCAAAAGGTTTCCATTATCCCATTGTGCACATGGTAATGACATGCCAGTTCATTACTCTGTGCAACTGGAATGCCTCCCTACAGCAGTGAAAACCTCTTTGCACTGGGAAATGGGAGGTTTCCATTATGGATACTTTAGTGCAAAAATGGAAATGCCTCACTTTGCACAGGCAGACAGTATTTGCGCCAGTGCAATAGCTTCCATTATATTGCCCTATGTTTCTGTGTTTCAACCTTTACTACTCTAACCATGTCCTACTCATTGCTCAGTAGCAGGTAAACAGAGGTGCCAGGAATAATAAGAACTATATACAAAATGGGAAGGGGTGGAGTTCATGTGCACTGCATCCATTAACAAGGTGTAGTTGCACACTATCTTGACCCTCATCCCCAAAGATTTTGAAGCCTATCTGAGATCTTGAATTTGTAATTTAATGGCAGGGCATGGAGTGGAATAATCTATTTTATGCGTATCTTTCAGAATCAGGTCCTAACACAAAGCCTGAATTAATAGGACCAAGTTAGGGTAGGACTGCACTGGATTACAGTTTCATTAATGAAATTACAAAACTGACTTAGTGCCAGGAAAAAGTGATAATTGTTGTGTAGGCATAAAGGGGAATGCTCATCTTTTTGATGTAGTGCTGGCCCTGATCTGTAGTTTTACAGACTGTAGAGCAGTGTCATTCAATGCTTTTAAAATAATCTTCTCTGATATCTGCTAGCCTGCAGACCCCCCAACACTATAATGCAAACAATACCCCCTTGATGGGAACCCAAACCTCCCTTGTCAGTAATGGAGCAGGCCGTGCACTATTCATTACGAGATATGTGTCTCAGAGCTTTATAATCTTCTGATATGTTGTTTGATGGCTCTGTACTTCTTGTAAGGCTCTGTGCTGGTAGCACTAACTGGTAATTGCTTTTTTTGTGGAGGCTGGGAGAGCAGCAGTTGTTTGCACTGTGGTGCAGTGGGGGTGTAGCAGGATTGGCAGACAGTAGAGGACATTTTTTTTAAGAGTTGATAGCTACTGCACTAATGTCTGTAAAAGTGCACATCAAGACCAGCCCTGCACATAAGGAAAACAAAATACGCAAAATGTTATAGAAAATGTAGCTCCCAAATACATAAGAGTAAATATGCATATTCCTATGGGAGAACAGAGCATGCCCCCAGAGTGGCTGAGAAATTTGATTAACTGCAAGTGATCAGTTCTCTAAATGATATTTTTTCATGTGTCACCATTAGGACCAAATATTCTTTTGCTTTAATGAATGTTAATGCAGTGTTATTTTCTATAGAAACTGTCAAACAGTGAAATGCTTTACAAAACAGGTGGTAAAATGGAACAAATCAAGCTAAGGGCAAAGCACAAATCAGGATACAAGGCTGTCTGCTTAACAAAATGCAACAATTAGACAAAAATTGAGTGCATGTACAGCATTGCTAAAACAGAACAAGTCAAGATGATCTATTTACAAGATTGGGTGAGGGTTAACACAGAAGGTCACAAACTAAATTCAAGTTTATGCTATACTAAGAAATTCTCTAGTTCATCAACCCTACACCGAAGCATATTCTTAACTTTTACAAGTAAGTCAGCGCTTACACGTAAAGGGGAAATTGATTAACCAGGAAAGGCACACTAAGTCGAAGCTTGTTTCCAGGTGCGACCTGGGAGCACAAGGAAGTTAAGTGACTTGCTCAGGGTCACACAGTATGCAAGTGCAAGCTATGGGATTTAAACCCAGGTCTGGTCTGCTGGATGTCACCAGATTTGCAGCTCAGCGCCTTAGACCACTGTGTTATACTGCCTGAAGAACTGAGTCATCAGCATGTAGATAATACTCTACTCCAAGTAGGCAGCTACATTGGTAAAGGAAAACAGTGGAAAAGGCACAGCTTTTCCTAGCTGGTACAAAAATGCCCAATTAGGGCTTTCAGACAGTAATATAATTTTTTTAAATTACTTGCAAATGCTTTTTAATGATTTAAACTGCGACACATAACTTCTGTTTCCTATTGCTGGCAGCCACCATCTCAGGATTAGCCACATGCTTCCCTGGCTCACTTTATGCTAATATGTCCTGCCTACCAATGGCTGAGGTCAGAAGGACAGATTTGCATAAAGTGAGCTAGGGAAGTGTGCGGCTGCCCCTGAGATGGTGGCTGCCAGCAATGGAAAATGGAAGTCACAGGTCACTGTTTAAATTATTAAAAAGCATTTGGAGGTAATTTAAAAAATATCATTACTGTCTGAAAGCCCTAATTGGGTGTTTTTGTACCGGCTGGGAAGAAATGTGCCTTTTCCACTGTTTTCCTTTAAGACATGGCAAAAATAATAATAAGGGCCTAATACTAAACCCTGTAGTACACCTTTAACAATAGAGAACTCTGCTTCACATAGGGAAACTGACTGAATATGAATGGCAAAACGATAACTCACAGGCTACAGAGCAGGAGCTGAGATGAGACCAACCTCGAACCACCTGTCAGTCAGTTCTGTACTTGTGAGAGCGATCTGTGGCATGTAATTGTCAGTTATTTTGACACAGAGCAATCTTCTGGTAGTACAGATGTCAGTACTGATGATTGCTTGATGCTGTTCAGAAATTCCCAGTGAATATCATTCTCCCAGTGGCGGTGGAGGAGCGAACAAAAAAAAGGGGGTGCAGAATTGTGAAAGCTGTGAAGCAAAGCTGTGAAACACCTCAGCCAAGTTACTTGGAAAGCAGTAACCTTTCAAAATATATCTCAGTTAACCCGGCTGACTTTTTATAACTCTGAACAATCCACACATTTTTTCAAGAATAATCCATGGTTTATTCATAGAACTTTTTTTCATGAATATTAAAGAACAGGGCAGGATGTACATCTTTTCTGAGAGTTTTGAGAGGTGCGAAGAAGCTCAAATAATATAAAGTGCAATCTACTTAGTAGTAAAAGGAAATGTAATATTAAGTATTTTATTTTCAAAAAAATACTCTTTCTGTTGCCTGGAGTCTCTGCACATTGAAAACAAGAAGTCTCAAAGCAGCCTGCCTGCTGTTCCCGTAGAATTTCCACCAGCTTTATTATGACTGCTGCCCCAGTGATTGACATAGGAGGGTTCAGAATGCATTGTCAAACTCCCCCCAAGCTTAAAATATAAGGGGGTCTGCTGACCAACCTGTCCCCCTTGCTTCGCTGTCTATGCCATCTCCTAGGGCCACCATTGTTTGTATTTTGCCATCCCCTCAAAGTCAAGCACTTGTTTCATGATGATTAGAAGCCTGTTGCAAATGTTTATCATGTTAAATATGATGGAAAGTCATAGCATCAACAAAACAACAAGTCTGAACTTCTGATTGTCATGAATACTTGGAATAAACTTCAGTAGAGGTGCTAACCAGAGTCCTTCAGTTTCTGCTTGTGGATCACTTGTGCTATTGATTTGTGATTGTGTGTCGAGATTCTGTGTGAGATGTCCATATTTGTTTCTGCATTACAGCTACTCTTTAATAAAGACCGAATTTAAAAACTGCTATACTGGGTCCCATTCACAGTCACTAAGAGTGGCCCTGCACAGTTGTCTGGGGTGGGGTGAGTCGGGCCGTTCTGCTGTGCCACCACTTACTAGTTCTCTACAGAAACTGAGGCACTGAGGGGGGGGCAATAAAATTCACTGAACCAGATGTTGGAGAGTGCCTGTCACTAGTGTATAGATGCTCCACCCAGCAGTTCCCCCCCCATCAGTAGCCCAACTTACCTTTAGTACCATGGTTGACAGTGGTTTCCATGTGTTGTGGCTGCTGATCCTGTCAAGGGGACTCCCACCTGCACCCCCAAACAGTACCCCCCTACCCAGCCTCAGTGCTTCACTGTTGCTGCATCCTTTGTGGTGTGGGGTCCACCATTGTCTTCCACCTGCTGGCCATAATGCAACGCTTCAATTTTCTAAAGCCTTAGAGAGGGCTGCAGGAGACTGGGATCAAGCTTGCAAGGGCCACACTTACCACATAGTTTCAATGTGCAGTGCTATCTTCTGCATTTATGCTCTGGTTTGGATGTTTTTAAAGCTGTCTGTGATTTCTGTTATGTGATTTCCTGCTAGCAGACTGTACATGGCACCCATTTTGCTTTTTATTACAATGGTATATGAAGATGATTTATGTTTAATACAGTAGGCACAATTTCAATAGCCAAATGATCTATTCAAGTTTGCACCCTACACTCATCTATTGATCTGAATAGACGTGTAACCCCTCACCTTATTTTTCCCTTCTGTGCTGTTCACACAAAGTTATTTTTTTTGTTTGTTTATAAATTTGGAATAAAAGCCAGCCCTTTGGTGAAGCGGTAGCTCAGCTGATGATGATGCCGGTGACCCAGGGTTGGCAATGAGCTCGAGTCATTAGAGGGCTGGCTGGGGGAGATGGATCAAGGATCTAAAAGAATGATCTCCTCCTCCTCCTCGATGGGGGTCCCAGACCATGCTATGGTACTGCTACCAGGGTAACCACAAGTGGTGCAAGTAGGAGCTGAAGCACAGGAAGGGGGCACACTGACGGACTTGATGCATGCTGACTAGAGATGCAGCAAAGTTTTTGTTTCACCGGTAGTTTTCTGGCAAAGTCCACACTTCGACTTTGTGAAGTACTTTGCAAAGTTTCATGGGTTTTTGCCAACTGCGCTTGGGCTTCGTGAAGTTTCTTCACGATGCTTGAGTGCATTGAGAAACTTCACGAAGAAAGAGGCTTGTGGAAAACACACTACTGCAGGTCATGTGATCAGCCACACCTATAAATAGAGACTGAAGACAGTTTCACTTTTGTAGTACCTTAAAGTAATGGTTGGGGAGGGTCTGCTATCCCTCTATTTTTTGAATTTTTTCTTGAATCAGTGTTGCAAAATTGTGTGTTGTGAGAGACTCAAATTGTTATCAAATCTTCATAATTTTAGTGGGAGTAGGAGAAAGAGAGAGAGAGCTAATTTCTTTATTTAAATATATAGTTTCTATTTCATTTTCTTCTGTTTTTTAAACACACTTTTGTCTGCTGTTCTTACAGTTTCTTTCAGCTGAATCTTTCTTTTATGGCCTTTCTCAACTAGCTGTTTTCTTATTCTTGGCTGATTTTCTTTTAAAAATGAAGTAATTATGAATGGTAGTGGGAGTGCCGGTGTGCCACCATCCGGCACTGGCAATCCAGCCACAGGGTAGAACTGCATTGTACACTGCCAGTTGTTGGAGGAGTGAGGGAGGGGAGGGATGCAGGAGAGGGTGGTAATGTTGGTAAGGCAGGTGGCAGACTAGGTGCCCCCATCGCAGGAGCAGCAGCTGCAACAGCAGGCCGGGCCCCCTGTTGTCCCTCTGGACCCTACATTACCGGCACAGACAGCACCACCAGGAGGTGGTGAGGATGACACCCTTATGCTCCTTAGCCCCATGGTACATCCCTCGACTGTCTGCAGCTGATGAAGTCCCTGGTGTGGGCCTTTTATAAGCTAAACCCGACTGACATCAATGTGGCCACATGCACACCTTGCGATGCCAGCATCAGCAGGGGGAAAGGGGCAGCCACATTGGAATGGGTGGCCAACATACCCCCCTAAAGGTCCACCACAGTGCCCAGTGGAAGGCACATTGTCAGGCTACAGCTGCAGGGGGTGCAAACGGTGGTGTTGATGGTGGTGGTCCTCTTGTTCGATGGTGGTGGTACACTCATACTGTCCGAGTCATACTAATTATTACCACTGTCTCCTTCAATTTTAATTTTGACCTTTTTTTGGAACTTAAAACTTTTATTTATAAGTTACAGAAATCATACAAATCAGTTCTTCACATATCCAAATTATAATTGATAGATTTGATACAGTCAATAAAACAAAAATGTCTGGCCCGGTGGTGCTGAAGGTTGAGGTGCTGGATGCCACACCACGCACAACGCTAGTGACCCAGGTTCTGGAATGAGCTGGGGGCCACCTGAGGTTGGCAGGGGAGGGAAGGGATCAAGCATCCAGAGGACTGCTCTCCTTTCCCAGGTAGGGAACTGGGGCTAGTACCACTCTCATGTCACTCCTGGTGGTGGCCGGGGACAGTGCCGGAACAAGCGGTGCTCTGTGAATGCAGTGGGGTGAAGCTGCTGCGGGCATCGACATGTTAGCACCATTGTCACCATTGCACATCCACACTCCAAGGGATGAAACATCCATGAAAAATCCTCAGAGGACTGAGGAGGTGATGAGGGCTCCAGGGATCTGGCCATACATCCCCAATCACGAACCACTGCCCCCAGTGGTCCCCAATCACCACCCACAGGATGGACCCTTCTAACCTCAAAAAGACGCCTCCAAGGTAGGTTGTGCGGGCCCTCCCTGGAGGAAGGTGATCCAGGGGACTGGAGTGTCCTGGTGGGTGGGTGGGGATCCATTGGTGGGGAGTAGCAGGCCTTGGACTTAGTGAGCACCTCTGAGAGATGCCTCAGTACGATGGTGCAAAATAAAGTCTACAAAAAAAAGAAATAAATAAAGCAAAAACCATATTGCCAGTACAGGGCTGAGAGTCCATTTCTATATTCTATTTTCAGGCTCAGACTGGCAGTATAGCCTACAGGTTAGAGTAACGAGCTGTGAACGAGCTTGATACATCCAGCAGACTAGACCTGGGTTTGATTTTCACAACCTCCACTTGCATACTGTGTGACTCTGAGCAAGTCACATAACAGCACAGTGCTCCAAGGTCACCCCTGAAAACAGGCACTAAGCCTAGTGGACCTTACCCAGTTACCAAAAACTAAAATAAAAACTAAAAAAATATAATGTCTCTTATAAGAGAAGACATCTGCCAGATCTTCTATTCATTAGATTTATGGAATAAAGCATTTTGATTTCAATTGTCCTCTCCCCATTCTTTTTTAAAATTCAGGTCCAGCCAGAAAATTCCCATCGAGGATCTCTGATACAAGAAAGTTATGTCTGTCTTCTATACAAAATGTTTGGGACCTCAAGTGTTAGTAATCATGTAACCACCAGGTGGCCCTGTACTTTTATCACTACTAATCTGAACATCTATTAACACTTTATAACAAATAAATATAGACAACGGGCTGGATATTCAAACTGCGCTATTCTTAGGCGCAAGCCCTTGTGCTGCGCAATATAGTTGTGCAGGGGTGTGCCCGGGGCGATAGTCAAAGGAGTTGCGCTATTGAGCAACTCCTTTGAATATCACCCCCCAGCCACAGCCACTGTGCATGGCGCAGTGGAACTTGTGCCACCGCAAGTTGACAGAGTGGAGCATTCAACTTGCGGTGGCGCAAGTACCATTGCGCCATGCGCAAAATCCCGATATTCAAAAGATGACATGCAAATGGGGCTATAATTCATGCAAGGCACGGGGGGGGCCATTTACATCTGATTATGGCCCCATTTGCATGCCCTTGGCATGCAGGTGCTCCGATCCCTGAGGACTCGCGCCTGGCGCCCTGCCAGGCAGCAGCTGTCGGGGACTGACGCCCCCTGCAGCCCGATCATGGGAAAAACAGTGTAGGATCCCCCCCCACCACCCCCCACTGGCCCGATCAAGGCATAGTTGAACCCCCCAACAGCCCAATTGCGGGCAGCAATGTATCTCCCCCCAACACATCCCTGGTGGTCCAGTGGACCGTGAATCCCGATCGCGATTGTGTATTAACCCCCACACCTCCCGATTATGTTCCTGGTGGTCCAGTGGACCAAACATCCCAATCGTGGGATGGAGGTGCAAACAACCCAAATAACCCCCAAGAAACATCCCTGGTGCCTAGTGTCCCCACCCCACCCACCCGTGAAGCCTCCCCACCCGCTCCCCCGGCGGTCGGTGGTGGCAGCATCCACCTGCCCGCCCTGCCACCCGCCGACTGACTGCCCGTTAGGGCTGCACGCCCACTGCTGCAGAGCAAGAGCCAATGGGCGTGCAGCCCATATCGTACAAGACAGTCCAGATTTGTGAATGAGTCAGGGCACCTCTGTAGAGTGAAATGTAGAATGTTAAATGTGCAAAACATTTCTAGAGAGCATCTACAAGCAGTGTTTCAGATAAAGGTGTTATAACCAGATGAATGGCCGAGTATAGATTTGGGAGCAAAAGGTGGGAGACCTCCCCATCTGGAGTAACCAGGTGTACCTCTCCGGGTTCAATTTGGGCACCTATATTTTCGCTCTGCGCATTTGGCCAATGCCTGAGGAAAGTACCCAGATGTGGGATTTTGGATTTCCCTGAGAGCCGGAATGTGCTTGTGGGTGGTTTAGGGAGCCACCATCAATCTCCATGCAGTATGGAAAAGTGTCCCAGTACTGGCCGGGGTGCCAAGTCATGGGAAAGAAGAAAAGTGCACCAGTTTGGGCCGTGTGTGCCCAGATCCATTCAGAACCTGAAGGTTCGCTGTGAGTGTGAGTGCTCTGTACCTCCTGTAAGCTGCATTACCAGTGAGAGTAGCCCTGTGGGGGTCCATCTTTGCTTTGTTTATTCTCTGTGATGTGAATAAAAGCCACACTCTAGAATCCCAACCTGGTTTGCACATTACAGTTATTGCTTCCAGTGTCTGGATTTACTTGGGTGCCCGGACCAGAAGTACAAACCAAGCATAATGCTGAGCAAATGTTTCCTCCCAGGGACCCAGGTTGATGGCCATGCTAAATGGTCCCCCAGGTGTGAGCCAGGTAGTTGCCACACTTGGTTTGCCTGTCTAAGGATGGCAGGCTCTGAAGTAGAAGTAATGGGTCAACAGAAACTGTGATATTCATAGTGACTACCCCCACCCCTCTCGGTGGTGCCTTGGTTTGAGAGGAGCAGCTCTGCTAGTATTAACAAGGGGGGGGCCGGTGGGGGGAGGTTACAAAAGTGTAACCAGAAAATGTACACTAAGACACTAAGCAACATCATTTTTTTTCTTTTACTATCTGTTTGTTATAAAGATTCCCAGGACAGGAACAATGTGTAGGCAAAAAATAGTCTCCCTAGCAACAAAGGACTATTTTGTTCTGCAGAGTAATAAAATTTAGCAAACAATAATTTAAAATACAAAAAAACAACTATATTTCTGTTTTTTTGTCACTAAAAAAGGGGGGACATTGTATAATAGCAATATACCACTTCAGGGTGTGGGCACATGGGTAGATTAACCAATTCTGGTGTGGTTAAGTCACTTGGCCTGCGGCCTCTTGACCAAACCACACCAGGCATGGTAAATCCACCCATATACCCACACCCTGTTGTGGTATATTGCTTAAGTCTCCGCAGTGTAGCTTCAACATCTCACTGCAATAACCCCTGCTGTAAGTGTTCGCACAATGTCTACAGACTTTATCTCCATAGAGATGTAATGTCTGCATTGTAACTGTAACCCCCCTGTTGGGGGCTTACCTGTGAGCCCAAAAAAAGGCTTGTTTCCCCAAGGGATTTGGTCCCACCCCCATTCTTCATTTTTTTAGTCTTCTGGCATTTCCCTTGTGTTTCCTGGCTCCTCCTACTGGCCCCTGCATTGGTTTCTAGAGAGAGCAGAGCTGGAGGAGCTGCAGCGTGGAGGTGCTGGCCTGTTTTGCACCTCCAGGTGCTGAGGCAAGCTCACGCATGCATGCAGTTGCACATTTTGCGGCCTTTGAGGTTTCCTCTCCAGTGGTCCTGGTCCATGGAAAAGTAAGAGAGGGACGAGAGAGAGAGAGAGAGGGACGAGAGAGAGAGAGAGAGGGACGAGAGAGAGAGAGAGAGAGAGAGAGAGAGGAGAGAGAGAGAGAGAGAGAGAGAGAGAGAGAGAGAGAGAGAATTGGGAGGAAGAAAAAATTACTATAGTGAGCGGAAATTGCACTTGAGCTACAGTGAGCCACCTCATGAATATTAATGAGGTGGCTCGAATAGCAAGTGGATGGAGTTCTGTCCAGCACCTAAGGGAACAGTAGAAAGGTGCTAGGACAGGGGAGAAAGATAAAATAATAAAGCACTGAGTGAAAGGGAAAGCTGCCAGTCCGTGGGGGGAATACAAAAATATAAAGGGTCCCACGGACTTCAGTCAGAGATCGGGGCTATGAGTGTGCTGTCTAGGGGCAAGGTACAGTGGCAGCAGTGACTGAAGCAGGGATAAATGAATGAGTTAATCAGTGCAGTTGCTACACAGGGCACAGGGGTGGCTACCAAATGCTGTGGCAAATAAAACATAAATGATTACTGTTTGGCTACAGGGACACTCAAAACTTGGGACACTGAGTAAACTGTGGACATTATTTACAACAGTCACCATGTTGGGCAGCCATGTGACACCAGCCAGCCAACCAGTGCGCGAGGATTCTTGAAAGGGACTCTGGGACTAAGTGAAAGGACTTTTGGGAAAAATACCGGGGAATATCTAGATGCCTTTTTCTGTACCAATGAGGTGTTGAGGGAGCCTCATACATTTGCATTTTTGCCTAAGAACAGTGGCTCCAGCCATTGGGGAGTAAGGAAAGGACTCCCAAATAAAGCAGGGGCAGTTGGACTTGAGGCAGTTTGGTGGGAGCTCCTCCTGAGGGAGGGGGCTCTTGCCGCTGGAGAGATTGGGGCTGTGAGATTGGCCTGCCTGGGGCTGCCAGCAGTGTGTCCCCCAGGGCAGGGAGTGCCTACCCCATCAGCAGAAGAAAGAAGCAGCTTGGAAGAGAAAAGGGAAGGCTGCAGGTTGCCAAATTGTCTGCATTTTTCTGAAGTTGCACCACAGCGGTAAGGCAAAGAAGCAGAGAGGAAAGGTTGTGTCCTGAACCTGAACTAAAAGGACAAAGACTGAGTCTAAGCCTGGGGAAAAGACCAAGCTTGCATTCTGAGCCTGGAAAAAGAATGAAGGTTGCGTCTGAGCCTGGGAAAAGATGAGACTACAGAGGATGAGAATATAGATGTGATGAAGAAAGAGAAAAGGAAAAGTAAGTCTCTTCAAGCCAGAGAAATTCCAAGTACCTGCATGGTGAGAGGTTAGACTGTGAGTGTGCATGTGATGTCTGTGTGAGCCAGAGCGAAAAGGTGACTGTGTCAAGTTGAGAGACTGTGAAACCAGAAGGATGGACAGTTGCTTTCTGGTCTGAGTACCTGTTGTCTGCTCCTGAGATACCACAAAGAGAGAAATAGAATGCTGTGGCAGCACACTCTGGCCGGAAAGAGAAGAAACAGAAGAGAATGTGCTGAATGTTTCTGCTGGCACCCAGGGCTAGGTGGGGAACTTGCTAACCCCCATCAAGTGGGGTCTGCCACTGTAGAGGGTCACGGGTCTTGTACCTGAATGCTAGGGCACTCTGATCAGAGGGAGTTGGGCTGTGGGGCCACTCCCTGGTCTGCGTCCTCTGTGGTGGTAGGCCGTGCACACATGCTCTGCAGCTGGGCCTGTAATGAGCCGAAGGGGACAAACTGAAGATCTTCAAGCAAGCAAAAGAGAGAGAGCAAGTTGCAGCCTCTGTGCCTCTGATCAAGCTATGTGCCCGATTCTGCCTGTGATGCCATCAATCCCCAGGACTTCAGTGAACTGTACCATCCAGGGACTGATTCTTCAGAACCACGAATAAAATGCAGAAATCGCCCTGCACCTGGGGACTGTAAATATGTTAGCACGCTAGGACTGGAGGAAAAGCCAAGCGAAATGTAAAAAGGTTTCAAGTTTAATTAAGCGTGCCAATGCCAGCTACCAGCTGCACCTCAGGCCTGCAGCTCTAAAATCTGGGTACCCAGTGATAGGACTGTGGGTTTTTAATAGACTGGAAACTGTGGGTTTGGGTTTGGGCACCTACAACAGATAGCTAGATAGATAGACCTGATGGCTGCATTGATGGAAATATGGATTTGAATCAAAGGGAAATGTGATTTGGGAAATGCAAATTGAAAATGTCTTAACCTCTGTTCTACTTCCTCATTCCTAAACCCTCCCCCTGTAAATAAACCACAGAGTTATTGTTTTGCAGCGCAAAATGGATCCAGAGCTTGCTTTTACTGAGCCTGTGTATTGTCTAAAATGGAAAAAGTAAAATGATCTAATGGAATGTGGGGAGATTTGAACCTGGTAAGTCCATGCCTGGGGTAACTGTTGGGGAGATGGGCTGGTATGACATCCCAAGGAGTTGTACTGCAAGCTATCAGACCCACTTAAAATGTACTCTGGGTGGAGGCACCTCCATTTTATTTTAATTTTTGGGAAAGGCCCCCCCTTTAGGTCAGCTATGGGAACGCAGGCCCCTGGGCCTTGCAACAGCTGGCAGGCCAGGGGCAGTGACCCTCTCCAGGGTGGCGCTGGAGAGGGACAATATAAATATTTATAGAAATCTGAATTTTGCAACTGGTATTCTGGCTTCAAGAGCTCGAAGGACTTCACATGTCCCTCTGAATCTATCAATTGTATTGGAAACATTAATTCTTTCCTTTCCCAAGATTCAAAACCAATATCTTCCCCTTTTCCAATTATACCCAATAAATATTTCAAAGGGACATGTCTCCAGATTGGAACTGCAGCGCAACACAATTCTCGCACTCCTCCAACTGCGTGCCCCAGATACAAAGTCCCACAGTAGAGAAAAGCAAACCTGGGCATCACAGAAAACTCAAGGAACTAAAGTGGCTCAAAAACTTTTATTTCAGTAAAATACAAAATCTTCCACAGTTCTGGGCAGCACCCCTTGACTGGTTTCGCACCATGTGCATCATTAGGAGGTGATGATGCACAGGGTGTGAAACCAGCTGAGAGGTGCTGCCCGGAGCTGTGGATGATCTGTATTTTACTGAAATAAAAGTTTTTGAGCCACTTTAGTTCCTGGAGTTCTCTGTGGTGCCCAGGTTTGCTTTTCTCTACTCCAGATTGGAGCTGGCACTTACCATCATTGTCTAGCTTTTAACTGCATTTTTAGACTGCTTCATCCGGGATTGCTAATCTGGGACAGAGTGCAAAATGTCACCGCCCAAGGCAAAAATGTAAGTGGAATACTTGGGTGGGCTCCTTCATCCATTTCAAGCCACCCTCCTGCATTACCAGAGGCTAACACTTTTATATTATTGGCGATAATTGGGCCACCTCATAATATTTCTCTAGGTTTGGAAGTCCCCGTCCCCCACAGGATTTTGTTTTTGTTGGTCACTGCAAAAGAACAAGAAGGTAGAGCACCCATGTAGCACCCCCATTCCCAGAAATGATGCCTGGTTGGCGTTTGTCTTTCAGGGAGGAATAGCAGGCGGAGTACCTGTGTTGCACCCCTGTTCCAGAAAGTACAGCGTCATCACTCACCACAGAGGAGAAAGTGGCATCTGCCAGCAGCAAAGCAGCACAACTGGGTACTTATTTCAGGCAGCATCATCAACACTGATAGGAAGAGAGGAAGAGATGAGGTGGCAGGCATCCAGCAATTGCAAAGCATAGTGCAATTCTGTTGCACCTGTGTTGCACACCCCATTCCAGAAATTCTGGCATCATCATCACTTACCACAGAAGAGGAGGTGGCATTTAGCAGCAGCAGAGCAGCACAGCTGGGAACTTGTTTCAGGCAGCAGCATCAACACTCACAGGCAGAGATGAGATAGGCACACAGCAGCATTAGAGTACAATTGGGTACTTGTTTGGCATACCTCTCAATGTCCCTTCTGTGTCTCCCTTCTCCCAATTCTGGCCAAACTTCAGGAACACCTAGCTCTTTCCCAACTCACTCAATTCCTCAAATCTACTTCCTTCTTCACCCCTTATCAGTCAGGGTTTTGGAAATCCCACTCCACCATCACTGCACTCTTAAGACTCTCAAATGACATCTCCTCAGAGATGGACAAAGGGCATATCACCCCGGCCATTTTCATTGCTCTGGCCAAGGCATTCAACACCATCTCCCATCCAAAGCTACTCGCAAAACTAAATGATGCAGGCCTCTCCAGCCTAGCCACTAGCTGGTTCCAGGCCTACCTGACTGGCCGAAAACAGTCTGTCAAAATAGGGATACAAGTATCCCCTCCACTTTCAGTCACTATGAGGGTCCCCCAAGGCTCAGTCCTGGGCCCCTTACTTTTCTCCATATTTTTAAACGACCTCCCACTGACCTGCTCAACCTCAACCATACAAATGTATGCAGACAACACCGTACTATATGCCTCCGGCCTCACCACTAGGGACATGTACGCAGCCCTCCAACAGGATTTTGACGCTGTCCAAAAATGGCTCGGATCCAACCAACTAGTACTAAACTCGAAGAAAACTGTCTCCCTAACTTTCGGCACGCAACCTCGGCTCTCCTGCCTAGCTGATCCCCCTGCATTCCATACCCTGGATGGGTCACCTCTGGAGACCTGCACCTCCTTTAGATACCTGGGAGTATGGCTAGATAAATACCTTGATTTCTTCATCCACATTGACTCGCTACATAAAAAACTGCACCTCAAACTAGGTGCACTTCATCGTAATAAAGGGTGCTTGCCCTCTACGGTCCGAAGGGAAATAGTGCATAAAATGATTCGCCCTATCTTTGACTATGGCGACGTGGTCTACGGATCAGCACCCCCATCCACCTTAGCCAGCCTGGACACCCTCTGTCACTCCTACTGTCACTTCATCCTGGAATGCCCGCCCACCACCCATCACTGTGACCTATACAGCTCCTTAACACTACCCTCTCTCGAGTCTCGACGTTGGATACACGGCACAAATGTCATAGATAAATTCTGGACAAATTCCTTCCCCCCCACCTCAGCTCTGCTCTGTCGGCACAACCCTCCCTGGCCTACTCTCTCAGATGCTCTGACTCCAGGCTACTCAAAATCCCTTTCATGCACACCTCGAAGGGCCAATCCGCCTTCAAATACCGCCTGTCAAAACTCTAGAATGATCTTTCTGCTTGCATCAGGCTGATCCCTGCCCCCAGGCTCCTTAAACCACTCCTCCACGACCATTTCTCTGACACATGCAACTGCTACAAGCAACCCAGATCCACAACCAAGGGGCATCTAGATGTACCTTGACAGCTTTAATATGTCTCGGCAAACTACTGTATACCTGCATGATTTACTGCCTGTATATACTCTGTGGTCTTGGACCAACCTTGTAGTATTAGTTTGAATCAAATGCATGACCAGCTCTGTTACTATTGCTGGACCTGTTGTTGTTTACCCCTGTACTGTACATTTTCTGCTGTATTTTACATGTAACCCCCAGGTTGCATCTGGAAACGAGTGTCCCCCGCTCAGTATGCATGCCTGGTTAATCTCTTAGATAAATAAATAAATAAATAAATGTCCTGCCCCACAAATCAAGAACAAGGCTTAAAAAATCAGGCAGGTATATATGCATTGAAAATATTATTTCAAATTAGAAAATATCAGAAAAATGCAAACGTGTGGTTTCCAAATTTGTCCCCCACACACACCACATAGCAACAGCACTGAAAAAAAACTAAATTTGTCATATTGCATGAGTTTAAATTTCTTTTACTCATGTCCAATAATGCCATCCTTCTGTGATGCAAGGAATTCACTTTCACCATCTTCAGTGTCAGAATTTTCTCCTCCATGGAAGTGCTTCTCCATTTCTGACATGCCTGCCTCTGTTTTTACTGAGGACGATGCCCCTTGCCTGTCTTCACCTTCCATGACCTCATGTGTGAGTGGTGCCTAAACTGATGGTGTCCTACTGGGGAGAATATGATGCTGATTAATTTTGATAAATGTCAACTTAAGACATTGGTGAAGGGAAAGGTTGGTGCATCTATGCGTAATAATGGCTACTGCTGAGCTGCAAAAACACATTTAGCACTCACACTAGATGGGGGGACAGCTCGGATATTTTAATGCTACTGCTGCCAGTGATGGCCAGTCTTTCACCTTATTCTGTCAGTAAAGAAGTGTCTCCTCATCAGCAGCTAGATGGACCTGATCAGCCATGTATCCCTCAGGTGCTCTCGTCACTGCCTTTTCCCCGTCATCATCAGCAGCCCATTGTGTCCTTCTCCTGTGACTTATGGCTAGCATTCCTGACTTGCAACAGCACCATCCAAAGTGGATTGGATGATGTTTGTGCTTTCGTGCCTGCAGATGTGCTGCTGCAAAATGTACCCTCCACTCTGATTGACTTTCCCGAACCAGATGCTCCTCATACCTTCCTTTGAGTAAGCTGCCGCCTTTTCAAAACATACATCCCATGTGCGTTTTTTGTGAGAAGCTTTTGTAGGACCTGGTTGTGTCCCCCATGAATGATTCAGGACAACCCATGTTTGTATCAGGGGTCTAACATTGTTGCAGTGCTGAATTCAGTTGATGATAGCATGCTGTTCAAGTGTTTGTTGTGGTCTAGGATATCCAGCAAGTGCCGAATCAATGAATAACTAAATGTGTCGTCAGTCACCTCAGACTGCCTCTGCACATTCATAATGGCCTGCTTCAGCGCACGGAGCAGAGATACGGAGTGGTTTAGGGAAGAATTGTCCCCACTCACTGCCTATGTCACGTGATCAAATGGGTGCAGCATTACGATTAAGCCATACATAAACCTTCATTGATCAGTGGTTAATGACATGGAAGCTCCTGAGATGTCCCTGCTTGTATATAGCAGCATGCACTCATACAAGGCCTTACATTGCTTGCACATCCTTTCCAGCATATATAATGTTGAGTTCCACCTCATTACAACCTCTTGATTCATCCAGTGCTGAGGCAGGCCATTTTTTTATTTGCAGTGCCTGCAGCTGGTTCCTGGCCTTTCCGGACCTTGCAAAATTCACTTGCAGACAATCATAGAAACATAACATAGAAACATAGAATTTGACGGCAGATAAGGACTGCTTGGCCCACCAAGTCTGCCCATTTCCCTACCTACCTACTGGATAAGCTGCAGATCCTAGTTAACCAGCAGCCTACTTCTTCCTACCCCCACCCCCTAGAATGGCCTTATGACTGTCCCATGCATGCTTGAATTCCACCACTGTTTTTGACTCCACAACCTCCTCCGGAAGGCCGTTCCATGCATCCACAACCCTCTCTACATAGATACATAGACAGTGTCGGCAGATAAGGGCCTATGGCCCACCTAGTCTGCCCATTTGAGCTTGTAAGTTCAGTTTGTTTTCCTAGAAGTCTATTTCCCCTTACCCCTGACCTCTAGAATTCCTTTATGTCTATCCCATGCATTCTTAAATCCCGTGATTGTTTCAGCCCCCACCACTTCCTCTGGCAGGGTGTTCCACTTGTCCACCACCCGTTCTGTGAAGAAATTCTTTCTCATGTTTCCTCTGAATCGTCCTCCCTCCAACTTCATCCCATGCCCTCTAGTCCTGAAACATCTTTTTCGCTGAAAAATACTTCCTTAAATTACCTCTGAGCCACACCCCTCTATCTTCAAATTGTGCCCCTTGTTCTTGCACACCTCTTTTTTTGAAAGATACTACCCTCTTGGACTTTGTTGATTCCCTTGAGGTACTTGAAAGTTTCTATCATGTCCCCCCTCTCCCTCCTTTCCTCGAGGCTATACATATTAAGCTCCTTTAATCTCTCTTCATATGTCTTCCGGAGCAGACCCTGCACCATTTTAGTTGCCCTCCTCTGGACAGCTTCCATCCTGTCTATGTCTTTGCAGAGATTGGGTCTCCAGAACTGCATGCAGTACTCCAGATGGGGTCTGACCAGCTGTCTGTACAGAGGGAAAATAACTTCCTGTTTTCTACTGGTGATGCCTCTCCCTATACATCCCAGTATCCCCCCAGCCCTCCTTGCTGCCCTCTCACATTGCTTGCCCACCTTTAGGTATCTGATATGACTACCTCCAGGTCCCTTTCCATTTTTGTTGTTGTTAGTATCTCACCCCCCATTGTGTACTCTTCCCCTGGGTTTTTGCTTTCCAGGTGCATTACCTTGCACTTCTTAGCATTGAATCTAAGCTGCCATACATTTGACCATTCCTCTAACCTTGCCAAATCCCTTCTCATCCTTTCCACCCCACCTTGTGCAGCAACTCTGTTGCAGATCTTTGTGTCATCTGCAAAGAGACATACTTTTCCTTCCAGTCCCTCTGCAATGTCGCTTATAAAGACATTGAAGAGGACCGGTCCTAATACTGAACCCTGCGGTACCCCACTAGTAACCCCCCTTTCTTCAGAGTGGACTCCATTTACTGTTACTCTCTGTGTCCTATTCTCCAGCCAATTCTTTACCCAGGCTGTCATCTTGGGACCCACTCCCAGGCTGGCTAACTTGTATATTAATCTTTTGTGTGGGACTGTGTCAAATGCCTTGCTAAAGTCTAGGTAGGCCATGTCCACAGCCCCTCCCTGATCTATTACTTTGGTCACCCAGTCAAAGAAATCTATCAGATTCGTCTGGCATGACCTTCCCGCTGTGAATCCATGCTGCCTTGTTGTTTAATGTCTGCATGTGACACAAACTCTGTAACCACCAGGTTAATTCAGTGTGCCAAACAAGGCACCCTGAAAAAATTTTTTTATTAATGGCCTTAACAACATTTAACCCAATGTCGCTTGCAGTAAACCCCTGGCTTGATTCAGAAAGGTTCACACAGTTTGTGTCAAGCCCTGTGTCAAACCGGCAGCAGCACCAAACGCTTTGATGCAGCATGTGCCCAGTTCAGAAAGTTTGCATGCATTTGCGATGCTTTTCCCACTTTACGGCAGCTTGCACCAACTATTTGGTGCAAGTCCTGTAAAAGAGTCCCACGTTTAATATAAATATAAATGGCTGCATCAGAGTACAGAGATTCAAGGATGTACTGAACAGAATATATGCAGTTTGAGATTGAGCATGTTACCAGCACTAAATACATTAATAATGATAGCCAATATTAAATATATCATTATTAATGTCTTTAGTGCTGGTAACATGCTCAGTCTCAAACTGTATATATTCTGTTCAATACATCCTTGAATCGCTGTACAGTACTCTGTTATAACCATTTATATTGTGCTAAATTTGTTGTTCAAACCTGATGAACTTACTCACTTCCCCTCAGGACGCACCTGGAAAAAATCTGTTCTAGCTCAGTGTGCCTTTCCTGGTAAAAACTTTTCAAATAAATACATGATAAATAATAAATAATAAAATTAAAAAAAAACTATTGAGTTGACTTAGTGGAGCAATGTAAAATGGCAGTGATAATTTGAGTTTAAGTTCTGACATTCTGTACCTGAAACCCATTCTTGGTACAGGCTCCAACTGCAATTGCAACTCCAGTTGCATTTTTAATAGTGAAAACCAAGTGTTCATAAGTGCCTTCTGGCAGCACGCTACAATCTGCAGTAGCTAGATTCATGAAAGTACCAGTGGTCCGTGTGGAAACTGGCAGTGTTTGTTTAGGTATGTAGGCGGGCACTCTGCTGAGCAGGGGGTCACGAGTTTATCTGATGAGTACAATTACAAAGTGTTAGATTTACCAGCCGACAGTCTTTTAGTATAATTTAAAATATTTTTGTTTATTTTCTTAAAACAATTACTAGAATAATAGAAAGATATGAGTCCTGTAGTCATAGGCCTTTATGACTCACCTGGACTAAATAGTATGGAAGATGGTTTTATCACCCATATGTTTGTCCAATGCTGATTTTAATATTTTCAGAGAGCTGCTTTGGACTATTTCTGCTGGCAGGCTATTCCATTGGCCCACCACTGTCTGGTTAAACCAAGCTCTTCTTTTATTTGTTCTGAATAGGTCCCCTTTTATTTAGAGATTATGTATCCTGGTTTCTCTGTCTATCAACTTCCTCTCTAGGCTGAGGCATTCAAAAAGGTAATAATTTTGAAAAGCGTTGTATACTAGGCACGTATCTCCCCTGAATCTTCTATATTCCAGGGAGTACAAGTCCAAGCCTCTTAGTGTCTTGCCATATAATCTCCTAGTTAGTGTGTGAATATAGCGAGTTGCTTTCCTTTGTACACATTCAAGTAGCTTTATGTTGTTTTTTGTATATGGTGCCCAAAACTTCACACAATACTCGACATGTGGCCTCACCAAGGGCCTATATAATGGGGTCGCCACCTCGATATCCCTACTCCGTATATTGCGCTTTATACAGCCCAGGATCCCATTGCTCCTTCCCACTGTCTCTCTACACTGCCCATCAGATGATAAATTACTATTGACTATTTCTCCCAGATCTTTTTCTATACTAGTTTCCTGTAGCTGTTTGCCACCTAAGTTTTGTGTTGACATCATGTTTCTTGCACCCAGGTGCATCACCTTACATTTATCTTGGTTGAAGGTTAGTTTGTGCTTATTTGCCCAGTATTCAATTGTCTGGATTTCTTATTGGAATTGTTCTAATGCCATGTCATTATCAACAACTGTGCATATTCTTGCATCATCTGCAAATTTACATATCCATGCATTGACAGATGTTTGCATCGCTGAAATATAAATGTTAAAAAGTGTAGGTCCCAAAACTGATCCCTGTGGGAACCCCACTGGTAACTAACTCCCACTCAAGATGATATCCTGTCACGCTTGCTCTTTGTCTTGTATTTTCCAACCACAAATTTACCCAGATGACTATGTTGGAGTCAAATTTTAGCTCTTTTGATTTCTCAGTCAAATTAAAGTGTGGCACCAAGTCGAATGCTTTTGAAAATAAATAAAATATCTACGGGTACTCCAGCATCTAAAGGTTTGCTAATTGGCTCGAAGAAATTGATTAAGCTGGTTAAACAGGACCTTTTCGGCCTAAACCCACGTTGGGAAATGTCTGTTAAATTTTGTTTGCTTATATGGTTATTTCTTCTTTTATAAATTCTTCCATTATTTTGCCAATTGTAGATGTAAGGGTTATTGGACAATAGTTCGTAATATCCTGTCTATGTCCCTTCTTATAAATAGGAATGACATTTGCCTCCTTCCATGCAGATAAGATTATCCCTTCTATAATAGAACCTGAAAATATATATGTCAGTGGGCCTGCCAGCTCTTCTACAAGTTCTTGTAATGGATTGAGGCGAATCCCATCAGGGCCTGGTGATTTGTTAGGGTTCAGATTTGACAGCTTATTGTTAACATCCATCACATTTAAGATTTTATTTTTGTTAGCAGAAGCTGTGTTAGTTATATCATTTACCTCCATCTTTTCTTGGAAGATACTCAAGAAATGATTATTGAAAAGTAGTGCCAGTGCAAAGCCTTCATGTGCAACTTTGTTACCTACAGTAATGGGTCCGAGTTTGGTTTCCCGGCTTTGGTGCTGTTTACATAACTAAAAAAATGTTTTTTATTATCTTTAGTATTTGTAGCTAACCTAAGTTCAAAAACCCTTTAGTCGTTTTTGATTTGCACAGTTTTGCTTTTGCTCTATACACCTCCCGTTTAGATGTTGTTGGTGTACTTTTATAATTGGCATATGCCCTTTTGTTATGTTGTATCAATTTTCTTATGGAATTGTTAAACCTTACTGTAATTCTCCCATTATTGCTGTGCTTGACCTTTTCTGGAACACATTTACAAATACAGTACTGTAGTTTTGTGTATGAAATATTCCATTTATGATCTAGTGATTTACCATCAAAATCCCTTTGCCAGTCCCAATTGCTAATAACGATTAAGTGATCGGTTAGGTGGAAGAATAGACTGGGAGTGGGCAGCTGAGTGATTAAGAGATGCAGCAATTTGAATACTAACCAACAATGGATACAGCAATTTGAACAATAACCAAATATTGAACATGAAAAAAAGAAAAACATGACTTTGTATAAAACTACCTGATTACTGAGTGTTGATAACTGTGGGAAATGTTGGGATTAAGTGATTTGGCATTTTTTTGTGTATCTGATGTTAAGGTGGCTAACTGATAAAAAAAAATAGATGCCTTTTATGAAACTAGAATTTTAAAGCCTGGCAAATGGATTTCTCTAGGTGCTGTGTCCCAGATGGCAGGACTCGTGTTTTTTATAGTGCATTGCATAAGCAATAAGACATGATGTGGTGTGCATCAAACACTTTCAATGCACAGTCAAGGGCATAGTAAGCTTTCAGCCCCTGGCCATACATTAGAAGTGTCTAATGCACATTCCGGAGTGTCTTCTTGTGCTTATAAAATGGAACTTTCCTTTTTATATGCATGTAAAAATAAAGAAATAATAGGTTAAAATAATTAAAAAGTACTATTTTGGGCTGAATTTTACATAAAATAGTTCCTCCGCTGACATGACTTGGATTTATGTTTTTTTCTCTTTAGGAGATTTGTCCTACTTTGGCCACCATAGCTGTAGTTGTTTTGTATGCTATTTCACTTCTGAGTGCCCCCTGCACACACATACATATATATCACTTGCATGTGTTACAAAATGTACTGATTTTCTTTTAGATGCTTTTTTCATAACAGAAAGGAATTTAAGTAGCAGCACGGCAAGCAGCAAAGTGAATGTGTTAGAGGGAGATCAATATTATAGAGATTGTACCCCCTCAACACACAAACAGAAAAATGACTACTTACTTAAAATATTTTGTTGAGCCCAGGAGGTCAGGGGAGGGGGTTGCAGCCAATCAGCAGTTAAAACAAGGGGGAGCAAGCCAGTTGGGTGGGATCAGCATGGCAGCAGGCAGTTAATGTTGTTTTTAAATATGGGGAGTAAAGGGTTGGTGTGTTGTAGCTGATCAGCAGTTCAAGCTGGGAGGAGTGAGTCAGTGGGGCAAGATCAGCACGACAGCAGTCAGTTAATGATTTTTTTTTAATATAGGCAGTAAAGTGTAGCAAGAAAGCAAGAGAACAAGAGATTTTTGTAACAGGTCAAAGCCATCTCTCTCACTGATGAGATGCTGTGACCAGAGAGAGACGGTCGTGTGATAGTGAGGGGTGGCTTGATGGCTGTGAGTGTGATGAGATGATCACTGATTTCAGACAGAGGTGTGATTATAACATTTCACTAGACAGACGTGGGTTTCATTTTTTTAAATTTATTCTGTAAATATGCTTGCCTGTTTCTGGCAAGGGCAAAAAATTATGAGTGCTGGCAGGTTGGGTGGGAGTCAGGTCACAGTGAAAGCGAGCAGTGGACGGGGGACAAATCTTGCAAGAATACGATGAATATAGAAGGAATTTAGGCCATGCCATGCCCTTGCTAAATGGGAAAAAAAAATGTTGGCTACTAATTTTAAAAAAATTATAAGTTAGTGGCTGTCTCAAGGATTTCTTACATTCCCTGCATCCAGGTTGGCAACACTTGTTTTAGCCGTGCATTAAACACTTCAGGATACAAGATTTTCCCTTCTCATTTTATGAACTCCTACAATGTACTGGTCATAGCCAATCAGGATGCAGGATTTTCCCTACCTATTTTATAATGAAACCAAAACTGAGTCTATGCTGTTTGGATCCCAGAACTTGCTAACTCATTCAGCTGACTCACTTGCAATCATCAAGGGGCCAGTATTCAAAATTGGGAAAGCAGAGTGCAACGTTGTGCTCTTTGCTGCACCTGTCCATTGCCCACAGCTCTGAGGATACTATATTTTGTCAGTTATTGCATCAGTGCTATCCGACTGAATTTAGGGGCACGTCAGTGAAGTGTTAGTTTGAATAGCACTGCTCTGACATGAATCATGGCAGTGCAGGGAATAGTGCCCCAGACCTGATATCACTGGAAACTCCTGGCATGATATTCAGAAGTTTCCATGCAAATTAGCTCATTGGGCACACAAGGCACTAAGGGGCCATGCATGCCCATTATGGGCACATTTGCATGGGAAGCGGCGGCAGGTTTGTCCTCTGTGATCAGCTCCACTCCAACCCTAATTGCCTGGTCCTGTAAAATGGAGTGCACCCTCCATCCTCTGATCACACCCGGTATATTTTGATAAAATTCCCTGCTGCCTAATGGTCCTCCCTGCTTTCCAGTCACCATTCCCATAACCCAGATAAATGTCCCTGGTGACCAGTGTTCCCTCCCACCCTCCGATTGCTGTCCCCATAAATCTTATAAATGCCTTGTAGTGTGCACAGGCACGTGCTCCTTGTACAGTATGGAGGATGTGCACCCTGTACTATACATAGGATGCACGCTCCCTGACATTCCATACAGCGGATGACTGAGGAGCCGAGAGGTAGGCTGTGCTGGTCATCATATGGGCTCCCATGGTAATGGCACTTTAGGCAAGGGGGGGTTGGCAGGGTGGGGGCCCTAGATGTCAGGGAGTGCTTTCAGTGGCATAGGGAAGGGGACTGGTGGGTGGGGGTACCTGTAGATGCTGGAGAATATGTATTCTTGTGTTTGTTTTTATTTATTTATTTCTTGATCGCTTCTGAGAGCAAAGTCGGTCATATTCAGTAAGTTCATACAGGGCTGGTGATTGGAGACTGGAGGGGACCACTAGATGCCAGGGACATCTGATATGCCTATGGGGACATGGATTGGAGGATGAGGGGACCATGGCCCACCAGGGCATTGGGTTTTTCACATGGTGACAGTGATTGGAGGAGTGGAGGGCACTAGGCACCAGGAAACTGTTTAAGGATTACTGGACCAGTGATCAGAGGGTGAGAGGGACCACCAGGGACACTTACAAGATTTACAGGGATAGTGATTGGAGGGTGAGAGGGACCACTGGACACCAAGGACATTTACAGGACTTACAGGATAGTGACTGGAGGGTGAGTGGGACCACTGGTCACCAGGGACATTTATAAGACTTGTGGGGATGGCAATCAGAGAGTGGGAGGGACAACAGACCACAATGGGGCAGATGTGCTCCTCCACCAGCCAACATGGTTATTGGTTGCAGTAGCTCCATCGGTCACTAGGATTGCTGAGAGTAAGGTGAGATTTTGATCAGCAGTATTTGCATTGGGCACAGTGTCCTGCATTAACCCCTTTGTGCAGCACAAATATGCTGAATATCGCACTGTGCTGGTATTCCTGTCCTCACCCCCCCTTCCGACCACATACATTATTTTTTTTGTGTGCACTAATGCAGCAGCCCCCTTTGAATGTGGTGCATGGGTGCAAACCCCGGGCAAACAGGGTGCAGTCACTTTGCCCACCAGGCAAAGTTTTGAATATCTGGCCGCAGATGTCAATGCTATTGAGCAAGTTGACATGTACAAATGTCTAGGAATCAGACTTGATATGTCGTTTACATACAGTGGGCACACTGATCACATCTTAACAACCATAGAGTCCAAGCTCAACATTCTCTACAGATCCAAATGCTGTCTCTGTGTTCATGTGAGAAAGCAAATGCCTGCTCCCTATCATCGGCTTTAGAGACCTCATGGACTGCTGCAAAAAAAAACCCAAAACCAAACACTGGAGCCTTGGGTCATTTGTGCAACAATTATGCATGTTCATCCTCTCCTGTGGAGGGTCTACCCATCACTGTCTGTAGTATGACTGGCTTAACTGGCCAAGTTCCTCAAGCACATGTGACTGTCACTGGTGTTCTTTGTTATACAGCTGTGCATGTGGAAAAGCCCCTGGTTATCTCCTACACTGCCTCACACTGTCAAGCAGTGCCTACTTATTCAACAGCAATGCTTGCCTTCTCAGTTTCCAGGATGAAGCCTGCATTTGGTGGAAAGGACTTTGCATTTGCAGCACCAGACACCTGAAACAAACTCCCTCTCCAGCTCAGGAATGCTTCGAGCTTGCAAGTATTAAATTCTAGTCATTCCAGCCACCTTTGACACCCATGTATTTTGACCATCAATGCTCATGCTCTTTATTTCCAGTAACCCAACTTTCTTAGCTTGCTTAGATACCACTGGGATGTACTTACCTTTACAGTTTATTTATTGCCTTGTATATTTTAGCCTGTACGTAGCTATTCCTGGACAATGTTAACTTTTTGACTGCTGCTATCCTCCCTGAGGCTCCCTAAAAACAAGAATTTCATGAGGTCATCCCACTTGGAATAATTTAAAATCAATCAATCAGTCACTAAGTGGAGAGCACATTTTCTCACCACTTAGTGTGCGTTTGTAGAGGGGAATTAGAGCCACATCTTAAGCGTGGGAGTCAAGGTGGGCTGCTGGGAGGTTCCTGCATAGTTCCAGGGGACAAACAATAACTCCAAGGAGGGAGTGCAGTATCTGCTGTTATAACATACATTTGAAAAGACCTGCAGTAGGAATCCTAGAAACATCATTAGTTAAAATAAATCACATGATTATGCATTTAGTGCTTCACAAAGTTATGAAAGAATGGTGTCGGGAACATTGGTGTGATTCATGTTTATTAATAAAATGAAATTGGAGCTTGAATTTTCTAAGCAGTTGAAACAGTTCAGCTTCCAACTGAAATATTTCTGGCAGTGGGGTTGGAACAAAGCTAAGTCCTCTTGCAAGGACCTTTGTTGATCATGTGTAAGTACATGGCTTGGTAAATTAATTATTTGATTTTGTTCTTGTCCAAACTTGTCAAGTTGCATCTCTGTTCTGTTTCCATTTCTTCAGCAGCCTAGAGGTGGATCAAAAGTGATGAATTAGGTTAGAAACTGGTTAACGGGTAGGTGACAGAGGGTGATAGTTAACACCAGTCGCTCTAATGATGGGACAGTGATCAATGGGGTGCTGCAGGGCTCAGTACTGGGACTGGTCCTCTTCAATGTCTTCATAAGTGACATTGCAGAACCTGAAGAAAAGTATGCATTTTGTAGATGACACCAAAATCTGTAATAGGGTGGACACACATGAAGGGGTGGAGAGAACGTGTAGGGATCTTGGAAAACTAGAGGAGTGGCTAAGAGCGTGGCAGTGTGGGTTCAATGTCAAAAAGTGCAAAATCATGCATCTAGGGCACTGGAACCCAAGAGCTGAGTATAGGATGGGGATGGGTACTGACAGTCACTGGGCAGGAAATTGATCTTGGGGTTATCACATCTAATGATCTCAAAGTGGCAAAGCAGCAGGTAGAACTAGTAGGATGCTGGGATGCACAGGGAGGGGTATCTCCAGTAGGAATAGGGAGGAGGTGTTATCACTGTATCAATGGTTTGTGACACCCCACCTGAAGTTATTGTGTCCAGTTCTGGAGGCTGCACCTCAGAAAGGACATAGACAGGGCAGAGGCAGTTCAGAGGAGGGCAACTAAAATGGTGCAGGGGCATTAACTGAAGCCCAATGAACAAGGCTTCAGTTAATGCCATTTTGGGAGCATTTGACCTCCAAAAATAAGACAAAAACTTCCAAAATAAAGGGGGAGGAAGTCATTGACTTCCAAGTGTAAAAACCAAAATTGGATGACTTCTAAAACTGAAGGTACAGAAGCCAAGAAATTAAGCATTTTTCTAATGTACATTGAATTTTACTGCTAATGTTTATATTAACATCCATAACTTGATCCTTCCTAGAATATTGGCTTCCAAATTATGGGATCTGGGAAGTATTTTGACTTCCAAAAAATTGGAATGACTTCCAGATTTTGACTCATGGAAGTATTAGACTTCCACTAAAAATAAATCAACTGAACCCCTGCCTATGAAGAGAGACTGAGGAATCTCAACATGTGCACCCAGAAAGAGAGGCAAGAGAGAAGGGGACATGATAGAGACCTACAAGTACCTTTCAGGGTGAACAGGGTGCAGAAGGGGAGTCTCTTTGAAATGAAAAAGAGCACCCCGACCAGAGGTCATGCAATGAAGTTGAAGGGGGGAGTATAAGAGAGATGTGAGGAAGTACTACTACTCTGAAAGAATGGTGGATGCCTGGAACAGACTGCTAGCAGACGTGGTGGAGGTGACAACAGTTGGGGATTTCAAGCATGCGTGGGATAGACATAGAGGAATATTAGTAAATAGGTAGGGAGAAGGGACGGTTGATAGAGACCAGTTAGGGACCAATCTGAAGAGACAGACTAGGCAGGGACTATCTGGGCATAGTGCATGGGCCAAGCAGTCCTTTTCTGATGACAAATTCTATGTTTCTATGTTTCACCTGTTCTGATGCCATCCGCTTGTTTATGTTTTTTGCCTTCTATTTGTAACTGTTTTTATTCTGGGCTTTCAAACTGCTTGCCATAACTGGCATTTGATTTTCTTCAGTGCTAACAGTGCTATTGCTATCTTCACTGTCAGTTACCACCACCACAACATGTTTTTTTTTTTGGGGGGGGGGGTTAACTGTTTTGTTCTTTTTTACCATCTTCTCCTGGATCTGCGTTGGCTTCTTGAATGGGGATACGTATTAGTGTTTGACCAATTAACTACTCATTCATCCATGTAATTTTTCTCAGCTCACATAGTGTTCTTTCTTTTCTCACTTTAACCATTTGTTCTTATTTGATTAGCTCTGCCTTCCGTTTATCATTGAATTCATTGAAATGGAGATGATTGGTAAATTGACTGTCTTCTTTTTGAACTTTGTTTAGCTCAGATGTAATACCAACATATTTCATTTCATCATGGAAAAGGAATCCTAGAAACATCATTGGATAAAACACATCACATGACCATGCATTAACTCTCAAGAAGTGCACAGCTGGCAACCTAAAGAAACTATTCTTCCTAGTGTAGCATCCCTCTCTGGTGTCTAGGGGAATGATGGTGATAATGTCTGTGGGAAGGGGGAACCATAACAGAAACCTTAAAGATGACTTATGTTTTGTTTTTCTTTGGGACTGGGGCACTGGCTTCTTCCATGGGGCACAGGGCTAGGAGGCAAACTGGGTTAGCAATGCAGCATAACATGGCAAGCATGAAAAATCTCCACAGCAATTAAGAACATCAAAGGATCCTTTAATAACAAACTTGATTACTCCATGGAGTATGCTTTTTAACCGGATAACACACTATCCCATTTGGGGGAAAGCTTGGGCAATAGACCAGGGGTCCACTATTTCAATGTCCATGCATTGTCCATAAGTTCATATATTCAGTGTCCATAGTCCACAGTGGTGGCCACTTCAATGACCCTAATAGCAGGCATCATAGACTTGATCTTTTCCGGCACTTTAGCTTAGCCTTGCAGGCAGCATTATACATCTCTATTTGCAAATTCAACCCAGCTTCCCTCAGCTGGCTATACTCTCTTTGGCAGGATCCCATGTACATCTTCAAATTCACTGACCTCAACTCTCAATTCCAGACTGCAATCCCCTCACTGAAGACTGACCATAACCTTGTATGATCCTTTTAGAGCATCCCTACTCCTCTTAATACGGGCAGCATGTACCCAGGGAGCAGTCCTACTTCAAACTCTCCCTAGTACATTGCAGCTGAGACTTTACATCTGTCTACTGTACTCAGATTTAGAGGGCGATGGCTGATCACCATCCCTAGGTGGTCTGTGGTGCCACTGGATGGTGCCTACCACCCTTGACCAAGAACTGACCCACGTAACCAAGAAGTCCCAGGCCAAATTACTTCTTTAGCCCTGCAGGGCTCAAATTTGAAATGGCCAAGGAGAAACCAGAATCTCTGAGGGGTTCACGGTGCCACATAAAGCCAACCCCACCTTCAGCCAAAAACTGACCCCCATGGGTGAGGATCCTAAGGTCCAAATTACTTCAGCTGCTACATTCTGTCCTGTGCCTCCATAACTCCCAGAGGCTTAGAAGTAGTGGTGCTTCCCACTGTGGACTTGAAGTCCTGGCTAACTTCCATTTTCTTTGACACAATGTCCTGTCTTGGCTCGGGTTCGAATCCCATGGCAGCTACTTGGCAAGGGGCTCTGTACTCCTCTCCTCATATCCTCCCCCAAAGGGGTCACCTGAGCTACAGCTGCCACCACATCCTCACAGGTTCAGACTAGTCCTTCCTTCCAAATGAAAACCAGTAAGCTCTGTAGAACAGGCAATAACCCCCGCTCCCACTTTCGACCAACTCCTTGTGCCCACGCTCTTCCATCTGGGCCAAATAAGACCCAACCTCCAAGGGTACTCCCAACCAATGGCTTACCAGCTCCCCTGGAGGAAAGGAAATTTAACCCATTATGGGTTTGAAGCCCAGGGACCTTAAAGGGACACAGTACTTCCAGCTAACACACTGTAGGTTCTCTTCCTATGGGGGGGGGGGTTACACTAGTAACAGCCTACACATATATCACAAGATGTCTTCATTTTTCTGAAATGTCAAAACATTTCTATATTTTTTAAACTAATTGCCATTTACTCATTTTATAAGCACAATAACTCACTCCAGGGCAAGTGTTTCATAATGAATAAATGCACTTCTTGAGTGGTGAAGGGACTTTCAGAATTGTGCCTTAGAACACACACACACACACACACACACCACGACACGCATTATCCCCCAAAATATGTATGCCTTGTTGTGGGCTACTGCTTGATTGTGTGACTGCCCCCTGGTAATTGGGGGAGAAGGTGTCACAGAGTGCGGAGTTCCGCCTCCAGCACACAGTAAGGTGGAGATGCCCTATGATCAGCCCTGAAGTTGATGTTATGTGCCGATGTCTAACAAGGGGAACTCACCTCTGCCAGCTGGATGAACCAGATCCCTTCCTTCTGGATCTGCACAGGAGGTCTCAATGCAGCCGTAATGGATGCTTGTAGGGGTGGTCCCCAACATAGAAATGAAGTTGCAAGGTACCAATGGTAGTATATGGTAGGACGAAGTAGCAAGGTAAAGGAAATATAGGTGATAACAGTGAGTAGGGGTGCCTATGCAATCCAAGAATCTCTTAAGCTGATGCCCTTTGTTGCAAGACTCTTGATTTTTTTCGACAGAGTTGCTGATTTTATTATTATTTTTTTTAATTTAGGGATTCGGATCATATCATCAGAGTTGCTGATGAAGATTATGTTCAGAAAAGAACCTCATGGGCAGAAATTGTGGTTTTCCTAACCTGGCTATAAAACAGGGCTGGGGGGAGGGGGAGTGTAATGTATTCAGTATACTGCTTGAAATGCATGATTATGCAATGTTTAAAAGCACTGGGTAATAATACTTTTCTCTCTTAAATACACATCTGAGACAACTTGCATATGGTGGCAGTAATGATTAGGTGTTTTGGTCTGATATTTCTATGTATAGATTCACCCAGATAGTAATTAACATCTTACTCTTAGAATTAGTCACTGTGATCTCAGTAGCTGTAATCAGACTTACTCCTTTGGCATTTTAAATTCCGACTTGGCAGAAATACACATTAAGAATGGATAAGAGTTTACTTTGCATGCAAATTCCCTAGGCATGTAGCACAATAAGAGGAGTTTTTATAATGCAATTTTTTATTTTATCATATAAAGACGAGTAAATGAAAAGCACACACATGGTGAATACAGCATAATCCCAAACACCTTATGCAAATTTCTCAAACAGAAGTATAACAAGTAGCAAAAAGGCTTAAGAAACAATAAATTACCCTTTCTTAAGGCACCTCTCAGGGTCACTGAATATGCACTCATTTGATTCCAGAAGGGAGAGGAGTGACATGACTGAGACCTTCAAGTTCCTGAAAAGAATTAACAAGGAAAACTGTGAAGAACTATTTAGCTGGAATGGTGGGTTGAAAATAAGGGCACATGACTGGAAGCTGGCGAGGGAGATTTAGAAGGTATGTGAGAAAGTTCTACTTTACAGATACTGTGGTTGAGCCATTGAACAGCCTACCAGCAGAGTTGGTGGGTGCAAAAAACATTAATGGGTTCAAATATGGCTGGGACAGAGTAAAGGGCTTAGTAGTTACTCAGAGGTTTAAAGACACACAATAGTTATACTAAAACTGCACAGGATAAATTCAAACCATGCTGGTTTGTCCGATTCTAAAATACTTCATTAAACGGGTTCTGGCATTGCAGCACTCCCTCCATGCTCTGCCATGCGCATTCGACTATCACCCTCTGTTCTTTGTCAGGGCAATGATGCCTGGTTCCCCTGATGCCTTGAAAGTGCTGCAGTGCCAGAACCCATGTAATAAAGTATTTAAGAATCATACAAACCAGCATGGTTTTATTATCTTGTGCCGCCTAAGCATGACTATTGTGTGTCTTTGCTTTAAAGTTTCAGTCTGGAGCTTGGCAGTCCATCCTGGTAGCTGCCTTTGCTACTTTTGACTCCGGGGTAGCAGCAAGGCAGGGAGTGAAGGGGTGGAGATGAAGGTGAAAATCCTGTTAATTCAGTAAGTCATGGGGTAAGGTAGGTTAAAACTGGGCTGACTGGATGGATGGCCTAATGGTCTTGTTCTGCTGACATTGTCTATGTTGCTGTGGAAGACATAAATCTAAAGGAAAAAAACAACAACACCTAGATGCATTATCCAAACAGTTTAGACACATGCATTGTAGGAAAATATAACGCTAAATATAAATGCCAGTTTAAATTTCCCCCTGCAGTTTCATGTAACCAACAAAAGTACAGAGTAAGAAGAAAAGATAAAGATGAAAGAGGAATTTGCCTAAATGGTCACTTTAGCAATCCTTGCTTGATTTGCAAATCAAGACATGAGGAGTTAAGGAGAGGACTAATAAAAACAATTAAAAAGAACAAAAAAAAAAACTTAAAAAATACTGCAGCAGGTGAAAAAAGAATCACTCCTGGGGCATGGGATTGTGACTCAATTTCTACTCCCTGCCAGGCTACAGATTCGCCACCTCAACATGTCTCATGTATTTACCGACCCTTCATTGGTGGCGGCATATGCAGCAAAACTGCTGTCTAAGGACTTGGCTGCAGACTCAGACTGCATGGAGAACACTTAAACTCTGATGTACAGGGGTACTATAATCACTCTTCTTGTAAGTGGGACTCAGGACACAGTAGCTGTCTTGCTGGTTTAAATGCAGATCTAGCCTCTTTATTGCACTGAGCTGAAGTTTATTATTTGCATACAGCACATAACTCAGAAGTTTGTCTGACTCAAGCCGCCATGTTTGCTTGCTTGTTTGAATGTTGCACTGTTTCATGTTTGTAAGAGTTTTCAGGGGATGGGCATGTGTCCGTTTAGTGCATAATATGGCACTGCTTGCTTAGTGAACTTTTTCATGGGCCTTAACGCTACAGTTTTGTTCCCCTATATGGCATAGCCATGCTGGATAAGATGGGGTGTTATGCAATGTTGCTGAGCCTGGGACCTCTCTCAACATTGGGCCTTCTCTGTGGACTTTCCAGCCCTACTACATGTTTTTCTCTTTTGCGTGGGGGAATGGAAGCACAACACATAGACTTTACAGAGTATGAGTGGGTGAAAGCATTACAGAACTGTATGATTACTATTCTGAATTTCAATCCTGTATTGTTTACTTGTTGTACCTTGTTCCGGAAGGAGCATTTGCCTGTAATTGATACGTTTTCTCTGTACTTTGAGCGCTGACCCTTCAGGGTGAGAGGCTATGTCCTCTTCTGATTTCAGTGTAACATGTATGCTGTATAACTAATATGCCATAAATACATTTTTTACAAAAAAATACTTTCCAAATGAGAATTGTTTAACCAAAAATTAATTTTATGCAGTAAACTTCAGCAACAGTTTTTTATTTATACTGTTTTTTCCTCTTTCACCGGTGCGGCCTTCCTCTGCCTAACTTAACCACAGCACTATTCTTCCTTTCTCTGGTTCTTACCTCTGTATTCCAAAGGTCCATAGTGCAACTTATGCATCCTTGATGGGCTCATTAGTGAGTTGTACAGCAGCCCCCATCTGGCCCATCTGAAGTGTTGGGGTTAGAGTGACCAGTTGGGTTAACAGGGCATTAGGGGTACCAGAGGCATGCTGCAGGACTATCCACCTTGTTTTTCTCCTCTAGGATGCCATCATGCAAGATGTCATATGTGCATATGCACACTATGTATCCTCATGTGGTGACACTGCTGACTTCCTTCAGCCCATCTGCCAATCTGACAGCACCACCACCTGTGGTCACCCACGTGGCGATGTTAATGTGGATCCTGCAACCCTCTCTGCAAGGAAGATGAGGGCATCTTGTTGGATGCTGACTTCTTCTCCCTCCATCTGGCTCCCAATGCTCCAGACTCGTTCCTAAACCTGGGTCACTGATGTTGCATGAGGCACCCTGCTGCTGCGCTGCTCATCAACAGTTTAAAAAAATGGGAAAGGAAATGAAAAAGTAATTTCAGGTGTCACCTATTCCAAAATGATTTACCCCCCCACTCCAGTCCCTTGCCCTATGCTTCCCTCTGTTAACCTCTGGCAGCGCTCTCCTCCAGCTGGGAGGGAGGGGTGGCTGAGCAGCTGCCTTTCTAGCTAGTGCCAATAGAACTCCTTGCTTGGCCCAGCTGTCAGCGGTTGTGCCTGTTATTCTGCTTTTTTTCCTCCTACAAAGCTGAACACCTCACCTCTCTGATGTGCTTGGCTCACAGCCAGCCCTGGCACTGGGCTTCACATGTGAACCCCAGGTGACAGTGCATTGTGCTGCTGTCACACCACTGAACCAGTCCCCCAACATTAATTAATAATTAAAGTACCAGTATATATATATTTTGTTTCTTAAGAAGCACCTATGTTAAAGCTGGCCCAGCAGTCTGGCGGTAAAGCTAATTTCTGCTACCTCGGTGACCTGGGTTCGGGATTGAACTCTGGTTACATGGGGGCCAGCTGACGGACAGAGTATAGAACATTCCAAGGATTGCTCTGCTCTCTTGGGGAGGGGAAACAAGTCATACTGCTACACCCAGCCAAAACAGGGTGGTAACACAATGGCAGCATCCACTCAGTGTTGGCTCATGATCAGATGCTGATACGCATGTTCGTGCCTCTCCATGCACCAGTGGTGCACCACTGCAGGATAGGCAGCCCGAGGGAGAAACCATTGTGGAAACCCTAGACCAAGCAGAATGATGCTCTTGTCTGCCACAGGCTGTACACCACCCATTAGGTGCCACTTTCAGAGCTATCTGGATTGAGCATGGCCAGCCCAGAGGGCCCCACCATGGGGGATGATCCATGAGGGATAAAATCGGTGGAGGGTCAGTCCTAGGAAAGGTGGGTGATGGGGCAGGGCAGACCTGAGCAGAGTGGGGTAGGATGGCACCAGAAGGAGAAAATCCTCTACGGCAAAGAAAAAGAAGCTCCCATGCTTAGGTCATCTGTGTGATGGGTACATCATGGCAGTGAGGTGCTTGTCTTCCAGGGAGGGACAAAGTGGGCCCTCTCAGTATTCCCCCACACCCTCTACCAACCAACCAAGGAGTGACTTTGCCATCTGCTCTGATGGCTATTGCTCAGAATAGCATTTCCTTGATGTGGAAAGTTAACATGGAAACTGATGTCAACCAACTGAGACGACAGCAGGACAGTGAAAGATCTGAATAAGTCATGGAGCAGTTTTCCTGACTTCATTTTTGGTTCACTGTGCACACATGGTTCCTCTGAATAAGAACCTGGGGTATGACAGCTTGTAGAAAGTGTTCATTTGATAAGTTATTGGGGCCTGTGAGGGATGTCTTTTATACTCTAACAGACTTACTTCATTAAGTCTGAGTGTGAAAATGGCTACCCAGACTGAGCTTTCTTACAAAAAAACATCTCCATCACAGGGCCTACTCAACTATTTTAAACCATGTATTTGTCAAAGTGCTACTGGAGCTGTGCTTTATGAGGGAAAATTGTGTTTATTGACTTTATTATTTATTCTTAGCAAAAACTACATTAATTCACCAGTTAAGGTTCCAATTAACACCAAAAAAGTAGGGAATGTGGCACTAGAGTTTCCAACCCTAACACCCCCCAAGCAGAAAAAGAAGAACATTAGGGTTTAGGTCACCAGAGGTTTGGTGAATCAGTGGTGTAGTGAAGAAAGGGCATTACATCTGACATTGTCTGCTCAGGGAACAGGGTAGGCATTAGGGCTGACAACCCCAAGGAGACCCCACCACTGATTTGCCAAGACGCCAGAGACCCAAAACCCTAATGTTTTTCCCTTTTGCTTCTTGGGGGGCAGGGGTGGGGAGTTAGGGCTGAAAACATTGCCTCCACATTTCCCTACTTTTTTGACATTAACTTGAACCTTAACTGGTGCATTAATGTAGTTTTATGATAAGAATTTCCTTTCTTTTTTGAAACAGTGGAATCATATCCTCATTGATGCAGACCTGCAGGACCCTTTGAGCCCTGTGCCAAGGGAAGACTCTGTCCACCTACAGAAGTGCAGGGCCATTGCATGCCCTGCACTTCCATGCAGCAATGGATCTAGACAACTTGTGGAGCTGTCTGGTTGGCTGCGGAAGGACAGTGCCTTCTGGTCCCTGCACTTGCATGTGTCCGGAGAAACAGATGCACAGGGCAAACAGTCCATTTGCCAGCTAATGTACAGGCCCTCTGCCACTCACAGGAGCAGAGGTGTAGGGCCCTATGCCAAGAAACCAGCTGTCTTCACTATATGGTACCTGAGCGACTTCTCTCTGCTTTTAGATCTCTTAAAAATATAGAAATGTCTGATGCTGCCGGTGACATCGAAGATGTCTCCCTGGACTTTAATTTTGATGTCCAATCCTGTCAATTTGAGCTTGAACTGCATGCTCAGCCCAGTTCTGATGGTGTTGCAGTCCAAGGCTTTGCTGCACTGTCAGATAGCAGCAGTGATGAGGAGCCCAAAAGACTCCTGATCATGGAATGATAAGTCTATGTATATCTTATTATGAATTATAAGTCCTTCATCCATTTGCTTGCCTTCCTTTTCTCTTTCTGTTTGTGCAATTCTTTTTTTTGTTTGTTTAAGCAGGACATTCATCTGTATTTGCTCAGTGTCCTGTTTGGTTATGATTCCCTCCTCCTTCATCTGGCAATACTGACAGTTGTAGCACCATTTCCCACCCTGTAGCCCCCATCCACCCACCTGCCCTAATGATTCAGTCTCCAGTTTTTGCCTGCATGGTCCATTTTTCTGTTTTCTGATGTGTTACTGTCTCGTAGCGATCCTGTGATGGAAGGGCAACATCTCATTGAATTGAATGGGCCCATTCATTCCTGTCCTTTCCTTTCCTTTCCTTTCCTTTCCTTTCCCTTTCCCTTTCCTTTCCCTTTCCTTTCCCTTTCCCTTTCCTTCCCTTCCCTTCCTTCCTTCCTTCTTACAAAACCCTTTAGGTTGTGCCTATTTTCAAAAGGTTTAGGGTCAGATACAACAGAGTTCAATTAGCAGGTATATAATTCATCATACATTCGTAGTGCAATCCAAGTCAAAGCAGAGAGATACAGAGTGACATTATGAACTAGAGATGTAATACAGTCATACAGTACAGAACAGTTAATACAGTGCAATCTGTCATACAGTAAAATTAATGGGATACTGTGGGCTGCCAGGTTACAAAGGTTTTTGGCTGAGAACAGTAGTGCAGTTACTGAGCAGTAGATTTAACTACTACAAGTGCCCATGCCTGAGTGGCAGACAGGGAGGCAGGTTGAAAGATTAGCAACAGCAGTTGCATGGGCTGGGGGGAGTGAGTGAAGAAAGAAGTTGGGATTTAAACAGATTTATAGAGCCAGATGATTTTAAGAGAGTGGGGCAAGCCATTCCACAGTTAAGGAAATCTAAAAGAGAAACAGGCTTGGCCTAAGGATGTTTTCCTACCAGGTAGCACCAAAGAGTTTTGTTTGATGCCCCTTGTGGCATGTTTTTGGTCAACCGGGTAAAGCAAGGCCTGCACCCTGGGGGACAGCAATCCAAGAAGGCCTTTCTTAACAGTAACCAAGGTACTGTAGTGTAATCTCGAGTCAAGGTTCAGCCAACCAAGTTTACTATAAAGTATGCAGGAGTGGGAATTCTGCCTTAGGTCAAGCACAAAATGATATGCTCTGTTCAATAGACCACTGATCCTGGCTAACACACTGTCACTAGCAGCACCGTAGACCATCAGGCCATAGTCGATTATGCTGACAATGCAGCATCTTACAAGGAGTTTATTTCTGGTAGGAAGCTATTCCTATGTCTATAAAGCAGCCCTAGTCTGGAGTTGCAGTCTTGATTAAGGTGTCAACATGTGCTGCATAAGGTAACCCCGAGTCAAGGATGATCCCCAGGTACAAAGGTGTCTACCTGTTCTATAGGAGCTCCCGAGGAAGAGGTAATGTTTAATGACAGGAAAGAAGAGGACTTACCACGGGTGGCAACAAGCATAGATTTGTTTTACTTAGTGTTCATAACAAGTAGATTGGAAGTAAACCAATCCTGGATGGTAGAAAAGTCAGTTTCTAGTCTCTGCTGGTGTTTTCCCAGGCATTTTTCAGTGGAGGTAATTACTACATTGTCTGCATAAAGAAGGATTTTAGTGGACTTACAGGCTGAGGAAAGGTCATTTATGAAAAGACAGAAAAGAAGAGGGCCCAGGATTGACCCTTCAGAGACACCAACAGTAACTGGTCTATATTCGGAGGGAGTACCGTGGCATTTTACAGACTGAGTCGACCTGCCAGAGAGCTGACAAACCATTGTGCAGCATCAGCGGAGAAGCCCAATTTGATTTGTTTCTGGCAAAGTAATGCATGGTACAAGGTCAAATGCCTTGGTAAGGTCAATGAATATGGAACCTGCAAAGTCACCTCTGTCCAGTGTGCAATGAAGCAAATCTGTAACGCAGTCATAGTGCCATGTTTTTTGCTAACTGTTTTTTTCTGAAACCATGCTGTTCCTTGGTCAGGAGCTTGTGTTGGTTCAGGCATTGAGTAAGCTGGTCATTTACCACTCTTTCAAGTGTTTTTGAGAGGGGGTAGGATTGAGATAGGGTGGTAATTTGAGGAAGACCATGATCACCCCCTTTGAACACAGGGTTTACATGCACTACTTTCCAGAACTTTGGTACTTGCCCAGTGGAGAGGGATAAATAAAACATGAGTTGGAGGGAAGAGTAACCTCCCTTAGTACTAATTTAAGGAGCTGCATATCTATGTTGTCCGGGCCTATTCTTGTTGTAATTTTGGTTTGGGTGAGGTAGGTGTACGTCTCAGCCCAGGTTAGCCTTTTAAAATAGAATCTGGGTCTGTGAGAGAGCTTGTGTCTATCATCAGCCCCAGCAGAGTGGATGTTCAGAGCCGGGATGTAGGCAGATAGATCACTAAAAATTATGTTAAAGGAGTTCACAATGTTCTTGTCCCCTTTAATTGTAGTGCCATCCATAGGTGCATAACTTTTTTGTTTTACACTATTTTTAAACCATTCTTTCAGCTGAGTGCTTTATAGCACCCACCCTCATAAACACAGTAGTGTCAAATTTCAAATCTCACCCGTTTTTTTTTTTTGCAGACTGCACTAGCGCAGTCCTCAAGCACCGCTTTGTGGTGCAACTTGCAAATAAGACACCAACTGTGTTTATAAGAGTGGGAGGGCCCATTCATTCAATTTTTTTTTTTTGTGGGGTGCATAACATTTTTGTTTTAGACTATTTTTTAACCCATTCTTTCAGTCACGTTGATCGGCACCCACCCCATGACTACAGGGAGTCAACTTGCAAATCTCACCACAAATGGTTGTTTGCAGACTCCACTAGGTGCAGCCTGCAAACACACCTTACAGTGTGACTTGAAAGTTGACACTACTATGTTTATGAGGGTGGGTGCCATAAAGAACTTGACAGTAAGAATGGGTTAAAAATGGTCTAAAAAGTTATGCACCTTGCAAAAAAGAAATGTAAATGAATAGGCCCATTGAAATGAACGCAGCCATTCATTTCAATAGGTCCATTCATTTCAGTGTGTTTTTTTTTTTGTGAGTTACATAGTTACATAGTAGTTGTCAGAAGAAAAGGACCTCCAGGTCCATCCAGTATGCCCTGGCTTAGCTTTAAGAAATGTCTTGCTTCCTTCTGTCAGATCCTGCCGGACATGTTTCCACTCTTCCTTTCTGTCCTAGTCTCACTACTCCCGTGTGTCTATCCCATGCATGCTTGAATGACCCCATGGTTCTTGCCCCATTACTTTCTCTGTTAGCCTGTTCCAGGGTTTAACTGCCCTCTCTGTGAAGAAGTACTTCCTCACATTGCCTCTGAGTTTCTCCCTTCTAGCCCTCCTGACCCCTAGTCCTAGTGCTCGTTCTTTTCTGCAGATAGTTGGTCTCCCCTGCCTTATTTATTCCTCTGGCATACTTGAATGTTTCTATCATGTCCCCCATCCCTTCTTACCTCCAGTGAGTACATATTTAATTTCCTGAGCCTTTCCTCATAATTTTTTTTTGATGCATGCCCTGGACCATTTTGGTAGCTCTTCTCTGCACTGCCTCCACTTGGTTGATATCTTTTCTGAACTGGACACAGTACTCGAGGTGTGGCCTCACCAGTGACCTATATAGGGGCAAAATTTCTTCCCTATTTCTACTTGTTATTCCTCTCCTAATGCATCCCAGCATTCTGCTTGCCCTACCCACTGCAGTGGGCAATATAGCGCAGTGGTTTAAGTCTCTGAGTTGCAAATCTGGTGACATCCAGCAGACCAGACCTGGGTTTGAATCCCACAGCTTCCACTTGCATACTGTGTGACCCTGAGCAAGTCACTTAACTTCCCTGTGCTCCCAGGTCGCACCTGTAAAAAAAGCTTTCAGCTTAGTGTGCTACTCCTGGTTAAACAACTAAAAAAAAACAAAAAAACACTGAATAGACACTTTGAGGTCGTCTGTTATGATGACTACTAGGTCCCTTTCCTGGTTAGTTGTTGCCATTTCTTCCCTCCTAGTTGGTAGGTTGCCCCTGGGTTCTTGCACCCTATGTGCATAACCTTACATTTTTTTAGCATTAAACCCCAGCTGCCATACTTTTGACCACTCCTCCAGTTAAGTCCCTTCTCATCATATCCACTCATTCTTGTGTGTCCACCTTATTGCAGATCTTTGTGTCATCTACAATCTGACATACTTTTCCTTCCAGTTCATCTGCAATGTCTCCAATGAATACATTGAATAGTAATTGCCCCAGGACTGACCCTTGCGGTACCTCACTTGTCACCTCCCTCTTTTCTGATCTCCCCCATTCACTATTACCTTCTGGCTCCTGTTGCTTAGCCAGTTCTGCACCGACATCACCACCTTTGCACCCACCCCTAGATTGTTCAACTTGTTGACTAATCTCCTGTATAGGACTGTATCAAAGGCCTTTACTGAAATCCAAGTAGGCCACATCCACTGCTCCCCCCAGGTCCAAGACTCTCATCACCCAGTTGAAAAACTTGATTAAGTTAGTCTGGCATGATCTCTCCCCTGTGAACCCATGCTGTCTTGGATCCTGCAATTTGTTACTGGTCAGGTACTCCACCGTTCTTTCCTTTATTAATGTCTCCATTACCTTCCTCACCACCGATGTCAGGCTTATTGGCCTATCGTTCCTGTCCTCCTCCCTGCTCCCGCTCTTGTGGATTGGCACCATATCTGCCCTTCTCCAGTCTCCCAGTACTATCCCTGTATCCAAGGATAGAGTGAACAGGGCTGTCTTTCCTCCATTCTTTTAGTATCCTTGGGTGTACCCCATCATGTCCTATATAAATTGAAGCAAATGTTCAATACTTGCCACTGTGCCATGTTGTGACACCTTTATTAGTGTTAGACTACAAGCTTGGTTTCTGGTGACAGTAAGTCAGACTATTAATCGTCTGCATTTATTGCAGACTGCAGATGGCTGGCAGTATAGCCTAGAGGTTAGAGGAATGAGGTGTGAACAAGCTTCGTGCATCCAACAGACCAGACCTGAGTTTGATTCTCACAACCTCCACTTGCATACTGTGCGACTCTGAGCAAGTCACGTAACTGCCCAGTGCTCCCAGGTCGCCCCTGAAAACAGGCACTTGTGCCTAGTGGGCCTTACCCAGTTACCAAAGACTAAAATAAAAAATATCCTTGTCCACTCTTAATTTCTCCAGTTCTTTAAGTACCCTGTCCTCTGTAAAGACACTCGTGTCCACCCCCCATACCGTTCATTATTTTCTCCTTTATCTGTGGACCATTTCCCTCCCCTTCCTTCATGAATACTGAGCAGAAATATTTGTTCAGTATGTCTGCGTTCTTCTGGTCCTCCTCCTCATATTCTCCCCCCCCCTTGATTCTTACTGTTGCTGCCTTACTTTTGCGTCACTTTTTTGACACTATTTAATTGCACATTATGTAGATTAAATATATGGATTAAACAGCAGTGCAAACCATCTCCTATATAAATTGAAACAAATGTTCAGTACTTGCCACTGTGCCATGTTGTGACACCTTTACTAGTGTTAGACTACAAGCTTAGTTTCTGCTGACAGTAAGTCAGACTATTAATCATCTGCATTTATTGCAGACTGCATGTCAAAAATTTCCCAACCTCCCCAAAAAATACAAACAAAAATCTGTACAGCTTATGATTGATTATGCATCATCATCATGGTGAGAGGTGAAGCATGATATATCAATGTCAGTGGCTCAGCAGGTTGCACACTTACTTCTGAAGCCAGCAGATCAGAAGGTTGTGGGTTCAAGTCCCACACCAGACACTTGGGATAAAATCCCAATACTGACACTGCAGTGAATCATGAGGGGATGCTGCACTCCTGAGGTACTGTCTTTTGGATGAGACATTAAACCGAGGTTCCGCCTGCCTGTTCTTGTGGTCGTTCACTTGGATGTTAAAGATCCCATGGCACTTCTCAAAAAGAGTAGGGAAATTTTATTGAAGAAAGGATATACAACATATAGATTCCAGTCAAATCAATAGTATTCAATTAATACATAGGAGAAATAAAAAAGGAACAGTAAACCAATAAAAACCACTGACCCAACAAGAAATAGAAAAATAAAGGAAACAAAGAAAATACTTCAAGGTGGATGCCAGGGTGTATTTCTCTACCAGTCCACCAGAATAGGGGCCAATACACTCTGTTTCTCCTTTTCATATATAAGTGACAGTTCCTTATTTACTTGTGCGGTAGGACAATTAATATTAATGTATTTCCGTTGTAGTAGAAACTGACATCTAACCTGCCAGATCACCCATTTCAAAACCACTAATATATGTGGTAATGTGCTAGAATGGAGACTGTGCCAGGCTCCAGCAAAATTATCATATATCAATACATCATAAGACATTCCAGAAAACTGTGGGACAGCCCATTGTCTAGCAAAGTCAGTCCAGAAGTCTAGAATATATGAACCGTTAAAAAATAAGTGCACTGTTGTTTCATGCTGTTGAAAGCAAGTCTCTCTAAGAAAATATCTGTCATGGATGGCCTTATGATGGAGGTTACTTCAAACGTTAAGTCCACTGCGGCAATGTAACTACAAAGTATCCCACATCTTTTATGGTATCCTGGGTTCTGTGAGTTGAGCAAGCACCACCTTCTCCTGTACCCCAGGAGGGCATATGATACATGGGCTAATAAAAAAGTGAGTATGTAATATAGATGTGTACACTTCTTTTCTAGTTTTACGTAAAAGATAAGTAGAACTGATCTTCCACTGTTTCAGCTTTTTAAAATGATCTATTACATATACTGCCATGTCTTCAGGTATATTATGAAAAACCCTTAATGTCCCTGTCACCCATTTCTGAAATAAATAATCTCCTCTTTCCCGGAAAAATGGAACCCAAGGTCTTTATATCCTAAAAGAATGGGTAACACATTAGTACAAAGAAACTAAGTGAAGAAAAAAAATTGCAGTATTTAACATGTTAAGCCCGCCATCTTTTATAGATCTACAAGTAATTGTACATTTCACAGGGTTCAGTCTACTACCCACAGCAATTTAAAAAAATGTTACAGGGTCTGGTTTCCAACAATGGGAAGACAAAACTAATGTAAAGAAATATAGGAACAATACAGGTTTTTAACATATAAACCCTTTTTTCATACCATGGGCCAAGCTTTCCATTCATCCATTATTGGTTTCTGCTATGGAACATTTCAGACCAATTTTGAAATGCTGAATCCTGCATCCCAAATGTAATACCCAGTATGGTTACAGGGTCTTGCAGTACATGTATCCCAGCAATGGAAATGTGCTGCATCCCAGTTTTTCCTGTAAAAGCCTTCCCCACACATTTATGGAGGCTTGATGTGGAACCCAAAATGGTCACAAAAATCTGGTACAGAGATACAGTTCTTTCCCCTGATGGCTCATTGGTTATCATTATGCAGACATCATTGGCATAGGCTGAGACACAAGGAAACACTAGGTCACCTAGGCCAGTAATATGTGTTATTAGAGGCTCCTGTTCTAATCTTCGAAGAAGAAGGTCTATACAAAAAGCATATAAAATAGGGCTAAGTGGACAGCCTTGTTGCACCCCTTTGCAAATCCTTAGAGGAGTCCCCAGCATGCCATGCCCTACTGGTTTCAAAGTGGCCATCTTATATAACTGTTGCAACCATTGTATAAATTCAGGCAAAATTCCATACCGTTGTAAAGTCAAAAATTAAAATTGATGAGAAATGGAATCCAAAGCCTTTGCTTGATCTAAACTCAGAACAAACCCCCTATCAAACAATTCCTTGAACAGTAATTGATTATCCTGAATTTTTCCTTTTGGAATCACACATGTTTGAGTAGGAGATATTAAAATGTGAGCAGCTGTAGCCAGTCTGTTCCCCAGTATTGTAGCTAAGATTTTCCAATCAGTGTTTATTAAACGGTTTGTGAGGAGGGCTTTATTATCTTTCTTATGTAAATAAATCAGAAGGCTTTCAGACAGTTCTGGTGGTAAAGCCATCTCTCCCTGTGAGATCACATTATAAACAACTACCAAGTCATCTATTTAAGAATCCAAGATATTTTTGTACAGCTACCCGGGGAGACCATCTGGGCCCGGGCAGTACCACCCTTTAGGGATGCCATGGCACAACAAACATCAATTTTAGATACAGGAGTCATTAATAGAGTCACAGTATCATTAGGTAGGTCTCGGATAATCAGATCACAAAAAAAAAAATTTGGAGAATTCTGCACAGGCAGGGAGGAACCAAACACTAATGCAGTGCACTTAGGAACAATATTCCACATGTCAAAATTATCAGACTTAAAAGACCAAGTGTCAGCCTATAACTGAGACACATAATTTTGTCCTACCTCCTTATTACAACCATCATATGGATTAACGTTTTGTGCTTTTCCCTGAGTTCCGAATTTTTGTTCAGCAAATAATGTAATTGCTCTATCATATTGAAAGGCATACGTTTGTTTCCTTTCCAATATTAACAATTTGTGCCATGTGATTATACTTAGTATCACAATATAAAGAAATTAATGTTTGAAGTTGTCTCAAATCTAAATAGCATAAATATTTTTGATTATTCACTTTCTTTGCATCAGTTTTAAAAAAGGTTCTGAGGTCCTGTTTAGTATCTGTCCACCACTGTGGCGGATTGTCATACAGATCAAATACAGACTTCCTTGCCTCCATGAAATCTGTAAGCAACACCCATAAACCAGTATCGTCCAACAGAGAAACATTTAGTTTCCATACATTATGTGTCATAGGTTTATAAGTAGCAGGCTCAAGTTGAACTGAAATAAGACAATGGTCAGTGGTTTCTATAGGCAGGATGATATAAGTAAGACATGGCAGTCAATCAGATAGAAAGAAAAAATCTGTTCTAAATGACAATTCTCTTTTTCTGAAAGTATGGCTCGGAGGGTATGACCCATAGGTGGCACTGTCCTCAAGTCTAGCAGTGTTATACAAAGAATTTAGAACGTTAGAATCAGTATATAATTTCTCAGTTATTCCTGTCTTATTAGAAAGGGAAGGGATACAATTAAATTTTCCCCCCAAAACTACAGCTCCAGTAATAAAACGATGGGGCTGAATAGGTTTGAACACTTCTACAGGGGACAATTTTGTTTGGGGGGCATAAATATTCTAGAGTCGAAACTCTTGATTTATTATAAGTAATGTCCAGCATCAGGACTCTACCCGGGACTAGATCAAGCAATCTAGTTACTGAAGCACCTAGTATGTTAAATAGGTTGCCAAACCCAGAACACTGGTCTTCACTCAGTGACCAAAAAGATGGCCCTACGAACCATTCTCTTGAAGCCCTATTAATCTCCCTGATAGTGTGCAGTCTGGTATCTTGCAAAAAGTAAATATCAAAGTTGAGGTCTCTCAATACTGAAAAAGTAGTTTTCTTCTGTTTATCATTTTTAATACTATTAACATTTAAGGAGGCAACTGAGGTGTTAAAGGTCATGTCCAATTGTAGGAAGGAGCACTCATTCATCCAGCTTAGGTGCTCTGTTCTGCCTGACTTTCCATCTTCTAGACTGGGTGGAGTGAGAGCAAGTAGACTCTTGGTCTGTAGCAAGATCTGGTTGGGAGAAGGCCACTGAAGAGATGTCCGAGCCGTCCTCCATGCCATTTTCGAGAATAAAGCAAATCTGTTCTTGAGTGGAATATCTTCAGCTTTTGAAAATTTAGCTTTAGGCTGACTGCTGTTGCTCATTCTATGAGTTGTCCTTTGTTCCATAGTGGTGGTAGATGGAGGGAGCGTATCTAGGACAACCTCCACAACAGTGGAAGGAATCTGACCACTAGTGGAGGCAAGAGCCACAACATCCTGAACCATAGCATCCTCTTCCTGAGCCACAGGTGGAACCTTGATGCTTTCTGAGAGAGTCTGAAGAAGGGGATGACCCAGTGGAAGAGCAGTTGGAGGCAAAGTACTCTGGGGCAAATGCTGTACAGGTGGATTAAGCACCACTGCAGCCTCTGCAGTGTGCTGGGCCTCAGTAGGATGACAAGTGATTGCCTCTTTGGAGTAACGTGGTTGTGCAGGTCTGGTGAAGGACCTTTGCTGAGCTCTGGTTACAACCTTCTGCACCAGGTTTGTTGTGCGATGCCAAAAGACAGGTTTTATATGTGTGACCAGATTCATCACATGAATTGCAAATCACTGGATTGTTGCAACTGAGGCCGACATGGCCAATCCGGAGCACAAGGAGCATTTGAGTTTATCACATGTGTTATTCAGATGTGAGTAGGAGCCACAGCGAAAACGGAACTTGGGCTGCCCTGTGTAAAAAATAAAGCCCCTGTCTCGGCCCAAGTAAAAACAGCTGGGCAAGAGCTGCAAAATACCATTTGTCTGTAGTAAACATACTCTGATGCTCCACCCCCCAATCCATATCTGTTTCATGTTCATAATGGGTTCTGGTTGGCCTAGAACAGTGCATTTTGCCTTTTTACCAATATAAAATATCTGTGAAGCAAAACCCTTTTTTTTTTTTTAGAAAACAGTGATGGTCTTGAATGCAGATTTTGTAAGGGGGATTGCTACAAAGGGCGTCCATAGTGGAGTAAATTTTACATTGTGATAATACATTCAAAACCTTTCTAATCCTGAAGTGGTCTTGAAGCTGACATCAGAAACAGAGTCACCAGAGATATGGATTAATGCATAGATTTCAGGAGCAAGAAAGCCCATGCTAACTTTCAAAAGTTTACGCCTTACATAAAGTCTATCAGGAAAGGTTTACAAACCTCCCTTATATTTCATTCTCACAGCGTGTCTTCTTTAGCATGCATGAAAGAGTCCTGCATAAGTACAATGATTTGTACCATTATCTTGAGCTGCAGGCACCAAGTCAGCAGTAGAACTCCTAAACATGAGAACAACAGAGACAGCAGCAGTGGTGGTGGTGGTGGGAGGGGCGCAAAATAAAACAATACCTGGAGATGCACTCCCTCATCAACCCCATGAAGACAGGTTTCCACTCTAAGCATAGCACTACCTCTGCCTTGGTCAAAGTCACTAATAACTGGTTCTCAGCCTTAGACCATAAACACGCCACTATTGTGCTCTTTTTGGATCTAAGTAAGGCATTTGACACTATTGACAATAACATACCACTGGGCAAACTTGCCAGCATCAGTCTTGGCCCAAACGTAATAAAATGGTTTAGTTGCTACCTTACGGAGCGGTGTAAGCAATTGAAGGTAGAAGGCCTTACCTCCACTTGTGTACAAAGCTGCAAAGATGGGCTTCAAGGCTCCATATTGGGCCCTTTATTGTTTACAATATGTATCAATGATCTAGGCCAAAACATTTCCAGTGCCAATCTTCATTTCTATGCAGATAACACGGTACTCTGAACCACAAGCCCAGACCCAGGTGTAGCCATGTAATCCCTACAGGACTCATTTCACCTTTTACAAATCAACCTCCGTGCATCCAAGTTACTAGTTAATGTAGCCAAAACCAAATATATAGTGTTCTCGCAGAATCCAAGCACCACCTCCCCAGTATCTGGCATTAACACTCTCACCAATGAAGCAATTGAACCTATATGCACCTTTAAGTACTTAAGCATGTGGTTGGATAATAAACTCACCTTCAATACCCTCATAGATGCCCTCTGTCAGAAGCTATGGCAGAAACTGGCTTTTTACTATCGTAACAAATCCTGCCTAAACTGAGATGACAAGAAAGTTTTGGTACAGACTACCTTCCTTCCACTGTTGGACTATGGCGACATCATTGATAGAAGTGCCACAGCCACACACCTGGGTAACTTAGATGTCCTCTACCATAGAGTTCTGCACTTCATCAGCAATCTCCCTGACCTCACACATCACTGCCTTCTATACAAGGAAGTAGGTTAGCCATTGCTTGGAACTAGAAGACTAAGGCATCTAAATCGCTGGACCTTCAAAGCCTTACATAACTCCCTTCCTTGGTACATCTTCTCACTCCTCCACAGGGCCCGAGGTCTATACACACTTAGGATGCTTAATATCCCGAGGTACTTCAAAAATACAGGAAAATTGCCTTTAGCTGAGCAGCCCCATCAGCGTGGAATGCCCTTCTGCAATTAGTTAAGTTATCCAGTCTGGTTTGCTCCTCTCATTTCCAAACTCTCCTACATCAACACTGCACTGATAAATGTGAGTGTTTTTAATAAGTCATTTGATGATGGCATTATGTGTAGGATTCATTCTAACTACCTCTTTCCTTGGGTTTTAAACTACATCACTGCCTGCTAACCCTAATCTGATTTATCTTATTCAGCCTGTAATATATAGATGATGCTGAGTTTAAAACTTGTTATCCCTCTCCTACACTTAACTGTTATTTCCCATCTTTGCATCAATTTCTTCTTATGTCGTATGTATTTTGCACTATCTGATGATCATTGTATCTCTATACTGTATCTCCAGACTGTATGTATTGTTTTTTTGCTGTCCTACCCAGGGCCTCCTTGCAAATGAACTTTGCTCAATGGAGTTTTTCCTGGTAAAACAAATACAAAAAAAATAATAAATGAAGAACATTCACAGGCAAAGCCCCAGCCAAAGTAGGAAGGCAAGACGTCAGCCAGTGTCAAAAGCACCAGGGCCAATCATGTTATCAAGGTCAGAAGGATTCCCATGAATGTCACCTATCCGTAACACTGGATTTTGTGTAAGGCCAAAGGTAGATGACAGCGTAACTGAAAAGGTGTTAACCTGAGATGCAGAAGCTGCATGTGAAAGTGTCCAGAGATCAGCTGCTGAAACAGATCTCAGTGACTTCCAAGGTTCCTGCACCTTATTCTTTTACCATCCTGCCTGTCTGAGAGCATCTTCTATAGTAACACCAGTTACAGAAAAGTTTTCATCAAAATCTGGACATTCAGATGGGTCATGAGTGGAAGAGATACCAGTAGATGATACAGGGGGAGAATCTGCTACCTGACTGGAAGCATTAACAGTCTGTGCTCCACAGCGAAAACGTGACTTAGGTTGGCCAGGATAAAAAATTAAAACTCTGTCTCTGCACAGATAAAAGCAGCTAGGCAAATGCTGAATTAAACAATTAATCAGTGGGAGCTTCACCTGCATTTTCTAGCCTCCCGTCCAGAACTGCTCAGACTTAATAATAGGCTCAGGCAAACCTAGAACCGTGCATTTAGAGGATAACCATCTAATAATATCAGTTACTGCAGCCCCTTCATTTTTGAACAAAACAGTAATAGTTTTAATTGCAGGTTTTGTGAGGGGGATGACAAGAAAGGGGGACCATGATGGAGTATGTTTAACCTGTTGATACCTATGCCAGAAAGTTACTAAACCTGCAGATGTTTTGAAACTTAAATCAAAATTATTATCCCCAGAAGTATGACTCAGGGCATATATCTCAGATGGCAAAAACTGTAAACTGGATTTTATCAATGTCTTTCCGACATAAATCCGGTCAGGAAATATGTCAAGTCCACCCCTGTATCTTAAACGTACAGCATTCCTTCACTTGGCCTGTTCCGGGGGAGTATGGAACAAGCCAGAATAAGACCTTCCACTCTGGCGTCAGCCATGTTGTCCAGGGGCTGTATTGTTCTGTGTGTGTTCTCCACTCAGATTTGGGCCCCCATTATGTAAGAAATCCCCATCCTGAAGTTGTATTGTATCCTGCAGTTGATCTTGATGGTCATTTCCAGAGCTAGGAATCAGGGGAACAGAGTTTACAATAGGAAGGGAATTAGGGGACTTATTACTCTGCACAGCAGAAGATATAGTCTCCATGGTCACAGCAGTCTGTGTAGTCGAAATTATGTCTTTCCCCACAGTCTGTAAATCAGGTTCAGTAGGGTTAGTGCTGACAGTAGGCCACACAGGATTTTGTGTTAGGCAAAGTTCAGGTGGGATCTCAAGAGGATCCGAAATATCAATTACGGTACCCTGAGACCCAACACCGGTATGAGTCGGGGAAGACCAAGTGTTAGTAGCAGTAGATTTCTCCCATCTGGCCCCTTTCAGGGCTTCAGCAATGGTAATGCTGGTAGCAGAAACATGGCTATCAAAATCCTGGTAGCCACGTTGTGACCCAGAAGCCAAACCAGCCGTAGGAGTCCCAGGGTCTATAACAACAGACGGGGATGGGGCCGAGACCGATGTAGCAAAAACAGGGGAAACTTTAGAAGTAGTAGGGTTAAACACAATAGGATTAAACACAGTAGTCTGTAGTGAACAGGGCAAGTCTGAATGCAAAATGAGAGCAGTACCTGCAGTAGAACCAGCAGCTGGAGAGGGATACAAAACTGCAGACGCCCTGTCTTGCAACTGTTTCTGTTGAACCACCTCCTTCGGCGTTCGTAAAGGAAAAGCTGAAACTGTCTCTTCTTCCTGATGCCAGACCATAGGCACAGGTGGGATATCTGAGGAACAACCATTCAAAAAATCCAGACTGTCTCGAGACTCTAGGCACACACCGCTTGGTGCTCTAAAACTGCCAGTTTCCATAGAGACCTCCGCAAGCGGACTTTCAGAAGGTGGCATACACCCAACGAAAGGCTTTGATGAGGCTGCATCATCTCACAGCTGGTCCATGTCAGAAGTCAGCAGCGCTCCAGTGACAGGAGAAGCTGAAGCTGCAGAGAAACATGCCGTAGGTTGAGCTGAGAAACCACCCGGTTTAGTCGAAACAGTAGAACACTGAGCTGAAAGGTTCCCAGTAGGACTCAATTGTAAAGCAATATCTGAAGAGATTTCCAAAGCTGCGCCGTGTCTCGAAGCAAGATCGGCTGAAGACGGAGCACTAGCAAAAGCACTTTCGTCCATGTCGGCCCCTTGTAGAAGGAAGGTGGAGGAGGAGACCGACTCCCCCACCTCCAACACGTCTGCACCATCCAACGCCGAACTCCGAGTGGCCATTACAGGGAACAGCCAAGCCCCCTACTGACAGAGTAGGGGAATTTCCCTGGTGTTCTGGCCAAATTTGCCCCATTCACCAAAAATACCAGCAACAGCTGAATCTGATTCAATGTCAGTTGGTTACCATCTGCATCTTTCCCCTTCCCTGGGACAAGGCTGAAAATATGCAGAATTGCCTAGTCCTCCTTTCCTGGTCAACAAAAACTAAAAAAACTAAATAAATAAATACATAAATATATGTGTGTGTGTGGGGGTGTTAAAACAGTGAAATGATTCAAAAGAAAAAGACAGACTTTTTCATATGTATGGTATCCTCAAGTGTAATTTGGATGAGCAACACAGGTGCTTGTAAAAGTTCTGTCCTCCATCTCTTCATAAAATTGTCCCTCTCTTGGCTAAATATTGGTGTCTTAACAAGGTGCAGTCCATGGGCTACTCTTTCTTGTGTGACACTCTAGGTAGATTGTTCTTCGAAGACCTGGTCTGAGACCAGTTTCTTTCCTGAACTTAGTTTCTGTTTGCCACTTTACCCTTAAGTGTCGATTTAATATTCCAACACTACACTGCCATGGAGCACCCCTCCTGTGAAATCTGAGGTTAAAAGAATACTAGAGGAATCCGGATTCCATCCCAGATCTCCTGGATGATGACCTAATCACTTCACCTGGTAAACAATGAAACTGGTCTCAGTTCAGGTCTTAGGGGAACAGCCTTTCTCCACCAAGCGTGCCCTGCTGCCAGTATACTTGGTATATTTTTAAAGTAGCCTTCTCATATTGGCAGAATGCATATTTAATATTTATTGGACTACTATCTCCACTAACATTAGAGACTGCAAACCCTTCATCATGATTCAGTAGACGATTTCCACTATCATTAAACAGGGTAACTAAAAAACTTTTGGGAAGGGCTGCTCTAGTACTTGGTCCTGATGGAGTTTTAGTTATATTCTTGACTTGAGGAAAGCACAAGTTACTCAAGCTTTGCCCACATAAAAATTCTGATAGAGTACAAAAGGGTCAATCTAGAGATAGCGGTGCTCACAATAATTTGAAAGTTGCATAAATCAAATGAACACAAAGCACTTACCTGAGAGGAATGTCCATACTCTGGCAAAGGTATTATAAAGTCTGTATACTGAGTATGAAACAGTTAAAAGCCACGCAGAGAGCTGGCCCTGTGGAGGAGTGGTTGCACTTCTGCTCCTTCTGTTGGCAACCCCAGTTTCGGAGAAGACTCGAGTCAGCTGGAGGGCCTGCTGGATAAGGAGGATTGAGGCCCGACAGAACCTCTCCTTCCTCGGGAGACACACCAGGTCCCATTAAAGACCGCCACCTGGTGGAACCAAGTGGCAGCATGATGGGAGTGCATGAGGGCAAGGCTGTAGAGCAACATACTTGTTGCACACACCCAACAATACATACCAGAGGAGAAAATGGAGAAAAAGATGCGGGCTACCCACAGCTGACAACCCTTGCAGGCTCCCCGTGATGATGAACATAGCAGACTAGTCACCTGCTATGCTTTAGCAAGTGGTGGATAACCCAGTAAATCTGTGAGAAGGTTAGTGATGGGGTGGGGGTGGGGGGTGCCATTGTGCAGACCGAAGAGGAGAAAAAGTACTGACTGAAAAATAAAAGCCATGCAGAGCCCCCCTCAAGACGACACTCAATGGATTGCACAACCTCTGTGCACTTTTTAAAGGGTGAGTGCCCCATTGGTTTCATTGGTAAAATACACGTCTTTATGTGCTAGTGCAGCCAAAATATGTCAAAGTGCAGAAAACATGAAAATAAAAACCCTAAGTGCAGGCAACTACATTGGAATAGCAATCCTGAATAGATAATCATATGTCTGTAATGATATAATAAATCTGTCTGGACTGGCAGTATAGCCTAGAGGTTAGAGTTATGAGCTGCGAATGAGCTTAGTATGTTCTGCAGATCTGGGTTTGATTCCCACAGCCTCTACTTGCATTCTGTGTGATGCTGAGCAAGTGACTTAACCTCCCCAGTGCTCCCAGGTCACCCCTGAAAACACACACTTGTGTCTAGTGGGCCTTACCCAGTTCCCCAAAAAAAGAAATAAATAAAATAAATGTCATATGAAGATATGTATTCATGATACAACTAAAAGATAAATGATGGGAAATTAGATATAACCACATGTGTGTACTGTGCGCTACAATATATTAAAGTTATGTGATGAAGAGACTTAGCCTGTCCCCCACCTGGTACCCCAAGGGTACCTAACTGCCTAGTTTTCTTGACAACATGAGGGTACCCTATTTAGCTCCCTCTGCCTATAACCTCAGAGGTGATGCCAGGCATCAGTACCCAGAGGCTCACACTGATGATTAACTACCTACTCCTACTGTAAGGAAGGTTTGTTATACCAGTAAATAAATTATTCCACATGGTGGTAAGATAGGAGGGCCTTTTTTTTTTGTCAACTTTCTTTATACTCCTTTTCTTTGAACCCTGGACTCTGTCCAGTGGGGCACCTGGTCCAACTGTCTCCCACCCACCTGAAGTCCTGTCCTTACCGTACTGGTGGGAAATACCTCTCTTCACACACTTCTGGTCTCCCAACACCCCCAGATCTAAGCCCCCTGGGTGGGACCGCCGATGCCTCCTGGTGACCTTTCTGGAATCTAACTGGTTGACCAGGTGGTGGAGGGAGCACCAGAGGCAGGATGCAGGACCCAGTGTTGGGTGTGGTGGTTGGCCACTCAACCCACCTTCGCCTACCAAGGCTCAGGGCTTTTTTCTTATTCTATCTCTCCTGTTTGGCTCGGACATGCACTTCACCTAGCACGTGCATGCACACTTCTGCACATGCAAGCAGAGTCTCTGCTGCAGCCAATCCCCGCTTGAGGATCCACAGGCTTGTTGTGCCCCCAGTCGCCACCAGGAGTCACCTGAAGCCCAGGATCTGTCCCCGCTCCCTCCCAGGACAGGAGAGCAGTCCTCCAGATGCTCAATCCTGTCCTTCCCTGCCGAATCCTGATGACTCGAGCTAGCTCCCAAACCTGTGTCGCCGGCGTGGCACGAGGTGTGGTGTCCAGCGCCTCAACCCTCAGCACCACTGGGCCAGCTAGGAGGGCTTTTTAGGCACACCTTTAATCCAACCCATGCAAAAAGTATATACGGCAGCTACTGTTTTCTGATTCAGGTCCCAGGTGTATAAGTGCAGGCAACCTGGACTTTACAACTATTATGTGCATCAGATTTATGCTTTGTCCTTTGCAAAGGTTAAATACAACTCAAGCAAACCTAGCCATTTTAAACTAAGAAGAAAAGAGACAGAAAAGCAGACACACTAAAGATTTAGACAAACAACCCCCCCCCCCAATAGCCATCCTGCAGGGAAGAAAAGAAAACCTTCCCTGACATGCCTTATCCCTGTCACAGAACATCGGTGCCCTCAAATTCCACCCCCTCAACTGCAACTGTGTATTAAGCCCTGAATTTCCAACTTGTTTTGTTTTTGTAAAGCTCTTTAAACCACACACTCATACACTGTAAAACTCTGAACCCAACACAAAGCATCATGGGTATGCAGGTCCTTGTGTCTTTTTAACCTAGTTTAGTAATTTAGGAAGTAGAAGAAATGGGAGATTAAGTATGGCCAAGTAGTGATCAATATTTTTTTCTCAGTTAATAGCGATAATTTTTTATAAAAAAAAATACATGTAATGACAAACCAAGTAAGGAGAATCACTTTGCCCATTAGCTTATTGATTAAAAGAAATGAAAAAAAGACAGACGATCAGTTAAGAGGCAGTTTAGCCTAATGGTTAATGCACAGACTAAACAGTTTTTAGGTTTTGTGCTTGTCCTGGCTAAGTAAATCTACTTGTCCCACTACAAAATGTGGTACTCCAGTTAAGACATGCAGCAAGCCTGAAATTCATCATTGCCAGCATTGCATGGTGACCAGTGCTGCTGCTGCTATGTATGAATATTAAAAATAAAATCTGTTGTATTAGTGTGATTTCTTTTTCTTTTTTTCTAAAATTGTTTCACATTTTGCATAAATAGTCTTCAGCGTTGGCTTTTCATCTTTATCAACTTGGCTTCATATTTTCATATTTTCTTCAGTCTTAACAGCTTTTTTTTTTCATTTTTCTCACCACACCGTATCTGGTATTGCAGGGTCATAATGAGCATCAACCCACTGATAGTCCAACAGAGGGCCATAGCAAGTATTGCATTATGTGATCATTGACAGCTCAGTAGAGGGCAGTATTGCGTTATGTGATCACTGACAGCTCAGTAGAGGGCAGTATTGAGTTATGTGATCACTGACAGCTCAGTAGAGGGCAGTACTGAGTTATGTGATCACTGACAGCTCAGTAGAGGGCAGTACTGAGTTATGTGATCACTGACAGCTCAGTAGAGGGCAGTACTGAGTTATGTGATCACTGACAGCTCAGTAGAGGGCAGTATTGAGTTATGTGATCACTGACAGCTCAGTAGAGGGCAGTATTGAGTTATGTGATCACTGACAGCTCAGTAGAGGGCAGTATTGAGCACCGGCTTGTTTGATCACTGACTGTCCAACAGATAACCATAGTGTGCATCAGCGTGTTTGAGCAGTGACAGCCTAAGGGACAGCCACAGTGAGCATTAGCTGCTGTGATAATTGACAGCCTGACAAACATCCTTAGCAGTGCAATTCAGTGCAATCACTTCCTTGCTAAACCACCCATTTTCAACAGGGACTACATCAATCAACCAGCATTCTCCGATGTGACAGCCCAGAGTGACTGCATACCGGAGATGCAGTTTTGGATGAAGCCCACCATATAGGATGCATAAATCATACAAAAAGACAGATAATTTCCAGTTTGTTTAATTTCTGTAAATGTTTCAAAACTACACATATGCACTCTAAAGTCTCAGACCCAGCAACACTTGAAAGCCTCATTCCCAGCACAAAGCATCTTGGATATGCACAACCTTGGTTGGGGGGGGGGTTGAGCTGAATAGGAAATGCCCCAACCGGTACTACATTCCGCTGACCATATCACTTCACAGATCACATCACAATTGATTTTTTAAATACATTAAATGTAACACTAATCTTGAAATCATGCACAGAAGACTATGCATGACCAACAAATGGGGCCATGCACAATGTGTTTTGGCATCTAAAAACTGCATAATTGTTCTCAAGTTTGATAAATCCATTTTGAAGGGGTAGCAAGCATAACTCCTATTTTAAATGTTTTATCTTGGGGACAATCAGTCACATAGCAGTGGCAGACTAAAGTTCCGGAATTGGAATATTACAGCACCATTTGGTCCATTAGATAGGAAGACGTTACGACATTTACAGTATAGTTAAAACTAACACTAAAATGTTAAAGGGTTTTTGCAGTAGCCAGGATAATTTTAATAGACACAGTCCAGCTTATATTTAATATTTGACTGTATTTATTCTTTATTCCTGCACGCAGCTACATAAAAACAGGATCTTTTTTTGTCTTAGACTTCATATCGTCCTCGTGTCTCTCCTCTGAAGTCCTACTCCTCTGTTTGCATGATCACCAGTTTTCACAGCAACAGATTATAACGTCACAAAGACAGCATTATGACTTAGGTGGGGCAGGAGGATGAGAAGGTCTGGGGGTCAAAGACAATGTTTTCATGCAAATATCATCAGGCAGCAGTAAAGAATGAGGGAAGACGCATGCAGAACATTAAATATAAATTGAATTGCTTTTGAATACAGCATTATATTGTAAAAAGTTTCCTTGATAAAGTATGGACAAAACGTTCCAAAGACTACAGTTCTTTTCAGAGGCAGCCAGTGTAGATTCCAACACCTGGCAGTGTTATGGTAAGACAGCATTTCTTTGTTTTGCAGAAAACTTGCGCCACCGCATTTTTACACTAATTTCATGGTTCTGTGAGAAACCAGAGGCGAAGCATATAGAATAACTTGAGCTAAAGTTATTCCTGATATCAGCTGGATAAAAACTGGAAAGGATATCTTTTGGGTAGAGTATATCAGTTAAATGCCCTTCAGAAAAAGACTTGCTAGTGGTCCATGGCAGAAAGCCAAACTGCATTTACATAATACATTTTTAACAAGATGACAGATTTTGAGTTAACACTTATCTTACTTACAATATTTTCTAGTAAGAAAATTAACACCTTTATAGCACTTGCTGGTTAATTTTTTATTAAATGCTTAATGCACGGAAATTTATCAGCAGGTGTTCTTAGGAAGTGCCAGCTCAGCAGTTTCTGCATAGTGCTCTTATGGACAATAAAAATTAGTCTGGAGGAAGAACTACAGTAGTAGAAAGGTTTTTTGGCAACTGTCACACTACCAGTAGAAACAACAGCAAACTAGAAGCATAGCAGTTGCTACATCATCAGTGAGAGAGTGAAGTGTAAGGGGCAGAGGGAGGAAGATAAAAATACATTCAAATCAAAGTACCAGTGGTACTGAAAGGCATCAAGCTGTACTAAGCAGAAAGAGGACCCCACTGGAAACGAGAAGTGGCATCCCAGCTCTACTATCCTGTGTAAAGTGCCTGTAAAGTACTTTAGAATGCAGTATATGAACAGTACACTACATAAATGTAAATTCTAGGGTCGCCACTTGTCTGGTTTTTGACTGCATAATCTGTTTTTAAGGGTAATTATCCAGTCATCAGGTTGTGTTCAGTGGCAGTCCATGTTTTTTTTTTCTTTTAGTAATTTTGTGTGCTTACGTACAGATTGTATCAAATCATTCACAATTTTGGCTGCACATCCAGGTTACAAACAAGTTCTGATGTACAGATCTTTCTTTATAAAACCTGTCAGTCTGGGAGGTGTAAAGTATGGCTATTAAGACCATTAGTAGTAAATAAAGTCAGATATTTTTCACACTCTGAATTTTAAGTATGGTCTTTTACTGCTGTGATAGAAAACTTTTTTCATATCTTTTTATAAAATGGGCAAATGATTTCAAGCAATCTGATTGCTTGTTAGCTGTGCATTAGATGTGTCTAATGCACAGCTAAAACTAGAACCCCCATTTAGAATACAAAGGCCCATTTTCTAAGCACAATAAGCCACTCTGGGGATGCGTATTAGACAGTTCTAATTCATGGCTAGGGGACTGGATGCACTCGGCCTGTGGCCTTGTGCCTCACTACGTCCCCCTAGCCGTGCATTAGAACTGTCTAATGCACACCCCCATCATGTCTTATTGCTCACATATGTCCTCCTGTTTACCTGGTTTGAGTCAGTCCTATATTCTGATATATTCTGGACCTTTTTTGTTAAATTATTAATCTAATTTTTATTGTCTTTATCACTAAATTGACTATGTCTCCAGAGTCCTCAGCTGCTACTGCTCTTGGTTTTCATGTTACCTGGACATTCATGACATCAGTTACACATCCCGGGTCATTCAAATGAACAGCAAGGAATAGTTTGACTGATACTGTGGAATATTTTAGAAATAAGAAAAGACATCAGAGTAGCTGCTGAGGTGAAGGGAACACAATATAGATTTGAGGACACACCACAAACCTAGATAACTAATTTATTAAAAATTGGCTAAAGCATACCAGAATACACGACTGACATGGAAACAGACAAACAGAGAATTTTTCATCTGAAGAGGATTACTTGGGCCACCCTGTCTACCCTGATGTTCCCTGCCTAATCTGTCTCTGCAGACTAAAACTGGTCCCTAACAACCCTCCCTCCTCCCTGCCTATATTCTAATATACCCTGTTTATCCCATGCATACTTGAAACCCCCTACTGTTTTTGCCTCCACCACTTCTGGTAGCAGTCTGTTCCAGGCATCTACCACCCTTACAGTGAAGAAGTATTTCTTGCCATCTCTCTTAAACTCTCCCACCCCGGCTTCATCACATACTCTCTGGTCCTGGTGCTCCTATGCCTTTGAAAGAGACTCCACTCCTGCACTCTGTTCAACGCCGTGAGGTACTTGTAGGTCTCTGTCATGCCACTGCTCACTCTTCTCACTACCTGGGGTTTACGTATTGAGATCCCTCAGTCTCTTCTCATAGGGTTTCTCATGCAACCCCTTGCACCATTTTAGATGCATTCTTATGAACTGTCAAAACCTGGCTATGTCCTTTCAGAGGTGTGGCCTCCTAAACTGTACACAGGACTCCAGGTGGGGTCTCACCAGAGAGTGATACAGTGGTAACACTACCTCCATTCTGTTGCAATTATCCCTCGCTATGCACCCTAGCATCCCACTAGCCCTACCCACAGCTTTGTTACAATGTTCTGCCAATCTGAGGTTCTCAGATTTGATAATAATAATAATAATAAGGTCCCTTTCCTGTTTAGTGACTGTCAGTACCTCCCCCCATCCTGTACTCAGCTACTGGGTTCCTATGCCATAGGTACATGATTTTGCACTTTTTGGCATTGAACTCCAACTACCATACTCTTGATCACTCCTTAAGTTTCCCAGGATCTCTACGCATTCTCTCCACCCGCTCCTGAGTATCTACCTTATTACAGATTTTGGTATCATCTTCAAAAAGGCATAGCTTCCCTTCTAGTTCTTCTGCAATGCCACTTACGAAGATGTTGAAGAGGACCAGTCCCAGTACTGAGCCTTGTGGCAACCTGCTGGCCACACTCTGATCATTAGAGTGAGTCCCATTAACCACCACCCTCTATCTACGATCCATTAACTGGCTTCTAATCCAGTTCAGCACTTTGGATTCCACCCCTCAGCTGTTCAGTTTCTTTATCAGCCCCTGTGCAGTACAGTGTCGAAGGCCTTGCTAACGTCCAGATAGGCCACAACCACTGGCATGGCCTGTATGTACTGTAGAACAACTAGTGCTGCAGTAATCGCTTTAACAGCAATTTTCCTAGACTACTGAAACATAAAAGTGCACCAATGCCATAATGAAAGGTTTTGTAATGTATTGAATGTGTGCATTATCTTCAACATTTTTAACGTGGCATCCAATAGAGCTGTGTAGAATGCAAAATCCTGCCAGTGGCGGCATTAGGCAGAATTTTCATTCCAATGTCATGAAATTTCTGTGGAAATTCCATAAAGTTCTGCTAGAATTTAAATTTCAGTTATTTCTATTTAATTTTAAAATCAGTTAACCAAATGTTACCAAATCTGGCATGTGTAAAGTTCCTTACCACATGTATAAGCGTACCAATTTTCTGATTCCCAGCTTTAAAGGGAGCTAGATTATATTCAGTAAAATCATTTAATCTAGATTTAACTTTTAGTTAATTGTATTTCATTTCAAATCAACCTATCCAGATGCCAATGCCCTTTTTGAGTAACCCTTGCCTCAATGCTTTTGTGCTGCCATTCTTAATCTTTTTAGCTTGATTTATTATTTTGGGCCTACCATGATCCAAACCTGTAAGACCACTTTAGGGCTGACTCATTTTCCCCTGGGGTATGATATCAATGAGGCACACTGACAAGTCCTGTGTAGGGCAAAACATGTGTCTGTGTCTTCTGTTCTCACCCTTTGCGGGTTGTGTGAGAGGCCCTTTAGCACTGTGCATTTCTGCTTTAAGCAGAACTAGCCTAAATGTTCATGGTGATTGCATATATATCCCATGATGCTTTACGGTATGTCGGTATGAGTGATTTTGTATTTCTATCTAAATGTCCCCACATGTGACATATTTAAACTACTATACAGTACAACATGGGTATGCATGAAATATTACATAGATTTAAAGTGGACTGAGGTATGTGTAGTTAAACTTTCAGACATTTTCAAACTGATTTTTGCAGTATAGCAAATAAACATTAAAATTATATGCCTCTGTTACTACAAAACTAGAGAACACAATGCCATTAAGTTTGACAGGTCCATAGACATTAAAAAGTAGGCTATGTGTGTCAGTTTTTCATTTCTTAAGGGATGCCAAAAATTGCAAAACAACATCAATACGTACAGTTGAATTCAATGAATCTCTGTGGAAATTGTGGAATTTCATTATACTTTTGTGGAAGCTTTATTCATGAATTTTAACCAGCCATAAACTTGACCTGACATGGAGGAGAAAGGAACAGACTGGTAAGAGTAGTAATAAAGCTGGATTTATAGGAGACTACACATCTGGAGGTCAGGGTTAAAGGGCAACAGACTTCTAGGAAAACATAAAATGATCTTACAAGCTCAAATGGGCAGACTGGGTGGGCCATAGGCCCTTATCTGCTGACACTGTCTATGTATCTATGTATACAAGTATCAGGAGAGCTGGAGGGGCATTGCAGGACCTTGATGCTAATGCAGGTGAGGTTATTTTCCTGCCTGCAGTATACATGAGTGCAATCTATAGCCAAGCACTGTAGGTAGAAGGAGAAGCTCACTGCTGTGTGCATCGTGATAGGGAGTACAGCTTCCAAGGATATAAGGTAGGATGACATAGTAAAGCAGGTAAGGGTTGTTAGGCATGGCTAGAAGAGGGTAGCATTCACTGGAGAAAGTATAAATATAATGGAAGACAGGTATGACATGGAACTATCGAGCTGTAGGAACTGAAGGATGAACATCCCCTGAGCTACACTCTCGAAAGTGGGTCACTGTCTCATCTGTAGATGTGCTGAGCTCCAGACACAGCTGGTGGCTGCATGGGATGAGATCCATGCTGCATCACCAGTTGAGCTGACGTCCAAAAACACGTTCTGCACTGCCATTCCCAGAGGTCCACAGGCTCAGGGAGCTAGAGGGTAGTGGGGAAGGGGAAGGGTGGCAACAGCAGACAAGCAGATGTATGTCTGAGTCCCTCAATAACAACTGTAAATTGTTCGGCACCTCTGGAGGAAGCATAGGTACTTGACTGCCCCAGAGGGGAATGTGAGCCAGCTGGGAAGAAGGAGCTGGCCAAAAATGTAACACGCAGTGGAGAGGGAGAGAAGACAGCCAGAAGGGTCCTAATATTTGGGGACTGCTAAGAGGGATGGAAAGTCTGGTGTGCAGGGAGAGGAGGAAGAGGGTTGGTTTAATGCCTATTGGGTGCATCAGCCATTCGGGATATGGACAGGTTAGGGAGAATGGTTAGTAGGGTGGAGGGAGAAACAGATATCCAGAATGGAAACAGAAGAGTGTTTAACAGTATAACAATTATTTCCTATCACTTTAAAGTCTTCATCAACATTGCAAATAGCTTTGTAGGAGTAGCAATGTACTATTTAGTCATAGAAGGGGCAGGGATGGAGACAGTTTTTTGGCATGATTTAGTATCCAGTTTTCACCTCATTGGAAGTGGCAGCCCTGGTAAAGTCTATATTTTCAGTTCAGGCACTTTCAGTAGTTAATCAAATGGTACTGAGGTGGGCTGAAGACCATGTCGCTGTAGATTTAAAATAAGGGTGGAATCTTGGAAAATAGCCACCAACTACAAACAGGGTTCCTGGCGTTCTGCAGCACTTTGTCCTTGTTTTTGTGGCAGGGCTCCTTGGCTTTTGCGACAGAATTTTTAGATTTCTGTGGCAGAATGCAGTCCTGCCATTGGTTAAAATATGATGTGATGTCATCAACGAAATCACATGCTGTGCATAGAGGAAGGGTTTCAGGATAAACAAGATGGGGAAGGGAGCCAGGCACTATGGAAAAACTGCATCATTAAATGAAAATTAATCAAGAACAATTAATGCTATATATTCTGCAGAATAAAAACATGGCTGCAGAATCCCAGAATTCCAAAGCCCTTATCTACAGCCAACATCTGGGAATCCAGGGTTAGACTTTATGAGAAACACTCCCAAACTGCTAACAATTCCCTATCACCACAAAACTATCCCATAAGAAGGGACAGTTATTGTGTTTTTAGCTGCTTGATAGATACATTTGAACTCAGTATGTTATAGCTGCAGTGAGTAGAAAGAGGTGAAATCATTTAAAATGTAAGAAAGAATAACAATATATAGGATACAGAAATAATACAAGAAAGCATGTACTTTCTAGTTTGTGTAATTTCTATAAATACACATACAATCAAAAACTTCAAACCTTGCAAAAATGATCACGGAGATGCAAATCCATGCATGTGTGTGTGTGTGTGTGTGTGGGTAAGTTGACTGACAAAGTATTAAACTGATTCTTTTTGACATGTCACTACTCAGATCTCATAGATAATTCCTGTACACTAAATGCAACAATAATCTTTAAAATCCGTACAAAAGAGTGTGCATGACGGCAATAAAGGAAGCAATTTATTGACTAAAAATGGAGCACGAGAGAGGAAGAAGGGATATCACCAGCTCTGTGATGAGAAGAGGACATCTTCTCCACTGGAACCCAAGAAGGGATGAAAAATGTGAAAAGTACAGTATAGGGAGATATTTTTTCGGAGGGAGGGGGGCAGGTTTAACAACCTAGCTGCTAGAATCAGGGCCTGGGGACTGGGAGATGGTTCCACTGGGAATTAATAGGTTCAGAGGTAGGATAGCCCAACTGTTGGAGGCTGAATCAGACAGACTGCATTGTAGAAGGGCAAGTCAACCCATTGCTACCACTGTCAGTACTGTTGGTTGTTCTGGTGCACTTTGAAGGTCATAGCATGTCACTCCATCACTTCGGGCTCCGAGTTGACTGTTGATGAGGTGGAGGGCACTTAAAGCCCTGAATGATTTGAGCTTCCAATACAGCTGTGATTTCTGTCCCACTACACACTAGTCAAGACTACGAGGTCCTTGATGCCACTGTCGAGATTGAAATCAGCAGGTGACCATTCATTTGCAGTGGCTGCACCTGTCATCTGGAACTTGCTTCCCCTGGAGCCACATCTCTCACCTCTCACCTCTCATTAGGCTGCTTTATGAGTTCTCTGAGCAAGCCTTTTACTGATTGTTGCTTCTCCTTGCCCAAGATCATGTGGATTACTGTTTACACCCAGCACATTATCTGAAATATCTTAGTAAAATTGCACGTTTTTTTCTTATTTATTTATGCATTATTATCATTTGATTTCCAGGTAAACATATTGGACCACATGGTCCCATAGCTGCCTCACTTCGAGTACATAAGGTACAGTACGGTACAAATACAAAAGCACTACAATCGTCAAACTTGTAACACATACGTAACAGACAAATCCAGTTAATACTTAAAACAGGCACATTTCATAATGGAATGTAAATAATTCATCAGGTGATCATTAAAAAATAGCATATGATCCTAATTGTCTTAGGTTTGGAGGTAAATTGTGCCAAATTGTAGCAGCTATGTTAATGAATGACCCAATTGTTTGTTTTTCTTGTTATAGTTTTAGTTATTTGGTTGTTCGACTTGTTATGTTTTTGTGAGATAAGTGTCTCTGGTGTCTGGTATAGCAGGTGCCATCAATCCACTACAGACAGCAGATTTATAATGGAGCCCTATTAGAAATGGTTTTGGAATCCAGGATTTATCCATTCTAAGTGGCTGTCTGGCTTAAACATGGATGGTATAAGTGGCACATACTGTATTTATTTTAAAAATCTTTGAACAGACAGTTGCCAACAGCAACAGTGCAATAAACTCTGAGCTCTGTATTAATAGTGCTTTATTGTTATCTTGGCTTTGAATTTTTACAATGATTTTGTTGTTTATTTTTTTTTTATTCTAATGTGTATAATTACTTTTCCTACCTCTCATGTTCTAAAGGATTTGTACTCTTACAGTACAGTGCTTTGAGCCTTTGGAAAGGCACCTATCAAATAAAACCTAACTAATGAACTAACTAACTAACTGATTAACTAGTACTGCATTAATGCTATTGGTTACTCCAGTGGGCCAGAGGGAACCCATCACCTGAGCAGATTTGGCAGTGGAGAACTCACCTGGTCAGAAGCCACCCTTGGGCCAAGGTTGAAAGCTACACACAGGATGGTGGCAGCCAGGAACTTGTAGTCTAAAGCAGCTGTCATCAACGTGCCCATGACCAGACCTATCTAGCACAGCCTAGGCCCAAGTGTCAGTTCGGAGCTCAGAGTTTGTTATACTGTTGGTGTTGGCAGCTGTTGTTTCTAAGACTTCTAAAATAAATAAATATAAAAGATAAGCCCTGTGATAAAATACAGAAATCTCACAAAGACATAACAAGTCCAACAAATCAGAACACTGAAAATATAACAAGAAAAAAAATCTAAATGGCTCAAACCTCAAAACCAAGAACTCCTCCAAAATCCATGATAAGTAAGAATGTTGTAATTATTTACAAAATTGCAGGTTTTTACAGAGACTTACCAGTCTCAGTATTGGCACGTGCTGGATCAGTGCCTTATCCCTTTCCGATGGTACTGCTGCAGAGATTATGTAAAATAATGGAAAAGGTAAAAAATGCTAGCCCTCATAAATTTAGCCCCACCGGGTCCCTCAGACATTCCAGTTTCTGTGGCTGCCGATGCTCTGCCCCCACGCTCACAAAAGTTGTGACGTGATGCTAGGGAGAGCATGGGACGAGCTCTATTATAGTGTGTGGGCGTCAGCTTTCCGATCATTTTTTTACATTCTAATGGTCAGTTGATGATGAAACGTGGGCACTGATCGACTAACGAGGCCCTGCATTTGCTATCTCTTTAACTTGTGTTTTGTCTTTCCCAATTGCCTGCCCCCGACTGAGCTTGCTATTGTACTGTAGCTGTATTTAATCCTCTGTCTTTCCCCTCTTCTCCAACAGACAGCCCATCTGTGGGCTTCCCAAGCTGCTGCTGTGGCCCTGGCACTCTCTGAGCTGGCCGCAGCTAACAGACCACCTGTCTTACCCCCAGACAGCTTCAGGTACACACCAGACCTCAGAAGCTCGTGGTTTTGAATGCCTCCATTTTATCTGGATGCTCAGTGGAGGAACCAGGCACTGATTGGCAGTTTCTGCTCCTCAGCTGATTTTCCAGCTCCTGGCGCTTCTTGATCTTGGGGAAATCTCTTTCTGTTTTGTGTTCTGGACTGAATTTTTGTTAATGTAATTACTTATGTTATGCATCAATTGGTCTTACTTTACCTGCCAGTTTAGCTAGTCTGTTGCAAGCCACTAGTCTAGCCTCTCGATGTTACTTGCTGCTCTGCGACTAGTGCTGGACAAACTGTATTGTTTAGTAGCCGATGTTTGACTACTTAGACCTAGCTACTGGGTAAGATTGCTGCATTTTTCCATTTCTGCTTCTACTGCCAAACCCTGTCTCCTGTCCTACACTGGTCACTGTGCTAATTATTAATTTCTCTCTTCCCCACTTGCAATGCTGTCTCTCAAAACAGCTTAATTTCTTCTCTGCCTTACCTATGAACCCTCCTCTTACACCCCCTCCTGCTACTGCTATTGTCCTCCTCAGACGTCCCGGTGCCAAAGCACAGAACCCCCCCACTGTTAACTCCTCTTCTATCTCTAAATAATTGCCTTGCATTTGCCATCTCTTTAGCTCGTGCTTTTGTCTTTCCCCATTGCCTGCCCCCCACTAAGCTTGCTATTGCACTCTAGCTGTATTTAATCCTCTATCTTTCCCCTCTTGTTCCACAGACAGCCCATCTGTGGGATTCCCAAGCTGCTGCTGTGGCCCTGGCACTCTCCGAGCCGGCCACAGCTAACGGACTGCCTGAATGACCACCAGATAGATTCCGGTACACACTGGACCTCTGAAACTCGTGGTTTTGAATGCTGTTGTTTTGACTGGACACCCAGTGAAGGAGCCAGGCACTGATTGGCAGTTTCTGCTCCTCGGCTGATTTTCCAACTCCTGGCTTTTCCTGATCTCAGGGAAATCTCTTTCTGTGCTGTGTTCTGGACTGAATTTTTTTGCCCACCCCTCCTCACAGTATTAAATAGACCCTTGCTCAGCCCCTTTCCTCAGTCTAGCAGCTGATCGGTCACTCCACTGTTGCACATTCTTATGGCTATTAGCCTCCCTGTCTTCAGTACCTGACTTGACCCACTTTCTTACCGTCCCCTTTTTAAAGTAATCTCACCCACAGGGTTGCACATTTGCTCTCAGGATTTTCTCCAGTAAGAAGTACGTGACATTATTTGCTACATCTTGTGTGGTGTTTCTTTTCAGAGCCCTGCTACTCACCTCTGTCGACAATTTTTTCCATGATAGCTATGGTTGGGAGAATACTGCCCCTGCTGACACAAAGCCTTGCTGTCTTTTTACTGGCTTTTCTCACTGCTAAACCTTGCTCTTCTGTCAATGCTAAACAGACCTCCGCACTATCTGACTTTACCTACTCAAACCTGCTTGTGTCACAGATCAAGCAGCATGACATGACTCCTCTGTTACTCACTAGGCATCTCTTATACTTGGCTGCTGACTTTACCTCTAAATGCCTCTGGCAGAACATGCTACTGGTACCACTTCTTTTCTCACGGAAACTATGGTATCTTGTGCTCCTAGCCTTGTTATTTACCCACTGCTTCATTGAGTATGGGCTGGTTAAATAAGAAAGGCCTTCGTATAGCACACTTAAACATTAGAAGCCTTCTCTGTAACTTTACTGAACTTGAGACATGAATATCCCTGTATGAACCTGACATTCTCTGTCTGACTGAAACTTGGCTAAACCCTCTACTCCTGACTCTTCCTGCTCTCTTCCTAACAATTCTCTATTTTGAGGAGACAGACTATCTGGAAAAAGGGGAGGTGGAGTTGCACTCTATTTCAAAAACCACCTGAATATATCCTTAATGCAATGTTCGGTTGCCTCTAACTGTGAGATTTCACATACCCTGCTTCTACTTGGAACCAAAAAGATTCACTTAATATGTGCCTGCAATCCTCCTAAAGCAGGTCACCTAGGATGCTCTGAACTACTTGAGTACTCTACCTCTGCAGCTGGCCAAAATGAACTTATTATTCTTGGTGACCTCTACCTAAATTGGCTGAGGAAAAATAAAAGTACACTGGTATCTCTAGTACATGGATTTAACATGCGCCAGGTAATTAAGATCCCGCCAGGCTGACCCAGTCACCTGCTGCTGGAACACTTATAGACTGGATACTCACAAATCGACCTGATAGAATTACTGCCTCAGGTGTGCTTCCTGATTCTATAAATGGCCATTCCCTTTGTTTTGCATATGGGGAACATCGGTGATTCCAGCCCCCTCGCCACGCTACACCATCTTCTGGATTTTTCAACACTAGATCAAGCAAGCTTTCTACATGATATCTCTTCTGTAAACTGGATCCCCATTATCCAGTCCCAAGACACTGAATCTGCTCTCAATCTCTTTCTTTCTACATTCTTATCCCTCCAGGACATACATACACCTAAACACAATCGACGTGTTAGGGCCAAACAGACCAGGTGGCTGCACAAAGAACTTCTTGCCTCCCTCCGAGCACGTGACAAAAGTTGGAACTGCTATAAAACTTTGGGTCAACAAAGTGAATGTGACACTTACAGAAAGCAGCGCAATATGTACAAAAAACAAGTCAGGCTTGCCAAAAGCTCATACTGCAGAGGTCTATTGCTGGAAGCTGCTGGGGACCCAAAGAAATTCTGGACACGTGTAAAATCCTTCCTGGGCTTAAACCAGTCTCAACACATGAATTATATGGTCCACAGTGGTACGCACTGTAATGACCCCACCTCCACTGCAAATTCTTTCAACAAATACTTTACTGATCTCACCAAATACACTGCCTCTATCACAGCAAATCGCATCCTGACGCCCGTTACTCAAACAAATGTGCCCATACATCCGCCCTTCTATTTTAAGGCTATTCCAAATGCTGATGTTCCAAAACTACTAAACTCAATCTCTGATAGTACTAGTGTAGGCTCTGACTACCTAGATCCTAAACTCCTGAAGCTGGCTGCTCCTTTTATTACGGCCCCATTGGCTAAAATCGTTATGCTGTCTCTCTGACATAGTCATGTTCCAGACATATGGAAATTGACAAAAGTCACCCGTCTTTAAGAAAGGTGACAAGAATAGCTAATTATAGGCCCATAGCAATTCTGTTAGTACTAAACAAAATACTCGAGAAATTTGTGGCTATACAGGTCACCGAGTTCCTCTCTAAATATACCCTTCTATCACCTGCTCAACATGGTTTCCACAAGGGGCACAGCACCTCTACTGCTCTGATACAATTTAGAAATGATGCCCTTACTGCTATGGATCACGGTCTCATGACTAGTGCAGTGTTCATTGACCTCTCAAAGATGTTTGCTCTTGTAGATCAAATTCTTCTGCTTGATTGCCTTAGCTTCACTGGTTTCTCGGAGCAAACCACAAACTGGTTCCAGAGCTACTTAAGCAATAGAAAAAAACAGGTAAAATTTAACTCTGCAGTGTCAGACTCTGCGCCTATCAATGTTGGTGTTCCTCAAGGCTCCATCTTGGGGCCTCTTCTCTTCTCCATTTTTATAAATTACATATCTTCTAACACCCCTTGGTGCTCAACAATCTTGTATGCAGATGATCTGGTGCTCTACATCTCCTCTGCAAACATAGAAGAAATAAATAGTCGACTAATATCTGCATTTCTCATAATGCAAGATTGGATCCACAACAAAAGGCTTGCCCTAAACATAAGTAAAACTCCGGGCACACTCTTTGAATTGGCACCCAAACTTAGAACAAACTGCAAAATGTTCAACTTCTCCTGTGCAAATGTCTCCCCCTTATGAAAGTAACCTCATTCAAGTATTTAGGTGTTCTGCTTGATGAAACTCTCAACTTTGAGCAACACATCATCGACACCTGCAAGTCAGTAAACTGCAAACTCGGAATAGCTTACAGGACTAGTCAGATGTTTACCCCCTCAGCTAGACTGGCTATTTCTAGGGGTATCCTACTTCCATCCCTTGTGTATGGTGCTGTCACCTACATAAATGCTTTGGAAACCACCCTGAGTAAGTGGGATACAAAGTACAATAGTATCTGTCGTCATGCCTCAGCTTCCCCATGTTTGAAGCACCACTGCTTGCTAAATGCAGACCTTAGATGGCCTTCTCCATCTGCCAGTCGACTCCTTGCCCTTGGTACTTTGCTGGACAACATCATTAGAACTAATCTACCTACCTCTCTTACAGGCATGCTGGTGGCTCTATCCCCCACCTATGGCATCCGCTCTACTAGACTCTCTCTACTATACACCCCTAGGTGCAGAACCCTAAAAGGAACCTCAGCTTTCTCCTGCCTGGCTCAACAATATTGTAATTCCCTACCTCCTGATGTTCACTCTGCACCTAGTCATATTGCTTTTAAAAAGATGCATCACACTCTCCTTGTCAAACATGCCCTATGTTCCTGTTTTAAACCCCCATAGGGCACCGGACATCCCCTTCTTCAGCTCTCAAAATGTTTGAGTTTTGCTCTAACCGCTTGTTACTGTTATATGTAGCACTTACCATGGATTATGTGTTAAAACTCTACTGCACTATGATTGTATGCTTATTATGTTTTGCACTATTATGCATGTGTCTGCCATTGTCTCTGTCATATTAGCAATACTGTTTACATCACAGAACATTGTGTAGATTTTTCCTTGTATGGTTGATTACCTCTGAACTATACCTGTTATTTGTTTTGTCTGCCAATTTTGTATTGTAACCTCCCGGGTCGTGTCTGAAAATAGTCATATTTTGTGGCTACGACACCTTACCCGGTAAATAAAAACTAAATAAATAAAAGTGAAACTAATTGCTGCTTGACATTTAGCAAGAGAACAGCAGTGCTAAGTAGTATGACTGAAAACTCAAACTGCTTGCAATTAGGTGACATGGCATTCATAATTGAATTAAGAAGTGAACATTAAAGTGATTACAAAGGCTCTCTCAGGACTGGAGTGATAACATAATTTAGAAGGAGGTAATATATTTTTTTTAATTCACAGCCTGCAGCACAATTGTTGCAGTATGATTAACACTCTATAATTAAACCCCAACAACAGACCTCTGTATGTCTACAAAAATGTGGTTTCAGTCAGGGCAACTAGAATAGAGTGCAAGCTGTTTCTACTGTATATTGAACAAATATTGTGCTGGTTGTGATTTTTTGTTTGTTAAACATATCAAATGTGCTGTTTTGGACATTTTTGTCAAATAAATATTCTAAATGCTGGTCCTAGTAGACATATCTGCTATGCTCTTAATAGCAGCAGAACATGTTAGCAGCATAATGAATTTTATTTTAGTATAGAAAGATGCTCTTTTGCAAAGCTGCAAAATGTCCTTTGTTTATGGAAGTTGTATATAAACAGCAGCTGCTGGTGCATTCTAGTTTTTTAAGTGTGACATGGCTGTTGGACTCAAACTATTGAATATAGTATAGTTTTGTGGAGGGTGCACATGCATGGCTGGGAGCTTTCAATATTAGGTCCATCATGTTTAAGTGTTTGTGGAAATTAATTTTAAAAATATTCTGGGAAATGTTTAAAGAACAGCCAATGCCTCCAGGATAACTTAGAAAACTCATGATAGTAGACTCTATTTAGCTTTATGTATCAGATTACTTCTGGATTTCTCCTCATTATTTATTAATTAGGTAATATGGCTTAAAATTGGATTTTTTTCCCCTTAAGAGTTCATCTGCTCCTTTTTCCCCTTTCTTATTCTGTTTCTTCTTCTCCTCTGGTTGGCTCCCATCTGTCAAGTGCCCCAGCCCTGTCACCCCCCGAGTCCTTGGAGACTTACTGCCGGCTGTCTTTCACCAGGGCTTGCCTTCCCCCCAACCCGGGATTGGATCCAGTTCTGGCCATCATGCCCAGATAGTTGTGTGCAGGGCCTGCAGGCACTTGGCGCCATCCTTCCATTTTTTTTCCTTACTAGGTCCCTGGGAAGCATGATGTGCAATGATGCAACAATGCATGCCATGCACTCCCTTGCAATATGTGTTGACATCTGTCACCCCAACCCCCCAATGTTCTGGCCCTGGCTGCCTTTCCCCTAGCTTTCAGTAAGGATCAGGCAAGCACCAGGCTCTGTCCACCCTCTCTCCAAGTGAAGCAGCTTATGCCTGCAGGACAATTTTAAAAAACATAATATTTGGGCACAATTCAGTTTAAATTTCACACTAGCTCTGTATTTCTTCTCCCCATTATTAACTACTGGATTAGTATATACATGAAAACAGGATCTTTGCTCCTTCAGAGTTGGTTAGTGCCTATTGCTTCATCACTACCTGATGTCATAATACTCTGCTTGTGACATCAAAATTATTCCCATGGCAACAGACTATGATGTTACAACAGAGAATTATGACTTCAAGTGGGGAATAAGCTGAACTCTGTTGGATAAAGATCCAGTTTCTGTACTATGTTCTTCAGTAATAAATAATTTGGAGGAGAAATCTATAGATAATATATAAAATACATGCTGAAGTATGTAAAAATATTTTGTTTTCCAACATTTTCCAAGCGGCATCAGCAGCACTTAATGGCTGTTGCTAAGTAGGTTTTGTTAAGTTGGTGACAAACTCTGCATTTACTGGTGATTAATGAATGTCAGGTGATGTTATTTTGACCAATGAAGTTGCTAGGATTTCAAAAAAATTCGGACGTCCACTTTATAAGCATTATTTCCTACCTGACCTGTTGAAGAAAAAATAACTGTTGAAGACTAGTCTCCAAACACCTTTTTGTTAGTCCAATAAACGTTACAACTACAATGTATTTGCTTTTTTTCTGCAGTATTATAATTCAAAATCTGCTTGAGTGTCAAAGATTCTGGCTGACTCCCAGAACTCCTTCTGCTACAGTTGTTACCAGTTTCACAACCTCTCAGAAGCCTGAAATGGTTACCTTGGTATGCTGCCACCACTAACAGCAACCTCACTTGAGGTACCTCTAGGTTCCAATCCCACCAGAGCCACTGCTCACACACAGTACAGTGCTCCTTACCAAAGGGCAAATGACCCATCCCTTCTGCTTTAGCTGAGAACACCTTTGGTTATATATGGTAATTGTAGCCTGCCTCTTTGAGGTTCCATGTCATAATGGCAATTGAAAAAGAGCCGTCACCATTACAGCAAGTGCACATTGCTGAAAAGCACAACGACAATGTACACTTGTGGGCAACACCACATCCGACAACTGAAAATAGCATTTATGTTGAGGGGGGCTGTGCCCCTCTGCATCCCCCCACATTGGGTGTTTTGCCCACCACACTTCCCCTGATTTAATATAACCAACTCCGGGGTGCATGTTGGGGAGGGGGAGACAGTTCGAAAAAAAAATTAACAGCACAAGCAACAAAATGTTTCCCGACTCCTAGCCCCAAACCCAGCACCTGCTGCACCAAAGCTAGCCACCTTCAACGAAACACCACACAGCTAGCTCGGCGGCAGCAGGCCACACTACCCCACACAAACCCTCATCCCTATACCTGCTCTTCCAGTCACCCTTGTAACCCTCCCTTGCTCATCCCTACCTTCTCATTCTATTCCTACCCTTACAGGGTAGCTCAACAAGGTAGCACTGTAAATGAGATGCTCTTTTGACAGTCGCTGTTGTCACTGGATACCCCTCTTTGAAGATAGATCACAGCTTTTCCTGTTTATCCTGTTTTTCTACACCTGAAATGACTCAGTCACAGAAAGCATGAAATATATAGAAATAATATTTACTACTTTTGCTACAAGATATTTTCATATGTAACAGGATAATACACACTCAGACTATACTATACTATACAGAATTTCTAAGAAAAAAAAAGAAATATATTTTGTTTAAAAAATAGAGAACACACAGAATAACCTAACTTACATCTTTTGGCCATCCTATTGACACAGGGGTAAGATTTCCACCTGCAACGCCAGTGACCCGGGTTTGAATCTGGACTTGGGCTGTCAGAGGGCTGGCTGGGGGATTGAGCATCCCATGGACTGCTCTCCTTCTCCAGGGGAGGGGTGTGTGATTGAGTGTCCAGCCCAAAAGTGTGGACCAATGGTGGAGGCTGGGGGATCCAATGCGACTGGTGCCTGATATGTGGGGAGGTGGGATAGATGTCAGGTTCATTCCACTGACATCATTGCACTTCCTGCCCCCTGAGGGGATTCGCATCCACAAAAAATGTTGCCTGTCCCAGGGATGATGCCACCTCCTGGTACTGTGGCCCCCAAGTACCTGACCATGACTGTGTTCTGCTGGATGGCCCACCCCCACAGCCCCACTGGGGGGTAAGCCTAGGGAGCCCTGCTAGTCATGGTGATATGGCTGGTAACCTGGACCAGTCTCTGTCGGTTGGGGTAATCTCAGCAGCCCTGCCTTGGGGGGCAAACCAGGGTGAATGGGGGATCGGTTAACGGGGTGGTGAGTGAGGGAAGTAGGGCTGATAATATGGGACAGGCAGTGCAAAAAAAAAAAAAACAAACCTAACTTGCATCTTTCTAAATTCTAAGTAGAGTAGAAGCTAACCCCCAGCTGGGAACTCTGTGAGTTATGGCAGACTCAAACCCTTGATGATGCTCGCACAGAGTCTGGAATCATAACTGACAAACAACAAATCACAAATACCTTTGGCTAGCTGACCCACCATGCTGCATCATTGTACATGTCCTTCTGATATCACAGGTATCACTATTTCTTTGACCTGTGGATGCCACCCATTTGGAAAACAGGTCTGAACTGTATTTGTTATTTCAAACTAGACCACTTTTGTTTCCCTAGCTGACCTCTCTGTGGTATGCCATCTCACTTGGACAGTCCTCGTTTAGGCTCACAACATGTTTTTTGTTATGAAGAGAACACAGTCCTGTGGAGTTTCACCAGAACAGAAACCTTTTAGCTGAGAAAAGCCAAGCCTTTTATGTTTAAGTAGAACCAAAGGACTGTTGCTGTTCACACCCAACCTCAGTAAAAACCCAGGACTGTACTTATCAAATCAACTTCTACTACAGAGGCAAGATGATAGTAAAAGTTAAAAAAAATACAGTAAAAATACTTTACAGTTGTTCCAAAGACCTGTGTTTTTGGAAACTGCAAGTATGTTTTTGTATACAGTTAGGTGACTCTTACAGTTATAAATAGTGCCTTCTTTAGTTCTTTAGGTGAGATAACCACAATGTGAAGCTGATCAGTTCTGGCAGACAAAGGACTTTACAAGACACTCTTACAATTACAACCAACCTCAAGAGATGTTGTAAGTATATCTGTGACAAACCACCTCTCTCTCTACAGGCTGTAACAGCTTTCAGAAAGTTGTCTGTCTCTAGTTTTCGCTGCTACCAGCTGGTTCCACCAGCAAAAATCACCTTTTCCCTCTGCATAGAGCTAGGAGGTCAAATATGCAATTGTACATATTAAAGTCTGGTAGTGTGCCTTTTGAGTGGTGGATGCTAACAGAGTTTTCCTTTGCCAGTGGAAACCATAAAATACCTTAGAAATAATTTAAAACACAACCACGGCTGTTGCATAAATCATCTTTTTTACTTATAGAAGGTCAAAAGTTGCATTACAAGATATCTATCTATCTATCTATCTATCTATCTATCTATCTATCTATCTATATGTCTACACAAGAGAAGAACACTGTTACATGAAAAATAAATGAATGGTTTTAAATTTATATTAATAATTTTTAAATAACAGATGACAAAAAGAAAAAGGCTCTTAACTAACATATGCTATTCTTTCTTACCCTCTGCTATGCTTGGAGAGAGAGAGATTGAATTTCTATGCTATCTATCAGCTCCTATGGACATAGTTAGAGCAGTAGGCTCAAAGTTTAGACCCTCTCAGATACTAATCAGCAGAACACTGCCCTGATGTAACTGTCTTACAGCATCTTAGAGCTCTCCTTTTAATAGGTAATTCCTGTGCTCTTTGAATGCACCAGCAATTTATCATGTATCTGTTTAATTGTTCCAATCAGTTTTAACAGCCCAATAGATATCCAATTAGATCAATTTAACGTCCAGTTTATATTTGAGTGGTCCAATCCTTTCAAACTATGTCTGTGTGTATGTATGTGTATGCTCATGCACTCCCTCCTCTTGGTCATTTTCTCTGCAATTTATAACCATCACCTTATCTAGAAGCTGCTGAGTTTTTTTTCTCAGAAGGCCAGAACAATCCCAGCCAAAAATCAAAGCCATTAACTTCTTCCTTCCCATTTCCGTTACAGTATCTATAATCATATTTTAAATTGTGCAAGACTTCTGTTTTGAAAAATGAAACTTGAGTTAGCGAAAAATGTTTTACTTGGTAAAAAATTAGAGAACCCCCTGCCTGGAAATGGAGTATGCCAACTGAACTTAGAACTTAAGAAGTTTGGAACTGTTAGCCTGAGAGATCCTCTTATGGTGATAAGAGTGCCTGAAATGGTTAGAAATATATAATCCTGACTGGCTAGAAATGATGTCATGATTTATAATATTAATGCACTGATTTGTGATAGGTAAGGTTATTTTTGCAATACACTATAACAGTGACAGCTGTTGTATAAACAGAATATTTAAACATGTTGCCCTGTTAATTCTTCATATTTATCTATAGGAAAGGATTTAAAATGAATAAACGAATACAGGAACTTATGAAACATCTGTAAACTCTGCCAAGTGGGCTGCTTAGTAAGTGAGCACTAGACACAACTTGTAATCACCAATGAGACCTGGAGCCATGTATAAAATAGTGGCTGGAAATGGAGCATTCTGATTGGCTGAAAGGGTTAACTCAATGTCTGGTTGCCTTCATAAATAGAAACATAGAAAATGATGGCAGAAAAAGACCACAGGTCCATTTAATCTGCCAGGAGTTCCAAGTCTGCTCCAGGACCTATTGCCCATATGGTGTTATATCCCTCATGGTCCACCCCCCACTCCCCTCCCTACTGCTTCCAACTTGAGCAACCACAAAACCCTTCACTCTGTCCCAGCCATACTTGAAACCATTTATGATCTTGGTGCCCACCACCTCCTCTGGCTGGCTAGTCCATGGTTCCACCACCCTTTCCGTAAATAGGACATCCTTACATTCCTCTTGAACCTCTCCCCTCCAGTTTCCACTTGTGACCTTGGGTTCTTGATGCTCTACTCATGCTAAATAGTTCCTTGCAGTTCACTTTGTTTATTCCTTTCAGGAATTTGAAGGTCTCTGTCATATCCCCACTTTCCCACCTGGTCTCCAGTGACTAAATGTTCAATACCCTGAGACGATCTTCATAAGATCTGCCCTGTTAGCCCCGAATCATCTTGGTCAACTTGCATTGCACCATTTCCAGCCTGCCCCTCTCCTTCCTTAGGTGAGAACTCCAAAACTGAGCACAATATTCCAAGTGTGACCTCATTAGGGACCTGTATAGAGGTAGTAATACCTCTTTTCCCTGCTGTCAATACCTGTTCCCATACACCTCAGCATTCTATTAGCCTTACTATGGACCTTGTTACACTGGCATGATTATTTGAGGGTGTCATTAATGATGACTCCCAGGACCCTTTCCTCTGCTGTAGTGCTCAGTTTCACCCCTCGCATTCAGTACTCTGTTCTAAGTGCATAACTTAGCACTTTTTGGCACTGAATGTCAACTGCCAAACCTTAAACCACCTCTCTAGCTTTTGTAGATCCCTCTGCATCTCCCTGACCCCTTAATCACTATCAACCCTACTGGAGAGCTTGTTGTCATCTGGGAATAGATACAGCTTGCCCTGGATGTCCTCTCCAGTGCCCAGTGCTTAAATTGAAAACATTTAGATGGGGGAACTCTTATTTCTAGGTGGCAGAACTATCATTTCTAGGTGCTGGAACTCTCCTATAGTCACTGGAGAAAGATGATAGAGATGGTGGAACTGTGATACAGTTTCTTAAGACATAGTGGAACTGAGTTCCCATTGGGTCTTCCCCAATGTAACCCCTGCCAATGTCACCGATGAACATATTGAATATACAATAGAACAATTAAAACAAAAATTAGCTATAAAAGTATAATAAAAAAAGAAAACATTTTAGTTCAATAATAGCATTAAAGCACTCCAGGTGTTTGATTATCTTCTTTAATCTAACCCTTTGGGCATAGGTCCCCTTGGCTGCACCTCATACCTGATGACTCCCTAGGGCTAGATTAACTGATGGTAAGCCAAACTATGCCCATACCTTAATGCATAGGGCTCAATCCACATAGGTAGCTGGGATATACTCAAAACAAGTATATCCTGGCCAGCATCTTCAGCCTCCAGCATCTGTGCTGTGCTAATGCAGAGCAACTCATTGTGGCAAGGGCATAGGGGTTGGCAGGGCAAGTCTAGACCATGGGCATCCAATCTGAAGCCCATGCTTGTCCCCTAATGGAACCCTACTTTTAACAGTGGCAAGGACTACCAGGATTTTTCAGTCCTTCGGGACTGCTGTATCTCCACCAGACAAGTGTATGTGATGCATTCATTCTGGCCAGTGCTGGTGATGTCTGCAGTTCTAGGGCTGGAGACTAGAGAAGGGCAGATCAGGCCCAGAATCTGTATATGTGTCCAGGCCGAAGTAGTGTTTAGCTGCTAATGCAGCTCCAATGGCTGCATAGCTTCCCCCACTGGCTCTCTGCACCATAAAGACTACTGACAGAATTAAATCCATGCCTGTTCAGCCCCTCCCTGTTTCGTCCTGTCCCACCTGCCCATGCAGACATGCACATGGACAGGGATTGGGTATGGAGAGGGGTATGCCTCCTCTGTTGTGGATACTGTTGGGTGCCCCAGTGATGTACATACTTCACATAGTGGGCACTCTATGGCTTTTTATGGTCCCCGTCCATGTGAATGGGATGGGAACCTGCTCCGGATTTTGCTGTTAATTAGTAGAAAATGAGAAAACAGACACTTTGAGACTAACTCTTTACAATGTGAAAACATATTGGTGAAGAAAAGCTAGTCTTGAATCGTCAATTTCCATTTTTTAGCTACAGTATTTTGTTATATTCTTACTAATTGCTTTTGCATTACTTTAAGTTGTATTTTACACAACATTTGCTGGATGAAGATTACACTCATAATGTGAAGAAGTGATTACACAAGCTGAAATCACTTACTTTTCTTTTCTGCATCTTTTTTTTTTTCAGGCATTTTGAGTTGAGTGCAATACTGACATAAACAATGGAGGAGAAAAAAAAAATATTTTTCACAATTAGCAAGGTGCCCCAGATACAATTCCAGAGCCAGTCAACAACATTCAAAAAACTGAGATGCAGTGCCCACTCAAATTCTTTGATAACTGCAGCACAAAGTTTATTCAAAACACAAATGAAATAATATCATTATAAAATGGCAAGAAAAGATCCTTGGCTCTGATTGATCAGTGCCTACCTTCAGTTGTCATGTTATCCCAGCACGGCATCACTGAATGAAGGCCAAGCACACGTACGATCACATGTAAAACAAGACAAACTGCTACGCCTGTCATGTCCAAGTTGTCCACAGTTGGCATGTCTGCTTTAAATGTTGTTAGGACTGCACATGACAAACATTGAAACCCATAAATTCCTCCATCCCACTATGGCAATACCATACAAAATCCATTAAAAAGATCTTTTCACATTCCCCTAACAAATACACCCACTCCTTCATTGTGTTTGCCTAATTTAATCCTCCCAAAATCTGAAATTGAAACCGTCACAGTGATCAGCTTCACAGTCCCCAGCTCATCAGCATAAACATGGACAGTCCATATGCTTTTGGAAAAGCACACCATTCAACCCTGTTTGACGTACAAGTCAGCAGCTTCAACTTTCACCATTGGTCCCACTGGCCACATAAAAACATAGAACTCCAGAATTGCAGTGCCATATAATTACTGAGAGGAGAGGCTGTTGAGTCAATAAAGAGAGAGAGACTGACTGACTCAGTAGTGAGAGAGAGAACAAGAGAGATAATGACAGCACCGCGTGGGGGGAGCAGGTAGCAGCAGTACCACCTACTGGGCAAAACATACTTTTGTTAAATGTATATTAGCCCATTCAGAAATCAAGTAAAAATGTATTTAAAATTTTTTTTTTGTTACAAGTAAGTTATTTTATAATCGCAATAATGCACTCCAGGGCATGGGTCATGTGGATAATGTCACTTCGCGCGTGCTGGAATTATTCAGTCTATGACTTTGTACCCAACCACTCAAGGCATGACATTATCCTAGTATGACACACGCACTGTTTTGCATTACTACTTTATTACATACTATCTGTGCAAAACGCAAAGGATGGAAAGGATGCCCCGATTCATCTTGTGAGGATGTCCTTTTCAGCATCTGTTTTTTTTGCATGGATGGTTGTAATTATATTTTTTACCCATGCTTTAAATAAACTTTATGCTGAGTTTATGAGAGATTTTGGGCATGTGCTGTGCCTTTGTATTTTGATCTGAGTACTGACACATTTGAGTTGTTTCCTGAGTTGTACTCTTCTTTGAATGCAGACCACTTGTTTGCCCAATGAAACAAAACTGAATACAAGACTAATTACCTTTATTCTAGGCTTTAAATTGTTTATACAGACATGTAAAATGGCAAAAGGAATGCCATGAGAATAATAATAATTGTTAATTGGCTGCTAAAAATACAGCAACAAATAATGGCCGCAGAATGTAATTATTAATATTATAATTAACAAAACTGACAACAGGGATTCAGTTTAGCCGCTGTCATTCTACAGCTCACTCAGTAACATACCGACAAGGAAGCTTTTAAAACTAATTATCAGAAGAATCAAAAAGGGTTGTAACATAAGACTCAAAGCATGTGGACTAGATTATATTTTATGTAAATGGGAAGAATGTGGTTTCCAATAGGAAAGCAGGCTCTCTTTTATTGTAATCGCACCTTTCTGGGACTGTGTGGGATGTTCCAATTCCCCAAACAACCAGGATATGTCTGTGGAGCTACCGACAGGTTACCGCTGATGTGATTATGTAAGACCTAGCAGGATTCCATTAGAAATCGAGCTGGCTCATCGCTGCAGCAGTAGGGCTGCTGCTTGTGAAGCCAGTCTCCCAAGTTTTGGAATGAGCCAGAGTCACTGGAGGGTCAGCAGAGTGAGAGGGATTAAGCACCCCAGTGGATGCTTGCCATCTTTGGGGGAGGGCAATTGGTCCATCTACTGTGTGAGCACTTCCTGTGCATGGGAAAAGCAGCATACGCAGATGACAAAGGGAGGCTGAGTTGGCAGTCTCTGCATCTGTGCATGTGCAGTGTATGCTTGGCAGCATACAACCATGCTGCTGACTCTGGGGAGGAAAATTGGGGGAAAATGTCAGCCAGGAGTGGGCTGATGCCTGCACCTCACATGCCCTCAAATGTGTCTATGTCTTCTGTTGGCACCCTTTGCCAACTGTGTGGGAGGCCTTTTGGCACCATGCATTTCTGTTTAAAGTTGAACCAGCATCATATTCTGTGGTGATTTGCATATGCAGCCCATGATGCTTTGCATTGTGGAGGCATGTGTGATTTTGTATTTCTTTGAAACTTGGCTTCCCAGCCAAATGCCCTTTGGGGTAACCATTGCCTCAGTGCTTGCGCACAGAGGTTCTTTGTCTTATATACACATATATATATGTGTGTGTATGTATATATATATATATATATATATATATATATATATATAAAACACATCATGTGACCTAATGACACCACATTAAATATCTGTTTTCATTGAATAAATTTCATAGTTCACTTTTAAAAAGGCCAACACCCATTTTTTATTAATTCCCTATAAAAGTGTCTAAACATGCACAATAAATATTTTGTAGCGACTAATTAAATACATACAACCAACATCAGTAAAAATCATGTTATTAGAGCATTTCAAAAAAGTTTTTAGACATAAAAAATTGGGGTAAGAAAAAAGGGAGTATAAATAGATGAGGGAAGGGGTGGGAAAGAGAGAAGAATTAAAACAACAAGGAAACAAAAACATTGAAAGACAGAACAGAAAGGGAGGGTGTGGAAGGAGGGGAACACGGGATATTTAATGATAAGCTGTCACAAATATTGTGAACCATCTATTGCTTGTTGAAAAAATATTTATTAAAGTCACTTTTTGCAAGATATTAAATATATAAACACTTAATAATAACAGTTGATCAACTACTCCAGATATTTACAGAATCTTAAATTACTAAAAAACAACAGTAAAGCATCCTTCAGTATAGTAGAAAAAGGCCAATTTTTTTTAATTCTTTAAGTAGGGGTGCACATCCAAAAGACTGTTTAGACCGGGTTTCTTATGTGCTTTTAAGTACAAAATCCAATAGTTCTCTTTCATTAGAACTAGATTATCAAAGCTACACCCTCTGGGGTTTCTACTCACTTTATCAATCACTACAAATGAAAATTCATGTGATTCTCTATCTTCTGCTTGCATAATGTGTACTACTATAGCATATAGGGGATCATTTGTTTTTATATTTGTTCTACTTTTGGCCCCTTGCCCACTGCCGGTGTTTCTGCCCTAGTCATGGCATCCCTGTGGCTTCCACCTCCTGCTAACCCCCCGTGCTCCCCCAGTTACCCCTGGCTTACCCCAAGGGGGTGGAGTCACGGCACTGTGGAGGCTCTGGTACTGCGAAACCGATATCTGTTGGGAGAGCTTGGGGCCAGGAGGCTAATCGAAGCCCAGAGGCAGGACTTCATCTAGGTGGCAGGCATGGAGGATTTTGTCCCCTGTAAGCTGGGGTGGAGACGTGCAATGATGCTGGTGTCTGTCCCACCCCAGAGATACTCGACCTTGTGTCGGTCCACGGCGACGAACCCAGCCTCCATCAGGTGTCGCTCCTGTGTTGAGCACATAGCTCCCTTCCCCCCGGAGAAGGAGAGCAGTCCTAGGGATGCTCAATCTTTCTCCCCCTGGCTGGCCCCTCTGATGACCTGGATCCATTCCCGAACCCGGGTCACCGGCATCTCAAGCGGAAATCCAACCTCTGCGCCCTTGTGTATTGACTAACTTATTGTTGCTTTCTGGGGATGTGGAGTTAAATCCTGGATTCAGCCTTTGAAAATAACTTGGACTGCTTCATGCCTGTAAAAGGGAGGGCTGAAGATAGTTCATATGAATGCGAGAAGCATAGCCACAAAAATGCACAAGATTGAGGCCTGGGTGAATTATTATATCCCTGACGTCTTGGCTATTTCTGAAACTTGGCCTCGGCCCACAATCCTTGATTCTGATATAACACTCCCAGGGCACTATATTCACAGAAAAGATAGAACCAATGGTAAAGGGGGTAGTCATGTTCTATATAAGAGACATGTTTACAACTGAGGCCCTTCCACAACCTGATGGAAAATCAGACGTCTTTTGAATATCTTGCTATTATACTTAATATAGGGCCCTCAGAAAAACTACCCATCTACTGTATTTACAACCCCCAAAAAAACAGTAAACAGGGTTTTCAAGATTTTTCAGACTTAATATCACACAGTATCCAAGGAAAACTATAGCAGTGGGAGATGTTCATTTAAATTGGGACAGTGACAATAATCTTCTATTTAAGACTACTTTAATGAATTCAGGGCTACAGCAGTTAATTACACCCCCTACCTGACTTAATCTTAAAACCAACAAGCACTCGTTGCTTGACTGGTTTTTGCCCAATAGAAATGACCATATCATATCTAGTGACCTGACTTCAGATTCCATCAGTGACCATCACCCAGTTTTCGGGATATGGAAGGGTGGAAGAATTTCTAAACCTCCATCTAGATATTTTGATGTTACTCCAAACTGGATGTTCCCAGCTTTCTTATTGCTCTCTCAGAAACTGACTGTCTTATTAAATCTTATACCTGATGTAGACTGTGCCCTAGATTTTTTTATCACTACCCTTACGGAAGTTGTAAATTTGTTCCTTTAGTTAAAAGGACAGTTAGTGGAAGGGAGACTAAGCGGTTTGATAGAAATTTAATTAAACTAATGAGGGAAAGAGACACCGCCTGGAGAAAGTATAGGAAAAGTGGGACATCCGTTGATTTAAATGCTTATCAGTTAAGTCGGAATTTGTGTAAAAAGGAAGTTAAGTTAGCTAAAATGCATTGCTTTCTGAAACAGCAACAGACCAATCTTTTCAACCCCAAAAAGTTCTGGAGCTCAGTCAAATCTTTATCTACTCCCCCCAGTGATAGAGCCCCCGTATGCTAAAAAAAGGTGACTCGCTAATAGACTCTGCCCTTATTGCTGAGGAATTAAATTCCCAATTCGCTTATCTGGATTAATACCGCAGGGACCTGTTAGACCATACTAATCACAGTGCATTACAAGATCAAACTAACTGCTGTACTGAACCTAACCTGAACTGGCAGAAATTCTAACTGAAAACTGTTAGGAGTTCTGAGGTGTTCAGACTCCTAACTAGCCTGAAGTCCGACAAAGCTCCTGGCTGTGATAAGCTATCGCCCCAAATCCTGGCTCTTGCTGCTTCCCAACTTGCATACCTGATTAGTCTTATTTTTAATTTATTCATTCAAACATGCCAGATACCAAATTTATGGAAAAAAATCATACATTGCCCCAATCTTTAAATCTGGGTCACAAACTGAATTCCATAATTATTGCTCTATCTCAATTTTATCTGCTTTATCAAAACTTCAAGAAAAACTGGTATGCAAACAGTTTAGTGATTATATCAAGACCCATAACTTGATCTCCCCTAACCAACATGACTTTGGGGGGGACCCTATACTGAGACTGCCTTGATTGGGTTCACAGACACTCTTCAGGGCCACCAAGAGATGATAATTTAACAGGGGCAGTGTTTGTGGACCTAACCAAGGCATTTGACCTTGTTGATCATACAGTTTTACTGGATCAACTATCTGGATTGGGGGTGGGAGGTCCTGCCTTGTCTTGGTTCAGAGACTATCTTACTAATAGGCTGCAGTGTGCTAAGTTAAACAGAATATGTTCATCTTATCAAGAGGTCCAGTGTGGGGTCCCTCAGGGATCCATACTGGGCCCCCTACTTTTTTCACTGTTCATGGACCCTGTGGTAAAAATGGTGGAGCATTGTGATCTGTTATTATTATATGCAGATTATGCAGTTTTATTCACTCATGATTCTAATGTCACTGTTATTAAGCTATTATTGAGCACTGAATTTAACAATATGCAGTCCTGGCTTTCTCAAAACAATCTAGTGTTGAATAAGCTAAAGACCAAATCCATGATATCTAGTTCAGAACCTAATTAAAAAAAAAATCTGGTAATTCTGCTGTTAGCATGCTGGGAGATGGGGTTATAGAAGTTGTTAAATCATTTAAATATCTAGGTGTGTATCTAGATCCATCATTAAGATGTAATATACACATAGATAAGGTTACTGCCAAGTTACATTCTAAAATTGATACTTTTTATCGGCTTTCTAAATTTCTGACCAAAGATTCTTGTAAAACTATTGGACAATATTGTTTGTTACAGGTCTTAAATTACACTTCTTTAATTACCGATGCCTCATCTTCTTAATTTCCCGGAAGGAAACATTGTTATATGAATTAGAAAGTTTGGACTAATGGTACCTTCCCAGACACATCATTGTAATATTTTGACTAGCCTTGAATGGCTATCCATTCAAAATACTTATAAATTGTCTATGTCATGTTTTATGTTTAAAATACTACATACAGGTTATTCCAACATCACTTTGAGCCCTTTTGGATACATATAGTTCCTCATACAGTTCATGGTAATCTACTAAGACCCAAATGACCCTTCCATTGGTCTGTAAAAACTCTGGGAAAAGGTGCTTCGCTTATTGCACTGCAACAGTGTGGAACCCTTTACCTGATGAAGTATAGTCTTCTTTATCACTCACCACTTTCTCCATTGCTGCTTCCATTCATTTAAAAAAAATGAATGTTTGCTCTTGTGTAAAATGATGTAAACTGTTTATTGTATTTAATGGTTGATTAATGTATTCTACATCATTAGTTTGTCTGTTAAACCTACTGATTTCAGGTCATGCTTGAAAATGGGGTCTTGTATCTCAGTGTACCTACCTGCAATTACAAATAAATGAAATGAAATCCTTGACCCTCACGCCATCCAGTAAGAGACCCAATATGGCATGTGGCATTGTCAGCAGAGCATCTATGGTAAATGATTCCACTGGGGTCTGCCAATCTCCCTCTAAAATACTACCAGCTTGCAGTAGGACCACAATATGTGCATGTGGTATGCTTTAGTCTCTGTGCATTACCTCCAGCAGTTTTCTGATTGATTAGTTACCCACTTTCCTTGTATAACGGGGTATAAATGCATCGAGGCCTGATTTTCCAGCTGTGTTATTGCAATAATGACAAGCTGGTTGTTTTAAAGGCTGACTGGAAAGCCAAGGACCATTCCTGTGTTATTAATGTGACATTGTGATCCCCCCTCACTTATTGTTTAATATCGAGAGTATGGTCCTCATTCTGATATCGGAATGTCTTATAGAGATCTGAAATTTGTCCCTTGTGTATTACCCCCACAATATGGCCTCCATCATTTCCAATAGGTGGCCAACATGTGATAGTGCTTGCTGTTGTTTGCTCTGTGTTTGGATAGAAGCCCTAGTCTGGAGGTATCTAAAGTGATCTGTGTTGTTAAGGTCTTACTCAGAAACTGGATTGGGGAGCAAAGACCCCAGCAGACTCGACACTTGTATTCTGGCTCCATTGCCAATGGTGGAAACTTGGGATCCCACATCATCCATTTAAATTGCCACAGATGGGGTTCTATTTTCAGTTGATCCATGTGTAGTATCCAATCATCAGGGTATTTTGAACCAATGTCAGAGAGTAATCTTTTGAATTTTGTATCTACTGCTCTGGCTCCCAGGGAGCTCCTCCTCCTCCTTCTTCTACCTGCTTTATTGTTTTCTAGGTCAGTTTGTATGTGGGGAATGACCAGAGTAGTACAGCATGAACATCTACTGCAAAATAATATAATTCAAGGTCTAGGAGAGACAATCCCCCCAATAGATTCCCTTGTTGCAGTAGTTTGTACCATATGCAGGGTCTTCTGCTCACTCACACGTATCTGGAGAAGGATTTTTGCCGGGATACAAATTGCTTTTTGGGGATTAGAACTCGGATGCATTGAAAAAGATTCAGATAACAGGGGAGGATATTCATTATTATACAATGGCAAGAAAAAATCCTCACTTCTAATTGGTCAGACTGCCCTAGACACAGTGATGTTATCTGACAATAGCATTACTGTATCTAGGGCAGGCACAGAAATGACCACATGACAATGTCCAGAATTACTCCCTTCTTATCTGCACACAGAATCCGAACATTACTGGACACTGAAGCTTTCATGGCTTAACACCCCCCAAATATCAATTTCAAATCTCAGTCCAACAGTCACAGGAAATAGCACAGTTCCACATAGAAAATCAATTTAATTTCATGACAGGCTTTATTCCCTGAACCAAGTGGCTTGAGTGAGCTGTGCAGACCATAACTCCTGGTCAGGTGGTTCATTGAAGCCACTTGTTTTGGGGAGATAATGCAATGTACTTTCTATTCTGATATTAACCGTGCCACACAGTCTACATCTGTGCAATACTCCTCCTGTACTCACAGCTGAAAGTAACTGAAAACAAACCAAAGCCGTCACACCTTGGGTCCAAAATCATGTCATCGCACACATGCTACACAGTCATTGAGTGGCTCTGCCACCAGAAAAGAAACTGTAATCATTTAAACAATGAAAAAAAAAACTTGAAATACAGCTCCTTTTCACAGGCAGGCAAACAACCCTTGGGGGTGACATCAAAGATCACAACATAAAGACACACCAGTGAAACAGGAAAAAACATGGCAGACTGGGCAGACACAATGATTCAGATAGCAGGGCAGAAAAATACATTGGATTTCTTTTTATAAACATACTCCTCCACACACAAAAATCAAACAAAAATGCACAAAAATTTTATCTTTTTTATTTTTTTTCTGCTTTATTAACAAATGAGCCATTGTATAGTAGTAATAAGGCACTCCAGGATGTGTGTTCTTGTATAATAATGTCACTTCTCGGGTGTTGAAACTACCAGAGGCATGATGTTATTACACAATAACACACCTCTGTCATGCCTTATTGCTTAATTAATGAATCAGTTCTTGAACAGAGGGGAAAGTTCACTAGTACCCATCTGTTCTGGTCTTCCTGGACCATTTATGTTGAAGGAGTAATGTCAGCTTCATAAAGTTTGGAGAGGTCATTTGTTACCTGGACGCCCAGGTACTTCATCTTGGTAGCCTGCCATTTCAAGGATAAATGTTTTTGTAGTTGTTGGGGTAGGGTTGTAATTAAATTTGAGCACTTCAGCTTTTGTTTTATTTAGGACGTAATCTGTGTGCATCCCAAAGTGTTCCAAGCCACTCTAGACCTCCCTTATTGATTCCTTTAGATTTGCTAGGTATAAGAGTACTTCATCTGTGTACAGAGTGATCTTTTGGGTGGTGGCCCCCCATATCTATTCCCTGTATCTTGGGGTTGGTTCATATCCATTTAGCCACAGGTTCATTGTATAGGGTGAACAAAAGGGGTGAGAGGGGGTAGCCCTTCTGCATGCCCTGGTACAAGTTGAATCTTAAGGATATACCACCATCTGTATGGATATAGACTTGAGGGGAGGACTATAGGGCCTTAACCCCCACCCGATGAATTGTCTGGGGACCCCAAACTGTGCAAAGACCATGAATAAGAATTGCCATACTACCTTATCAGAGGCTTTTTCAGCATCAAGATTCATAACACAAAGCTGGCATTTTTTGTCGTGTTAATGGTCTATGACATTTATCATTCGGTGGACATTATCTGGTGCTTGTCTTCCCATTATAAAGCCTGTCTAGTCCATGTCTAGGATACTGGGCAGGACAGTTCATACGATTGGCTAATATGACCATGAACAGTTTGTGTAGTGAGATGGAGCAGCAGTCATTAAATTGGGTGAGGTCCTTCGCTTCCTTAGGTATCAATGAAATGGGGGCACAATTGCAAGTGGGTTACACGACTTCCCCTTCCCCTTACCTCATTGAATACCCATTTGAACAAGGGCGTAGCTTCGTCTCAGAAGCATTCATAAAATTTGCTGCTGTAACTATCAGGTCCGGGGCATTTGTTAGTTTTTAAGTTTCTTAATGGACTCATTTTTTTTCTGGGTCCGTGATCAGGGCTGACAGTGTGGTGTACTGTTCTTGTATCAGTTTGAGCAGTTCTAGGGAGTTTAAAAAGGTTCTCTTACTCTGCTTCTGGCTGTGGGCTGTACAGTTTTATAACAGACTATCATGGCTTTTGACATCTGTTTAGACTTCATCATCATGTGTCCCATGAGTGGATGGTGTATTCTTGGTATGGCTGCCATTTTGGCTGCTGCTTCAGCCTAAAGGCCATTAGTTCTGTGACCAGTGCTTGTCCCTCATAGTACCTTTGTTTGAGGTACAGGAGTGCCTTTTCTGTCTCAACTTTCTGTCAATCTTGTATTTTGGTCCAAATCTGTTTTATGTCTTGGTCTCTATTGGCTTCCCACTTTTCATTTTGTGCCTTCTCCAGATCCCTTAGTTTCTGAGTTAACGTTACAAGTTTTTTCTCGAGTTTCCTTTTCCTGTGGGTAACTTCAGAGATAAGCTTTCCACAGTGTATCATCTTAGTGGTGTCCCAAAGTATCTGTGGGGAAACCTCATGCCCACTATTCTCCCGTATCACCTTAAGCAGATCCTCCCTCAGACCGGCAAGTAGCGTTGAATCCCAGAGGAGGGAGACATTTAATCTCCAGTGTGTCTTCTCTCTGAGGGGGTATATAGATCCACCTCCAGGAAGACTGGCTTTTGGCCCAAAAAGGTTGAGGTTCCCACCCTCATGGATTCATTTCTAGAAGAGTCTTTTTTCAGTGTCATAAAGGTATCTAGTTTAGAGTAGATCTTGAAACTAGGGGAGTAGCAGGTTTTATCCCTAGCCAGGGGGTATATCAACCTGCAGCTGTCCCCTATCCCCGAGCTGTTGCATTCATCTCTAGAATCTGGGATGTGGTGTCCAGTGATCTATTGAAGATCAAATTACAGTCTCTCTCCATGATTACCAGGCCCTTTGCCTTCTCTGCTACCAACTTTAATAGTTTGGTATAGAATTCATATGGGGATACTGGAGGGGTATACATGTTCACCAGTGTGACTGGGGTGTCTTGGATCTCCCCAATGACAATTATGTACCTATACCCCCTCATCAGCTATGACTTTGTTCTCTTCAAATGGTATGGTGTTTGCTATCAGGGTAAGCATGCCTCTTTTTTCCCTTTTTCCAGTGACAAGTGGTAAACCTTGGAAAATCCCTGCATCTGAAACTTTTGGGCTTCCTGGGGGATCAGGAGCATCCCATGAATAAAAGCAATTTCCCTTTTCTCTCTTTTTAAAAATGTATCTATTTATGTTTAACGGGACAATTTATTCTATTAAGGCTGTGAATTAAAACCTTTGTTTAGACCCCCCTTTATGATTCGTGATGTTTTGATTGTTCCATGGTAGAGTAACTAAAATATGTAATCCTGCATGCTGTATAAGATGTCTGCAACCTGATGTACAGTACTTGCACCCTGAACAATGAACAGGGGAGCCAACTTTTATGAACCTTTGTGGGTGCTCACTGCCAGTAGGTCGTATTTTTCCTATGGCCAGGTTCCCTGGTAATCCTTTTTTTGCAAGCTGCCCACAAAACATTCAGGGTGTTTAAGTCAACTTTGTAGATGCTTGAGCATCCCAGCTCCCATAGAGTCAGCATCTGTGACCATAAACCAGCAAGCATATAATATCAACAGAAACAATAAAGCATTTTTGATAACCCTTTGACTACTGGGCTAATCTTTTTATTGGGGACTGCCCTGGTGCAACATGCACTCCACAGTGTGCTCTCGAGGATGGAGCTGATAGTCTCCTAGGTGCCACCCAACAATAGCAAACTGTGCTTACAAAACCAAAAAATGATGGGCACAGACCAGTAATTTAGATTTAAATGTTTTATTACACCAGAAAACTAAACCAGACTGGTGCTCCTCTGCTTTGAGGTGCCCCGCCTCTTCCTTAGGGAGCTGCCGTGGTACAGCCTTGAGTTGGCAATCCCATTTTAGATTTGTCGTGGTGTAACCTTTACCTATATCAGTTTTTTAGAAAATGGTCTTCACAAAATTTTGAGCTGTCATTGACTGAGAGCCCCCCTGTTCCCATACATTTATTTTCTAACAATGCTCAGTAAGAAACGAGTGCCAGCTGGTACTGCCACGTTCAATTTTAAAACTCACTTGGAAGTTATTCTTTCCTGCTTGCATAGTGGAGCCCCCTCACTCAATTCTCTCAATGGAGCAGTTCAACTTAAAACTAAATCTGTCATAAACACACTGTGAAACAAAAGGTAACAGTGAAAGTGACCTTATAGCAATTTATTTCCCACTAGCTTAGTGAGTGAGCCCCCCTGCCTCCACCATGAAAGAGAAAGTAAGTCACCTTATTAGTAAGAAATGTCTTGCACTCCACTGTACAGTCCTGACTGCAATCTCATTCACACTTCATTGAAATTGTTTAATTAACTAAATAAAAATGGAGCACAGGTGGGTATATGTGTGTGTGTGTGTGTGTGTGGTGAGGATGACGATGGTGGGCCCGATTCTAGAAGGGTGGCGCAAGTTGCCGCCAAACACAACTTGTACCACCCACAACTGTGACATTGACCGTGCGCCCTATTCTAGAAGGGTCAGGGTCATCGCAACTAAGTCCTGCGGCTTGCAACATGGCTGTGGCACGCCAACCGCGGGCGCACCTGGCAGCAGCATGTTGCAGCCGCAATGCAGGTCAGAAGTGCCCTCCATGCCCAGCAAGCCACAGGTGCCTGCAGGGCTGCCTACACTCCCAGCTCCTGAAGTGTTCAGATGGAGCCCCGTAGGGCTGCCCACACCCTCATCCCCGCGAAATGTTCAGATGGAGCCCCACAGGGCTGTCCACACCCCATCCCCTGAATCCCTCTTTGCAAAGTGCCCTACAGGGTGGTGCAGTCAACCCCCTCATCTGTGCCCCGAGTCACCAGCCACAAATGTGGCATATACCCAGTGAAGTCCTGGCAGTCTAGTGGCCCCCCACCCAGCTATGCCAGTCCACCAAGCACCCACCACCCATTTCTGAGCGTGTCTTTACAGTAAGAGCTTCTACAGAACTCAGTTGGTAGCTGGCCATGGAGGTGAGAGGTGGGCTGTGCCAGTCGCTGGCTGGGGACAGCTGGGTGGACTGGCATGGCTGGGTTGGGGGCCACTAGACTACTAGGGCTTCGCTGGGTATATGCTGCATTTGTGGCTGGCGACTTGGGGTTGGGGCACGGATGGGGGGTTGACAGCGCAATCCTGCAGGGCATATCTAGGATGGATTCAGGGGGCAGTTGGTGTGGCCAGCCCTGCGGGGCAATTAATGTAGGAATCGGGGGCAGTTGGTGTGGCCAGCCCTACAAGGCAATTAATGTAGGAATCAGGGGCAGTTGGTGTGGCCAGCCCTGTGGTGCAATTAATGTAGGAATCAGGGGCAGTTGGTGTGGGCAGCCCTGCGGTGCAATTAATGTAGGATTTTGGGGGAAGGGGGAGCAGCCCTGCGGGGCACCCACAGGGATATGCTGGGCATGGGGGAAGGAAAACAGTGTAGTGACTGCTGGACTGCTGATGGGTCTACAGGAGCCCCAGGGGGCATCTTTAAGTTATTCCAGCTAAAAGCCTAGCCACCTGTGCATGTGTCTGAATGTGGACAATTCCCAGTCTGCCTTGAAGAACTATGGTATATGATGTCCAAAAGTCAAAGAATTCCAGGCACTCAGATGGAGTAACAGATGCTGCTGAAACAAACAATTGCTGTGCTGTAAATGTTGAATAGGCACTAGCACTGGCTATGCTGCAACAATCCAAAGTCAACAGTCCAGTTACGGCAACTGTGCAGCACAAATCCAAAGAGGAAAACTCGGAAAGAGTTGAAGCACTGGGGCTTTAGGCATCAGCTGACAAGTGATTTTTGTTTGCAACTGGATAGTATTTTGCACTCAGAACTTTAGATTTGACTGCAGATTTGCTGTAACCTGGACTGCTGACTTCGGATTGTTGTAACGCAGCCAGTGCTATTGCCTGTTAAACATGTTCCTCACATTTGTTTGTTTCAGATGTATATGTTACTCCATTTGAATGTTTGGTATTCTTTGACTTTTGTTCTTGTTTGCAAGGCTGGCCACCCCATTTTACTGAGCACTAGCCCAGCATTGGGAATTTTTCAAAGACTCCTGCCAGAATGTGCAGTATATGATGCCCTCCAACCCCATATCACACATCAGCAGCAGTACCACTCAATCCAGTGCTGCTGCTCAGTTATCACGTAAGGAAGGCAACAGTGAGTCTGGGACTAGCCTGGACACTGTGGTTATCTTGTCACCAGATGAAAATTACAGTTATTCATTGGAGTATTGGGCATGGTTGTGGCAGGGCAAGGTAAATGAGTAAAAATGTATTTGTTCCACAGCCTATTCTGCAGATCATCCCACCATACATATAATTTACAACACTAAATAGACAACAAATGACCTAACAACATTCTATGAATTACTACACAGTTTAAGGTACACCAATCCTGCAGTTCTACAAGTGCAGAACAGTAGCACAACCACCAAAGCAGTTTATGGAGAGTACTAGTGAGGGGGATATAGAAGTGGAGCTGTCGGAGCAGGGTCTTGAGAGAGATGAGGAAGGAGATGGGGAGAAGCACATGAAGAGGAGGAGGAAGATGAGAAAGGACAGGGGAAGTAGATGACTTGTGCAAAAAGTATGAGAAGAGGAGAGGCAGGTGAAAGATGCAGGACAGGAGGAAGGACAATAGGTAGCAGATGCAGAAGAGGAGGATGAAGAACAAGAGGGTTTTAAAAGCCTGATGTCAGTTACACTTCTGTGTAGCAGTAATGATCAGTGTAGCACTGATGAGTAGATACCATCACAGGAGTAAATGATAAAATTAGAAAGAAATAATTTATGGGATCCACCTTGTAGCAGAATGGAAGTTGCCAATGGCGTACTTCTCTCACCCTTAGATAGATGGTACAGTATGTAGTGTTATATAACACGGTGTAACAAATGTGTAGCAGCTAGGATAGCCCAACTACTTTACATTTACTTGTTTTACAAATAGGGCAGTAGCCATATCCTGCAAATGCACTAGCGTGGTCAGATCTGCTTTATGCACATTTTGCAGCCCTTCCACAGCGATTAAGGTATAAGGCTCTCTTCATAAGGATCAAACATTGGCATCTCTTGCTAGAGAACTAATTACTAGAAAGCGACCACAGAAAACAGTACTTTTTGGGTATAAAAATAGTTCAAGATGTAGTGTTTACAGACTATGTACATTTTACATTGCAAGTGTGATAAAGGCACCCTAATATAACCTGATAACATGTATAGCCCGGAATGCAACTAAGAACCACTAAATGTTAAATTATTCTAATTGGATAACAAATTCATGGACATTAAACTGCAGTTCTGCAGCCTGCAGTAATCCTGATACACTAGTTAACCAGCAGTGTTAAAGAATACTGTATTTGATTGCGAGTTAAGAATAACAAATTAAGAACAACTGTGACTGATTAATAATTCAGTATCACCTGATCTGCAGGCTCTGCTTTTAATCTATCTGAACAAATGACACCAAATTATCAGACACTCTCTCTATATTTACACTTGATCGAGGCTTCCTGGCAGGAAGCCTACATGTTCCACCCTGGGAGATTGCATTTCAGATTTCATGGAAACGTAATCAATAATTAACGCAGAGAAATACTAATTTATTACTTTAATTATCACCTTGATTAGAATCAAACTGAAGCTGAATATGCAGAAACATCCCATTGCAATAACACATGCTAATGTAAGCTTTTTAGAAATGATGATTCATTGACTTGAGAGAGACTGCAAGAAAGAACACATGCTCCAGAGCCACACAGATCTGCACAATTTTTAGGAAACTTTATCTTTGCCAGCTGTTGTGTTTCTAGAACTACTGTATAGGGATAAATATCCATTCACAGAATTACCCCTGGAGAAGACCTGCCCAGAGATCAAGCTGAGTTTAAGGGGAACCAAAGTGCCCTCTGCTGAGAGAAGTAAGTCATTGAGTTCCCCTGATGTACAAATGGTTAAAGAAGGGGTGATCAGGTATTCACAGTGAGCTAGTGGTGGAAGTAATGCAATTAATCAATAGTCTTCTTTCATTCCTAAACTCATATGTTTATAATATGCATGATTTTCCTTATTACTGTAGTACCTATGGTTCTAGCCTCTGAGCTCTCTTTGGAGTTCTCCTTGTTACTATTTCAAATAAATCATAAGATATTACAGGGTGTTGGTAGTTCTGCCACAATGTAATGCCCAGAGGTGGTGTAAACAACCTCCTGCCTTCAGCCCTAGAAAGTGCAATTGTGGCAAAACTACCAACATCCTTGAGTGTCTCATTGCACTTACAAAATGGGAAGCAAGGCAATTAAAAAAAATACATTTATCAAGAAATCCATTCAAAATTAAAGGGAAACAGTATTGTAACACAACATAGATGTGCCCCTTAGGAGCTATAACATAATGTACTGACTTGACAATTTGAAATAAATATTCTGAAAGGTGGCACAGGGATTTATTTTATGTGATGCGTCTTCATTGCTGGGATTTTTTGTACCCCTTATTAGTGGCCTCACAATGCATGGCTGTTGATCGGTTCAGATGCAGTGTTTTCCCTGCCCATTTTATAAAACTAAACCACTGGAGCTGACCTTGGTATAACTTTGTTAGTGGCATTATATCATTATACAAAGCATGAAAAACAAAAGAGTCCATGGCTTCAAACAGAGCAATCCTTGAAAAACTGTAAAGGGAGTACATGCAAATATAGCTTGGAAAATGATTCAGGGTACAAAGTCAGTTTACCATTTTTCCAGTGATTTGCAGAATGCTGCTTTACTAATTCTGATTGGAGCGACCAGGCAACCATGTTCTAAGTTATAGAAACAGAAACATAGAATTTGATGGCGGATAAGGACCGCTTGGCCCACCTAGTCTGCCCATTTTCCTACCTAACAGATATGCTGCAGATCCTAGATAACCAACAGCTTACTTCCGCCTACCCCCCACTAGGACTGCCTTATGTCTGTCCCATGCATTCTTGAATTCCCCCACTGTTCTTGACTCCACAACCTCCTCAGGGCTGTTCCATGCATCCACAACCCTCCATGAAAAATACTTCCTCACACTACCTCTGAGCGTCCCCCTATCTTCAAATTGTGCCCACTTGTTTTACACATCTCTTTTCTGAAAGATGCTACTGTTGGACTTTGTTGATTCCTTGAGGTACTTTAAAGTTTCTATCATTTTCCCTCTCCTTCTTTCCTCAAGGGTATATATTAAGCTCCTTTAGTCTCTCTTTGTATGTCTTCTGGTACAGACCCTGTACCATTTTGGTTGCCCTCCTCTGGACAGTCTCCACTCTGTCTATGTCTTTGCAGAGATGGGGTCTCCAGAACTGCACACAGTACTCCAGATGGGGTCTCACCAACTGTCTGTACAGAGGGATAACAACTTCCTGTTTTCTACTACTGATGCCTCTCCCTATGGATCCCAGTATCCTCCCAGCCTTCCTTACTGCCTTCTCACATTGCTTGCCCACCTTTAGGTCATCTGATATAATTACCCCAAGGTCCCTTTCCATTTTTACTGTTGTCAATATCTCACCCCCCATTGTGCACTCTTCCGCTGGGTTTTTGTTTCCAAGGTGCATTGTCTTGCACTTCTTTGCATTGAATCTGAGCAGCCATACATTTAACCATTCCTCCAACCTTGCCAAGTCCCTTCTCATCCTTTCCACTCCATCTTGTATATCAACCCTGTTGCAGATCTTTGTGTCATCTGCAAAGAGACATACTTTTCCTTCCAGTTCCTCTGCAATGTCACTTATAAAGACATTAAAAAGGACTGGTCCCAGTACTGAATCCTGCGGTACCCCACTAGTAACCCTCTTTTTCTTCACTGTGGACTCCATTTACTACTACCCTTTGCTTCCTGTTGTCTAGCCAATTTTTTATCCAGGCTACCACCTTGGGACCCACTCAAGGCTGGCTAACTTGTGTATTAATCTTTTGTGTGGACTGTATCAAATGCCTTGCTAAAATCTAAGTAGGCCATGTCCACAGCCCCTCCCTGGTCTACTACTTTGGTCACCCAGTCAAAGAAATCTATTAGATTCATCTGGCATGACCTTCCCATTGTGAATTCATGCTGCTTTGGGTCCTGTGCCCCATTGGCCTCTAGGTACTCAACATTTTTTTCCTTCAGAAGTGATTCCATCATTTTCCCTATCACTGAGGTCAAACTAACTGGTCTGTAGTTTCCTGACTCTGTTCTGCTCCCACTTTTGTGAAGAGGAATCACATCGGCCATCCTCCAGTCCTCAGGTACCACCCCATCCTCCCATGATTTGTTAAAGAGAGTAGTCAGCGGTGTCACTAGTTCTACCCTTAGTTCTTTTAGAATTCTTGGGTGAATCCTATCAGACCCCATTGCTTTGTCCACCTTCAATTTTATTAGTTCTTTCAGAACCCTTTCTTCTGTAAATGGACTGGTATTGACCCCCGTCTTCAGAGTGTTTCTCTTGTTTAGTTTAGGTACCTTCCCCTCCACTTCCTTTATGAATACTGAGCAGAAATATTCTTTCAGTATCCCTGCTTTTTCACTGTCACCCTCTACTCACTTTCTCTCCCTTTTATTAAGCCTCAGTATCCCTCCTTTGATCTTTCTTCGCTCCCTAATGTACCTATAAAAGGTCTTATCCCCCTTTTTAATAGAGTTGGCTATCCTTTCCTTGGTTTGGGCCTTTGCTATTTTTGACTGCCTTCCCAACCTCTTTCTGCTTTAACTGGTAAAGTTCTCTGTCCTGCTCCTTCTGTGTTTCCTTATAGTTCCTGAATGCTATCCTTTTCTCCTTAACCTTCCCTGCCACCTCTTTTGAGAACCATAGTGGTTTTTTTCCTTCGTTGTGTTTTGTTGATTTGCTTTACACAAAGGCTTGTTGCCTCTGTGATGGCTGTTTTGATTGCCCCCCATTGTTCCTCCACTGCTCCTTCTTGCCTGTTTGCTAGTGCTTTTCTGAGGCACTCTCTCATTTTCCCAAAGTCAGCCCTCCTAAATTCCAATACTCTTGCTTTCGTATGCCTTGATTATATGGCTGTGTTTATCATGAACCACACTGTTTGGTGGTCGCTTGTTCCCAAATGGCTACCCACTTGTAAATCTGAGATTCTTTCTCTGTCCTCATTTGAGAGTACCAGGTCTAAGATTGCTCCCTCCAGAGTGGGTTCCAATACTAGCTGTCTGAGGCATGCCCCTTGTAGGGCATCAAGAATGACCCTGCTCTTGGATGTGCCTGCATAATATAATAAAAAGCATGTTTGCAATCAGGCATAGCTTGATTTGGGACAAGATTATGGAAATAACTGACATTCAGAACAAATGCAAAAACACTTATATTGACTTGCTGAAATTATTGTTCTTTGCCTTCCACATTAAAATGTGGGACTTAGAAATATATTTAGTCCCACAGAGAATGTAGCAGATGTAATAGACACCTCTATTTAGTGGTTATGGTTAAACAGTTTCTTTCAGACAGATGAAGTATGCATTGTTACTGTGTTGCCTCCTTTACAGAACATCACTTCTTCAAAACTGCTAAATCTTAAACTCTTTGTGGCTTATCAAAACAAACAGAATCACTGACTCAACAACACTGGGTGCCAAGGCTTCCCTAGGGCCAAAATGATAAACTCCGAGGTGGAGTAGAGTAATCACACAAACAGAGATAGCACACCAATTACTGAATACAGGACAGAACAGGTCTTCAGTCTTGAGAAAGTTTTAATGGGGTTAAAACCTATCACATCATGTATTTGTCACATTCACTTCCTAAATCAAGTCTGATTATTAGTCATACAGTATACCTGTGGTGTGGACATGAGTGCAAATAAATTCAATGAAAGAAGCAACTTTAAAATACTATAATTATTATATGGCTGTGCAAGATGTCTGTAGTTCATCTTAGCAGTTTTCTATTTTTTTTTATTTATACTTCCCCTCCCACCTCAGACTATGTATTAATGCTTCCTCTCTATTTGTGCTATCCTATCCTGCCTGATGCCTGTCAATGCAGTGGTCCATCCCTCCACAACTGAACCAGACCACTACCCCCACGGTGACACCATGTGGGTAACTACCCATGATCGGGCCAGACCACATGGCTCAGAGCAGCCCTGGAACCCTATATGTTTTACACACAGGGTGGGGGTGAGTTTGAAGAGTCAGAAATGTTGATGTGGGGTTGGGGGACAGCTTTCATTAGGCAGTATGGTATGATGATTTTCTCCTCCTGTTTGTCTTTGGATCCTACCCTCCACCCTGATGTAAGAGTATCTGTCCACTTGGTAGCACAAGCTGTGTGGATGGGGCTGATGTGTTTTGTGGTCAGCTGCAACATCATGCATCCCTCTGGCCACAGGTGGTGCTGTAGGAGCTTGCGGCCCAGCTTACCCATCCATAGCCTAAACACACTACCTTCACAGCATGTCCAAGGTTCCACTGGCCCAGGGCATGTGAGTTGTGTAGTCTTATATCTCCTGCATAGGATCATGATGCGCTCTGCTGTAGCCATGGCACCAGACTAGAGTATCTTAACAAATTTCACTCACTTAATGTGAAATTTTGCCTCAAGGTTGAAGTGTTTAACAATTTCAGCAACAGATTATCAATCAAGGTATAGCTAAAATAGAAGACAAAGAATGGAACCATGCTCTGTGGTGCTGGTTCAGGTGCCCCTAGAGGATTAGAAACCCTATGTAATCAACAGGCAGGTCAAAACAGTGTGCTGTCTCCTAGGATGCATGGAAAAAATACACAGTGCAAAAATGGGTCAAGTTCACTGAGCTCTGTATCTAGATTAAAGATATTAATGCATCTTTCTTCAGGCAGATAAAGGGCTAATTCTGAACCAAATCGCTACCTAGGGTTGCTAACCCTCCAGTGGCATTTAAACCAGCACCACTGAGCGCAATTCCATTCTTTGTTTTCCAGTTCATCTCTCAGCATAAGGAGCCAGCAGCCATGGGCAAGTGCAGCTATCACATGTTGAGGTTCTTACCTCTAGGATTTTTTACTCTTGCGATTCTCTATTAAAAAGGTTGTTTTTCATCACAGGCAATTGTAAGTAGCTGCTTTGTTTGGGTAACTTGCGTAATAAAAGTGATTAGTGCTAGTCAGGCATCAAGTAGCAATGAAGACCAGGAAGTGGCACATACTGGTTACCTTAGTAACACCACTGATTTGTCGGCAAGGAAACTGCAGGCTAAAAGCAGACTTAGCATTAACACAGCAGCACCTGAAACAACTGCTGAAATTAGTGACATTAAAGGGGAAGTCCCTATACCTTTTGTTCTGTTTCCCTGTGTAGTTTGTAGGTATGAACAATGATTGCCTCTATTGCACCCTCCTAATTTAATCAGAAATTAAATGTAAATGAAGGTACTTAAGTCTGGTGTGAAAATCTGCTTGACTCCATTGCAAAGGGCATGACCTGAGTCATGTAAGTCACCCTGGAATTTTATGATGTTTTAGTGCCAAAGCCTGTAGCAGTTATACTGTATTAATCAGTGCTGTTGCTGTCTTCTGCAGTCCCCAAGTTCTTATCTTATGCTGACCATGAAACCTTTCAAGGCATAGTAAGTGCCCTGCTGTTTGTTGTAGCTTAAAGTGTATCTGAGTTAAAAAAATGCTTTTGGAGAATACAGGGACTTCACAAGATGTAACAGAACTGAATGAGAGTATAATTTCTGCTGGCTTCTGCAGGTGTGCATTATCCACTCCCATGATGCCTTGCATTAGTGGGTTCATGACCTTTGCAGTGAAGTAGTAGTAGCTTAGCTTGATTGTTCAGTTGTTCAAACCATTACAAATTCAATAACTCATCATAAATTACAAACATACATATCCACCTGTAGAAATCATCAATATACTTATTAAGTTATAGTTCATATACAGTTGGTAAGAAATACATTCGTATTTCAACATATTTACATAAATCTTGACAATATCAGTCATTTAAATCCCATCACTTTTATCTAAAAATTGAGCTGAAGGGATATGAACAGACTAATTAAAAACCAAGAATAGTCTGCAGTTGATTACTTCCGACATAGTAAAGCAGTAAAAAGGAGGAGGAGAATCTTCTATGAGCCCTGAGCCCCAGAATGAACTTCAATACCCCGTCACACTCCATTCTTGTCCCAACACTCCCAAACTTCACATCAAATTTGGATAGTACTATGACGCATACTGCATTCAGTGTTAAGAGAGTCTATCCACAAGGCCTTCCAACTATACCATCACTGCCTGGCCAACTTAAACCCACTTACTGGTATGACACTTTTAGTATATGCTGCTGCTGGCCCTAATGTGCCTAGTATATAAATGTGACACAATCTAGGAATCACATATCAACTAGCATCACCTAACCAGTCTTGAAACTACTTACTAGTAACATACTTTCTGCTCGCTGCTGTTGGACACTGAGTATTAGGTATATATAGGGATGACCTAAATGAAATGATACTCATTTCCACTCCAAAAAAGCCAGCCCAGTGGTGTTGAGGGCTGAGGTGCTGGATGCCTTGCCTCACGTTGTGCCAGTGACCCATGTTTGGGAATGGACATGGGTCACTGGGGGTTGGCAGGGAGGATGAGGATTGAGCATCCCTAGGACTGCTCTCCTTCTCCAGGGAAGGGGGTTGCAGTGCTCAGCAATTGCCTGCCACCTAGCAGAGGCTGGGAGGTGGCACATCAGCACTGAGACTGTGGGCAAGAGTCTGCAGCAGGAGCTTGGTGGGGGTGCACACAGGTGCGTGCACACTTGCCGCCGCTGGCACCATTGCACGTCGTGACCTCAAGGGGAAAAAGTAAGGAAAAAGACAAAAATGTTAGTCCTCTGTGAGGATGATGATGGTCCCCCTCCACAACAGCCCGGGAAGGCACCTCCCCAAACACTAAATCCGGTCCAGTGGGTTGAGTCACTCCCCACCCTCTGCCATGAAGGGTAAGTCATGGGGTCAAGGGAAGGGGATCTCATACCCAGTGCCTGTGTGTGGGGGGGATGTCAGATGGATGCAGAGGACTCGGGGGGAGGGGAAACAGATAACTGTAAAAAAAAAAGTACACTCCAAAAACATTTGTCTCCCTTCCCTTCCCTTCCCTTCCTTTCCCTTCCCTTCCCTTCCCTGTGCCCTATTGGGAGTTTCTAGATACACAGTGGAACATTGAACAGGTCAACAGGACACAACTGAGACCCATCAGACATCATGCGATCCCCTGGTGAAGCAAAGCATGGCAAAAATAAAACATATGAAGGTTTCCTTAGCTAATAGGAACAGATTTAGCACCTGCTAAGTAAACATTTCATATGGCAAATACTTTACCTGATGAAGACGCCTCATATTCAATAGGTAATTAAAATTTCGTCACCTTAATTAAGATAGACTTGTTATTTAGATACATAAAACAGATTAAACACATTTAAATGAAGCACATAATAAGAATAAAACTCAGTAATTTCATATAAAGTTTTTATCACATTCCAGCACAAAAGTAATGTTCATGTATAAGTGTTTCCAGGCTTTACATGCCAAGTTTGTTTTGTGTCATCTTACATTTATTTATTTAAGCGTTTTACCAGAAAGGCATACTGAGCAGTCTACTGCTTGATTCCAGATGCATCCTGGGGGATGGGTGGTACATACACAGTCAATGTAAGCAAGTACAAAGAATAATGCAAAATACAAAATACACACTACATGGTACCTAATAGGGACAGACACAACAGATTAGGAAACAAACAGTCATGAATAGCATGAGAGAACAATTGATACAGACTCGAGTCAGGCACAGTTTACATTGCACTCTTTGGGGAGGAATTACCCCTTGGTCAGCCTTCACCCATCACTGAAACAGCATCTTTCCATAAATGTACATGGGAAGGTCAGCATACATAATCATTTCAGCAAATTAAACTCCCTTCTCACAATCCTGTAGTCCCTCCATAAGGTTCAGCACCCTTGCTGAGCTGCAAAGCTTCTTCATACTCATTTTCCAGGTTTAATATGCCATGTCATTAAAAGTCACTTGAAAAAATAAAGGAAATGCAATGCTCCACTGAGCTCAATAAATTTATGATTCTGATATAGTACTAGACCCCGCCCAGGCAAAGGCAGCATACCTTTTTTAAACTGGGCATTCCAGCACATACTGTGCATCTATTAATCTTACCATCCTTACAGAAGATCACCTGGTTCCTGTTGAAACAGGGAACAGTCACATCGACTTCCAAAAGTCCTCAGAAGCTCCAAATCTAGCTGTAAAAAAACAGTCCAGCAGCTTGAGAGGGCAAAATGTTATGCTGTTGTTTAACAATGGCTAATGAAACCTCCTGGCGCAGGCTAGAACCATCAACATCGTGTCACCCATGCAAATTACATAATCTTGTCTGTGGCATACTAAAAAAAGCTTCACTACTGCAAACCCAGGGCAAATATAACATAAGTTTCATTCTACAAATTCAGAACAGTGAAGAAATAAAAGGTTTAACTAAGTGTTTATCAAACGCCCAAGCAAGTGCAGAGCAGTAGAGAGTGGAGCACCCTCACAGCTGGTCGGCCCCCTCCCTCCTTTGCAATGAAGAAAAAGAGGTTTTCGTACCAGGGCAAAACAGAGTGAAGCAACCTCATTTATATTTAAATTAGGATGAAATTAGAGGGACGCAAGAGAGGGACTCATTGTTCTTGCCTACAAACTACACAGGTATATAGAGAATGGGTTGAGGGGACTTTCCCTTTAAGAGACTGTTTTCAGATCTGGAAATACTGGTAATCACTAAAACTAACCTGACATATAATATTACTCAGGAGACTTATACTGAAAGAGACCAAACCCAAGGGGATTAAGAATTATTACACAACCATCAGGTGGCCTCAAAGTTCAGAGTTCGGACATAGGGAGGAGCAGAATAAACTTGCTGCAAGCTGTGAAAATGGATTCATTGAACTCTTAATTAAAGAGGTTATACTAAAACACCAGGAAATAGAAACATAGAAACATAGACTTTGACAGCAGATAAGGACCACTTGGCCCACCCAGTCTGCCCATTTCCCTACCTACAGGATAAGCTGCAGATCCTGGTTAACCAACAGCCTATTTCTTCCTACCCCCCGCACCAAGAATTGCCTTATGTCTGTCCCATGCATTCTTGAATTCTCCTATAGTTTTAGACCCCACAACCTCCTCAGGAAGGCTGTTTCATGTGTCCACCACCCTCTCTGTGAAAAAATACTTCCTCATATAAAGAAATAAGTGCCAAAATTGAAACTCATAGAAAAGAACCTGAAAAATATAATGGCCACAAAAATCATTGGGAATAGGAAACAAGAATTGCATAAAAAAACCAAGAAACACAAGTTACAAGTGATTAAGAGAAAACAACATAAACTTGAATGTGATGAAATGGTTTATACAGAAGGTCAAATTTATAATTGGGCTAGAAAAGGAAGGCCCCAAGGTAGGGGCAGAACCAGATCCAGGTGTGGAAAAAATACTGACAAATCTGAGACCTCAGAAATACTTGAAGTCAGTGATAACTTTGCAGAAGAAAATCCTGATACCAGAGGGGTACATTTTCCCCAAAGGAGCAAAAAATAAATAAATAAAATAAAAATAAAAATGAAAAAGAAAAACATAAACAGGAACAACTAATGAGGAAACATAAGACCTGCAGAGGTGGAAGAGCAAGGGCCAAAAAATTACAATTTACAGAAACGGGGCAAAAAGACCAAAGCAAAGTAATAAATCTCAGAAATCATCAGCTAACTGAAGCACGGATTAGGTTCTATCAAATGATTTACATTTTGTTCCACAGAAAGCCCCTGATCTATTTGCTCTGAAAATGGATATTTTCAGACTCTTCAGAAAACTACACTTTAGAGATCATTTCATAAAATAACAAGAATTTACTAGCAATGTGGGTTTTACTTTGGAAAATTTGGGCAGTTCTTTGCAAGAAGCAACAATTCCCCACCTGACTGAGGCACACATCTTTACTATGGATACAGAATTGGATTTTCCAGATTTGGATGGGAATGAGCAGGATATTAGAAACTTCAATATCCTGGAGGAAATTTGTGGAAAATATGGACAATGAGAACAATGTTCAGACTTCAATAACATCAAACATATTAGCTTCAAGTAGAGAATTTGATAAATTGCATAAATCTTTATTTAAAACAAAGTCTACCTTTTGCCCACCATGCAATAATCCACATACTAGAGCATATGAAAAAGTAGTAATGAATGAAGTCAAAACATTATTTGAAAATAATGCCCCTTTTGGCTGTAGGAATGTAAGTCTCTCTGAACATCAGGCTTTAATTGAATTATAAACTGTATCTGACACAGTTATAAAACCAGTAGACAAAGGGAGCAACATTGTCCTCGTGACTTCAGACTTATATAGCAACACTGTGTCAAATTTGCTTAATGATAAGAAATACTATAAAAATTGAGGTGTGATGCCCCAGCAAAAGTCAGGAGGAACTCCTTGAACTGCTGGAAAGAGGTAAGACATGGATGTATAATGTAGAAATGAGGAGAAAATTATGTGTATTGGGAAAGGCAACCCATGTGTCCCTACATTGTATATCCTGCCAAAAATTCATAAAAGTATGACTTAATTCCTCAGGATGCCCTATTGTACCAGGGATTAATTCATTGACAGATAATTTAAATACATTTATTGATGTATTCCTGAAAAACAGTGTTGAATTACTTCCTTCATACCTTAGGAATACCGTGCATATCCTCAAGGAATTCCAAACGTTTGTGTGGAAATCAACTTACTTACTCTTGGCCATTGATGCGGATTCTCTTTATACCTCAATAGGTCAATGGTTGAGGATTAGGGCTTATCAATACTTTGTGAAAAAAGACCCATCAGTGACAGATGCCCAGTAGACTGTCTACTGGAAGCATCATGGTTTGTTTTAAGTAAAAACGATTTTGAATTTAATGGGAAACTGGGGCTGCAAGTAAGTGGGACAGCAATGGGTGTGTCCATGGTACCCTCTTTTGTCAATCTTTTCCTTGAATCCTGGGAAAAGAACGTGGTTCACAACCTATGCAACAACCTTCACACGGGCCACATCATCTGCTGGTACTACTTTATTGATGATGTGGTCTGTGTGTGGAATGGGACTAAAATGGAAGCTACTGGATTTGTTGAATGGCTGAACTGCAATGATTTGAATCTTAGATTTACCAGTATTTGCAGTAAAACCACTTTGAACTTCCTAGATATTACACACACACTCTCTCTCTCTCTCTTTCTCTCTCTCTCTCTCTCTCTCTCTATATATATATATATATATATATATACATGAAAAGGTTCAAACCAAAACCTTCCACAAACTGACTGCAACTAATAACCTTCTAGGGGCTGAACACGCACATCCTAGGAGTCTGATTGAGGTAATTCCATATGGACAATATTTACGTCTCAGACGTAACTACTCTGACATCACAGATTCTGAGGAACAATCAGAGGAACTGACACAAAAATCACTAGATAGAGGTTATGAAGCCTCATTACTGAAAACAGCATTTGAAAGAGCAGAATTATTAGACAGATCAGACCTTTTGAAACCTAAACAGATCACAAGCTCAGAAGAACAACCAATATGCTTTGTTACTGAGTATAATGGACTTAGTGGCAAGGTAGGGGGTATTCTGAGGCAATGTTGGTCAATTTTAAGGAATGATCCTGCTTTCTCTATGGAATTAGGGAATGTCCTCAGAATTTCATATAAAATAGCTACTAATTTAAAGGACAAGTGAGTCCACAGCCAATTTAAGAAGTTGAAAACAAATAGGAGACCATCACATTTGCCATGGGTACTTGACCTCTCCAATAGAATGTATAAATTTGGTAAATGTAGTGTCAGCAGCAATTGCTGTCAGACTAAAGATCTTGACCTCTCTACCACTGCAAGAAAGTAGAAATCAGAAAATATTTGAATTTTAACTCTTCTTTTGTAGTTTGCTATTTGGTGATCCTGTGAGAAATGTTATATATGGGGGACTCTTAGACTAGTCAAAGAGAGAATACAGGAGCATATTAGGAGTATTAGGAACCACAGCAGTAATACCCCTGTAGGATTGCACTTTCAGGAAATACATCAGGCAGATTACAAAACTTTAAAACATGTAGTTTTAGAATCTGTCCCTGTACCTAACAGAGGAGTCAGCAGGCTGATGTGACCAATATTATGTCAGCAAGACCTCACGACCACTAAAACCAAAGATTTCTGAAAGTGAGAGCACCATTAGAAGAAAAGATGAATGTTCATCAGTAGAAAGACATTTAATAACACATGGACATACCCATTATCTTTTAAGATTTTGTGGGTACTGAGATTGTTAAATAAAAAGAACTGAGATGAAAGAAACAAAGTGTTGTTGAAATGTGAGGCTTGATGATTCACAAACTCAGAACATCAGAAGAAGAGAGAGGAATGACTGATGAGCTAGACTGGACTTTTTTTTATCTAATTGAAGGACTTCTCATAATAGTCATGTACACTTACATAGTGGGAAGTGGTCTTTCATGCCCACTAGAAGTGCTTACTGTGCTGGTATCTTATAGAGAATGCTAATGGGATTTATGGAATATAAAAATTGTCAGGAGATTATATAAGGAATGTTTAGTTTCCATTTAGGTATTATACTTATTTAATCATTTTGTATAATAGTAGAGCATAGCATATTCTGGTTTATAGGTAGGGTAGTAGGTATACCTTACCAGAATACATTAGTTCATGTAGGGTTGCCATTATAGACACATAAATGGGGGACTAGATTAAATAGGATTTATAAGAAAGGTGAAGGCGGTTTCAACCTAACTAGACAAACAGGTCACCCCTCAATGTTTATAAAGGGTTTAGGGGGTATAATGTAGGTAGAACTGACACACACACATATAAAAATGTGAAGATATGACTACGTTAAAATTTGAGTGGAAAACCCTATTTTTAAGGTCCCCCTATCTTAATACCACAGTCAAAAAATAAAGTCTAGCAGTAATTCAGTTTGAAAACTCAGACCATGTTTATGTTTGGTATCAATGGATACTTTGGTATTAAAATCATAAACATATAAGTGAGTATGACTTCAGTGAATTTAACCACATAGTCAGAGTACCTATTTTAAAATAGAAGTTAATATGTTGTAAAAAAATATTTTTTGACAACTAGCCAGGGCTACTGATTTTAAACCCAGAAAAACAACTACATCTCAAATTAGACTTAATGCTCAGGGGCCCCATATTCAAATGTGGCAGACTGTATTACACAAGTGCATGTGCTGCACAACGCAACTGCACCGGCACAAATAAAATGGTATATTTAGAAGGTGCACCATGAAATGCGATCACCCATTTGTGGCTGAATATCCCAAGCATGCATGGTTGCGCAGCAACTGCCCAGAGCCCAATGCAGAGCACAGGGAGTTGCTCAATGCAAAGCCACTTGTGCAGTGCGCAGATCTGCAGTATTCCATCAGGATGTGCAAATGGCCCCATTGCACAGTCAGTGCCCAAACAGCACATTGGCATCTCATTACTGGAATGTATGCATGTCATTTGCATTCCATTGGCATGCGCAGACACAGCAGTTCAAGGCAGCACCACCACTCCACAATGGTGATCTAAGGGTGCTGCAGCCTAGCAGGCAGGTGCGAGTGCATGGTTGTGTGTAGCTGGTCTGCATTGGCCTGAGTACAGAGCTACACATCCCCCAGCCCTTTGGAAACCAAATTTGTGCCAAGGTGCATGACAACAGGTCAGAATGTGTGGCACAGCAGCACACATGACACTGCAGGCTTGGAGGATTGTGCAATTAAGTGCACTACTGTTGCCAATGTGTACTGATAACCAAGCAGCTCGTAGTACCATACAATGCTGCATAACAGTCTCAGTGGTCAGTGTGAGATGTCACCCACTCTATGTGGGTCAGAGGGTGACTGAGAGATGACATGAGTGGCGTACCCCATACTGTGTGGCAGTTGGGAGGTTTGCAGTGCCACTACCCATGGCCATGTCTGTGCCCTATGTGGCCACATTCACAACACTGGCAGGGTCCGGTGTCCTTGGGGCATGCCCCTGCCACTCCCAGGCCACAGGTGATGCTACTCATGCCCTGCTCTGCTCGCAGTTGTACACTCTCTACTACACCACAGTGACCTGAACCCATGGCCCCTATGGCAGTGTCACAATGCAGAGATGACATCGTTGACATGTATATGGTTCCTGGTTGTGGGTGTCTGGCACGGGTGTGCAGTGTGCACCTATGATGTTCCACTGTGGGTGTGTGCCACTGGTCTCTCCCTGCCCATGTCATGCTGCCACCATTACCAGCATGCACCCTGCTCACCATTGTCCCAAATGCCATCATGGGTGCATGCCTCCACTGGGTGGCACTCTGCAGTTACATGGGTGCAGGCCATGGCACTTGGTGTATGTGCTGCATTGTAGCTGTCTGCTCTGTTGTTGTGCTGGGGGGGTGCCTGACTAGCATGTGGCAGCTAGGCTTCTCCGACCTGGGTGTGGTGGGGGAGTGGCTGACTAGGCAGTGTCAGTGGTGTCCAACACCAGCACCCAGCAGTTGTCTAGCAGGCAGGCAAAGCACAGCTGTGGCTTTGGTTACTGCCAGCCTGCCATGACTGCTGTGTGTGGGTGCCTGGAGCACATCCTGGTGCACCTCCAAGGGCTGTCTATGGATCACCTGTTTGGAGTTCAGCAGGCTGCCTGTGGATGGCTGGCCAATTTAGGCCATCCTTTTTCCTACCTGTCTTTGCATGGCACACTTGTGAGTTATGCAGCACATGCACTGCACATTTTGGCTGAATATACACATGCGTGGCACATACAGGTGCCTGCCCCCTTTTCTTGTACCTCATACATTATATATACATGATCATACATTCAGATATGCATGATGCATCCCTCTCTTTTGAATATCACACTTCCATGCATTTCCCAGGATGGGGTCCGCTCATCTCCATTTTGTGCCATGCATCTCTTTCGTATATGGCGGCCCAAGTCTTAAAAACACTGAGACATAGCACTGAACACCTGGTCAAGGTGTACAAATGATAACCATGGATTCCATTCAGAAACCTGGTGCCAAATAATTTCCATACATTCACTGGTACATTATCTCACCAAACTGCCTTGAGCAGCTGGAATACACCTGGTCTGTTGTCCTTAGCCATCAATTGTAAGGTATCTCACTCACCAATTTTGAATGAATTGGGTCTCTGGTTATATAACAAATGGGTTTCAAAGTTATAATTTTATCTGGCTTACTTTCTATTTACAGCATGGAGTGCAAGAAAAACTAAGAATATAGGGGGGACTGTTAGACCTATTAAAGAAAGAATACAGGAGCATGTTAGGAGTATTAAGAACTGCAATAGTAATATGGTGTAGGATTGCACTTTCAGGACGTACATCAGGCAGATTACAAAACTTTCAAATGTGTTGTTTCCCAATCTGTCCCTGTAACTAGTAGAGGAAGTGGCAGGCTGAACAGACTACTTATAAGGGAAACATTCTGGATTTTCACCTTGATGAGTTTAAAACCCAATGTTTAAATGAAGAATGGGATTTAAAACCCTTTTTTTGGATTAACGAAACCAAAGTGATTATTAGACTCAGGTTTGAAATAACTCCAGTCTCAGTAGCATTTTAAAGAAAGAAAAAATATTTCAAAGGTGTTTATATTAAACTGTATCACCTATACTATTCAAAGATAATATTTTTACATATTTCAGTTTGCTCCACCTGGAAGGGCTATACTCTCTGCTACAGATCCCCTACTTTGAATAAGGAAGCCTGGTATCTTCACAAGGGTGATTGCATCTTAGGAATTAACCCAACCTAGGAATTATGTTTTGCTCTGCTAATTAACTATGATACAACAAGGCATGGGCACACACATTTGGAGCAGTACCTTAGTTATGGAATTCAACTTGCTGACAGTTTTTGAATAATACCCTCTTTTCATACTGTTTTTATACTTTTGCCCCCCCCCCCTTTTTTGTAGGATGATTTGCAATAATTTAATGTTGGTCATTGTACTGTATGTGGTGGGCTAAATGAAAGAGGTGTGGTTTGTGCAAGCAATAATACCCAACAGGGTGGATGATATTAGGCAATACTGGACCACCAAGGGGCATAATGAGACCCGACACCTTAGGTAGACGGCCTTATATATAGCCCTTGGAATACCCAATATTGCCCATACTGCCCACCCTGGAGGGTATTATTGCACTTAGAAAATGGGCTACATGTGGGATTTTTATGCAGGATTGATAAAAAATTTTTAAAAATACTTAAGTAGATAAAGTAGTCCCTCTACTGGTAGAGGGCACTGTAAAGTTTTATAATTGTTTTACTGGGAAGTTAGTGCTGTTTTCCCCCCTACTGCTGTCTGCTGTGCCCTACTATTGTTAAAGTTCACAGATATTTTGCTTACCAGTCAGCTGAAAGGAATGCCATGAATATGCAGCGTGACTCTGGTCAGGGAGCGATGAGGGAGCATTGTTAGTTGGTGAGCAGGGTAGCCACCCATGGTGTATCAGGAACTGCAGGTCAGATTGATTTTTCTCCTTTTTTTTGTCAACGCGACTGGCATACAGGGATCAGACTACTTGTGTGCTGGCAGTAGAAACTGGACAGCCAGACACAAGCAAGGGATAGTGAACTTTTTTTGTTTATAAATTAAGTAATTGTTCCCTGAGCATGACTGGGGAGAGAATACTGAGCCCAGCCAGGAAGTACAGAGTGGTTGTGGTCTGACTTCATGAGCAAGCGATGACAGAACATGGTGTAGGGAAAAAATAAACTGCAGCAACAGTTCGAAAGAAAAGAAGTACACTGCTTTTATTTTGGGATTTTAAAGTAATTTCGGTCTCCTCTAGTGAACCAGGTGTCAAGCGGGTGTAATGAGGTAACTGTTGCTAAGCGAGAGAAAACATGGCGGCAGACAGATTCTGAAAATTGAGATGGCACAGTGATTTCAAATGTTAAGGGGCAGCCTGGCATATGGACTTGTTTTTTCCTGGTTTCTACTGAAAGTTAATGTGCCTCCCCCGACAAGGGTAGCAGCCAATCAAAGACCAGGAAATAAGAAGCCCATTTTCTAAATATGAGCATTGCTGAGAATGAATTTTTATATTATGATGTCATCCCACATTTGTTATTTAAGAGGTGTGTTTAGTAAAGGACTCAACCCCAGAGGAAGGCCTAATGGTGGAAGCACCACGGCATCCTTTCTTTGATGTTGTGCTTTCATCAGGAGTGAATAAATTCTGCTATTTCTGGCAAAAAAAAAACAAATAAAAGAAGAGGCCAAAAACAAATGCTACTTGATAAGAAGCAATTGACCAGGGATGAATAACCACTTTCCAGTTCCATCTCACGGCAGAATAATAGTAATAATTATTGTATTACCTTTGGAATAGAAGAAAAGAAAATATCCTTATGGAGGAAACATCTGAGGATCTAAGGCCTTAGGTCACCAACCCTATAGACTTAGTATTTGATTTCAAAATTATAAAAAAAGCAAAACAAAAAAAAACTAAAAAAGAACACTAAACCCTGGATGCTAAAGAATGTCAATGGACTCATAAACCTCCAACACACTGCATTATTTAGAAGAGAAGAATGATCTACTCCTTCTGTCTTAGGTGAGACTCCCATTCTCTTGAGGGTTCTGCAAGGCTTATCCTTGCAATTAAAGGAGTTGTATTTTTGTAACTCTTTTATCTTTTAGAAATGTATTTTTTTTAATTGCCAAACCCATTTTCTAAGCACAGTAAGATCCTCAGGGTGTAGGATACTGCTGAATGCTCACACTTCCAGGGGCTGTAAGGCCTTCCACCTGCAAGTTTGGGCCTCTTCACACCCTGGATATGTGGGAATCCATAAATGCCTCATACCCTGTTGGGTCTTATTTCTTACATACTACATTGAGAACAAACAAAGATACATTATTCAACATAACGATAATCATTTCTATTCATTTGGAACACTTCTGAGCTCAGAATAAAATTTTTATCCCATACTTTATAAACTCATCCCCACTATATAAATCTGGACACTGTAAGAAAATTCCAGTTGTTGAATCATAACAAATACAGTACTCACAGATTATCAAAAGTCACTAATATCAAGGCCAGCTCAATGGCATCGAGCAGTGTGGGATGACTCTTGCATGTTGGAGACCCAGGTTCACACACCGACCCCAGGACTGTAGGAGCACTGACTGATGAGGATGGTGATGAAACTAGTATGACTGGAAGGTGGGCTACAAAACATGAGGCAAATCAGTTGGAATGTCGCATGTCATCTACCACTATTTGCCCATGCAGGTTTGCCAGTAGGCCAGATTCATTTAGTCACATACATGATTGCGTATCACAGATTATACATATGACACAAAATAAAATTTGGTACAAATTAAAAAATACAGTCTCATTAGTTTAATAGTCACACATACTGTATATCTTACAGCTGCACATTGTTTCTAGCTGAAGTATAGATGAGTGATTGCTTTTGCAACCAGTGCAAATGGGGCTTTATGGCTGGTTGTCTGTCTGACTCTCTGGCTGGCAAACTGTACGTCATTATAATTTAGCATGATCCCTCCTCCAGAAAATAACTACTTCACCCCCATGACCATGGACTTGGGACTTCTAATGGGCAATGCATGATTCTACCACTGTATCACTGGGCTGCCCAATCTATTAAACCTTGGTAGGTTTTTAATTACTATTCTTTATTTTCCTAGTTTTCCCTGTATTCTCCTGTTCGTCCCCCACCATGGTCTTGTGTCACAGCAACTGATCATTAAATCAAGTCCTGCTTATGAATAGACTGCAGGAGGTGCTGATGAGAGGTACACACCAAGTCCCGCTCCAGCTCTCCTCCCATAGACACTTTGTTATGTTTTAGTCAAACTTAATACTTAAAAAAAGTACCAATTTACCTGTTAAACCTGAAAAAAAGACAAAAGGATTTGGATGAAAAGAAAATACCATAAAGAATCCTGGGGTTAGCCTTGTAGAAAGCAGCTGGGGAGGAGGGGAGGATGAGGAGGGGAGGGGAGGGAGAGAGAGGAGGGAGGAGGAGGGGGAGGAGGGAGGGGGAGGAGGAGGAGGAGGAGGGAGGAGGAGGAGGAGGGAGGAGGAGGGAGGAGGGAGGGAGGGGAGGAGGAGGAGGAGGAGGAGGAGGAGGGAGGGAGAGGAGGGAGGGAGGAGGAGGAGGAGGGAGGGGAGAGGAGGGAGGGAGGAGGAGGAGGGGGAGGGAGGGAGGGAGGGAGGGGAGGAGGAGGGGAGGGAGGAGGAGGAGGAGGGAGGAGGAGGGAGGAGGGAGAGGAGGAGAGGGAGGGAGGGGAGGAGGAGGAGGAGGAGGAGCAGAGAAGAGGACTGGTGGACCTAAAAAAAAAAAAGGAAAGGGTAACACTTATGAAAAACAATGCAGTGACTGAGATCAGCACATTAGCCACTACCACTGAGTCTGACCTGCTCGCTAGACAATGGGCTCAGCAGGACTGTAATGTTTTATTTCAGTCAAGTTAAATATTTTTCAGTTGAATTAAGTATCACAGATAGTAGTGCTTTTCACTTTTTTAGCACACACAGCTGACACTCCTACTGCCCACCTGTATACAGAGTCCATTATGACTTAGTCAAAGGTAAAACTTATGTAAGCCCCGCTTGGGACCTTACTAGTTAATTTATTGTAGCCACAGTGTCTGGAGCTGGGGCCCTGCCTGCCAGCGGTGGGGGGGCTCAGCCCAGGGGTATAAATGGGGAGATTTGGCATGTAAAGAGAGGTCCCTCGGGAGAGACAAGAGAGAGATGCAGCACATGGAGTGCTTGCCATGAGGGCCAAGGTCTGAGGCTGGGGTGGTCCACTTGTCACCCCAGCTCTTCACCTTTGAAGACTGGTGGAGACGTGTAGCATTTGGGAGTTCATGTGGGGTCTGGAGCTGTATGGGGACCACCTGTTTCTTATGGGGAGCCAGAACCTGGGGAGAAAGTCAGTGACCCACCTCGTGATTCACTGGCACCTTGGTGGGTCTCCAAAATCCTCATCAGTGGGTGAGAGTGGGAAAAGTCCAATGCCAGGGCACTGGGGCAGTATGGTGGTCGCAGTCCATGGTGCAGGGAGCACAGTGGTGGCAGCCTGTCCTCCTTTTCCAGTGGCACTTCAGCCTGGCCAGGAGGTGCAGAGGAGCCTATGCAGCCTAAGAGTGGAAAGTGCGTGGATCTCCAGGATTGCAAGGTTAAGAATGAAAAACCCTGGGATGCTCAGAGCTGCATATGGCTTAGGATAGAGGGGACCTGGAATTTTCTGAGTGGACTTTGTTTGCTAGTAGCAGAGACCATTTTTGTTTGCTAGTAGCAGAGACCATCCCTTTAAAGCTCCAGATTCGAACCACCAGCACTGGGAGGTACTGCTAAATTTTCATAGCTACTCTATGCCCTGTAGCTGCCAGTGGGTGTGCACCAGAGAGTGTGTGTGTGTCATCATATTGTGAGAAAAAACAAGTTTGTGCAGGAGAGAGTTGAGGAGATGAATCCCTGGAGGTCTGGTTTTGGGCTGTTCTTATTGCTGCTGCCAGGATTATAGGAGCTTGTTTGTCCCTAAGGGAGCACTGCAGTGTAAGGGCTTTTGAAACCCAAATGTTTGCTGCAGACTGTATTGGGCAGCTCTCCCTAAAGGTTACCCACCATGCAAGTTGCACCCCATGCTCCGTGGAGTGACTTAGTTAAATTTATTCAATTAAATATTTTTTCTTCTTCTCTTAACCTGGAGTGGACAGTGGACTTTATTTATGGCATTGTGTGATTGCACAAATCAAGTTTTTCCTTACAGCTGTTGTTATCCCCCTCGCTGCTAAGTCTAGCCTGCACCCCCTCTGAGGACATCGTTCAGGAACCCAGGTAATGGGTTTAATTTTTCTGGGACTTTGCTTCTGGCTGCAAGTGCCCCCATCCCCCTCGTTTACCATCTGGCATACCCCTAGACATTGGGGGGGCTTACACTTAGAAAAAGTAGAGGCCAGGAAGGGTCACTCTGAGTTATTACTGCTGGATGCAAAAACCACAGAAGCACTAAAATTCCAAAGATCACACAGTACTCGCCACCCAAATAAAAGTCTCACTGTTCGATGAGTGTGATGACAAGCAGTCAGGCAATATGGATCTGAATATTACTGCTTTCTAGCGCACTTTAGCAAGAATTTAACTGTGACTGATTGATTTGTAAAAGCAGTGATTAAACCTGGAAGTTTGTGCTGCTGCTGAAATTTGTGAAGTTGATGAAGTGAAGGTAAGCTATTTTTGTCTGAGTGCTGACCTAACCACTACGGCGGTTCTGTGTGAAAAGGTAACCAAAACTCAGTCCTGAGTTGCCATGTGGTTACAAATGTATTTGATACAGAAAAGTGGAAGAAAACAGCTGCATACTACAGCAAACAGATGATGTACAAAGCCCCTAACGGTACACTCAAGTGAGCTTTGTCAAAGGTTAAAAAAGTACTTATCTACTAAACCTAAAAAGGATGAAGGAAAACTGATAAAAAGAAATGATTTGCCATATCTAAATCTAAAAAAATGACAAGTAAAGGAGAAAAGAAAATGCCTAAATCTTAAAAAAGTAAAGGAAAAAAAAACATTTACCGTGCCTAATTTGGCCCTAATGAAAGGAGCTGAGGAGGAGCCAGGAAGAGTTTTGGTGAATCTATAAAAAAGAAGTAGAATGTGACAACTGTGAGAAAACAGTAGAGTGCATCTGATCCTCCTCCATTTGCTAAACTCAACATTTACAAAAAATAGAAATTAACTGGCCAAACACAAAAAAGGCAATAAGAAAGGAACACATGATATTACCTACAGTACCATGCAGAAGTCATCAAAGGAAGGTTTGAAGAAAGTTGGAGTGAAACCTCATTGAGCAGACAGCCAGTCAATCAGGCAACATCACAGACATCAAAATGAGTCACTTCAACAATTAGCTTGGTGTTTCGTGGCAGTGTAGTCAGATGCATCATCATCATCATCATCGTGGTCCTTATTGTTGCTCCTCTGGCCATAACTCTAACTAGGCACCCAAATCAGCACGGAGGTGTTCAGAAACTAGCTGCAACCTGGTAGGAGGTTTTAAAAAATGAAAGAGTGCAGTGGTACCACACACAGAATGCTGACTGATTTTATTTATTTATGATAAAAAAGGGTTTAGTGTGCTTGGGAAATGGAATGGGAGGAGGTAGGCACAGACACTTCTGGTTCATAGTACATGGTGACATCACAGTAAAAACTTTCAAAACACTGTTATCTTTCATGAATCAAAGCTAACACTGAGTAGAAAAGCAGGGAGGTAAGGCTCTCAAGTTAGACAGACATCTCAGATTAAAGTTCCAAACCACTCCTTGGAATGGCACTTAATATAATTTATTGCTTCTGATGCCCTGTCAGCCCTATCCAACTGAAAGCATTGCAGAGCCAAGGCCCTGATCAAGTCTTCGTGGTTTTACAGATCTCACAGACCCTAGACGGTCTCAGGTGGTGGATATGGGTATAACTGAATGCAGATGCTTCGTCACTGCTGCTGCTGTTGATGCTGTTACACAGCAGGTGCAGTAACACAAGGAGCTTGCAGAAGTGAGCTGTGATGGTGATGCCTCAGTCTTGCTAACCTCCATCCCATGTGGGGATTTCTAGTTCCACCCTTTGGTAGGGACTTTTTCTTCCTCTTCTAGCCCATGTGTAGATTTCCTGTACAAAGTGGCTGGTGGCTAAGGGCAATCACTTTCACTGTCAGCCTCCTCTCTTCCTGTGGGATCTGGGTTCCATCTGGAACACTTTGCTCAGGCATAGGCCTGCTTGTCTTCAGTCTGTGATGTTTGGAAACCCTCTTCCTCACCATGTCCTGAACAGTCTCTGTGTGGCAGACCTTCCCAACTTCAAAGAGTTTAGCATTTCCTCTCCATCCTGGATTGGTGCTTTTTTCTTTAATGCTGTATGTGCATGCACACATACACACACACACACACACACACACACACACACACTGGTGTAGGTGCTGGAACTAGGGTGCGGCAGCACACCCTTGTTTGAAGTACAGTTCCCTGTGGCTTCCTATACAGGGTTTAGAGTTTTGTTCAATGGCTTTCAGCACCCCCACTATATAAATTGTTCCGGTGCCACTGCAAACTGGGTTTTGTTTTGGTGGGGTACTGTCTGAATGACCTTCATGTATATGTCACCACAACTACACTAAAAACTAAAAGTAAACATAGCAGTAAGAACAATAAATAAAAGAGTAGGCTGGCATGGCAGTTAGTGTCTGTCACGACAGAAGCACACACATGTGACCTAAACAGGACTGGCTGGGGCAGCATTATTCTGACACAGGAAACATGCTTTGAGCTAGGACGGACTTGCAGTGTTCAAACTGCACTTCAGTATTATCCTCAGTTTCTTTGTTATTTAAAATTGTCCTCCTCCCTATGTGACTGCAGGATCTCACCTTCCTTCTCTTAAAATCATGAACTGGCACTTGTTTTGTAACTAGGTGAGCTACAATGATTTCATTTTAATCAACATCAGCACTTCCACTCTTTAGTTTGAAATGCTGCAACTCTGGCTCTTACCATGGTCACTGTTGTACTGAAGACTCTCACGGAGCTGATGCTAGCTGTCATAACTGGTGATTACTTGTTCCCATCAATTCTTAGGTTCACATTTTGGTAGGCCAACTAATTGCCAGTTGTGTCTTGTTTAACGTAGCAAATTATATTTTTCATTTGAAATTTAAATATTTTATAGAACTGGAAGGAACTGTCATTAACTATTTATCTGACTCATTCAGACAAACCAGACACTGACTCTGGATTAACAGAAAGGGTAGTCCTTAATGTGCTGTCCAAATGTTTCCCATCACAAATTATTTCTGTGTTCCTGTTATGATATCACACATTTAGATAAATGACCATTCATCCAACTTGGCTCTTTTCCTCATTTAGATGTCACATCTTAGTATAGCTGACCTTGTAACATTTCTAATTTGGCTTATTTTGCACATTAGAAATGATTTTTGATCAGCTTTCTCTTCATATTTTTAAGTTTACAAGATCAATTGTCTGCTAAGATTTGAACCATGGTCTTTGGATTTGTAACTAACTAACATATTTTTTGCACCACAGAGCTGCACTTGAGATAATGCCAGGCAGTATGGCGTAAAGTTTGTCAAAACAAATGAAGTAGTTGATTGGGGATTGCAAGGCTCATTCACAAAAGTGTCCCTGTGAACTCCTCCCACCACCACCAGAAACAGAGGAAAATTAATATGTTCACTTTTGCACTAACTCCTTTTTATGTGCATTTACTGTCCTAATAGTACACTACCACATATCACCATTGTGGTAAAAATTGATTTAAAAAGTACCAAGCCTGTGTCAGGGTTCAAAATCTGATCTCTTCTTGAAAATATAAAAATGTAAGGTTCTTAGCAGGAATCTAACCTCTAGTGCCTTGCATTCTTAGTTGCTGACGTTTCCATTGCACAACCAAAGCACTCTGCCATGAATTGCACCTTATATGGTTTAAAGGTAAAAACAAGCTAAGAAGCAAGTTCACCAGGCCTCTTAGTTTAGAATCCAGACAGTGCACTTAAGGAAAATTATCAGAGGTGCCATCAGGGGTTTCCCAGGGACACTAATGTTGACATGCAATTCATATCTCAGTAAGGTAGTTTAGGTGAAATGAAATGTTCCTGTCAGAAACATTCGGTATTTATATAGTTTGCAGCATAACAGCCCCAACTATTGTTAGGGCCTCAGTTGCCTGTGTTATATGTTGTAACAGAATCCATGATGTCGATGTGACATCCCACATAGTGAAGTCCCTGACACCGACAAAAACCCGTCAACACCCCTAACACCGACGCATCCCCGCAATGACTGGCAACATTCTGGCACCAACGGCCACACTCAATCACGGCAATGTGGGGGGCAGTGCCTCCCCCACCCCTGAACTTTAGATATCTAACTTCACATCACACAGACAGGGGAGTTAGATATATGCCCCCCGTTGCCACAAAGTCCATTACAGTGAAATCCCCATCGCTGCAAATACAGCCACTGTTGGGGGGGGGGAATCACTGTGGGGGGTTTGCTGTGTGGGTATTGCTGTCATGGCAGCATGCCGTTGTAACATAACCTCTATACCATGTGAGCTGCCACTTGGCTTGATGCAGTTTTGGAAGTGCACTGGTTATGTCTTGGGTTAATCAAAGAATTAGCAGTTTGAATCCAAATAATAACAGAGCAGTATTGCCTTTTCAGCAAGTGAACTGTGGTTAAAATCTTAACATTGACATGTACATTTTTTATTTATCAATTCCTCTGTTGGATTTTCACTGAAGTGGTTCCATTGCACTACCAAAGTACTTTAATAACATAATGTAAATGTTCATAAAAATGCTACTCTTTGTGGGAAATGAACTGCTAAGCGTGTGTTGCAAAACCTAGCATTCTCACCTCTACAATATGGAAAGTTGTCTGAATCATCCTTGAACCTGAATGAAACATGTATCTGAATAATATAAATGTTTATAAAAATGCTACCTATTTTTGGAACTGAATTTAGAACTTTCCCTTTCAAAATGCAGCTTCTTCCCCATTGCATTACTGAAGGTTTAGTGATTCAGCCATGAACTTGCATAAAGCGTTTAATACAGTATTACTAATGGTTATAAAAACTCCACCCACTATGGGGACCAAACTCATAATGTTCTGTTTCAAAGCCCAGGACCTTCACCTCTACATTACAGGAAGGTATCTGATTCAGATATGAACTTGCATGAAAACATATGCCTGCATAATCCAAATGTTCATGAAAATTGTTCCTATAGTGGAACTTGAGCTATTTAAATTTCTTTTCCAAAGCCCAGCTTCCTCACCATTAAACTACTGAAGGCTCACACATTCAGCATAAACTTCCAAGCAGCATATGTATATGTGAGTAATATAAATGGTTATAGCAATTCTATCCACTGGGGGAATTAAGTTAGTTTAGCTCTTTCCCATTGCATTTCAGAAGGTTCACTGCTTCCATCTTAAACTTGCTTCCCAATCTGTGGCATACCATAGACAGTGATAAGATCTGGATAAAATAGTTATTACATTGTTTCTGTAAGGGCTTTAGAGTAAGGAGCAGAGACCAACAGGTAGGATTCAGAGTGTCCAATGAACACTCTCCTCCTGGGGGGAGGGCACTCACACCACTGTATAAGTGACTCCTGGGAGTGGTATGCTAGCAGCCTAGTCCTCTAATAAAATGCATCAGAAACATGTCATGCCACATCAGGAATGCATCACCCTCCATCACTGCCCCACGCTTGTTGCCCACATAATACATTATGTACCAACAAAATGTCTGAAAACACTCTCCCTTCTGTGCCAGCTTAATGGCACGCTATACTCACTCCAATGCCTCGGCGTACTGGGACACTATCTGGCAGGGGTTTGCTTCTGTCTCCTGCACAGAAGACTGTACTTTGCCCCAGGAGAACAGTGTGACTGTCAAACATATGATCTGAGCTTATAAAAGCTGTAACATGCAATGCACGGATTGAATCTCCCACTGCAGCAAGCCAGCTCTGATATCAGCTGTAGGGGATTCTGAGATTTCTGACAACAGCAAATGTCAGCTTAGGCATCAGTAGAAACGGCCTAATACACTCTACTGTATTGCAATAAACCGTAAGTAAAAACACTTTTTTACTCACAAAGTACAAATTAGGACCAGTCCCAAAATTGGTTGTGGGGCTCTTAGTGCCGACTGTTCCCCTTTAAGATTTATAGCTCAAATGTTAACAGCCCCAGATTATCATATACACTACTGGAATTTCAGGCCATGCCTGCATCTTTTTTGACTTTAACATAACAGTTCACATTATTTGGCAAAAAAATATCATCCATTTTTTTGCATTAATGAGTTCCTGATGCTCTCTGGTTCTTCACTGAGGTATTTTAAATTCATCAAGTTATTTTTAAGACAGGTTTCCATTGATAAATTTGAAATTTGTGTCTTTCCACAATAAAGATGTCAGCTACAGCAGCTGCTGAAAATCTCTTTCTTTAAGGTCACTTTTTGAGTGGACACACAGTATAGGGGTGATAATTGAATGTAAATACCATGTCATTTTGACACCCACATGGACAGCTAGAGTACAGTCAGTCACGATGCAGCCAGCAACTTGCAGTAAATGACATGTCACAAAATACTGCAGTAAACAAAAGGCTTAAAGAGCAGCTGATACCATGTTTGGCTCTAGGCAGGCAACCCATAAAATGCCCTGCCCTAGGAGCTATTTTGCCATATTTTGACTTTATTGTGAGTTATAAAAAAAGTTATTACCTCTGTAAAGCCTGGCTTATAACTTTCATGTACAAGCTGAGCAGCCACCAAGCACTGCAGCACTGCCCCTAAAAAGAGCATAATTATGATGTGAAGTAGGGAACGGGGCTGCAGGTGCTCTATGGAGAATGTAATAAGATTGGGGGGGTGCTGCCTAAGTGTACTTAGATTATCTTTGTTGGCAGGTGTATATATATATATATATATATATATATATATATACAATATATATATATATATATATGTCAGATATACCACTCTGAGGTGTGTGGTTTAGCACTGATATATGCATTGGTGTCGTCAGCTACCCAAAGGCGTGCGTATATCAAACGACCGCACACCTCAGAGTGGTTTATCTATCTTATAAAATGTCAAAATTGTTTTGGAGGGGGGTAAAAGTGCAGGTGTGTGGTCGCACTCTGATATACGCATGGTCATGTGATGCTCATCATCCAATAAAACAACAACAATTTCCCTACCCATTTTATAAATAGCTATAATATATGCTATTTATTAGTCTCCTACATGTATATCTGCCAGCAAAGATAATCTAAGTACATTTAGGAAGCCCCCCTCTTTGATCCTATTACATTCTATATAGAGTGTCTGCACCCCTGCTCCCTACTTCACGTCATAATTATGCTTCTTTTAGAGGTGGGGCTGCAGCACTCGGTAGCTGCTCAGCACATACAGAGAGGTTACAAGCTGTCTTTATAGAGATAGTAACTTTTTTTATAACTCACACAAAAAAGTGAAGTCGAAATATGGCTAAAATAGCTGCCAGGGCAGGCAACCCCATGTTGTGGGTTGCCTGCTAGGACTGTGTCAGTTGCTGTTTAATTGCCATTGAATGACACTCTTCCCTACAGCATACTGCAGCATTTTGTGATATACTGCAGCATTACTAGGTTGCATCCAGGTTGGCACCACTGTAGTTGGTAAGAAGTCTCAATGTTTTCAATAGCACAGGAGTGTTTTTTCTGCTAACCATTGAGAAGAATCAGGGACACTGGTTTACCGCATTAACGGTGACGTGGACGGAAACCCAGAATTGTGATTGGTCCGTGGGAAAACGGCGCCAAAATGGAAATAGCGTTTGTTCTCGGGCCTTCCGTGATGTGCAGGCTTTATAAGACAGTGCGGTAGTGTGCGTCTTTTCTTACTGCCTGCTCATTTTGCCATTATTGTCTTGCTGCTGGAGTCCTGGGGAAATCTCGCTGCTGGAGTCCTGGGGAAGTTCATTCTGTTCGTAAGTATTTGTGGCTTGTTTTTTCACTGTGATGCAAATGCTACTACTGGTACAGCCAAATAACGTAGTTAATGTAATTTGAAAGCGTATAAGTTACACAAACTGCAATCACAAGTTCTTTTTTCCTGGCTGCAGTATCTCTCTGTTCGGTTGTTTCACTGAGGAGAAAAGACGTGCTTTCTGCATTCAGAGGGCTCAGAGTCAAACCGACGATATGTAAGTAACCTCGGGAGTATTTGCGCTAAATATATTATAAAATCAGTACATTTAGCACAAATACCCCCGACATTACTTGCATATTGTCAGTCTGATTCTGTTTCCAAACCAGCGAGCTAAATTCGGCTTTATTGAATCCACATCACGAATCCTAGATGCTGCGGGGTGGGGGGAGGGAGCGGCTTGGGAAACTCGTATAACTCTCCAAAGGGGTGATTGCTACATGCAATATCTTTAATTTACAGTAGAAAACCCAGAGATCTATACAAGATGATAAAGAGCCCTTAAAAAAGTGTGTTCTGTAGAACGTCCAGCTAAGACATAAGCAATAAGCATCAGATGAAATTGTCTGTTGACACATGTGTTTAAAGAAATTACAATCACAAAAAACCTTTGTGGTTTTTCTACCTGAATCTTTAGAAGATGAACCACAATTAAAATCTCCACCTAGGCAGACACCTTTAGACATGAACAAATAAGGTTGAAGTAACTTAAAAAGATCAATTCTACTCACTTTATTCTGGGAGGTATAACAGTTGAAAGGCCTGACCCTGAATTTGAACATCAAGAAACAGGATTCTGCCAACCAAAATTTCGACTAATTTCATGATATGAAAAAAAATCCCCACACCTGAACATGTTTGTTCCCTCAGGGACCAAAAGAGGGTCCCAACGTCCACTCTTTTTGTGCTCATGATATTTCTTCTGCTATGTAGGCTAGTGTCTGGGTGGGCGGAGTGGCCATGCATCACCATCAGGGTAAGGACAGTTGCTGGGCTAGTCCATCGGGGTGGGGATAGTGTCTGCTCTGGTCCGCTGGGGATGAGAAAGTGTCTGCACTGGTCTATCAGGGTGGGGAGAGCTGGGCTGGTTTATCTGGGTAAGCTGTGCATCATCAGCATTGAGATTGGGATAGTGACACCATGGATGGTCTGTAGGGGGGGGAGTGGCCCTGGTGGTCCGTCGGGGTGGGGGAGTGGCCCTGGTGGTCCATCGGGGTGGGGGGAGTGGCCCTGGTGATCTGTTGGGGTGGGGCGAGTGGCCGTGCTGGCATGTCGGGGAGGGGAGAGTGGCCCTTGTGGTCCGTCATGGTGGGGAAAGTGGCCCTGGTGGTCTGTCGGGGTGGGGGGAGTGGCCGTGCTGGCTCGTCTGTGCTAGGAGAGTGGCTGGGATAGTCTATCTGAGGAAGCAGAGTTGATGTGCATCAGCATCTGGATTGGGATACTGCCCTGGTGATCCATTGGGTTTGGGATGGGATGGGGAGAGTGACCCTGCTGGTACACTGCAGTGGGGAGAGTGGCCCTGGTGGTCTGTGGGGAAAGTAGTCATACCAGCCCATCGGGGATAGTGTCCACTCTGGGTAAGCAGAGTGGTCGTGCATCAGCATCTGGATTGGGATAGCTCCATGCAGCTTCTTGTGGGTTAGAGTGGCTGTGGTGGTCCATTAGGGCGGGGATAGTGACTGGGTTGGTCTGCCAGAGGGGACAGATTAGTGAGTGTCCAGGCTGGTCTGTCAGGGTGTGAAGAGAGGTTGTGCTCAACTGCCCTGCAAACGTTGTGCTGCTCACCTGCCCTACTGTACTAGCAGCCTCATGCTCCTGTCCTGACCTGCACTTTTGTCTGCCTTGTGCTGTGCTAGACCTGCCTTGCCATCTACTGCCGCAGGACTACTGCTTTTCTGTGTGCCTGCCGAATGGTAAGTTTTTGTGTTTCGGATAGCCCTGCTGCTTTTATTTGAATGGGAAAGCAAGGGAGGGAAGATGTTGGGGTGGGGGGGGCATGAGATGATATGCTTAATGTACCAAAAAATGAATGTATTTGCAAAATAGCAGACATGCTGAAAAAAACTGTTCTGGGAAGGGGAACATGGACAGAGTGGCACAGAACCATTTTTCCAACATGTATTCTAGTCTGCCTTGTCCGTGCCACACTCTATTGGTTTGTTGGTTGATGGTCGGCAGATAGGCAGGCTGGGCGGACTGGTTCACATGCTGGGGAAAATGGTTCTGGCCTCAGAGGGAGGGGTGAACAGGCAGAGTGGCACAGAACCATTTTTACAACATGTATTCTAGTCTGCCTTGTCCGTGCCATGCTCTATTGGTTTTTTGGTTGATGGTCGGCAGATGGGCAGGCTGGGCGGACTGGTTCACATGCTGGGGAAAATGGTTCTGGCCTCAGAAGGAGGGGTGAACGGGCAGAGTGGCACAGAACCATTTTTCCAACATGTATTCTAGTCTGTCTTGTCCATGCCATGCTCTATTGGTTTGTTGGTTGATGGTCGGCAGATGGGCAGGCTGGGCGGACTGGTTCACATGCTGGGGAAAATGGTTCTGGCCTCAGAGGGAGGGGTGAACGGGCAGAGTGGCACAGAACCATTTTTACAACATGTATTCTAGTCTGCCTTGTCCATGCCATGCTCTATTGGTTTGTTGGTTGATGGTCGGCAGATGGGCAGGCTGGGCGGACTGGTTCACATGCTGGGGAAAATGGTTCTGGCCTCAGAGGGAGGGGTGAACGGGCAGAGTGGCACAGAACCATTTTTCCAACATGTATTCTAGTCTGCCTTGTCCATGCCACGCTCTATTGGTTTGTTGGGTGTGTGCGTGTGTGTGTGTGTGCGCGCGTGTGTGTGTGCACGCGCCTCTGTCTGTGAGCACATAGAAGAATGAATAATAATGAGGATAAAAAAGAGACACAGTCAGATAAAATAACTTTATTAAGCCACATCAAACTGAATAACCGAAACCACTGTCGAAACTTCGGATTTTCCTCCTTTGTTTACCTAGGGGTAAATAAAGAAAAAAACAATTTAAAGTGTCTAACTGCATGTTAATAATCTTACCACCTTTCAGTTTGGCTTTTACGGGAATGTCTACTGGAATATTGTTGGAAGTGTTGGGAAATTACAGAGAATTGATAAGTTCGTAAAGGTGAATTACCGGCAGAGGTGAAGCCCTGACCACTGTGCAGATTGGGGCTTCACCTCTCGGCACCCCCCCTCCCCCGCAGGCACTATATTAAAAAATAGTCTTTGCACTTGAGTGATCACTCAAATTGGTGATTGAGCACAAAGATAGTTATTTCTGTTGACTGCAAGGGGGGGATAGGAGAGATGAAGTTACGAGCTGCACAGTGGTTTTATGGGTTTACCTCTGCCGGTAGAACACCTTTCATCAGTTGAGCTCCGACTTAAAAACTAAGAGGCTCCATTTTCATGAGGTCCAAGTTAGAAAGTGCCCAATTTACTGCTGGTGCAATTCCTGATTGGTTTATTCTTCAGTACAGATTGCTGATCTCTCTCCGTTAGCATCCTCAATCCCAGTCCTCATTAATCATTGTGGATTTTTGTTTTAATTGGATGCACTTTGTTTACATATAAATAAACCAATCCAGGCAGCTAGATGTTAGGGACTGAACCGATGGAGTCCACCTTGGCGACTGGTGGTTCAGCTTAATTTACGTCTGAGCTCTGTAAAGCTTTGGTACATGGCATTGGATGAGTACTGTCATTCTACCTCTGTTGCCGTCACACCTGCGGGGTGGGGGCTGCCCTTGCTGCCATCACTCCTGCAGGGTGGGGGCTGCACTTGCTGCCATCACTCCTGCAGGGTGGGGGCTGCACTTGCTGCCGTCACTCCTGCGGGGTGGGGGCTGCACTTGCTGCCGTCACTCCTGCGGGGTGGGGGCTGCACTTGCTGGCGTCACACCTGCGGGGTGGGGGCTGCACTTGCTGCCGTCACACCTGCAGGGTGGGGTGGGGGCTGCACTTGCTGCCATCACTCCTGTGGGGTGGGGGCTGCACTTGCTGCCATCACACCTACGGGGTGGGGGCTGCACTTGCTGCCATCACACCTGCGGCGTGGGGTGTGGGCTGCACTTGCTGCCATCACTCCTGTGGGGTGGGGGCTGCACTTGCTGCCATCACACCTACGGGGTGGGGGCTGCACTTGCTGCCGTCACTCCTGCGGGGTGGGGGCTGCACTTGCTGCTGTCACTCCTGCGGGCTGCACTTGCTGCCATCACTCCTGCGGGTTGGGGGCTGCACTTGCTGCTGCTGTCTATTCTGGAGAATTGATGAACCTGCTGGTGCCACCCATCTTGCTGGGAGTCGGAAGGTGAAGTCTTCATGAACATCATGCCTGTGCGCTGCTGCAGATTCCTTCTGACGTTGAACCACCTGCCAGCACTGCTACCAGCGCCTCATGCTTGTCCCTTTGCACCACTCTTCAAGTAAGTAGGTGTGGGTGTTGGTGGCAAGCTGTGATTGGAGAATGCATTGATGAGGATGAGGATGTGGATGATGATGATGATGCTGATGATCTTTTTAACAGTTATGTGTACATTTTTCTGTGGGCCACATGTAAACATTTCAATTACGATTTCAGGCCTTGAAGTGCTATCGGACGCGATCTGCTGCAGGGCTACTATCCTCCATTGTAAAAGGTACTGTTTGCTTTCTTTTTGCCCACTAGTGGGTCTTCCTTGCTAAAAATGTGAATGCTTTGTTGGTGTTGCAGAGTTAGGATTTACTGTGTTTTTTCTTTTTTTTAGGTCAAACTGTGAAAGTGCTGTTGGTGGTCTGCTGCTGTGAGTCCTTGCCCTTCTGAAAAGGTATTGTTGTACTTCTTTTCACTCACAGTGACTCAAAGTCTAGATTGTATGTTTCTGACATCACAGTGGTTTCTTTTTGGTACCCTTCTCCACATAGCCTCACATAAGCAGTTAGTGAGATTTGGCAGAGATATGTGAGTAACTCGGAAATGGTGGCCAGGAACTGGCTGAGAATGAGATAGATGTAGATAAATAGCGATAATGTAGTCTGTAATTTAAGTGGCTGAGGTCAGCATAAAATCTGTAGCTGCTCCTCCCCACTCTCGTAGACATGGTCTTGTTTCTTACTATATAGATAGTTCTAGTCTGGACTGTAAACTTCGAAGAGCAGCATGATTTCTGTAGCTGTTCCTCCTCACTCTCAAAGCTGGACAAGAATTATTAGCTGAGATATATTTCAAATGCCGATCTTGTTCTCTTGCTATTGTACTGTGACATTCTGAGGTCAGCGTGATGATTTTGTCAGCTACTCCTGACTCTGAAATGGTGGCCAGGAATTGGCTGAGAATGGGATAGATGTCGATAAATAGCAATAATGTAGTCTGGAATTTAAGTGGCTGAGGTCAGCGTAAAATCTGTAGCTGCTCCTCCCCACTCTCGTAGACATGGTCTTACATTAGCGGGGAGATTTTGATGCTTGTTTCCTACTATATAGAAAGTTCTAGTCTAGACTGTAAACTTCGACGGGCAGCATGATTTCTGTCTTGATTTGAGAGATTGAGTAATTAGTTGTGAAGTTTTAATAGTTGTGCTGCACAGTTGTAAATATATTTTCTATATCTCCCAACTGTTTCAATTTTAGTTTGTTGGGAGTCATCCACACTACACGTGTAGCAATGGCAACACTACCACCAAGCAAAATGGCCAAAATCTCATCTCTTACCGCTAAAGACCGTGCGTTGCAATTCAAGTCCTATAGCGCGTATGAAGATGGAGGAAGATGTTCTGTCGCTTCTGTGATCACCCTGTTGACCACATCAGGAAGGACACAGTGGTGGATCACTGTAAAGCAAAAACACACCAAGAACACAAGCCAGAAGAGTAACAGCAGACAGGTGACCCTGCACACCAGTTTAATGCCACAACAGCTGCAGCTGCTGTAAGGAGGAAACCGTTTTGGACACGTTGAGGGCTTGGTGTGGTGCCAATATACCAATTGAAAAGCTGGATCAGCCCTGCTTGAGAGACTGGATGGGGAAGTATATCAAAGGAATTGGAGTGCTTCCAAAGGCAGACACTTTATGACAGAATTACTTGCCCCGACTAAATAGGGAAATGGAGGAGGGAATTAGCCAGCTGGTAAGAGGCAAGACACTCGCAGTAATGTGCGATGAAACAACTGATGCAGACTACTGCTGTGTAATGAACATTATTTTTGTAATGGAGGGTGCAAAATCTATAATAGCAGACACCATAGAGCTAACAGCGGTAAACCACTCCGCTGTTGCCCAAAGTGTTTTAAAGACCTTGCATAAATATGGTGTGGAGATGGAACAAGTGGTAGCATTTGTTAGTGACAATGCACGTTACATGACAAAGTGCTTTAATGATGCATTACGTGGCCTAATTGGTGACCATGTAGTCCATGTGGGTTGTTGAGCTACACGTTTTATCATTGGTGGGCGATACCTGGATTGACCACTTTGAGCAGGTGAATAAACGTGGCACTTATAAAATATGCCTTTCAGCAATCACCAAAGCGTGGCGGGGTACAGCATTCCTGGAGGAGAGGGGTGCGGAAAAACAATATTGCCTCCTGTTCCTGTCTTGACTCGTTGGAACACCTGGTTCGAAGCAGTAAAATACCACTCTGCATATCTGGAACACCTCCGAGAGTTCTTCAAGGATGAAACCAGTGATGCCAACTCCATGAGATCCTTAAAAAAACAATTTGAAGAATGGTTCACAGAGCTGCAGGTTCAAACTGCGTTCATTGCTGAAAACTGCAATGACCTTATTGATGCAATTGAGCTTCTGCAAAGCAAGGAAAAGCCCATGGCTGTTTTGCTGTAGGACACTATTAGCAAGATCAAAAAGCTGCTTGAAGCAGGAGTGTTGAAAACAGAACGATTTGGTGACAGAACTGACGGGTACTTGCAGGCTATGAGGCCACGGGTCAAGAAGGAAAATATTGCCCTTTTCCAAGGAGCATTTGGTGTCGCTTTAAACAAGCTTTCTAAGCATATGGACACAAACCCATCAGTTGAATTCTTTAAGGCTTGCCGTATTTTGGACCCAGAAATTTACAAAACTGAATAGGATTTGACATGGCATGCCAGTGACATTCCTCTGTTATCACTACACAACCAAACAGAACTGCAAAATGACTGGGATGTATATGCTGGGAGGATATAAGAGAACTTCCAAGCATATTGGAGTTGAATGTTGGGCAGTACTGGCTTTCAAGGCAGTCACAACTAACTGTACTCTCCAGAGCTGCTCTACAAGCCATCTGGATACCTGTGTCAAGTGCAGATGTGGAGAGATCCTTCTCCGTATATGGACAGATCCACACAGATCAAAGGAGGAATCTGTTGGTAGAAAATCTGAAACTGCTATCCCAGCTCATGTACAACAAGTAGCTGGATTATATATTTTTGCATGGTTTCCTCCCTCCTTCTGCTTGTCTTTTGAGGGGGTTGGAGACTGATGGACTCCTTTTAATGGTGGCGCGGTTTACTGCCCACACCCACACAGTCACCCTGCCTGCTTTAAGTTATACTTTTCTATAATAAACTGTCCCAGATTTTTCTTTAAAATCCCTGAGCTCTACAAACTCTGGTGCAGCCTATCCTGTGCATACATGTCTTGATTGTCCAGAACACCATATGCTACCCCATTAATACACATGATGTGAGGAACACCTTTTATACTATTGCACAGTTTTCCACATTTCATATAATATGCCTTTGCACATTTAATGTATTTATAGTTGGTTAGATACCATATCATTATACTGTAGGTTTTAGTTCACTTGCTTTTTCACTGTAGTTAGGTTTTACACATTTTCTTTGATAGAGCTTTAGTTTAATTGCTGTACTTATATGTTATGTTCCACATTTTGCATATTTTATCGTATATGGGTTTCTATTCAAATGTCTGTTCTTCACTGTTTCTACACTTTCAGTGTTCCGTTTTCTAACAGTTTTGTATAGATTGTATAGAATTTGGTTTCTCGTATTACACACACCTTTTTATGCTTTTTTTAATACTTTGGCATATTTTTACTGTATGGTTGTTTTTATATTTCTATTTACTCTTTTTGCACATTTTTTATAAACGCTATTCTATTTAATGCAGCTGTTCTCTGTATTTCATTTTATTCATTTCTGAATTAGTGATATGACAAGACATGCAGAGCAATGGTTCCATGATGTATAGCATAGACCAAAGTACAAAGTCATGGTACCAGTGTCATAGAGGGGCAAAAGTCTGGTTGGGGGGGCTTTGGGAAAATACCCCTGCCCAATAGGGAATTACCATGGCATTGCTCAGTAGAGAACCCACTGAAAATGGGTGACTGGGCAGGGGAAATTCTGTTCATTAAACCATGGATTTAGTTGCATGAGTGGCTTTCCTGTATGTTCAGGGCTGTCTGTGTTGGTGCTTGGGGGAGAGCTGACTGCATGCAATATTTGGTGACTGAATTGGCTGTATTTGTGCACACTGTTGTATCTGGGGGGGGCACTGTGGGGAGAAGCTGTATTGGCACCTGGAGGAGTTGGCTGTGCTGGTGTCACCATGACATCTGAGGGATGAGTTCATGCTGCAGTCAAACCTGAGGAATAGGGACATAGTGCTGTTGCTGCTGCTGTAACACTGCGGAATTAGAGCCATAGTCCTTTTGCAGACAATGCAATAGAGGGTGGGGACTACAGTGCAGTATCTGAGGGATAGATCGAGACTATAGTGCTGTTGACACTGCCATCACAGTTGAGGGTTGGGCACAACTGTGCTGCTGCTGCCATTACATCTTGTACCTATCAAAATAACAAAATTGGTACAAGGATGGATGTATGTACAATAGTGGACGTCAAAATTGCTAATATGCATGGTAGCAGAGCAAAAATTTGTTAAATAAATTACCCAAAACAAAACACCGTTAAAAATGGATTTTGGATTCACAGACACCAGTGACAATACTGGTTTTTCCAATGTGCAAAACGGAATTTGCTCTTTCTCAATAACGGTAAACCAGTGTCCCTGAGAAGAATTCAATAAACCGAAAACTGATGACAGTAGTGTTATCTTTCCTATATTTTAAATGCAGGTATATCAGGGTTTTGTTAACACATGTTTTTGATGACCAATAGCACAACATCACCCTGATTTACTTACATCCAGAATAATGGGTCTGGCAAAGGAACAGGAACTTTTAAAAAATTAAGATTTATCTAGCCATCCTCAGGATTGAAATACATCCAAGCAAAACAGTTATATTTATGATTGTGTTATTTTTAACTGCCCACCAGATTATTCAAAAAAGTGTTTGAGCTATTACATATAGAATAATATATGGGGTGGGGTGTATAACAAGAATTTTACACACACTCGACGTGTTGGATGTTACATAATCACCGAGAGCGAAGCTTGGGTGGTTTATCTGATCATACAACATTGAGGGTGTGTATAAAATTAAAGTTTTACACACCACCCCATGTTTTATTTTGTAGAATTGCTGGGTATTGTTTTTTGCCACAGCAATTATGTAAAATAAGAAGATGTCTCCATGGAGCTGCATCACAGTCTGATTGGGTTTCAGTGGGTTCTGTGGTTGGACGTGGCTGTTGAAGGCAAGTTTTTTTTTTTTTTTCTAAAGTACCTCAAGTTTTTGTCAGCATTTGTGTTTTTTTTTTAAATTGACTTACCACCAGTTCTGAGTGACCTTGTAAGCTCCAGCGGTAAGTCATGGCATCCGGCAGCCATGAAGGGAAGCGTGGTCGCTGGCGCATGTGCAGGACGAGGGAAACATGGTGTGTGTGATTGCCATTATAAACACTCCTTTATAATGACAAATTACACCATGGTTTCCCTATGGGAATAAACAATAAGCCAGTTATTATTGCTTTTTTAAATTGTAAAATGGAGAAGGAAAATGAGTAAATGGAGAATTAATTAATCTCTTCTTACTAATAGAGAATTTGGCTGCAAGTTAATTATAAGCCAAAAGATTTTTTTCCGATTTCAATTACATTGGTGGCTTTTCGCTGCTAACTCTCTGAAAGATATTAAAAACTGTCATGGAGTAGAAGGGAAAGTCCTTTTAGCCTTTTATTTTGTTTCCCTGTGTAGTTTGTAGGCTTGCACAATGACTGAATCTATTTACCCTCCTAATGTCATCAGCATTTAAATGTAAATGAAGGTACTTAAGTCTGGCATGAAAAGCTGCTTGACTCCATTGCAAAGGTCATCATGATCTGACTCATGTAAGGCATCCTAGAATTGTATGATGTTCTGGTGCTAAAGCTGCAGCAGTTACCCTGTATTAGTCAATGCTGTTGTTGTCCTGTGTAGCCCCTATGTTCTTGTGTTATGTTGGTAATGAAACTTTTCAAGCATAGTAAGTGCCCTGCTGTTTTCTGTAGTTTAAAGTGTATCTGAGTTAGAAAGCAATGCTTTTAGAGAATACAGGGACTTCACAAGACATGCAACGACTATATGAGAGTGTAACTTCTGCTGGTTTGTGCACGTATGCATCATCAACTCCCAAGATGCCTTGCATGAGTGGGGTCATGACTTTCAGAGACTAGCAGATTTTCACTAGGGCAAAACAGAGTGAATCAACCTCATTTATATTTAAATTAGGATAACATTTGGGGGATGCAAGAGAGGGAATCACTGTTCATGCTTACAAACTACACAGGTACCGCATACAGAAAATAGGCTGAGGGGACTTCCCCTTTAATTTCACATGCTAGAGAGGAACACTTGTTTGATTAGTATGGAAATAGCTTATGGGTAGACATGAACTATAAATCAGTGTTTATACTTTAACTCTACAAAAGGTTAGAAGGTTCATAAAGTTCTGATAAGGACTGGATAATTATTACAATATATTACAATACTAACAACATATTGTGATACTAAAAATGTACTAAAACCTTTCATAACCACAGAATCTTTTGCAGTTATTCACATCCTTATTTAATATACATCCTGCAAGAAAAACTAAGAGCAGAACAAATAAAGGGAGCTAGAAATTAAACCAACACCAGCAGAGACATAAATCCTAACATGACCAACCTGAGGGTTTTGAAGGGAGTAGGGGGCCAGCTGAATAACTGAGTCAAACATTCATTAGAAACAAAACCTAGACTGTGCTTATGCATGAGCAGGCCATTACATTCTTGTGGGAGGGACTTCAGGTAAAACAAACTCTGATCAGATCCACCATGGCTGCATAATGAAGTTAGTGAAGTTGTGTGGAATTGTTAAGGAGGTATGGAGAAACAACACAATGATTTGTAAGTAGTAAGATTTGTTTTAATTTCTGTTGTAAGGAAGGCATAGACATTATTAGGAAACTATATGGAGGTGTACATTTTAATGGAAGGAATAGGAAGCTCACAAAAGAACCCCGGAGCAAATGCCACTGATGTATGTGTTATCCCAGATTATATTGGCCAGACAGCCACATTTTAAAGAAAACACAATTGCACCTATCCCAATAATGCAAAGCATCAAGGGAAACATATATAAATTTCCATGATGGTACAGAAGGTGGCAGTGCATGATAAAGTAATGGCTGGCATATGTTCAGCCTTGGGATTATTTACACTGTTTTTGTGTTTTTGTTTTATTTATTTATTTATTTAAGAGAAATAGGGTTTTTGTCCATGAGGTAATGCAAGTTATATTTAAGCAATGTATTGATATCAGAAACTTGGGTGTAATGACAATTAAGGAAAATGTGATATTAACTTTCAGAGGAGGTTGCTTTTGATAAGGGCAAGGTAGTTATGCTTGTGATAATGGGAATATTAGGAAAGTATGAGGTCTGAGCAGAAGTGGAGTACAAATATGCACAGTTTCATAAGTATGTGCTCAGAGTGCAGGCAAATGTGATATGCAGGTTTGTTTTAGAAATAGGTAAAAATAGTGATACATGTAAGTAATAGAAAGATAGATAATTACATAGACATATAGATAGAGAGAGACACACACAGACAGATGAGCAGAATAGGAATGGCAGTGAAGTATTGAAGTGATGCCACACCCACCCCCACCCCGCAGACATGGACAGGCATTGGGGTGTGTCTTTGGGTCATTGCCCAGAATGCTCATGCCATTTCACTGCACCCTACCCTGCAGACACAGACAAGAGTCGAGGTGTGCCTTGGGGTTTTCAGACTTTACATTCACCACATTCCATAAGAAAATATGCTGAAATTGGTACAGTATAAGAGAATGGAGTGAACTTTGGGGCTGAAGAGTCAAAGGCACACCTCGATACCTGTCACTGGCTACAGGGTGGGGATGAGGGTGGAATGGCATGAGCATTACTGTTGACAATCCCAAGTCACACCCCTGATGCCTGTCAGTCCCTACAGTACAGGGTGTTATGGTCAGAAACACTAATGCCCTGGGCGTTTCTTGGTATTTTCACTCCAAGTTTTCAGCATGGGTTTTTTGTGACCCCACTGCATGAACAGTGACACTATCAGTTAATTAACTGAAAAGAGATTTTGCACTGTGACTGTGCCATTTGGCACCACAGGTGCAAAAACACACTTTGAACCAGATGTAAAAAATGACAGCTGTACATTTCTTGCTTCAGTAACTGCTCAGCACATCTGTTGCATGACCTGCTTATTGACATTTTATATCTGCTATGCAATGTACTGCTGCTATGTCTGGGGAAAGACCTTTCCTAGGTTGCAAGAACAGCCTCAGAGGAACACACACACACACACACACACACACACACACACACACACACATACACAGCAGAACACAGCAGCAAAATGATTAGATTTGTCTACAAGCACTATCTTCTATGCAAGTTGGAGCATGGGGGGGGGGAGAGGTTATGGCTGGAGATCAGTTATGGTCCATGACATAACCACATGGTCAGAATATTAAATATTTTAAAATAAACATAAATGCAAAAGTAACCATTTCAAGAAAGAAAATGCAAACTGTGACTCTTAACAGTTATAGGGTAAGTTAGAACATCTGGACTTATTTGCTCCATATGCATCTCAATTGCTAAGGGGTCCTGACCATGCTCACCCTTCCTCAAGCAATAACATAGATGGAAAAATTATGTCATATTTTCAACAAGAAGTTAGCATTTTAAAAAGACAGTGCTGTAGACTGAGAAGCAGCTTGTGTAGGTGCATTCATTACGCTAGCCAAGATATGTTCTGGTTGTGTTCCATAAGGCTAACCAGTGGGAGAAGTAGGGGAAAGGGATAGAACTTTAAAATGACAGAAATGCATATTCCAGAACTGGACACCATATTCCAAATGAGACCTCACCGGTGACTTTCACAGTGGCATCACCGCCTCCTTCCTTCTGCTGGTAATACCTCTTCCTATGCACCACAGTACACTACTGGCTTTCCTCACAGCTTTGTTACATTGGTTAGCCACCTTTAGGTCATTCAATATGATTACCCCAAAATCCCTTTCCATTTTGATGACCATCAGCCCCCCCCAATCATTCCCTGGGTTGCTGCAACCCTTTCTTATTCAGCAGGCAGTTAGCACATCTGGACTTATTTGCTGCATATGCATCTAAATTGCTAAGGGATCCTGACCATGTTCACCCTTCCTCAAGCCAAGCTAGCTGCAGTATGTCTAGCAATAACATGAATGGAAAGATTATGCACATGAAAACTTATTAATTATGCTGTACACACCCTACGACTCAAAGTGTGTCTCCTTTGGCTGCCATGATGTCTGTGGTTAATTTGAAACAAAAGACAATGTAACAAGACACTGGCCTCCACTGGAGCTACTGAACAATAGAGCAAACTGCACTCTGGGAAGATTGCATGGGACAAGATGCAATTAAAAAAAACCCTGAATAACAGGTTCCAGGGAGTATAAAACCACCAGGAATGTTAGGAAAAAAAACCCCTCCCCACTCATTCACAGGCGTCAATCAATGTATTTGTTAACCATGCTGGTTCATCTTCTTGCTTCCCTCATAGTAAAAATGTGAAACTACATTTGTGTTATTTTAAATGAGTGATAAATGGCATGTCAAGGGGGATGGCAGTTCTAATAGTTGTTCCAACATGATAGATCCACCTCATGCCCCTCCCATGAAAATGAAAGCATAGCACATGCAACCAACCTTAGGAACATCACATTTTTTAATGTCAGCTCTGATCCGTTAAGTCTAACTGTTTTCTTGGCTCATTTTATAATATCAGTAAAAAGAAAGTAGGAAAAAAAACAGCCTTTTGCTTCTACAAGTAGTTGTTAATTGCAGCTGGTATTTTTAACATGTGCAAGGCGACTCCATTTTTCAAACTTAAAAGAAAAAATACACTTTATCATCAAAGGACTGTGTTTACCAAGTACTGTGCCTATGATTAAAATAATCTGAACTCCCCAAAAATGTGCCCTCACATGAAACTGCATGTTTAACTGTAAAGTCAATTAAAAATGTATTTCTAAATGCATTACTAACACCAATGCTTTCAAAGTTTTGAAACTACTAAAAAGACAAACTGTGCATGTGTGTGTGTGTGTGTGTATATATATATATATATATATATATATATATATATATAAAATATGGTAAACAAATATTGTTAATCCCAAAAGCTGAACTTTATGTTTTTAGTATATAAATGTTTAAAAAAAACCTGTGGCTCTTTCAACTTGAATCAGAATGCTGTGTCTATTGTTTTCCTTGGGGGCTGTAGTTTCAGACACTCCTTAATTACTCTTTCCTTCTGAGACACCAGGTGGCTCTGATAATCATTTGTTCCAAGAGGTTTTAAGTCAAGTTGAAGGCATTAAGTTTCTTCTGTTCTCCTAGTCCTTAAAAAAAATGCAGGGGTTCCACAACTCGATCACTCCACAGACTTGTTCTGTTCCTTGGCCCAGGTCCCAAACTAGTGTGTCTTGTTCCAACATGATAAATCCACCTCATGACCCTCCCACATGAATAAAAAAAAAGGTGGAGGTGGATCTTTAGGAGCTTCTCGGGTGGAGGTGGAGCTTACTCCCCCCAAAACCCCAATGCTGCCTCCCACTACTCAGGTTTCAGTTCTTGTTCTGCCCATTTAAGAAAGAAAATAGTACCCTGCAACCATTGACTAACATAAAAGTGTATTTATTTGAGGGTGGAAAACATTTCTTGGAGGAGGGAAAGGCGGAGGAGACTATTTACACCTTCAGTCAGTTCCATGGACAGAAAACATGACATCACTCCTTTTGTACATGCAAAACGTCTGCAGGCTCTGCCTACTGCAGCCGCAAAAATAAGAAAATGAATCCTAACACCAGATGATACCATCACACCCAAGCAAGTCCAGTTTGGGCATTTAAGCCCCTGACCCCCTCATATCCCCTCACCTCACCTAATGCTGACTTTTCCACAAAGAACTTGGACATGGAACTGAAGGCTGACTCTGGAGGAGGCTCCTCCAATCTACGATTGGGGCCTTGCCTGAGTAGGCATGCCCGCTGGGGCTGTGCATGGTTTGAAGGCTAGTAGGAACTATTCTGGAGGCAGAGGTATTTTCTGGCCAGTAGAAGATTAGGCGAGGAAATGTATGGAGGTATGCTGTGTGCTCTTCACTTGCAGTGTCAGAGTATTAGGTGCTTATTTTGGAAGTGATTGTATTTATATTTTATTACATGTGTAAATTTGATATCTACAGTGTACCACTATGTTTATTACCTCTATATATTATTTGTGAATGTGACCTTTTCCCCTCTCCCCAGGTCACAACAGGAAATGAGAACTCCCGGAATCTGTTTGCTTACCAGGTGAAATATGTTTTTAAGGAATAAATAAATAGAATTACAAGATTCATGATACCTGCTTCCTGTCCTACTCAACTCAAATATAAGGCTGTGGTCTCACTTACTAGTTTGCCAGAATTACCTCTATACAACATCATACTACCAAGGAAGTCACTATTTTTATCGCTAGTCCACAGATGTTTTAGCAATGCCAAGGAGGGGTGCAGAGACAATACAAACAGGAGACAGGCCTGAATCCAGTGTACCATGCTTTCTTGCGTCAGATGGTAATTTTCCACTTTTCCCCTTGCTGCTCATTGTTCACTTTATCTGCTTCTCTTTTGCTCTGCTGAGCATGAGGGAAGGGGAGCAGAAGTTGAAGTAGCATTTGGTAGGGTGCAGATGTTCAATGGTTATTTTTACATTTGGTTGCAAACAAAGCCTATTTGAGCATGAACTGGTTTGAATTCACTTGTTCCCCCATGGATAATGACCTACAGAAAGGGCTGCCAGGGGACACTCTTTATCCCCAGACAGAGTTGAGCTTCAGTGAGGGAGTGAGGGCCAAGGTCTGCAGTGTGGGCCCGTGGCAGGGCAGTGGACTGCATCCTGCAGTTGGGAGTTTTTCTCCTCACCATTGAGCATTGTTGAGTAAGTGCAAGTGATGCTGTGGCTTTAGAGTGACAATGCCCCCCCACCCTGATGCTTGCTGCAGCCAGTACTGCCACCTGCAGTCACCCAGATGGCAGTATTATGACAGATACTAGAAGGCCACCCACTCCTGAGGAGGTGAACATCCATAGGACACTCACCTATCTTCCCGTGGTTGGCCCTCCACTGCCCTAGGCTCATTCCTAAACCCAGTCACTGGCCTCGTAAGCAGTAGTTCTACCACTGTGCTAGTGGGCCAGCACTGGAAAGCTGTATTTGAACAGTGGGAAAGGTGGGATTTTCACTGAAAATATAATTTCTTGGATATGTCTGATTTGTAAATATAGCAAAGATGAATTTATAGTGAACATAACTCACTTTACAGTGTTAAGTAATCATAGAAACATAGAAGTTGACAGGAGATAAGGCCCACCTGGCCCACCTAGTCTGCCCTACTATTCCTGTCTGTAGTACCTGCTCAACCCCATTAAGTCCTCAGATTTTCCCCACATTTGCTTTGGTACTAAAATTCCATGATGCCTATCCCTATGCAGTCTTGAAGCCTGTGATCATTTTAGTTTCCAGCACTTCCAGCCCCCTTTAAGTCCTCTAATTTCCTCCATGTTTGCTTTGGTACTAAGATTCCCTTATGCCCATCCCACACAGTTTTGAAGACTTCCACCACCTCCGCCAGTAGTTTGTTTCAAGCTTCCACCACTCTCTCCTTCAAGAAAAATTTCCTAACATTTCCCATTAGCCTTCTCCCCCTCCAGTTACATTCAGTGACCCCTAGTTCTCCTTCATGTTTTTATTTGGAAAATATTCCTTTTCTGTACCTTGTTTACACCCGTGAGATATTTATATGTCCCTGTCATGTCTCCCCCTCCCTCCTCTCTTCCAGGGAGTACACGTTTAATTCCCTGTGTCTTTCCTCATAGGGCTTCAGGTGCAGGCCCTGCACAAGAAGGACCCCTGGTGGAGGCCGGGAGTTGAGCAACTGCCGGTGCTCGAAATGCAATGGAAGCGGGGTGGACACTGGACGTCATTGCATGTCCCTGCCTCCCAGGAGGAAAAAACAAAAGAAAATGGAGGGGAGAGCCTACGTCTCTATGAAGCCCTCTCTGGGCTTCAATTTGCCACTGCTGCTGCACTCCCAACCAGATATAAGCCCATGGCTTGGAATTGGGAGAACCGGAGCCAAGGCCCCACCCTCCAGGGGGTAAGCCGGAGTAACCGGGAGATTGCGGTCATAGGCAGTTGATAGAAGCTCTGGGGCCATGACTGGGGCATAAAATGATGGAGGGCCTCCTGAATAAAAGGAAGAAAAAAAAAAAGAAAGAAAAGAAATGTATTTTCTGAGATATGTTTCATATATGTTAAAATGGGTTTGGCCTAATATACATATAGAAAGTATCTGTAATATATGTATTATTTAATATATCGTACTGATAATACATTTTAAATATATATTTTACATAGCAAATACATATGTTTGTAGTTTATAACTATGACTAGACTATATGTTATCTGTACCTTTATTATATATATATAGACTACATTCTGTAAATATATATTGAATGCACTATTTCTACATATCTTCATATAGTAAAATATGTATACAAGTAAAGAAGACAGCCCCAACATGTAGTTGTTCTCACAACATAAATATAAACAGCAGTTTCAGTAAAAGGTAGGCACACACCCACACATACAGCAGATCAGGAACCCCAGAAGACTATTCTTAGATTTTCCACAACAAAGTTTTTTTGTACAAAAAACAAAATGTTGTAAAACCCAAACCAAAAGTAGCAATAGTAAAAAACAGACCTCCACACAGGATTGCCATTTCATACTGTTCTTGTGCGTTTCCAAAAATAGTGCTAAATGTATTTCCTGTGGGGAGGTCTGTTTTTTTTTCACTATTGCTACTTTTTGCTTTAGTTTTGCAATTTTGCTTTACTGTACAAATAAACCTTGTGATGGAATATCCAAGAAGTGCCTTCTGGAGCTCGTGTGTGTGTGTGTGTGTGTGTGTGTGCGCGTAGCTTCTGCTGTGAGTTAAAGAGGACAGGAAATCATTTCTAAGTGGCAGCTGTTTATAAAGTTCTTATTCTCATAAATGATATGCATTCCCTTAAATTATCCATATTTCACTGTACCCGATTAAAAAGTGATACAAAAAATTGTATTTTGCATTGTTTTGTTTTTATGGGCAGCATTCTGTTACAGTTCTTTTCATGGAATCAATAATTTAGAATTTTAACTATGTCACTGTCTGTGCACAGAACTCTAAGCATAGTTCTGATAGGTCAACAGCTCATAATTAGTATTCTGTACACAAACTATGACACAGTAAAAACTCCAAATGATTGGTTCCATGAAGAGAACAGTAACAGAATGCTGCCCATAAAAACAAAATAATGCAAAATACAGTTTTTGTATCACTTTTTATTTACATGTAGTTAAATATGGATACTTTAGATGCATGCATATCATATCTAAGAATCAAAACTTTACAAACAACTGCCAATTAGCACACATTTCCTGTCCCCTTTAAATATATATCTTATTTGCTTGCAACAGTAAAGTAGTAGCACCAAATTAGTCAAGAGATTTTTAAGGATTTTTAAAAATCCCTATTGAGAATTGTGCACCCTTTTATTAAGGATTTTATTTTGTTTGGTAGTGTGTCACTGCTACCAGGAGAGGGTGCTTCCATCTGAAAGGCTAGTTGAAAATCTACCAGATGGAGCTTGAGTACTGTAATAAGAACTTGCTTCTTTCTGTAGGTATAACAAAAAAAATTTTAGAAGATTTTTCCCTAATTTATTTAAAGCATAAATAGCTCTACTACTATATGTGTAGAATATATGCAGAATATATATTTTTATATGTGACAAATATATTTTTGTAAATGCCTGCTGTGGTGCTTTGTACCTACTTGCATAACCAATTTGCATATTTCAAATGTACAGTTTATCAACCGAAATCATGGGAATTTCTATTTTTAAAATAGTTTTGAATTTACAGCATTAGCTTACAGTCCAGAGGGAAAGGTAAAGAGTAAAAAACAAGTACATGTAGGAACTCACCCCAACATAAAACAGAACCAACTGTGGATGTATAAATACCAGTTTGAGCCTTTGTAAATTGTGAGATCAAGCGGTAAGTCCTATGTGTCAGTATAAATGTATAATCTGTAAGTCTACGGTAGTAGTACATCTTTAAATGCTAATTCTACTATAGATATCTAAATAGTTACTAATAAGAAAAGTACAGTTAAAGATGTTACATTAAGATTAATCTATTGTCTTTTTGTCTGGGTGTTTTAAGATTTTTTTTACAATGCATATATTTAAAAAATATTTTAGATTTATGTCAACTATATAAAAAGTATATTTATTAAAAAATCAAGATATATAAGCAGATATATGAGACATATCTCATGCACCTATAATAAAATATATCATAAAAATATATTTATGATATATCTTAAATGTACGTCACATATATTCTGCAAATAAATCAGATATTTCAAAATCAGACAGTTTTATTTTGCATATACTTCACACATATGATCAAACATGTATTTGAAATATACATTTATAAATATATCCAAAATATATTTATTTTCCTTATAGTGACTGTCAGTTCTCTCACCCCCCCCCATTGGTACTTAGCCGTGGGTTTCCTATGACCCAGGTGCATGACCTTACACTTCTTAGCATTAAAGCCCAGTTGCCATACCCTTGACTACTCTTCCAGCTTGCTAAGATCCTCTCTCAAATGTTCAACCCCCTCTAGAGTGTGCACCTTATTGCAGATTTGGTATCATCTGCAAACAGGCAAGCCTACCCTACCAGTCCTGCAAAGTCACTGATAAATATATTAAAGAGTACCAGGTCAATTACTGACCCCTGTGGTATCCCACTAGTCACTTTGCCTTCCCCTGAGTGAATGTCATTTGCCTCCACCCTCTGACTTCTGTCTTCTAGCCAGTTCTTCACCCATCTAACTGCCTTCGGGCCCACGCCAGTGCCACTTAGTTTGTTCATTAACCTTCTGTGGTGGATGGTGTCAAAGGCATTGCTGAAATACAGGTAGACCATGCCTACCGCCCCCCTGATCCACTACCCTGGTTACCCAATCAAAGAATTTGATTAGGTTAGTCTGGCAGGACCTCCCCCCTGTGAACCCATGCTGTCTTGAATCCTGCAGTCTTTTTGCCTCTTGCAATTCAGGAGGCTCTCTCAGTTGAGGTGTTCAAGCTGAGGCTGAAAGCTCACCTCTTCAGTCAGGCCTTCGAAGCTTGCTGGTCTGTGTCTGAACCACCAGTTTGTTTCCCCAGCAACCTGAAGCGCAGTATAAAAATGTTATGCTAACATACTGAATTTTATTATATTAACGTTTATTGTATTTTAACATTTGTTTTTATTTATTTATGTTTGTTAGGAACCCTGAGCCTCAGGGAATGGGTGCCCTATAAATAAAATTGTCTTGCCTTCCCTAGGTATTCCACCAACCTTTCCTTCAGCAGCATCTCCAAAACTTTTCCCACCTCTGAAGTCAGGCTGACAGGTCTGTAATTTCCTGTCTCCTCCCTGCTTCTACTTGTATGCAGTAGGACTACATTAGCCCTCATCCAGTCTCTCAGAACCACCCCTGTTTTCAGTGACATTTTGAAAAGGGCCATCAGAAGTGCAGCCAGCTCCTCTCTGAGTTCCCTCCACACCCTGGGGTGCACGTCGTCAGTTCCCATTGCCTTATCCATTTTTAAACATGATCATTTCCTTAGGACCTTACCTACTATGAAAGGGCTTGTGTCCATTTCCTTTACCTTTGTGCCCTTATTTTCTAACACTGGTCCACTACCTGCCCCTTCCACCATGAATACTGAGCATAAGTAGCACTTTAGCACATCTGCCTTTTGGTGATCCTCCTCCACAGAAACCCCTCATTCCCCGTTTAGCATAATTATCCCTCCCTTTGTCTTTCTCTTGTCCCCTATGCATCTGAAGAATGTCTTGTCCTTCTTTCTTCACTGATTTGGTTATATTTTCTTCTGTTAATGCTTTAGCCATCCTAACTGCCCTCCCAGACTTGTTTTGTTTGTCCTGATAGATCTCTCTGTCCTCCTCCTTCTGAGTTATTTTGTATTCCATAAACACCCATTTTTTCCCCTTACCTTTTCCCATACCTCTCTTGAGAACCGAAGCGGTCCCCTTTTTCTTTTACCCTTGCTAACCTGCTAGACACAGAGATTCAAGAGACAATAAAATTCAGAATAACTTGGATAAACTTTGATTATAGAAACAAAGGTGCCTTGTAAACATCAATGTATAAGTTATGCATATCTATGAGTATGTACCTTGCTGGTGAGTTCTGAAGCCATAAAGAAACCACACGTAATAAGCATATAACACATTTATTACAACTATGCCAAATTACAGGGAAAAGCATAACACATACCATCCCTGGGATGATAAAGGTGGCTCCTCAGTCCCAGCATGGGCTCTGTGACAAAAAGACCCCAAAACTGATCCTGTATTTATACAATTTTTACGGCTGCATGGTGATCTCACCATACTGATATACTGCTATGAGTAGGAGAGACAGAGAGAGAGAGAAAAGGAATGGCAACAGGATACCTTGAGTGTCTTCTTCCCCCGAGTGCTTCAACTGGACATGACTCACAACTCTCCACATTGTCTCTATTTATGACAGTAGTATGTTTGTGTCTGGCCCTTACTCCACCTCTGCCTGCACTAGAACACACTATTTTATTGCTGGACTGGAAGTTTCAATTAGCTACTTTGACTATCACTTCCTTTAAAACCATTTTTACTTCCCCTTTAATAATTGTGCCTGTTAAGAGAGCTTTAGGCAGTAATTGCTCTTATTTCTATTGAAACTCATATTTGTCATTTTGAGGGCATGTAAGATAAATAGCTTTGTGGATGGTGTTAACTGCGGTGATTTTCACAATAAAAGTATTTTTTAATGAGGGCTCTTTCATTTAGTAATTTTCTCTTGAAAAAGTGAAGCTGTGAAACAGAGCATGCTCATCACAGAGCACTGAATAAGGAATTACTGTGGGAGAGGCAAGCCCCGTGAACCTTTGCAGCAGAAAAAAGTCTCCCAACAGAGAACAGAGAGGGTCTAGCCTGCCAGGGTGTGAGCATTAACAACATTAAGAACAACAATAAAACACTCTGAGTTAGTTTAAACTAATGTGTTTACCCTACCCAGATACACACACACACACACACACACACACACACACACACACACACACACCCACCCCTCTTCTGTCCCACTGCAGCCTGCCACATCTAGCCTGCCAGAGTGTGACCATCACTGTGAGCTGAATCAAATTACAGAGCAGCTGAGGGAATTTCCATTCCTACACAGAGTTTAGTTAGTCACAGTAAGTTGCTACACTGTTGATTTCTTGAAAAAATGTGTCTTTTAAACAAGATATTTATATTAATTACCTGAGTCAATGAAGCTGAGTGCCTTATACTTTTTTACTGTTGAAATTCCTACTGTGAGCTGTAGCTGCTGTTCATTTCCTTTCTCAGTGTCTGTCTCTGTGCATGAATGCTTTCATCATACACACCCCCTTCTCGCTTAGGGACAGAACTGAGTTTTAACCCTTGATTATCCTGGTAGTTTATCTTCAGCTTTCTTGCAACTTGTAATGGTATGCTTTTATTTGCATTTCCATGTTCAGATCAGATCTATATTATAGGCATTGTGTTTTTATAGAGTATTCCTCACCTCTCTTATTTTATTATGCTGTTCAGTATGCACCTCCGTATATGCTTTTTTTATTTAGATTTGATCACGTTTCAGAGCTGGTAGGCCAAGGTTAAAGGAAGCTTCACAGCTGTATCTTTATAGTACAATATACAGATTTATCTTATTTCATTACCAGGTTTCATGTTTCTGCAGCAGCCTGTATATTCAGGGCCCAATCCTCAAATGGTTAGCTGCCCCTCCATGCATGCAGAGGTCCTGGAAAACCTGTGGCGCATCCCCTATACACCACATTCACACCATCCAGATACTACACAGGATCCACAGAATTGATGTGTGTCCCCTATGTACTATTTGCCTGACCGATGTGCCTCTCTATGTGGATGGGTGGGACAGTGGCTTGCAGGGGGAATAGGCCAGTATCTACCCATTTCTGAATATAAACACCTCAAGGCATAGGGATGGTGGAGGGGGCCATTAACTACAGTTGCCTAAGGGCAGCAGTAGCAGCTATGTGGCCCCCTCTGCCTATCCACAAACCACATGTCCTGCCCTGTTTGGCCCTATGTTCTCCAGCCCCCAGTCCTCAGAGCCTCTGCAGTGTGCTGGGGGTCCTCACAGGTGCCAGGTGATGTTCAATGACATTTTGTTTAATTTTCTGTGGGAATATGGCATTCCAGGAGGACTGCACTCTTTAACACCCCCCACCAATGCAATGTTATTTAAACACTATGCAAATGGTAAGCACCCCATTGCTTGCTTAACTCACTATTTATGCTCCATCCAATCTCAGGTGCAGCTCTTCTTTAGGCTACCCTGAAGTACCAGACCTCTATCACCTCTGACTGCAATATACCACGTCCATCAAGCCATGGCACTGCACCACAGACAGGGACAGGAGTGGGCAGCAACCCTCCCAAATCTCTAATGCTGCATCAAGCAGCATGGAGGGAGTGGTGTGGAGTCTTCCAAATATACTGAGGGATCATATCTGACTGCTGCTGGGACTATACTAACATACTAAAATGCCAGTAGAATAGGCCTAACGGTCTTTTGTGTCTGCTTGTTTGGTCAGCCCCCACCCTGGGCGCTGACCTTGCTGCCCCCTTCACCTTCTCTGGCTTCTCCCTTCCCAGTTCTGGATATTCTCACTGCATTGGATTTTGCTTCCAGAACCCTTCCCCTGTACCTGTCCCACCCTCTCTTGAACCCCTCCACCATCTCTGCCTCCACCAACCCCCTAGGCAGTGCATTCCATGGCTCCACCACCCTCTCCATGAAGTAGCACCTCCTCCTTTCTCCCCTGAATCTTCCCCCCTCTGGCTTCCACCCATGCCCTCTAGTGGCCCCCTCCTCCTTCCTTTGAAGCACCCTGACTGTTCCTCCCTATTTACCCCTTCATGTACCTGAAGACCTCTATCATGTCCTCCCCAGTCCCTTCTCTCTTCCAATGTGTACATATTTAGCTCTTCAAGCATCTCCTCATAGGTCCTGTCCCCCAAGCCCCAAATCATTTTGGTTGCCCTCCTCTGGACCCTCTCCAGGAGTTTAATGTCCCTCTTTAAGTGTGGCCTCCAAAACTGCATGCAGTACTTGAGGTGCGGCCTCACCCAGCAGTTATCAGAGGGAGTATCACTTCCCTCCTTCTGGAGGTGATCCCCCTAGTGATGCATCCCAGCATCCTGTTGGCCTTGGCTGCTGCCCTCCTACAAGTCTCTGAGTTGTTCATCTTGACATCCACCACCACCCCCAGGTCCCTCTCAGCCATTGAGACTTGTAGCATTCCCCCCCAGGGTGTACACTTGGCCCGGACTTCTGGCCGCCAGGTGCAGTACCTTGCATTTCCCTGCATTGAACCTCAGCTTCCACTTTCTAGACCATCTGTCCAGAGACTATATTTTGCTGTTTTCTCCCTATTCCTGGACCATCTACACATGGGTCTCAGAGCACCAGTATGCACATCTACATACCTGCTGTGAGTCCAGCAGATTCCCCCCCATCATGCCTCTGCTCTGCTTCCACCTGTGTTCACCCAGGTAGTGGCATTGTGGTGGAGACAGAGACCCTACCACCATGGAGGAGGAGAGCATCCTGTGAGACACTCAGTCCTCTACTCTCTGGCCAACCTCAAATGACTCTGGCTTATTCCAGAACTCAGGTTACTGGCCCTGTGAATGGTTGCTCTATGACTGTGCTGATGCCAGTCTTTTGCCATTTCCTACTGGCAAAAGAGAGAAGACAATAGGAACTTCATTTGCTATGTACTGTACTATGTGGGGAAAGAGATCTGTTGTATTAAGGAAATGAGATAAAAAATGTAAAGAGCAAGGCCACCAGTAAGTTTTGGTGGCTTCAGTGTGTGGCCTTCCAGATATGTGGCTTTAAAACCACTGGTTTACTGTATTATGCCTGTGTGTGTATCATATGAGTGTGCTCAGTGGCCTCTGTATGTGTGCTGCCCATTATCCCTTACTATTTGCATGTAATTTAGTGCTTTGTAAAGCACTTAGGGTAGATGGCGGCCCATTGGCACAGCAGTTGGATTTCTGTTTGCGACGCTGGTGACCTGGGTTTGGGAATGGACCTGGGTTGCTGGAGGGCTGGCCAGGGGAGAAGGACGAAGTGTCCCATGGACTGCTTTCCTTCTCTGGGGGGAGGGTGGGGAGTGTGTCTGGTACTCAACAGACCCCTGGCACCAGACCCCTGGCAGAGGTTGGGGGTACCACAGTGACCAGACACCAGCAAGTGTCAGGGGGTTGGGGTGGATGCAGGACATCATTGCACATCCCTGCCCCCCAAGGGGAGAAAAACACATCTGCCAACACCTAGATGATGTCCACTCCTGCTTCCATTGCTTCAGGCTGACTCCTTGACCTATCCCATTGTCCGCAGCACTTAATGGGGGAGCAGAGTGCCATGGCCCCACCCTGGGAGGAAAGCCAGGGGGTATCAAGGAGGGTGACTGATGTGAAGTGGAGTGGGGGTCTGTGACCAGACTGAGGTACTGGTGTGGCAGGGGACAAAAAGAATCAACAACAAAAAAAAAAAGCACTTAGGGTTACAGTGGATATAAAAGGCACTGTATTATATAGTTATGGTCTGTTCTGCATGGCTTTCCATCCAAACTGAAAAACTTTGGTACCACAGGTGAAAGGTCATAGAACGATATTGCACTTGTCTGTGGTGTATTAACTTTTTTTAATAAGAATGGAAAGTCAGTGCCTTCTGTGCTCTGTTCTTCTCACAATTGTTGTCTTCCCTCACTACACATGCACACATAGACCCAAACACAGAAAGTTTCAATTCTTTTTATTCATTTTAACTAATAAACCCAGCCTGCACCCATCTGTTAATGCCCTGCCCAGTGCCACTGATAGTCTTTTGCTTTCAAAATCATTTAAAAAGAATGTTACTTACAAAAATGAAAGGGACTGGGAAACAAGTTTGAGCATGATCTGCACTATAAATATTTGTGTGAATCTGTGCTGATTTAAATGGAAGCACATAAATGCGGATCTCGCTCTCACTTATCATCCAGGTCTTCCTTTTTTATGAAGTAAGATTTTTTTCAAATGATTTTAAAAGCAAATAAACTGTCAGTAAGGAGTATTAGTAGTTGGGTGTAGGATGAGATTATTAGTTCTAAATTTTGTGTATGTGTGTGTGTGTGGTGGGGGGGCAACAATATATTTTTTAAGATAAAAAACATACTGTACACTGTATAAAACAGTGGATGCCCAGTCACATGCACAACAAGCCTGCATTACAACAGGGTTCTGACTACTCTCGAGGTCGGTGACAACACATTCTTGGTTTGCATGGCTGGCCATCCACTATCCTCTACACACAACATTATAAATTATGACATCATTCCTGGCTAATCAGGATAGCTAAGTTTTCAACATTTCAAGTACTATTTTTCCCACAAAACATCCCATGCAAACAGTTTTCATGCTATAGTTCTAAGTTCAGATAGTGTAGCCCATTTCATCACACAAGTGTTTCTCTAAATTTACACAAAATCTAAATGTTGTATTTTAAATTCAAGTTGCATTTCTTAACAGAAATCTTCGACATGATTTATAATATATTTAGTTTATGTCTGAAGTGTTAGGTAAATACAGCACTCTGTGTGTGGCTATAACTTAATAAAATATTCCTGCAATTGGAGATACTGATCCAGTATGGGGTTTTTTACTTCTACAAATTGGTGTTTTTCCTAGACTGCATTCTTGTGCCTGTTGTTTCTCTTGATTTATTGAACTGGCATAAGTATGCCAGCAGCTGTGGCAGGAGCTTTGAGTAATTTTCACTCAGACTCACTTCTCTAAAGCAGCCGTGTTGTCTTTGACCAGATTTTGTTCTCTCATAGCTAACAACTTATCTATTTGCAACAGCATGACCATACATGGGATGTTGGGGTGTATTGGAAGGGGAATCACAAGTTGAAGGAGGGAGGTGATAGTTCCACTGTACAGGACCCTGGTGAGGCCTTACCTTAAGTACTGTGTCCAGTTCTGGTGGCCACACCTTCATAAGGACATTGACAAAATAGAGACAGTGCAGAGGAGGATGATCAAAATGGTGAAGGGTCTACTTCACAAGCCTTACAAGGAAAGAATCAGAGATCTCAATTTGTACACACTGGGGCAAAGGAGGGAGAGAGGTGACATGATAGAAACATTCAAATATTTCAAGGGTATGGACAAGGTGGAAGGAGGCAATGTATTCCAGTTTAAAAGTAGTGTCAGAACAAGAGGGCATGAGACTGATGGCTGGCTGCGTAACGGGTAATGTCAGGAAGTTATTTTTTACAGAGAGGGTGGTGGATGCATAGAATAGCCTGCCTCAGGAAGTGGTGGCTGCCCGTATGGTGGCAGGCTTCAAAAACTCATGGGACAGCAATAAAAGAATATTAGAAATGGGAAGAAAGAGCTAAAGTTAGTGACCAGGTAGAGTCACTGACCGTTTTGTCAGGTAGCATAAATGGGCAGACTGGATGGGCATGGTGGCACTTATCTGCCAGTAGCATCTATGTATCTGTGTACTGTATACATGGTGAAACTTTAGATGCTAAGCCAGCACTTATGTAATCTGTTGTTAGTTGCTAGCCTAAGTACCTCTCAGTCTCCATGTGCAGCTGGCTTATCAGTTTTCTAACTTTGTACAAAAAGTACATGCTTTCCATGTCTGTTTTTCCCTGCACATTTACATATGGCAACAGCATATTTACCTCTAGCCAGCAGTTTGTATTACTAACTTACTTACTATTACTAACTAATACATTGCAGCAACAGTAAGGTTTCCTAGGCTAAGCTATAGCATAATATGTACTTATATTAGCAATACACAGTTATATGAAAGCAAGAATGACAGATCCCAAAGGGTGTGCAAACAAATGTATAAAAATGTAAGGCAGTGAAGCTCAGGATTTAAAACATACATAGTTAAATGCCTTAAATATTCATGTACTGCACAGAACAGACTAAATGACAATCCTAGGGGGTTAGTAACTACAACTCTAAACCCATCTGCAATTGCATAGGGTTTACTTGTGCTGAAAAGCAAATGAAATCTTAAGACAAAATGAATACAAATGGGCAAGATTTTATTTTAGCTATGTAAAAATGATTAGCGAGACCACACTTGGAATATTGTACTGAACTGTGGCCACTGCATTAAAAGAAACATACTGTATAGGGAGATTCAAAAAAGTATCGAGGAGGGTAACCAACATCATTTGAATGCTTGTGAGTTTCAGTTATGCAGAAAGGTTAGAGCTTAGCTTTGTATTCTTTAGAAAACAGAATATAGATGCACATAATTTATTTGACTTGGTGTCCAGTTTGAAAACAAGGAAGCACACACTTAAGTTGAAGAAAGACTTGGATGTAACAGACCTGAGGTAAAATGGTTTTCACACAGAAGCTAGTTAATTAATTAATTTCAAAAGTATCACTGAGAAAAACATACTGAACTAGCAACTCATCTCCAGATGTGTCGGTGGGGGGGTAGGGATGTGGAGAGTGCGGTAATAAGTTACATTAGTAATAATACAATTATAAAACAATAATAATATAAAAAGTAAAACTTACACAGTAGATGATTGAGAAGAAGCACAACGTAAGTTGTGCAAAACATAGCATATCAATTGCATCTCAATAACAACAGTTCAGTAAAGTGCAATTGGCAGCAAAATGAGTGAGAGAAGGAAGATTGCGATTACACCTAGGGATTAGTCAGCTGGAGAAGTGAACCAATAAACCAGGATAGTAGGGGAGGGAGTAGTATGGAGGGTGGACTAGTGGGATTAGCCTAGGATCAGCGACAACTGCAGGAGTGAGTAGTGAAGTCATGGAGGAGGGAGTTTAATGATGGGGAGAGGAAGCATTATGAATAGCAATAGGGAGGGTGCTCCAAATTATAGGGAAGCAAAAGGAGAAAGCAGCATGATCAACAGAGGATTTTACGGGGGAGAGTGAGAGAGTGGGTGTGAAAGCTGCGAAGGGAGTAAGTGGTGGAAGGAGGGGAGGACAGGAGGGAGGGAGGAAAGATAGGGGGGAGTGAGCCCAGCCAGAATTTGGAGATGAAGGTGGCACAATGAACTAAGTGCCTGGCATCAAGAGAGGGCAAGGAGAGGGAGGAATACAGGGAACAGTTGTGGGTTTTAGGGAGGTAATCCAGGGCAAAATGACAGAAGGTGTGAAAGAGGGGATGAAGCCTGGCAAAGATGGACTTGGAAGCAGAGCTATATACAATGTCGCTGTAATCAAAGATAGGTAGAACCATTTTTGTGACAATCTCTCTATGAGTAGGAAGTGGGATATTTGCTTTGTTCCTGTAAAGTGCCCCAAGTTTAGGGTGTAGCATCTTGTGGATGGTATACATGAATAGAGATGTTCAGATGACAATCCAACCATACCCCAAGGCATTTAAAAGAGGAGACATCCTCAATCACAACACCATCAAGGTTCTGGAAGGAGAGGAGAGGGGAAAGCTTGGCAAGTCTCTGCCTAGGGCCAAACATTATGGAGGCAATTCTTTGGCCTTGAGGAAAAGCTGCTCAGCCCCAAACCAGTGGTAAATGTTGTTTTAATCCAGTTGGAGACTGATTGTGGGGGTCAGAGACAGAGGAACCAGAGGTGTAGAGAACCATGTCATCTATGTACATATGAATAGATGCAGAGGAGCAGACAAGGGGAAGGTAAAATGGAGAATAGGATGGGGACAAGGACAGATCCTTGAAGGACACCAGAGCAGATAGGGACAGGAGGGGTGATGGCATCACCAACACAGACAGCTTTGGGCCTATCCTCTAGGTACAAGTGAAATCACTCAACAGAGGAGGAGGAGGGGAGCCCAACCAATTTTAGCTTGCCCAGGAGGATGGGTGGGCAGCAACCAACAAAGATGGTGGAAGTGACAAGGCCCTGCTCCATGACAGAAAGGAGGCAGTCAGCGAACCTAAGGAGGGACGTGGTGATGGAGTGAGATTTCTTGAAGCCAGACTGAAAGGGAGTGAAAAAGTCATTAAGAAAAGAGGAGAGCTGCGAAAGGATCAGGTGTTTCTGAAATTTAGTCAGGGAAGGAAGGAGGGAAAGAAGATGGTAGTTTCAGTAGAGGGAGGGGTCTCTTCCTTTGGGAAGAGGATGACAGTAGCCTACTTCCACAGATCAGAGACTGAGGCAAGTGACAAAGAGTGATTGAGGAAGTGGGTGATGGGAAGGGTGATCACTGGGCAGAGAGAGAGATAGAGAAGGGAGTTTGGGAACAAGGCCATCGGTGCTCCTTCTTTTGTGTAGATCCTTCCTTTGTGTGGATTAAGGGCAAAGAGGACCTTGAAGGTCGAAGGGAATGGTAGGTGAGAAGGAGAGGGGACGGCAGGGGTAGCAGCAGTTGTGGGCAGAAGGGGAGGGGGTGTTGTGGGTGTGAATGGATGGAGGGAGAGGGCACAGGTGATGAAAAAGGAATTGAAAGATGAGGCAACTGCAACAGGATCGGAGATGGGAGATTTGCCCACCTTGAAGATGGGGTGGGCTGAGATGGTGGGGAGAAGAAGGTGTGAATGACCTTTCAGAACTCTGACTGGTGATTAAAGTTATTCTGGAGTGTGGATGCAAAGTAGTCAGCCTTTGCAAGTCTAGTGGCTCTGTAACAGTTGTTACAAAGAGACTTGTATTTAGCAAGTTCAGATGGGGAGCCAAAGGACTTGAGGGTCTGCCAGGAAACATCATGTACATGGTGACAGGCCAGCAGTTCAGCTGTGATCCAAGGAAGGTGTGAACCTGGGACCTGAGTTGTCCTCAGTGAGGCATGATGATCTTGGGATGACAGAAATTTGGAATGAATGAACTTGAGAGTGGTGTTAATATTGCTGGTTGTTAGTGTGGGGGCCAGTCAGTTGCCATCAGGTCAACAAGTAATGAAGATAAATCTAGAGATCAAAAGGATTTAAGGTAGGTGAATTTAGGTGGGGCTTCGAGGTGGTGGATCATGCACATGCTGTAGCTCATAGGATGGTCACTGAGGGCATCAGGGAGGGTACCAGCATCCACAATACAGTGGTGGTAGAAGGACAGGATCCAGTTTGGAAGGGAGTTGTTTTGAGTGCTGGGGTTGAATCTGGTGGGATCCAAGATCAGTTGGGTAAGGTGGAGGGATTTTACATTTTAGTATAATTTATGATGGGAGGATGAGAGCCAACTGAAGGTGAAGTCACCTAGGATGAACAACTCACCAGGGGAGGTATGGGAATACAAGGTAGTGAGGAGCTCAATGACAGAGGAAGGGGATATGCCAGGGCAGCAATAAACTCCAGCAATGAATATAGGGATAGATAAAGAGATTGAGAAAGGGAGTGAGGGAGAGTTTCAGGAAGAGCATCTCATAGGTGGAAGTGAAGGAGACAGCATAGGTTATTTATTTCTTTAAACTTTGGTAACTGGGAAAGGCACACTGAGCCAAGGCTCCTTTCCAGGTGTGACCCAGGGGACAGTTGGGTAGTTAGAAAAAGAAAAATATATAGTGGATGAGTAAGACAATAAATGAAGGTACAGTGCTGTGATACAGCCAGCTTACAGAACAAACATTTTTGGTATGTATATTATACTTTGAGTATAATTTGCATATATACAAGGATACAAAATGATATATAGGGTTAAAGTAAGCATGACTTATAAGTTTGTTTTAACTGAAGAAATAGCAATAAAGCCAGATTTCAGAGGTCTATCACAGGGAGGATTGTCTTTGTAACCAATTCATGATGCAGAGAAAAAGGGATTCCTTGTTTCTGTATAAAATTCTGAGTTTAGGATGGAGTTTAGAGTGTAAGAAGTCCAAGTGAACTGAAAAATCCAGTTTATTGTCTAATCATATCCCGAAGTATTTGAAAGCGGGGACTGTTTCTAAAGGGGGAGCCAGTGGGAGTGGAGAAGACTGGGGAGGATGAGAGTGATTCAAGTTTTTGTCTTGACCTGAAGGTCATAGAGACTGTCTTCTTAGTGTTTACCCTCAGTTGGCTTGCCTGGAACCATTTTAAAATGCTGTTAAAGTTATGTTGGAGGTGGGGCTTCCACGTCGGGGACTGAGGGACCGGTAGAGAAGATGACCATGTCATTAGCGTGCATGAGGATTTGAGAGTGCTGCAGACTGAGGGGAGGCCATTGATGAAAAGGGAGAACAGGATGGGTCCAGGATGGATCCCTGGGGTATCCCAGCCAGGACTGGGAGAGGAGGTGACAGGGTAATTCCCATGTGAACTGACTGACTCCTACTCATTAGATAAGAACTGAACCAATGTACTGTTGGTGCTGCTAGGTCAGTTGAGTGCAACTTACTTAACAGGAGTGAGTGAAAGACTGAGTCAAAAGCCTTTGCTAGGTAGATGAAAATGGCAGCAGTAACGTGACTCAGGTCCATGCCTGGCAGAATGGCGTCTGTGACCCTGAGGAAGGAGGAAGAGACAGAGTGTTTTTTTCTGAACCTTGCTTGGACAGAGGGGAGAGAGTATCCGTGGCAGTTAGGAAGTCCGCAACCCTTGAGCTGATTAGAGACTCTTGTAATTTGGCATGGGCAGGGAGGGAGGGAGGAAATGGGGTGGTAGTGAACAGGACAGGAAGGGTCCCCACCTTTGTGGAGAAGTAGGACCTTTGTATGTTAGAATTGGGTGCTGTAGAATAAACCGTCCAGTGTAGCAAATAGAAGCCAATGGTACATATTGTTTTTAAAAAGTTTAACATGTTTTAGAGGAGGAAGGAATTGGAGGGTACAAATGCTAACTATGTTTGCAGTCAAGTGAAAGAGCGGAACCCAGAGTTTAAATTATCAGAAGGGGGAAAGACCTTCATGAATTGTTAAATGTGCTGCCATCTCCATAGCTTTTTCTGTTCCTAGGCATTATGTAATGCATCGTAGAGAATTTTTTTGAGGATTTTGCAAAAAAGTTAACTTTTTCAAAAACCCTACTTTTGCTCCCTCACCGACGGGGCAGAGTTTAACAACTTCTGGTTATTTTGGCCATTATGCTGTTGTGCCCTTTTTTAAACTTTGTTATTGCTCTTTCATCAGCTGGGCAGATTTAACCACCTTCTGACCAGCTATGCCATCATGCTGCTGTGGCAGCAGGGGTTTACCCCATAGTTGCTCCTCTCCCTGTGAAGCTGTTGGCATAAGAATGAGAGTCCAGGCTGTCCCTGACAAGTGCATAGCTATATCCTCTCCTTCCTGCTGCACCGCCATCACCTGTGTATCCACTGTCTGCAGTAGCAGAGTGAGGTGTTGTAATTCTAATCCTCCCTCCAGGATGGAAGAGAGCATCTGTTGGGATGCTTAGACCTCCTCTTCCTCTGGGCCAGCCAGGTTGGAGTCCCTAGCTCATTTCTAAACCCTGGTCACTGATGTCATAAATGGTAGCCCTACCGCTGCACTGACAGGCTAGCCAAGAAGCTCCTTTTTGTTTCCCAAAACATGCTGAACCTTTTTGAGTTGTCATGTATGTGGTACATTTTTAAATGATTTTTATTAAATATATTGCAAGCATGACATATACAATAAGTTTGTATACATCTAGCCATATACACAAATTCAAAAGTAAAAAAATAGAAAACATGGAGTTATATAGCAGGAAAGCTGCTAGCAATCTCTAAGAAGAATAACAGCTAGATTAACCATCTATGTCCATACATAAGAGAGGAAACATCAAAACTATACCTTCACTGCATTAAACTATGCTGTATGACCATTTTAAAGAATAAAAATAATTAATCTAAAGTTTGACCGCACTCTAAAAATAGATGCGGTCTCATTACTATATATGTATATATCTATCAATATGTTTTGCATAACGGATTATAGGAGACATATCAGATTTTGACCAAAAAAAAAAAGGAAAAAAGTATTTTTGGCTATCTAAGATATTTCTAATGTCCAAAAAGAAAGAACCCCCCCCCAAGGATATCCTGAATATTCAAATTATCCAATATGACTAACATAATCAGATCATTTGTAGTCAGATACATTTTTTTTTATACTTCTGCTTATTTATTTTCAAAGTAGTACAGTATATATAACTTCATGTGTTACAAAAGGGATGAAATCACATACAGCCATTATATACTGAATAAACATATAATATTCATTTAAAAGTCCTTTTGAAGTACTGTTAATAAACTCATTTGATATATTTGAAAAATGAGGAAGAAAAAAATACATTTACAATAAAATATGTATCACAAACATTGGGCTAATGCTTATTTTAAAAAAACAGCAACTTGGGCTTATTTCATTTTACTTCATCTTTATAGTGTAACATTCAATAGAGTTTCAGGGATTATAGTGATTATAAAGTTTATTCTAAAGCTTCTGGTTTCAGAGGAATTGAATAGTATTTAGCAAGCAATTGTGCTATTCACTTTAGTCCTTTACTACAAGCACGTGTACTAGCAGATCTATCCCAAAACATTTAGATCTGGTGATACAGTTCCCATCTAGTCCAACGGAGAACAAAAGTTTCCATTCTATTGTGTAGGATGTAAGATAGCTGTTTATTTCACTGGTTGTTAAAGATCAGAGATTTCCAATCCGATGCAGAGGGAGGGTTTGGTTGAAGCCATTTTTTAGTAATGACTTTGTAGGCAGCACATAACAGAACAGACCAGAGATATACGGTGTCTTTTCCTTTTATTCCCATTGGGGGGACACCTAAAAGGCTATTCACCCCTGTTAGCGGGCTCGTGATATTCAATATTTGGGAGATATGGTGGGTAACTATAGACCAAACGTTTTGCAGCTTGGGGCAAAGGAAAAAGGTGTGACTATGGGTGGCAAATTCCTCCCCACATTTTCTCCAACAGTTTGAGGAGGCTCCTGGAGTTTTATGGGATGTTATCATTGAGATTAGGAAATATCTAATTTGCACTTGCCACACAAACTCTCTCCATGTAGGTGAGAAGGAGGTGGACCATGTGCTCCGCCAGACCCAAGGCCAGTCCTTTATACTTATGGTTGTATTAAGTTCTCTCTCTCCCAATGTGCTTTGACTGGTTCAGCATGGTGTGCAAGTAGGGATATCAAAAATCTGTACAATTTTGAGATTGCCTGTTCACCTTGTGGCAAGGCCCATATTAGCCTATATGGGGTTGGGTCCTCTCCTGTCTGGTTGTTTGACTCCTGCTCCTTGAGACATACTTGAATGTAACTCTTTATTTGATAATAATATAACTTGTCTGCAGGAGTCCAGTGATATTTTGCCTGTCCTTCCTCAAAACTTAAGACCATATTTCCTTTTAGGAGTTGCCATGGGGCATATAGTCCCTGGGCGGACTGTCTTAGGTACCATCCTTTATATTAGGTGGGTGGGAATTTAGGTGAATAGAGGAACCATTGATATTTCCATAAGTGTCTCCGCAGAGATCTATTGTGCAGGCTCTTCTGCCAGCCCTCAAGGATAGTCTTAGTGGCCTTGGGGACCTGCAGTCTAATTTGTTGTAGTAATGGGGGGGGGAATGCTGCCTGTAATGATAGGGGTAGCTGTCTAGAGAGGTCAACTTGTTTCCAGTGCACTTGATAATTATTATTCCCCCAAAGGAGTGCCAATCTTATCTGTGTTGCTATCCAGTAGTTAGGTAATGAAGGTAGTCCCAGTTCTCCATTCTCCTTTGGGAGGCATAATTTATTTTGATTGATTCTAGGCTTTTTATTGTTCCAAAGGAAGGCAAGAAAGGTTCCCTGCCATGATAGAATATCTTTGGGGGACATGATACTAGGGACACACTGGAAAAGGTATAGCAACCTAGGTAGAGCATTCATTTTTAGTGAGAGAGATCTAGATTAAAAAGTCGTTGGGAGGAGGCTCCATCTTCTCATATTCTGTTTCAACTTTGTTAGTAGAGGATTATAGTTCAGGGTGGCTAAGTGAGATAAGTTTTCTGGTATCACTATTCCTAAATATTTTAGTTTTTGTTGGTCCCATTTAATCCTAAACTGGCTTTTCAGGGCAGGGGAGAGTGTATAGAAAAAAGGAAGGGCTTCAGATTTATTAATGTTGAGAGAGTAGCCTGAGAGTTCAGCAAAATCTTTAATTTTTTTAAGGAGTTGTGGTAGAGTCAACTCTGGGTTAGACGCTGGCCCGTCAGTGCAGCAGTGGATTTCTGCTTGCGACGCCAGTGACCGGGTTCAGGGAATGGATCCGGGTCATCGAAGACTTGACCTTGAGGTAGGATCGGCGTCCGTTGGGCAGCTCTCCTTCTCCGGGGGAAGGGTGTGGGTTGCACTCGGTGCATTAGAGACTCCTGGCGGAGGCCGGGAGTTCTCACGTAGCTGAGGCTTGACGGGGGGGGGAGGCGGGGCGGACGCTGGCGTCATTGCACGTCCCCGCCTCCTCTGGGGAGAAAAAGGAGGAAAAAAGATGGCGGGCAGGACCACCGATAGATGAAGCCCTCCCTGGAGAGCCTGCGCGCCATACCGCCACTGCAGGACCCCAACCAGTTACAGTTCCGGGGTCACGAAGGTGGTCCGCGGCCCCACCCTCCGGGGGACAAGCCGGGGGTGACCGAGGGTCCTCTGCAGCAATAGGCGGTGGTAGAGGTCTCCGGGGGCCGTGACCAGGGATGGAGAATGTACCTGGTGGTCCTGCCAGGGGATAAAGAAAAAAAAACAAAAAACTCTGGGTTAGACAAAGATACCAAGATGTCATCTGCAAACAATGCTAATTTATGTTCTGTACCTGCTAGGTTCACTCCTGATGTGTCAGGGGACCTCCTAATATATTGTGCTAAGGGTTCTATATATAGGGTGAAAAGTAGAGGGGATAAGGGGCAGCCCTGTCTTGTACCTTGAGATAGTGGAAAACTATCGGATATATGACCATTTGATCTCACATAGCCTGTCAGTGTTTCATAAAATTTAAATATTAAGTCAGAGAATTGGTTGGGGAAACCAAAGGAGGCAAGGACTCCCCTTAAGAAGTTCCAGAGGACCATGTCAAACACCTTTTCGGCATCTAAACTCAGTAATAAAGTGGGATGGGATAGTATTTTAACATGTTCTATGAGATAAATGGTATGTCTGATATTGTCCTGGGCTTGTCTGCCTGGGATAAAACCACACTGATCTATGTGTATTAAGTTAGGGATAAATTGAATGACTCGGTTTGATAATATTGAAGCAAATATCTTGTAGTCAGTGTTGAAAACTGATATGAGCCTCTATGATGGGCATACTATGGGGTCCTTGCCTACCTTTGGTATTACTGATATTATGGCTTTGTTCCAGGAGAGGGGGATAATTCCATTTGGTGAAGATACTGAGGTAAAAACAATTTCAAAAATGGGTGCTATGGTTGTAGAGAATGTTTTGTAGAATTCTCCAGGAAGGCCATCTGACCCTGGGCACTTCCTTGTTTTCAATGCTCCTATAGCAGTTCTTATCTCAGGATTAGACACAGGTTTGGTTAAGGTGGATCATTGCTGTTCTGTAAGCAGGGGTAAAAAAAGGCAGTTTAGAAAGTCTGATATCTCTTGTTCTGTGGGGTTGGGGCCAGGGGAATATAATTGGGTGTAGTAAGATAGAAATGCTTGGGAGATGGTGGAGTAGGTATACTTCATTTCTTTAGTTTGTGGGTCTCTAATCTTGGGAATAGTGGCCATGGCCCAGTGGGCTCACAGACGACCTGCTAGGAGCTGTAGGGATCTGGGTCCCCCATCGTAGTATTTATGTCTTAAGTAGACCAGTTTCTGTTCTATTGAGTAATCTAGAATAGAATTTAACTCCATTTTAATTTAAATATCTGCTTGTTTCGAACTCTACAAACCTGCAGGCACTGCTGGTTCTCTAATTCTTTTATTTGATTTTCCAGTTGGGTTCTTTTAGCCTCCCTGAGCTTTTTCCTGTGGACGGAGATCCCTATCAGTTTCACACCATATAGCCTTAATGGTGTCCCACATGATTGTGGGTGTGACATCTGTTGTGTCATTGTCCTGTATTGATTGGTCAATTGTTTCTTCTACTTCCTGCCTAACCTTCTCATCTCTAAGAAAGGAGAGATTTAATCTCCAGAATGTGTTTTTCCTTTTCAGACTGGATTGAATTTTCAAAAAGACAGGCAAGCGATCAGAGAGCACAAAGTCTCCAGACCAAATTTTCTGTAGATTTCCTATGTGTTCTCGAGAGGAGAGGATGTAGTCCAGACATGAATATGTGCCATGGGCTTGGGAGAGAAAAAAGTATGTCGAGGGGCACTTCCATTAAGAGAGTGCCAAACATCTTCATAACCCAATTCTCTAAGTAGCTTTCCAACTTCCCTGCTTGTTTTGGTAGTCTTACCCTTCTGTGTTTGGGAACCTGTGCCCGCTTGGATGTCTCAGTTTAGGTCTCCTCCAGAGATAACCTGCCCCTCCGCCCACTGTGCCAACCAAAAAAAAAGGACTTATAGAAGGTTAGATTTGTGGCTGGAGGGAAGTAGGTAGATGCTAGGGTCATCTTCTGACCATCTAGGGTACCCTTAATCACAACATAGTGACCCTCTTTATCTATGAGATGGTCCTGTAGATCAAAAGGAATTCCCTGTCTGATCAGTATGACCATGCCTCTGCATCGGCCATCTTTGTAGGAGGAAGCCAGCACATGGGAGAAACTGAGCTTCTCAAACTTTTTATGTTCAGATTGGGATAGATGTCTGTCTTGGAGAAGCAGAATGCCCATGTCCCCCCCTTTAAAGTATTATAGTAACTTGCTACGTTTTATTGGGTTGGAGATACCATGCACGTTATATGCACAAATTGTATAGGTTTGTGGCATCATGTGTAGTGCTTGAGGTCCTCCCCTGTGCTGGCCCCCTCCTCCAGTGCCCGAAATACATCTCACTTATTCCTCTTTCAAGGCAGAACTGTTTTTGCAGAATGTAGCCCAGATAACAAAATTGCATTAGCTCCATAAATCATTTCAACTGTGAACTTGCCAACAGGGCAGTAACATTTATCACAAACAATAAGTAAACATAAAACTTTAAGTTTCTATCGAACTTCCAAGGTCAAAGGCTAATAAACTCAATTAGCCTCTATGTCTTCTCAAAGGTGAGAAGATCGAGGGGGTAAACTTGTCCTTCCATTCCTAGAGGAACCCCTCTGGAGCTAAGATGAAAAAGTGCTCTGTATATTGTGCACCAGAAGGTGGCACTTGTCATTGCGTACATAACAACAAGAAGCTCTCACTTAGACACCAACTATATTGTAAGTAGGGTTACATCACTAGAGGCAGAACTTGATAATTCAATCTATCAAGAGAGAAATAGAACTAATAATAATAAGAGCCATAGAGGTTTAAAGAAATCTTAATTGTCAAGGGGTAAAGCTGTGGCGCAGTGTCTCTCAACAGAGCACCACCTCCACATCGGACTCTTGGGGGGTAAGCAGAAAAAGGCCCTTAGGGTAGTAATTACATATGTAGTTAAAATCTTGCTTTCAAGGGGTTCATGCGCTCCGCTAGGCAACCTTCTTCATTGCCCTCCCCTGCCCCCATCCCTCTCCATTATTTCTATGGGGTCAAAGCATGTGGTTTACTTGTGGGAACCTTTTGTCTGACCAGAATTATCTGTAAAAATTATGATAGTACTGTAGAAAATATATTTAACCAGATACAAGTATGCTCCCCTCCAGCATAAGGGAACAAGCATCTTATGTCCCTGGAGTCCCACTTTGTTCTGATCACCTTGTAGAACTTTCCAGTCAGTCTAGACAGCAGTAGCTGTATTTTGCTTATCTTATGGGTGGCAGGATCTCCAGAAGAATGGTCTCATTATACATTCAGTCTCAGTTTTGAGTCTCTTCAGGTCTGCTGCTCTTCCAGAATCATCTTCTTGTTGACGATTTGCTGTATCTGGTCTAGCACCTCCTTGTACTGCAGTGTTTTGGTTCCCAGTTGCTTCCGCCCACTGGTGCATTGCCATCATTGTCTGTGCTGCTCCTCCTTTTAGTTCCTAGTGTCTGGAATCAGAACCCATTTTTCTTGTAGTGCAGCAGTCACTTCCTCTACATTAGAGTATATTTTAGGGCCATTCTCCCCGAATATTCGTAGCCTGGCCGGGTAGGGAGTATGGAACTGAATGGCATTTGCTCCCAGTGCTTGGATGATAGGGAGATATTTCTGCCGCTGTTGTTGGATTTCCTGGGGAAAATCATGGTCAAAGAAGAGATGATGAATGATGTAGGTGACTTCCTTTTTTGCCCATGCACATCGCAAAATGTCCTCTTTTGTGCTATACGAACTAAGCTTGAGGACGATTGATCACGGATACGTGTTAGGATCCATCGGCTTAACTTACAGAGAGCGATGGGCCCTCTCTATATGGAGCTGGTATACGTGAGGTAGATCTAGGACATCTTTGAGAAGATTCTCAATAAAAGATGACATTGATGCCACTTCCATGCCTTCTGGGAGTTGATATAAATGTAAATTGTCTCTACGAGATCGTCCCTCCAGGTCCAGGCATTTAGCTTGCAGTTCTCCTGTTTGAACTACTAGGGTGTGTACTATTTGAGAGAGCTGGGCTGCATTTTCCTCTGCTTCCACCACTCTATCCTCTGTCTGTGTCATGCGTGTCTCCATAGTCACTAGCTGCTTTTGGACTACCCGGAACTCCTGCTTATTCTCTTTACGAGATTCTCTGATTTCCATCAGCAGGGTTTCAAATCGGGAGCGTGATAAATGCTCGTTTTCCCCTTTGGTATCATAGTCAGCCGCATGTGAATTCATAGGGGAGACTGATTGGCTGGGAGATTCATCAGTCAATCTCTGGCCATCCTTAAGTTTAGATTTGTCTCTGTGCTGGTTTCTGCCTTGAGGTCTGTTCATACATCCTCCTCCAAGGTTTTGAGACATTTTGGCTGGATTTTTGGTAGTTTTGGAGGAGTATTTTATTGGTTGGGTTCTGAGTGTCTGGATCTAGGCTTCTAGTTGCTCCGTGATGTCACTGGAAGTCCTCAGATTAAATTTAGAGTTAACATTGATATTTAAATGGTATAGTAGGAGGATGTACAGCATGTAAATAGAGACTGTTATGGTTCATTATATGTGTCTGTAGGAAATGGATAACAATGGTGCAAAGAGGGAATAAAAATAAATATCATAAAATAGAGGTGAACTATCTGTGAGTAAAGTGTTAGACTGCTGCCATTTTAGCAACTTATTCTCACTCCCCCACACCCCCACCAATGTGGTCAGTCACTGAGAGCACTTTGTTTAGTTTATATGGTTTTTATGATTGGTGTGGTTAGATGTAGGTCACATTTACATTTAAATGTATATGGTTGCATGGAAGCACCTGTGATATATTTCTTAAAGTGTTTAAAGAAATATACAAAATGTTTTGTAAGATACCGATACTGGTTACTATTTAAGGTTTTAAGTGCACTATTGGAAAGTAATTATCTGTTTTGAATATTTCACTTTTTAGTTCCATTATTCATCTTGAAATACAATGAGAGTGTACCATATTTTTCAAGACCTAGCATGAATAATCTTGTATAGGTGAAACGTTGCGTAGAGGCCTGTTAATGGAATAAAAAGTCAGTACTGAGATGGAATCTCATTCGTGATTTCTTTGGAATTAGGTTCAAGGTTGCAGAATTGGCAGACTGTCAGATAAAAGACATTATTATTGTTTCAAGTTAGGAATGGGGCATACCAAGTACACTGGAGACAAATGGACTTTTTTTAAGGTTTTTACAATTAATCGTATTACTTGGAAACCCACTCCAACAGCCTTTGTTGCCAAAATTCATATTTTTTTTGCAGGAGCTAATAAGAACTAAAAGTTAATTTGGATCAGTCAAATGGATGAAATTTGAGGATACCAAAAACAATGTGTTAATTGTAAAATAAGTTATTAGTGTGGGTATATTTTTGTACACTGAAAATTATTTGTCAGAATACATTAATATTTTGAATCTGTTGTTAACCCAATGGCCACAGGGACTGCAGTCCTCACAAAATACATCTGTTGCAGCAACAGGACATACTGACATAGTTCTTCCTAGTGGAGGAGGCATACCAGTACATGCTTATAGTCGAAGTGAACAACAGAAAGTGCTAGAACAATTGCAGAATAGTAAGAGACCTAACTGGCAGCAATCAGACCAAGCCCCAGCAGGTACAGGATTAAACAAACTGGAATATCTGTATCAATTGGATACACAGTTCAAATGGTATGCTATACCTTTAGGAGACTATATTAAAGTGAAACACATTCCCTGTGGTCTGAGGGTTTTAATTGATCTGAACCTTGGTATCTCTAACAAAATTTCACACAACTGATGGGAAGAAATCAAAAATAAGTGTAGTTTCAGTTTGATTACATATTTGAAAGAAGCAATAATTTTTGAAAGGGAGACACTTGAAACAGAAATAACCAATCAAAATGAGACTTGATTGGTGGGAGACATAGATTATATAGCCAACATTAACAAGATGAAAGAGGAATCGAAGGGATTTGAGAACTATATAAAAAGAATGAAACAGAAGAAATTTCAAAGGGTTGAAAATGATTATAGAGCCAATAGGGTCTATAGTTTCAACAAAAACAGGAATACAGGTTTATATAATGAGACACATAGTGACAGTGATAGCGGAGACATGTGGTCATTTCTAGTTATCTGCCAAGTCGAGGCCTTTTTTTGGGGGAGCAGGGACACAGGAGAGACAGCAAGCACCTACAACAACAGGGCATGGAACGATGGAACAAACCAATGGATTTTTTAGAGGTACAGTATGGGACAAGAAAGATACCAGTTCAGGAGAGATACAACACTACCAGACAGATACAGCACCATTCAAGAAGGAAGAGGGTATGCAGGAAAAGTACATGGAGGTCCAAGAGGAAGGGGATGTTACAACACCAGGAGGTGGTTGTAGTCATATTTAACATCAGTACTAGGCCCATGAGTTCATTAGCAGTAGTAGTCCTGGGTAAGGATTTATCTTTTTCCCATACAAAAGATTTTGATGACCAGTTGATTTACCAAAATTCTTTAGGAACCTTAGGTTAAAAGAACAATTTGCAGAAAGAGAGGAAATAATACCTAACAATACCAAGAAACAGAAATTGAAGACGGCTCAGAATATTAAATCAACCTATAATCCACCACAGAATTTGTCTCTGTCAGTGGAAAATTATACACTAGCAGTACAGAAAGAAATTGAACAGATGATAAATAAAAGAAAAAAGGAACCAAGAAAATACTAAAACAATGTATCTAAGGATGAAAGAGAGGCACTGAAAACACCAGAGAATGACTAATTCATTATAATAAAACAAGCAGATAAAGGTGGAGGAATAGTAATAATGGATTATGAGAAATACCAAGTGGAATGTAAAAATCAGATATACAACATCAATAACTATAGGAAACTACAGGAAGATACTCACCAAGATATAAAAAGGGATATAGGAGAAAACCTGGAATTTGCCATGACAATTGGGTGGATAATTGAAACAGAAGGGGGGTAGGGGTATTGGACAAACCCACACTCAAAACATTCATTTTTTACTCCATCCAAAAATTCATAAAGATTTGAACAATTCACCAGGATGCCCTATAGTATCCTAAATGGATTCCGTATTAGAACTACCATCTGCATATGTGAACTTATACATACAAGATATTTTGTCAGAGTTACACACAGTGTTACAAGATTCCACACACATGCTGAATATTACACAGGAGATTGACAGCATGGGAGAAGTACAGAACAGGTAGATACTAGTAACCTTAGATATCAAGGATTTATATGCTGTACCTCCATCAGACATAAAGAAGGATTAGATGCACTATATGATCTCTTAAATAGGTACAGAACAGAAAACACATCCCTGAATCATTTCATTAAAGAACTGGCAGACATAGTACAGTACTTAGAATAATTTTTCATTTGAAAGGGGATACTTTGAACAGATTCAAAGAACAGTGATGTGAAGTAAAATGGCACTAGTGTATGCAAACATATTCATATATAAGTAGGAAACAGAAAAAAATACTTACCTCAAGGACCAAATACTACAACAATGTACAAGAATGGCATTGTTATATTAATGACATATTCTTTACATGGACAAGAACTGCAGATGAACTAATAGAATTTACAACACAAGTTAATAGAATTTCAGACAATGTACAGTTTACAAGTACCAGCAGTTTGGAAGAGGTGGCTTACTTAGATATTAATTTAAGATATACAAGAAGAATGGAAATTTAGAAACATCACTCTATCAGAAGCCAACAACAAAGCATTCAGTTTTACAGTTTGACAGTTTCCATTTGCCTAAATTAAAAGAAAATATCCTCTATTCGCAATTTTTAAGAATTAAAAAGAAGCTGCAGTGAGACAAATAATTTTGGTAGAGAGCTTAACAACATGAGAAATAAATTTGAAAAGAGATTATAGAAAATGGATTTTGGGTAAGGCAGAACAATTGGGTAAGGCAGAACAAAAACTGGAAGAACAAGATAATTCAGACCTGTTACAAGTAACTCTCAAAATGGACACTGCCAATTAGGAAAGAAAAATAATATTCAGTACTTAATATTTTCCATATACTATAGATATCGGGTGTATAATCACTTCTAATTGGCATATTTTACATATTTTACAGGAAGATGGGAATTTGGGGAATTTATTTGTAAGGAAACCACTGTGTGTGGACAAAATTGCTGAACTAACAAATGCCGGAGTGTATTCTAAATTGTACTGCTGCAGAGTGTTGGTGACGGATTGTGTGGGACAGTGTGGAGGGAGGACTACGAGTGTGGGAGGCTGAGGGAGGGCCTACAAGGGAAGCGGGGTGGGTCACATGACCACACTGGTCAGCAGAAAGGGTGCAGCCAGCATATATTTCAAGGGGGCCAAGCGACTCCTTGCATGTGCAACCCCGATACGTGAATGCCATGAAGCAGGAGTGTGGCATCTGACTAGGTGTCATCTGCAGTGTGTTCACAGGCCACGCTGGGGCAGGGTAAATAGAGGAGTGAACTACTGAGGGGAAGTTTAGGGTCACATGACAGCACAGAAACAGGGAAGGATGTGGTAACCTAATAGCTGGGGGGAATGAAGAAACAGCATGGAGGAAGGCTGGTGGGGCAGGGATAGTAAATAGAGCATATGGGGGGGTTATGGGAGGATGCTCAGATGTAATGGGTGTGGAGCAGCCATCTTCCTGGGAACAATGTGGAGGGCTGGGGATTGTCTAGTCTGGAGGTAGCTTGGGCAGCACAGGGAGGAAATAGGGAGGTTAAGATGGGAACTGGGAATGAGGAGGGGAGGTAGTTGGGTAGAAGGGCAGGGAAGGGGGGATAAGGGCAAATCACAGCTGACCAGTGCAGAGAAGGGACCAGGCCAGGAAACTAGAAGGACACAACAGAGTCAGGGAACACCATTACCATGGGGACCGGGGGGGTAGGAGGGAATTGCAAAGGGGTAAGGAGTGGATGCAGGGAAGAGAAAGGGACAGGGCAGGGAGGGAGGGAGTTGGGGGGAGCAGGGAAGGGTAGCACCAGGCATTGAGGGCAGGAGAAAAAAGACCCCTGACAGGTTCACATTATTGCAGGGTTTGGATGAGCAGGGGGGACGCAGGGAGAGTAGAAAGTAGGGGGAGACAGAGGCAGAACACAATAATGGGGCACAGGAGAGTGGGATGGGACTGAGGTAGGGAAAGGTAACAGGGACAGGGAGGTAGGAGGAGCAAGAGGGATGGTGGTCAAGATAATCAAGGGAAGGGGAGGAGGGAGGAGGGAGGCATGGGCAAAGTGAGGGAATCTCCAGGTGGGGAGTATAAAGAGAAAGAAAAGGCCAGACCATGAGGGGAGACAAAGCAGGGGCTAAGCATGGGGAAAGGGGAAGCTGGGTTACAGGGAAGAAGGGATGCTCTGGGGGATACCCATAGTGGCAGAGAATGTATAAGATTAGTTAATCTGGTGGGGAACCATGGCAGAGGGGGTCAAAAGGGGGAGAGAAAGTTGTAATCCTTGGGGACTCAATACTGAAGGGAATATGGTGGAGTAACAAGCACAAAAGGAGGAACAGCAGGACGATGGAGTGCATGCCAGTCATGACCACAGGGATGGTGGGAACTATCATATCAAAATATGTGGGGCAAGAACAGTGGAAGCCTCACACAGTGGTTCATTTGGGCACCAATGATCTGGTAGGGTGTGAGGTGAATGTAGTGTGGGAAAGGTTCAGGGAATTGGGAAGAATCTGGAGTACAGTGGGAAAAATAGTAGCATTCCCAGAGGTATTACCTGTGCTGAGAGCCAGTACTGAAAGAAAGCTGAGGATTGTGGAATTCAGTACATGGCTGGGAAGTTGGTGTGAGGCAGATGGGTATGGGCTTGTGGGAGACTAGGGTAGGACATGGGGACACGAAGACTTACATGCACCGGACAGGCTGCATCTGAGTAAGAAGGGCACAAGGGTCCTGAAAGACAACCTGGAGATGTACTTGACAGGTAAGCTACATTTAAACTGATGGGGGGGCAATAGAGGGCATGGCACTCAGCACCTGGTGAAGGGGTTCTCCGGGCCTACCCCCAGTAGAAAATCTAAAGGAGGTGAGAGGATAAGGGGAAGGGATAACAGAGATAAGGGGGAAGAGAGTTGAAAAGGGAATAGAGGAAATCAAGGTGAGGGGTCATGATGGAAAGTGGCCTCCTTGAATGCTAGGAGTCTGGAAAACAAGTCAGTAGACTTACAGACACTGATGGCAGAAGGGGAGGTAGACATAGCTGCCATCACAGAGACATGGGCAACCCAGTACAATGATTGGGATCTCAAGATCCCAGGGTACAAATTGCATAGAAAGGGTAGAGAAAGAGGAGGGGGAGGAGTAACGTTGTACATAAGGAATGGGATAATCTGCACCAGGGAGGAGGGGAAGGGGGAGGAGGGAGCACCCAAAGCCCTATGGGTAGTGTTACAGAACACAGCTGGGAGAAAGATTCGAGTGGGGGTGGTGTACAAACCACCATCCCGGGCCATAGGGCTGGATAGGGAGCTGGGGGATCAGATCAGGAGGGCAGGAGGGAGAAGGAACACTGTAATACTAGGAGACTTCAGTCTGCCTGGTGATGACTGGGGCACCCCAGCTATCTCCTGTTACAGGGATCAGATCCTTCTGGATACTATCCAAGAGAGTTTTCTGACAACACAAAGAAGTGCAAAGTAATGCACCTGGGAAACAAAAAATCCAGGGGAAGAGTACACAGTGGGAGGGGGGGGTGAGATACTGACAACAACAGAAATGGAAAAGGACCTGGGGGTAGTCATATCAGATGACCTAAAGGTGGGCCAGCAATGTGAGAAGGCAGTAAGGAGGGCAGGGGGATACTGGGATGCATAGGGAGAGGCATCACCAGTAGAAAATAGGAAATTGTTGGCTCACTGTATAGGCAGTTGGCAAGACTACATCTGGAGTACTGTGTACAGTTCTGGAGACCCCATCCCCGCAAAGACATAGACAGAGTGGAGGCTGTCCAGAGGAGGGCATCCAAAATGGTGCAGGGTCTGCACCAGAAGACATATGAAGAAAGACTAAAGGAGCTTAAGATGTATAGCCTCAAGGAAAGGAGGGAGAGGGGGGACATGAAAGAAACCTTCAAATACCTCAAGGGAATCAACAAAGTCTAAGAGGGTAGCATCTTTCAGAAAAAGAGATGTGCAAGAACAAGGGGGCACAATTTGAAGATAGAGGGGGGACGGCTCAGAGGTAATATGAGGAAGTATTTCTTCACAGAGAGGGTTGTAGATGCATGGAATGGCCTTCCTGAGGAGGTCATAGAGTCAAAAACAGTGGGGGTATTCAAGAATGTATGGGACAGACATAAGGCAATTCTAGTTGGGGGAAGGAGGAAGTAGACTGTTGGTTAACTAGGATCTGCAGCTTATCCATCAGGTAGGGAAATGGGCAGACTAGGTGGGTTACGCGGTCCTTATCTGCCATCAATTTCTATGTTTCTATGACACAGGGAGTCACAGAGCCAACAATAGAGGAGGCCATTAAAGAACTTTGAAATATGATAAGTACGTTAGGCCTGATTGATGCATGGAGACTATTTCATTCTAAAGAAAAGTCTTTTACTTTTTGGTCTGAACATTGTCATTCCGGCTCCAGGTTAGATCAAATTTATGTGCCGGAAACCTTTGCAAACAGGATAGTATTCAGTAACATATTAGAACAAGTCATTTCAGATCATTCACCAGTGCTATTGTCATTTAAAGAGTACGTCCCCACACTTTTATCCAGACGCTAGAGGATTAATAACTTTTTGTTAGAAGATGTAGATTTTATTAAGGGACTTAAACAAGAAATTAAGTTATTTTGGGAATGCAACAAACCAGAAGACACCTCCTGGTTGAATACCTGGGAATGTTTTAAATGTTATATAAGGGGATATATAATTAATGCTACATCCAGACTTAAAAAAGAAAGCAAAATCAAACAACAAGAGATCTTTAAAAAAATAGCAGAAGTTGAGAAAGATTTATTATCTGATGTATCAAATGAACAGTGGAAGCTATGGTCTAAACTTAAAACCAAATATTTTGAACTAATTAGAGGAGAAACAGAATTTGCAATAAGGAAATCTAGACTTAACTATGTTGATTCAGGACCCAAAGCTACTAAATTGCTAGCTATTAGACTAAAACAAAATGCCGGAAGTACGAGAATATGTAACATCAAGAAATTAGATGATAATTCATTAATAGTTGGTCAAAATAAAATTAATATAGAATTTATGAAATATTACAAGGAATTATATGACTCTGACGTAATTCCTATTCCTGATGCCTTGGGGGAATTTTGTAAGGATATACAAATCCCCAAAGTCCCTGAGAAGTACAAAAATTCCTTAAATATGTCCATAACAAATTGCGAAATAGATGCAGCTATTAAGGTTCTCAAGAGTAACAAAGCTCTGGGACCTGATGGTTTCTCATCTAACTTTTTTCATAAACTTAGAGATGAGGTTGTGCCAATTCTAAATAATGTATATATGGAAGCATTGCAAAAGGAATCCTTTCGCGACAATATGATGAAGGGTTTAATTACCCTTATTCTTAAACCAGGGAAGGAATCTGATAATTGTAAAAGTTATAGGCCTATATCACTTATTGACACAGACATTAAAATTCTGGCTAAAGTTCTTGCTGATAGGTTAGAGCAGGTTATACCCTTCTAATTGATACTAGACAGGTGGGTTTCATGAAGGGGAGAATGGCAGCGGATAATACTAGAAAGCTACTTCATATTCTAGAAGTTACAAACAAATCTAACATCGCAGCTGGCTTACTTGCCCTCAATGCAGAAAAGGCCTTTGATAGAGTGCTATGGCCCTATATATTTAGCACCCTTGATCTATATGGTTTTCCATGTCATTTTTCAAAATGGGTCAGACTATTATACAAGAATTTGTCGGCTTCTGTTATAACAAATGGTCTAGTCTCAGATAGTTTTGTTCTCTTAAGGGGAACTAGACAAGGATGCCCTCTCTCCCCACTGCTATTTAATTTAACAATAGACCCATTGGTTAGAAAATTAGGGGCAGACAAGTATATAAAGGGGATTACTGTACAGGGGGAAAAAATATCTTACTTCCCTTTACGCAGATGATATTATTATTTCAGTACAAGATCCAACAAACTCCATTCCTAGGATTCTTCAAATAGTGAATGATTTTGGTAACATTTCTGGCTACAAACTAAACAAGGAAAAACTGTCTTTTTACCACTTAATAGGTTTTGTGAAAGAAAAGATATCTCAAATATGGGTATTAGGTGGGAAAAAGAAAAATTAGATTACTTGGGTATTACTCTTCATAAAACAGCAAAGAAAACAGGTACAGAGAATTTTAAAAAGCTTAAACTCGATATTCTGATTCTCTAGCCAAATGGAATTGCTTGCCATTAAACTTTGAAGTAGAATGGAGGCAATTAAGATGAATATTTTACCCAAAATATTATTCATATTCCAGATGCTTCCTTTTTTATACCTAAAAATGGTTCTCTGAGTTACAAAGTACTGTTAATAGATTTTGTGGGATGGTAAAAGATGCAGGATGGCTCATAATAAATTATCTAGACTCAAAAGGAATGGAGGGTTGAAGTTCCCTGACTTTTATTTCTATTATTTAGCTTGTAGGATGTCCCAGAATTCGAAATGGCTGTATAATTCAAAAGGTGGACAAGAGATACCAGAATGCTTATCTATGGAAACTGATATACTGAACATGCATAATACTAACATCTCAACTTTAATTTTTGCTAAACCTTTTAAAAGTATTAAGAATAAAATAATTTCAGATAGTGTGCAATTATTATCTGTGTGGAAAAATGTCTTAAAAATGGACATCAGGTTCTCTGCTGTACAATCCTTATGGGGCAACTCAAATATTCTGATTGATGGCGCCTTAGTGCATTTTAAAGACTAGCATGAAAAGGGTGTAACTAACATTCAAGACATTATTATTCATGGTGAAGTGATTCCTTTTACCTCCATGATACAAAAATATAGCTTAAAACCTCAAGATTACTATAAGTACGTTTCCCTTACAACAGGCATATTAAGTCATTATCATAATGACTTGAACAGAACTAAAATAAATGAAAATACTGTGGCTTTTCTTGCATGCATGCAGACACATTCATCTATTTTGGAATTTTATAAATTAATAGTAGAATGCATAAGGGACATGGATCAAGAAAATATTAGATGGTGGTCAAACATCTTAGGGAAAAATGTAGATAATTGGGATTGGAAAACCATTTGGAATAGCTCTTTAAAATGTTTTAAGACAGTCAATATGAAACTAGTGCAATTTAAATCCCTACATAATTTATATTACACACCTTATCATTTATTTAAAATGGGCGTCTGTAACTCCTCCATCTGTAATAAATGTGGAGAAGGAAATGCTAACTTAATTCATATGTTGGGCAATGCGACAGAATCAAAACTTATGGCAGAGCATTATCAGACTATTTGATGATATACCAGAACTTCAGAACAAACTAAATATGGAAGCTTGTCTTATAGGACACTTTGAAAATATCTTTTCTGGACTAAAGAACACAAATACACTGTTCAAGTCATATCAGCTTCAGTTAAAAAAGTCATTCTTAGAAATTGGGTTGAGGATAAAACACCTTCTTTGTCGGAATGGAGGAATGAATGCCTAGAAATTTTACGTCTAGAGAAGATAGCACACTCTATAATAGGGCAGAAACATATTTTTGAAAGTAAATGGGGAACAATATACTCATATCTCATTGGCAGATAGATTTATTCACATTACACTTATGTAATTAGTAACAGAACAAAGATTTGGCTCCCTCATGCTACATATGTGTTTCTGTTTCAGAGAAAGATTAAAACTCAGGATAGTCCTTTGTATTTTCTCTTTCACTCATCTTCTTATTTCTTCTTATTAGAGGGTGAGATTGCTAGGGGCAGCAACATGGGCCAGGTGAGAGTGCCCACTGTAGTGCTATTTTGAATTGTCCAGTTTTCGAGAACCCATGGAGAAGCATATTCAGATCCAGATCATTTTTATGGCCTGGCTGGTTCTGCAGCATGGGACAGAGAGGTGACCGTGGGTCATGCTCCTGGTGGCATAGGCATTTTGTGAGGGTGTTAGGAGAGTTTGTATCCCGGGGGAGGTGAGTCCCAGGAGAGCTTTCATTCCCATAAGGCAGGTCTGGTATTTTAACCTGCTAGTGAGGGGTAACCAGTTAATGAGGGTATAAAGTGTGTATGTGTGGGTAGTTTTGGCTGCTCCAGTAACAAAGCAACGTGCTTTGTTCAGAGCCATCGTAACCCTGTTTAGGACTGTTTCTGAGGCTGCCTCATAGACGAGGATACCATAATCAATCATTGGGAGGATGAAGCTAGTGACAACCACCCTTTTGTTCTTGGAGGTAAGATTGTGCCTCGCCATACAGAGTGCCCCTAGTTTCCTGTTTATATTGCAGACCAGCTGATCTATCTGTGGAGCGAAGGTTAGTGATTGCTTAATTGTGTCGCCCATGTATTTGAACGCATCAACCTGATCCAGGGCAACTCCCATTGCACTGAGGATGGTGAGGGAGGGAATCTTCTTACTTTTCTGAACCCTGAAGAAGAACATAGTCTTTTTATAATTTAGGACTAGCTTGTTCTGACTGAACCAATGTTCTAGTGATGTGAAGCTGATTTGTACAGTAGGTCACATGTGAGTGCCTCCTGGCTGGGCCCCTTTGTGCTCATTAACTGCATCGTCTGCATAGAGCAGCATCGTAGCATCCAGACAGGCTGCAGGGAGGGTGTTTACCAAGGGGCTAAAGAGGAGAGGTCCCAGTACTGAGCCCTGAAGAACTCCTACTGTGACTGGCCTGGAGTCTGGGCAGAGTCCATCAATCCTGACTTGCTGTGATCTAGTTGTGAGGCGACTGCTAAACTATAGGCAGCGTCAATGGAGAGGCCTAGTGTGTTCATAGCTTAGTGAGTAGGAGTGCATGGTTTACCAGGTCAAAGGCCTTGGTTAGGTCAATAAATATAGACCTCACCAGGTGGCACTTGTGTAGTGACTCATGTAGGTAGTTGGTGTATTCAAATAGGGCCGTAGTGGTGGGGGTGCAGTGCAGCTTGTAGAAGCCATGCTGGTTGACACTGAGAAGGTTGTATTTGCTGAGTTAGATTATGAGTTGGTCAGAAACCATCCTCTCAAGGGCTTTGGACAGGGGTGAGAGGATTTATACTGGCCTATAGTTAGAGACAAGGGTTCGGTCACCAGTTTTGTGCACAGGGGTTACAAGGTTGGATTTTCACAGTTTGGGGGATTGTGAGAGCCTAAGAGATAAATTGGTTTGGTTAGGGGGAGAGTTAGCTCCTCAAGTGTGAGGGCCATGAGTTTCATATCGAGGGTGTCCCTCCACCATTCTGGTTTTACTGAGCACTCTTTTTACATAGTTGACAGTGTCTGTGGCAGAGATGGAATGGAAGTCAAACCTGGGGGTATGCAGGGCTCATTTTCATTGAGTAGGTCTGTGGGGGCAGTGGTCCCTTGGGGGTGGGTATGTCACTAGGTGGGAGTACAGCACTAATATCAGTGAATGCATTGTTGAAGGTGTTGGCAATCTCTTTGGGGTCCATGGTAACTGTGACATTCGTGCTAAGCATCGATGCGGTGGATGGATTTGTCTCCCTTCCCTAATACATTATGTAATGAGTCCCAGAAGGCTTTACCCTTGCCCCAAGTATTGGTTTGTTGTTCCATATAGTAGGAGGCCTTTGCCCACCTGATTAGCCTACTACATTTGTTTCTAGCAGCTCTGTATTCATGATAATGTGTCAGTGTGCTGGAGGCCCTGGCCTTGAGCCAAAGGTTGTTCCTGGCCCTCATGTGTGCAAGGAGGGAGGAGGTGACCCAGTCTGCCGAGGTCCCTCTCATTACATGCTTTCTAAAAGGGGAAGATTTGTCTGCTACTACATTGAATGCAGTTACAAAGTAGTCCAGGGCCTGGTGAATAGAGTGCATGATGTACAAGTAGCTCCAATCAGTTTGGGCCAGTTGATGTCTGAATTCATCAGCTGCTCCCCTTCCTTATACCCTATTATTGGTAGTTTTAGGGGGCGGCTTTTTTATTTTGGTGGACCAAGAACACAGTATGAAGGAGTGGTCACTTAAGACATCAGGGAACACTGTGACTTCCATAAGCCTTTCTGGGTGGGTGGTAAGGACCCAGTCTATAAGGGTGCTAGTTCCAGTTTTATGGTAGGTCCTTGTACTATCCTTTATACCTGGGTTGGCTATAGGCTGCTAATGTGGTCTTTATTGTTTGTGCTTAATTTAGCAGTCCAGTTTATACTGAAGTCTCCTACCACCAGGGTCTTGTGGTCCTGGCTGGCTTGTTTATAGAGGCTAGTGAATGCATCCAATCCGGATGGTTGATTGCTGGGGGGGGGGGATATATACTGTCATTATTGTCAAGTGTTTTCTCCCATTACCTAGTAAGAGGCGTAATGTGAGGCTTTCACAGTCCTTATTGGAATTATCGAGTAAGACTTTGTGCCCTTGTATTGTGTTCCTCACAAGGCAGCCTCCCCCCATCCCCATTATGGTCTTGCCTAAAGAGGTTATATCCTTGCAGCATGATGGATTTATCAGGAGTATTTGGTGTCATTAGCAGGCTTAAGTCTAATCCAGGCCTATCCGGGGTTGAACTTGGTTCTAAGAATCTCCAGCTTTTGGTGTATGCAGATGATATTCTGCTGCATACTACCTATCCTCAGGCTTCCATCCCTGAAGCTCTGGGGGTTATCAAGGAGTTTGGGCATTTTTCTAATTACAAACTCAACCTGGATAAGTCTGAAGTTCTTCCCCTTACACCAACGGTAAATAAAGCAGACATTATCTCCCTAGGGTTTAAGTGGACTCCTAAGTATATCAAATACTTGGGTATTTATCTTGCAAAAAGCATTTTGCTGATGCAGAAACTTAATCTGAATGATTTGCTTTGTATATTACAACACAATCTTAAAAGATGTAAGACCTTGCCTCTGTCTCTGGGGGGAGGATTAACAGAGTTAAAATGAGTGTTCTCCCTAGAATGTTTTACCTCCTTGATATGTTCAATTTGTATCTTCCCATATCATGGTTCCTTCGTTTACATAGTCTACGCTCAGATTTTATTTGGTCTGGTAAAACCCTGCTTTGATCTTACCTAAAATTGGCTGCCCCCAGGCACTGAAGTGGACTTCATCTCCCACATTTCACTCTGTATTATCTCACCAGTCATGTCAGTAAAATGTTCCAGTGGCTTGACCCTCTTCCCCAGGGTCAAGATGGCATTTACGTCCCTATTTGGCTGGAGCTTGAACTAGAACTGATTAATAAGGCCGGTCTTTTAGCTTCCTCCTTGTTTTTTATTCCCCCAAAATCTCTCGCTGGTTGTTTGAGAGACTCAATTATTGCCACTTCACTTAAGGTTTATTTGCAACTTTGCTCCTTGTTAAAGTATAAGTGTTACCTGGATATTTCCCGGCCTCTTCAGTGGAATTCCAACTTTAAGATTGGGGGTAAAGACCTGACTGCAGCTTGGCTGCCACCACTTGCTACCACTAGCGTGTGTGATCTGCTACACCATGGGGTGCTTTGTCCTTCCCAAGAACTTCTATTGTGATATAGTATGGGTTATGCAGTATACTTAAGGTATATTAGTTATGCCATACCCTGATGCACTGGTGTGGCTCGGGTCCATGGGAAGTAGATAAACATGAATTTTTGCATACTGTTCAGGATTTAACATCTAAGCCACACGCGGTGTCAGTGCTATACTCCTTATTATTCTCCCAAGTGTTTCAGCACCTGGATGGGTCACATCATCACCGGGATACCAAGTTCCAATTAGGTACCTCCCAATGGCAGAAAATCTGGAGAGATTTGTATTCTTATATTTCTCAGGATAAACTCTGAATTACTCAATTCAATCTTTTGAATAATTTGCGTTACACACCCTCGAGACTGGTTAAAATGGGCAGATAGCAGTCTTCGCTCTGTTCTAGACATGGACAGGTGGATGTTACCATTATGCACATCTTCTGGGACTGTCCCATGGTGGCTCCTCTGTGGCAACTAATTGAGGCTAGGGCAGATTCTCCATTGGGTATATCTGGCCTTTCCTCACCAGAGGTCTGCATAATTGGGTACTATACTCAGATTTTGGTCAATGAGAGAAGGTTTTATATGACTCTAATCTCCCTATCAGTTAAGAAGGTGGTACTACGCCATTGGCGGAATCACATTTCCATTTCCTACCAGGAATGGTTGCAAGAGTAACTTTTCAATCTGCGAGTTGAGCGTATAATTGCAAGCCTTTGGAATCAGCTTCCTCTTTACGTTATTATGGTTGGTTGTTGTTAACTAATGGTCTTTTGAGACCAATTCCTGATAAGTGTCTTTATTTTTCTTTATTTTGCTTGTCCCTTTTGTATTTATCTTTGATAGATATTTTTTTTTGTTCGCTCTGCCAGGAAGGTAGTGGATGGGTGGGTGGGGGAGTTGTTAACTCTGTGAACTGTATACCTGGTTATTGTTATGTGACTGTTGATTATCTTTAATAAAGTTCATTACATTTAAAAAAAAGGAGTATTTGGTGTCAGCCAGGTCTCAATTAGGGAGATTATGTCCGTCTGGACTTGGTTCAGCATGCCTCTAACTGCGTAATTTTAGGGAATAGGCTATCAATGTTTAGTGAGCCAATTTTTAGGGTAGATGGGGATGCTGTGTTGAGGAGTGATGTGGGGGGGGGCTTCTGGGTTTGGGTGTACATTTTCAGACAGTAGGAGCAAGATTCGCAGTTTCCATTTCAAATTAGGGTAGTAATATTGCAATCAAGCTTTTTTTTTTTGGATATGGCCTGATGTCTGGTCTGGGAGATCGCTTCAGGAATAATAGCAAGGGAATTATCAATTCTTCCCCAGTATTGTGAGGTTTTAGACACTAAGTGGCCCTTGGCAATATACTAATCCCTGTTCTTATGTACTTTTAGGTAGACATGAAATTCTATATACAGAAAACTGGTAATAATAATTTTGTAGAGGGAAATCACAATGTCTGCCTTTTATCTCCAAGACTAAGTCTCCTATCCCCCCATTTTCTGTCACCTGCCCCACATATAGTCTTAGGATTTATTAGAATGCTGATAACTACATGAACTAACAGGTGACTTTTAAAGAGAGTTGAGGTATGTGAGAATAAAGAAACAAAATAGAGACATGGGTCACTTATATCCAGGAGAACATGTTTGATGAATGTGGAATAGTGACTGAAGTGGGTAGTATAGTAAGGAAAATATCTCTCGCTATTAATTTAAACTGTGTGTAAAAAGAGGGACAGACATATTGTTATGTTAAAATGTAATTATGTGGGGCATACAGAGTCCGGGGAGTAAATACAATAAGTAGACAAGAAACATTTCTCTTATGCAAGGCACTGTGTCCATGGAACTGAATTTTAATGAAAGTAGCCCACAGTGACATGTATTGGAAATTCCCACCACCCCCACACTCTGTTAGTAAAGATGCATTATGGTTATAGAAACATTTAAATAGGTAGGATGTAATGTTATAACAAGTATGTAGAAACATGGGATTAATGGGGCTAACATGATTAAAAAATACAATTGTTATGTTGACTATAACATTACTGAATCCATTTCGGTGATGGATTTCAGTAGAGTAAATAGCGGAATGTGTCATTATGAGAACTAAACTGAACAGTCAGTTGAATGGAGCTGTCAAACAGTAGTTTTAAAATGTCAAGGTAACTAATTAGGTTTGAAGATGTAATATAAGGGGCAGCTCTTCAGTGAGGGACTTTTAAGAGAGTAAATTGCTGTATGTGTTATTATGAGAACTAGGCTGAACAGTCAATCAAATGGAGCTGTCAATCAATAGTTTAAAAATGTCAGGGTAACGAATCAGATTCAGAAATGTAACAAATGGGGCAGCCCTGCTTTTGTCTTGGCTTATAAATTCACTTCTTTAATGCTCAGCCGGCCTCTTGGTCTAATGGGATGACATAACATGGAAGCCCTGAAGTAAGCAGCACAAACGGAATGGAGGTCCGAAGTACGTACTTTATAGTATAATAACCAAGTAAAATTACAGTCAGTATTTTAAAGAAAATTGCCATTTTATACTGGTAGCAAGAGCAGAGCGGAAACAAAGAGCTGGGCTGCACGAGAGAAATGCACCTGTAGAATACGATAGTATGAGCATAGAAGAGAGTATAAGCAAGCAATTACACCTAGCAGTTAACAATATCTTGCAGTTAAACTTTGTTCACATAGCAGTATGAAATGAAGGCAGTGGGCTCAATTTTCAAAGGGCCCTTAGACTGATGCAAGCTGCAGTACAAGGCTGCTTGGGTCAAAGCCCAGTGTGCCAGATACCCTGCCTCCGATTCTCTATCAGGCAGGGGCCCAGCGGCAAAGTCTCTCAGCTTGTGGCAACTGTATCCATGTGCCACACAGACAGCCCATCCAGAGGGGTTTGTTGCAAGCTGGGGGGCAGCTGTGCACTGCTCAAGCATGCACCTAGTAGCCAGTGGCACCCCCCTAGCTGCCCGTAAAGTAAACTGTTAATTTAAATCATTCCCTGGTGATCTAGTGGAACCCCCCCCCCAATCTGCCCGTAGTAAACTGTTGAATTAAATCATTCCCTGGTGATCTAGTGGAACCCCCCATCCCAATCTGCCCGTAGTAAACTATTGAATTAAATCATTCCCTGGTGATCTAGTGGAACCCCATCCCAATCTGCCCATAGTAAACTGATGAATTAAATCATTCCCTGGTGATCTAGTGGAACCCCCACATCCCAATCTGCCTGTAGTAAACTGATGAATTAAATCATTCCCTGGTGATCTAATGGAACCCCCATGGCAATCTGCCTGTAGTAAACTGATGAATTAAATCATTCCCTGGTGATCTAGTGGAACACCCCATCCCAATCTGCCCATAGTAAACTGTTGAATTAAGTCATTCCCTGGTGATCTAGTGGAACCCCCCATCCCAATCTGCCCGTAGTAAACTGTTGAATTAAATCATTCCCTGGTGATCTAGTGGAACCCCCATCCCAATCTGCCCGTAGTAAACTGATGAATTAAATCATTCCCTGGTGATCTAGTGGAACCCTCCCATCCCAATCTGCATGTAGTAAACTATTGAATTAAATCATTCCCTGGTGATCTAGTGGAACCCCCATCCCAATCTGCACATAGTAAACTATTGAATTAAATCATTCCCTGGTGATCTAGTGGAACCCCCCCATCCCAATCTGCATGTAGTAAACTGATGAATTAAATCATTCCCTGGTGATCTAGTGGAACCCCCCATCCCAATCTGCACGTAGTAAACTATTGAATTAAATCATTCCCTGGTGATCTAGTGGAACCCTTATCCCAATCTGCACGTAGTAAACTGATGAATTAAATCATTCCCTGGTGATCTAGTGGAACCCCATCCCAATCTGCCCGTAGTAAACTGCTGAATTAAATCATTCCCTGGTGATCTAGTGGAACACCCCCCATCCCAATCTGCACATGGTAAACTATTGAATTAAATCATTCCCTGGTGATCTAGAGGAACCCCCATCCCAATCTGCCCATAGTAAACTATTGAATTAAATCATTCCCTGGTGATCTAGTGGAACCCCCATCCCAATCTGCACATAGTAAACTGATGAATTAAATCATTCCCTGGTGATCTAGTGGAACCCCATCCCAATCTGCCCGTAGTAAACTGCTGAATTAAATCATTCCCTGGTGATCTAGTGGAACCCCCCATCCCAATCTGCACATGGTAAACTATTGAATTAAATCATTCCCTGGTGATCTAGTGGAACCCCCATCCCAATCTGCCCGTAGTAAACTGTTGAATTAAATCATTCCCTGGTGATCTAGTGGAACCCCCCCATCCCAATCTGCACATAGTAAACTATTGAATTAAATCATTCCCTGGTGATCTAGTGGAACCCCCATCCCAATCTGCCCGTAGTAAACTGATGAATTAAATCATTCCCTGGTGGGCTAGTGGACCCCCAGCCCTGATGTGCCTGTACAGTAAAATTTTAAAACATATAATTCCCTGGTGATCTAGTGGCCCCCCTGGCCCTGATCTACCTACATATTACAATGTTGTTACCATCTTTTCCTGGTTGTTGGACCCCACCTCCCCTCCCAGCAGTTAGTGCCCACCACCCCTCTCCTCCCCCACCCAAATCCTGAGCGGGTGACTGGCACAGCCCTCCTCTCACCATCACGGCTGGCTGCTGACTGAACTGTCACTAGCGTGTACTGTATACAATCGTGCTCAGTGACAGTTCGGTTCAGTGGATGACGTGGTGGTGAGAGGCTGTGCTAATCGCTCAGCTTGGGGTTCAGGCTGGAGGGAGTGGGGTGGTGGCCACTCCCTGCTGGAATGGGATCCACTAGACCACCAGGAAAAGATGGTAACAACATTGTAATATATGGGCAGATTGGGGCTGGAGGGTCCACTAGATCACAAGGGATTGTGAGTTATGTTGTGAGGCATGAAGTGCAGCTGAGTGCCATTGACCACCTGGGAAGTGTGGATGTCTTCAGTCAGGTGCTGGATGCACCTATGCTGCCATGGAAGCACATGCTAAGGACTTGGGAGAGACAGCAGGTGGCTGCTCTGAGGAGCACCAGGCCCCTGGCTTCTTTGCCTGGAAACAGAGATAACATTCCAGCTTAAATGGCACACAGCTGAATGACACAAAATCAAACCAGAAAAATGATTAAATGGCAGCAGGATGAGATGAAGCTCTGGGTAGTATAAAGAGGGCAGTTTTCATGTGCACTGACTAAATGCAAGGAAGAAAAGGAAGTGTGGGTGGGTGGGTGACTGCATGAGAAATGCAGCATGCCCTAGATCACTTTGCCTGATAATGCAAAGTAGAAATATGAGAATCAATGGCTCACACTGTTATGGTGAGGCAGCATTGACAGAACAGGGGAAAATAGAAATGGAAACATTGTAGAGCAGGAGCCAAGTGCATTTATCTATGTGTCTAGGTCCGAAAGGTTTGATGACTGTTTTTCATGTAAAAAAGTGTGTAGAATTCAGATTTACAACTCTATTTTATCCATAGTTGTACGTTTTCTTGGAAAATGCACTTTCTTGAGAGTAACTAAAAGTTTTTACATTTATGTAATAGACTCGGTTTAATTATTTATTTAATTTATCTAATTTATTTAATAGACTCAGTTTACTTAGTTATTAATGTAATTTATTTAATGTTTCGGATATGGCTAGCAAGCAAGACTTCTCACAAACTGCAGAGGCAATGCATCCTACACACTGATCCAGGAGCTAGCACAAACCATGGAGACCCGCTACCTTTTGATGATGCTCATTGGGAGAAAATAGTTGATGCAAAGGAAAGGCATTCTAGTCAAACACGGTTAAAGTACAACATGGTATGTATTGACTTGCCTGAACGTTACTCCAGCAGCCATGGGTATCATTATATCTGCCACAAGAACTTCACTGCATAGAAGAGTTCTGGTAAACTTGCAGCTGATGAAACTTTAAAAAAAGACATTGTAAACACCTGGAGAAGGACATAGATATGCTGAAGGAGGTCCAGAAGAGGGCAACTAAAATGATAGAGGGACAGCAGAATAAATTATAGGAAGAGAGGCTGGGGGACCTGGGAATGTACACTCCGGAGGAGAGGAGAGGAGGCAGAGAGGAGATATGATTGAGACTTTCAAGTACTTGAAAGGAATTAAGAGGGTGAAATGCGAGGGCCCATTCAATAAAAGGGCCAACACTACTACCAGAGGGCACAGCCTAAAACTGATGGGGGGAAGGTTCAAGAGGGATGTAAGGAAACATTTCTTTACAGAAAGGGTGGTGATAGCAGGGAATGAGCTGCAAGAGGAGGTGGTGGAGACAAAGTCAATGGGAGCCTTCAAAAGAGCCTTTGATGAACATAAAATAATGTTAGGTGGACTCGTCAGGAAAACGACAAGGAAATTCAGGGGTGGAGGTGGAACAGCTGGAAACTTAAGGCCACAATCAATCCTTATTATCTCGAGCAGACACTATAGATCAATAGAGCTCCTTCTGCTGGCTGTTTTCTTATGTTCTTAAACAATGTCATGGGGATAGGTGCAGCAGAGTTTAAATCAACATTTCTTGATTTTGGAATAACAACTGCTTTATCAATGGTCAGGTTAGGAGGGAGTTTGACAAGTGAGACCAACAGTGCATGAATAAAATTCACCCCCCCAATCTCCTTTATAGGAACAGCAACAAAATGCAAATTATGTTTTTGAAGCAAGTTTTCCAAGCGCTCAGTCTTTCCCCACTATGTTAATTTATTTATTTATTTTGTTTTTGATAACCGGGTAAGTGCACTAGACATGAATGTGACTATTTTCAAGCATGATCCAGGAGGTTACAACATAAAAGAAAACAGCTCCCAAGACAATACAATACAATGTAAGAATACAACATATAGGGATACAGTAGAAATGGATAATAGTTTAACAGTCTCGGTAACAGGAAAAAACAATTGGATATTATACATATCAAGAGCGTGCCCATGATTACAGTTTGAGTATCAGATAGATAAAAATTCGAAGTGCAGAAGTACCAAAGGGTTTCGTTTCTAGTATTGAGTCTGTTATACAAAAAAACAGCTATATAAGAAGGATAGTATAGGAGAGAGGGAGTAGTGAGGCAGGTAGGTTAGGAGCAGTAGGACCTCACATGGAGATAGTGGGGGGGAAATTGGCAGGGTAGAAAGGGGTGGGAAGCAGGTTGAGGCAGTGATGCATAACTACAGGAGGAGGCCACTGAGCAGTAATAGTGCGGGGAGCCATGAGCTAGGGTGGGTTGAAACAATTGCACTGTGTACACTCATCAAGCAGGGAGCAATGCCACTTTTTAAATGTGGCATAGCTAGGGGCCAGGCATACTTTTAGGGGCAGCGAGTTCCAGTAACGGGGCTACATAGGAAAATCCTGTTTTACCTTTAGATGTATTACATCTGAGAATGTGGAGCAAGGAAAGATATTAGCCTTGGAGATTGCACTTACAATTGCCAGGTCTGTTTTCAGTTGCTGAGTGTCCATTTCAACCTGTTTCATCTTGGTAGTTCCAGCCGTGTTGTTAGTGCTTGTAGCCATGATAATTTCCACAATGCTGCCCAACCATCTATTCAGCTTCACTTCATCTTGCTCCCGTGTAGCCTGTAAGTCCTGTAAAACCGTTAACACTGAAGTCAGGGTATAACTAGGATCTATAACCATTTTACCCCCTTTGATGTGTGTTGTATGTAACTTGTGATGTTTATCTTTAGTTTGTCCAGTACATCAGTGATATACACTGTATGCAACTGTAGTGTAGTATTATGAGGCGCCACTAGAGGGCAGCATGGACTTTACAAACTCTAAGAGAATATAGATCTTGAGCAACAGTAGTGTTGTTGTTAGAAAGATCCAGAATCTCTCTCTCTCTCTCTCTCTCTCTCTCTATCTCTCTGTATTCATAAGAAGCTGCCTTGTTAGAAGCATGTACTAAAGCTCTGCAGTTCCTAAAGAAGTTCCCTGTGTAGATCACTTGGATTCTCAGGACACAACCATCAGGCATTTACATTTTTAACAGGTTAGTCAAGTTTGTATGCCCTCCTGAAATCTGAAAGCTCTTTAAACGCTTCTTACACTTACCTGTAGGTCTGAGCAATCTAGACATATTTTTATGTAAATCATTCAAAAATTAAACAAGGCAGCTGACATTTAATGTTAAGCTGAAAAAGGAAATTATGTTGTTGGAGGACTTGCTGTGCTTAAAGAGCAGGTACACCCATTAAATAGGCAATAGATAATCTCATTGATCATGGTGTAATATATACAGTAAAGTGTTGGGTGGTGTGTGTAATGAGAATTTTACACACACATGAGGTGTTGGGTGCCACATAAACCCTGAGAGCGAAGCTCAAGGGGTTTATCTAGGCACCCATCACTGAGGGTGCATGTAAAATTTGAGTTTACACATACCATCCCATATTTTATTTTATATTATTGCTGAGTTTCTCCTTCCCACCACAGCAATTATATAAAATAAAGTGAAGTTTTGGTGCGGCCACAGCCCGGTTGCCTTTTGACAAGGTCTGTGGTCACTTGGTGATAGTTGCATTTTTGTTTTCCCCTCTGTAGTCAGTTTTTAACAGTAATGATTAAAAAAAAGAAAAATTATTTACTATCAAGTTAGAGTGGCGGTGGGGTTTGGGCAAGAAGGCAGAGTGGTGAGTGTTCCCAAACACACTGAAGAGCTGTGGCTAGACATACACAGAGTGAGGGAAACTGGGTGCATGTTTGTTGTTGCAAATACTCCTTTATAATGGGAAATTATGCCATGGGGTTCCCCATGGGAGAAAGTGAAACTCAGTTATTATAAAGCAATAATGCATGACATGGTGTGTGTGTCATACTGGGATAATGTCATGCCTCAAGTGGTTGAGCATGAGGCCACAGACCAAGTGCATTCAACACCTGAGAAGTGATGTTATCCCAGTACGACACATATACACTGGAGTACATTATTGCTATTATACAATGGCTCCTTTGTTGAAAACAAAGGAAAAGATTAAGAAATACTATTTAGAACTTATTTTCCTTTACATTTTAACATTTGGACACAAAGCAGTCCTTTTTTCTTAGATCAGTTAACTCTTATTTTGGTAATGGTTATAGCAGTGTAACGGCTAATATGCTGATTTACATAGAGCAACAATGAATTATGGGTAGATTCTAAAGTTAACTTAAATTTTCCTTACTGATCAGTGCAGCCTCCTATTTTGGTAGTGGTAACTGCAGTATAGCACCTAATATGTAGATGTATGTGGCAAGGCATTGTGGGTACATTATGAAGGTGGATTTTGTTTTTTTTTACTATTAGGTGCAGTTTCCTAATTTTGCAGTGATTACAATATAAGATCTCAGATGTTTATTTTAAAAATGAAGCACTATGCATACACTGATAACTGACAAGATTTCTTTACTGAGAGATGTAGTCTCCTATTTTTGTAGTGAGTGCAGAAATGTAATAGCCTGTATACTCATTTACATAGTGAGGAATTGTGGGTACAGTAAATAGCTATTTTTTTCTATCTCCCTAATCTGCATGTGTAGTGATTTTTTTTTATGGATGACATTTGGTCATGTGTGTGCTGGGACTAGATTCGTGATGTTGTACTGGGATAACATCACAGGTCTAGCCCTATCCTGACCAATCAGAGCCCACAGATTTTTCTTGCTACTGTACAATGTGTTACTAAATAACTTTCTACTTTTATAATAATTGCTATGCATAGGCAACAAAACCAGTGAGTTTTCACTTTTACATTTCAAACAGCAAGTAAAATGAATTCCACAAAATTCTGGTAACGGATACTAGAAAATGTCAAGTACTAAGGAGCACAAAGACGTTTTATGAAAAACTATAGATTTATTTAGATATCATGAGAAATACACACTTTATCAAAAATACAATAAAAAACAAACACAAAGTGGCTGAACTGGATGTGTTGAACAAATGTACATCCAGTCACAGTATAAGAAAAAACACTGAGGTACCTTTATTTGGTGAGTAAAAGGAGGAAGGCTAACACAAACAGAGCCCCAGTGGTTGGACCACTCTGGTCATTTGTCAGGGGGCATAAAATACAGCAGTTACAAGCTCCCATTAAATACATCCCTCTTAAAAGAAAACATACAATTATAAGTGCATATAGGTGTGTAGATAAGTTAAAAACAGGAGGTGTGGGAATGATGCAGCAACCAAGTCACATTGCCATGTAAGACAATTCAGTAAAATATTAATATTTTTCTACATATTGAAACATTTCAACCATTAAATAGTTCTGAGTGATGATGCAAACACTGTTCAATAGAGATGAATAAATTATCCCCTGGGAGAAAGAATACATTATTCCAGAAAATTATTTTCAAATTTCAAGACCATAGCCACTTAACAAGGCCTTTGACACGGTGCCACACAGAAGACTGCTAAAGAAATTGAACAGCTTTGGGGTGGGATCCAAAGTGGTGAATTGAGTAAGGAACTGGTTAATGGAGTGATGTGGAGCCTTTGGAAATGAGTCCTTGACTCAAAGGGTTGTAATTCCGATATGTATAATAAATAAATAAATGGATAGGCGACAGAGGGTGGTGCTTAACAGCACTCACTATAATGACAGGAGCATGACCAGCAGGGTACTACAAGATTTGGTACTGGGATTGGTCCTCTTCAGTGTCTTCATAAGTGACATTGTGGAAGACCTGGAAGGGAAGATATCCCTTTTTGCAGATAACACCATAATCTTTAATAGGGTGAACACTCAGTAGGGGGTGGAGAAAATGCATAGGGACCTTGGAAAACTCGAGGCATGGTCAAGAGCATGGCAGATAGAGTTCAGTGCCAAAAAGTTAAATATCATGCACCTAGGGCATAAGAATCCAGGAGCTGGTTGGCCCGGTGGTGCGGAGGGTTGAGACGCTGGATGTCACACCTCATGCCATGCTGGCGACCTGGGTTCGGGAATGAGCCCGGGCCATCGGGGGTTGGCAGGGGAGGACTGGGATTGAGCATCCGCAGACTGCTCTCCTAGTCCTGGGGTGGCATGGGGGATCTTCGCCACATTATATGCTCTGGGGATGCCTAGGGCACCGCAGCATCAGAGACAGTAGAGAGTGGAGCGCGGCGGACGTCGGCACGTTGTGCCTGGACATCATTGCACATCTGTGCTCCAAGGGGCCAAGTAAAGAGGAAAATGTCTGGGCATGACCATGCAGCTTGATGGCTGCACTCTGAGCCACCTGGAGGACTTTGGTGGAGTCCTGTCGGGGAGGGTCCAGGGCTGTCCTGGCTGGCAGAGGCAGAGGGAAGCCCTCCAGCAGGACAGCAAAGACAGCTGTCCCGGATACTCCTGGGTGCAGTTTGAGCTACATAGCTCTCCCAGCGGCTGGAGCCGGTGACTGGATGCCCCAAGCCAGAGTGTGCTGCAGCAAGGTGAATAAATACATAATAAAAATAAAATTAAAGGAAAAAAGAATCAAGGAGCTGAGTATGGTATGGGGTGGGAGGTACTGACAGTCATTAAGCAGGAAAAGGACTCTGGGGTTATCTTATCTGATGACCTCGAAGTGGCAGGGCAGTGTGACAAAGCAGCTGGCAGGGCCAATGTGATGCTGGGATGCATAGGGAGAAACGTCTCTAGCGGGTAGAGGGAGGTGGTGTTGCAACTGTTTTACTCACTTGTAAGACCCCACCTGGACTACTGTGTCCAGTTCTGGAGGCCACATCATCGAAAAGACACAGACAGAAGGTGAAGGAAGTCCAGAGTAGAGGAACTAAAATGGTGCAGAGGTTGTATCAAAAGCCCTATGAAAAGAGAGTAAGGGATCTCACAATGCACACCCTGGAGGAAAAAGAGTGAGATGGGACGTAATAGAGACCTATAAGTGCCTCATAGGGGTGAACAGGGTGAAGGAGGGAAGTCTCTTTCAAATGAGAATGAGCACCAGACCCAGAAGATATACAATGAAGCTTGAGGGGTGTGGGATTAAGAGGAATGTGAGGAAGTACTTCTTCACTGAAAGAGTGGTGGATGCCTGCAACAGACTACCCGCAGAAGTGGTGGAGGTAAAAACAGTAGGGATCTTTAAGCATGTGTGGGATAGACATAGGGAATATATAAGCAATAAAGAGTGAAAGTGTGTATGTGTGGGTTAATAATCACACGCCTCTCAAGGGTGTTTTTAGCACAAGTCACTTGTGTTGAGTGCCTTCAAACACCACAGAGAGAAGTGTGATTTGATTAGTTCTTTGAATGATCAAATACAAAAAACTCTGCAAGAATCTTTTGATGAATTGCAGAGTTTTTTGTTATAATCTAAACTTGTCTTAAATTCAAAAAATTCACAAATTATGTTATTTCATAAGAAAAGGAAAGGTAGGGATATAGTGGAAAAAACTCTACAGATTAAAACATTGGAAGGTTTAGTACTTGAACAAGTTTCCAGTTACAGATATCTGGGTATGTATTTGGATCAATCACTTAAGTGGGATGTTCATGTAGATCAGGTTGTGAAAAAAGTTAGCAGATGTTTGGGAGCTCTATACAGAATAAAATACTGTACAACTGAGTTAATTGGAAAACATCTGATCAATACCACTATTGTTCCGCTACTGGAATATGGGGATCTGATACTGATGGGTGCTAATGACTTTATATTAAACAGATTAGATATTATGTATAATAAATTGGCGCTCTATATCAGTATGGCACCAAAAAGAACCCCTATAGGAGAATTGTATCAGGTATTAAACTTGTATTCTGTAAAAGATAGACGAAAGCTTCATGCAATAATCTACATGGATAAATGTTTTAGAAATGAGGTTCCAGGCTGTATTATTAATAGATTAAATTTTAGAGCTAGCAAGGTAGGGCTTAGATTTGCAGAGGGAATGGAATATTATCTCCCAAGGTATAATACAGAATTAGGAAGATTACATTTTTTTTCTATAAAGGGCCGTATTTATGGAATTTATTACTGGTTCCATTTTGGAAAAAAGGTGGGAAGAAACAGACTGCACAGATAAAACTATGGTTTAGGGATGAGAGAGTAAAAATTAGGGTTAAGGATTAATTGGCGGAAATTGTATTTGTACTGTATTTGTATTGTATTTGTACTGTATTTGTATTGTATTTGTACTGTATTTGTGCAATACTATGTATTTGTATTTTATGTATATTTAATTGTATTGTTTATGTGATTATTTTTGTGTAACATTTGAAGTATGACTATGTATAACAACTGAAGCAATCATTGTACAACTTGGATCTCACTGAAAATTAACTAGTCTCAACTGAGCTTCCGATTCATGTAATGAATAAAAGTTTTTACTACTACTATTAATCACACATCCTTGATGTGCCTTATTGCACCTATAAAAGGTGTAAAAACATGCTGCTAAAACATTCACCCTCCTTGCTCTCCAAGCATTTAGTTGTAGCAGTTTTCATGTTTGCCTGCCTGCTTGAATCCCAATCTTCCTATCTCCAAAATTTTACTTATGCCTATTTGGGATTACCCAGATAAACTTGCAGTGAAAACCCATGCATTCAAGAAGCATGCTGTGCAGACACTGCACTAATATACATAAACTAAACCATGCATGCTGTTTTGACCACGGGGTTTTCTACCACGCATCTAGTTCTTTGCGATCTTGATGGTATACCAGCTGTTTGGTGTGTGCCCTTACCCCATCATCTTACTCACCGTCCAAGTGTTACTTGCTGGTTTTGTGGATTAGCAACAAGAGAAACTGAATGGTGAGCTGCAGGATGAAAAAAATATGCAGAGAAAAAAAGGTTTGCATGTGGGATGAACGTTGCAGTCACACAGCGGTTTCATTGTCGGAATGGCATTCTGAGGTGTAGGAATATTGCCTTGTAAATTAGCTGCTTTGGTTGTGCTGGGCCTACAGCCCATGTAACTATGGGCTAATAATAAATCGGTTGGAGTGGTTATCGGCCAGTCAGAGCACTAGAATTTTGTACACATTTTGTAATAGTAAATAGGCAGGAAGGAACAAGGTTCACCAGAGACCAGTCAGGTTCTGTAGAGATAGACTAGGCAGGGACCATCTGGGCAGACTGAGTGGGTCAAGTGGTCCTTTTCTGTCAATAAATTCTATGTTTCTGTTAGACAAACTGAAAGAGTTACTACTGCTCCAGTGACGATAAAGGGAGCCCACAATGGGGGTAGTGAAAGATGTATGGTGAAAGGGAGGAGGTCCTGGAAGTTTGCCTTGAGCTGGCATGCCTGCACAGCAGTAAAGCTCTCACTTGTAGCACTGGTTTCGGGAATGAGCTCATGACATTAGAGGGCTGGTCTGGGAAGGAGGATTGAGCATCCAGAAGACTAATCTGCTTCCTTGAGAAGGGAGGGTTAGGTGGCTACCACTAGGTGGAGACCAGGTTGCAGTACAGTTGGGATCCTTGGAAGTGGAGGGCCACCTTCAACACAGCCTCATGTACATGCAGAGGCATACATGTGCAAGTCTGCATCATTTGCATGCTGGTGGCCTCAGGACAGTACAAGACAGAAAAAAGCCCTCATGGTACGATGCTCCACTGGGCCGCCGTAGGCTTCGCATCACCGATCAGGCTCTGCCGCAATTCTGGATGAGAGTCTCTGGGGAGGAAGAGGATGGCCTTCTATCCTGACTTCACCATGGGGTGAAATCTCAGGGACTCTTGGAGCAGGTAACTCCTGGGATATGTGAGTGATGGGTTGGATGGGCCAGTGGTGAAAGAGGCCGTCAGGATGGACAGGTGATAAAAAAAAAAAATAATAATTTTATGGTTGATCTATGGTTGCATGGAGTTGGAACTGTCTAAAATCCCAGCATATGCTCTCCTCTACTGGGGAGGGAGGGCTATCTGCTCTGGTGCTTGACTGCCACCTGCATGACCACAGGCGGCAGTGCACTCTGGAGTGGCTCAAGTAGACAGGGACACGCCTGTGGATGACATGAAAGCTTGCGTGCTTGCATCACATCTTCAGGCCGTCATCTCAGACGGATGGGAGAAAGGAGGAAAAATGCAGGCTGGGGGCAACATGAAGTACTACCCCTTTAAAGCCCCGCACAATGATGTGGCTGCCCACCCAAGAACTGGATCCATTGAGCAGCCGTTGGGAGTCCTACTGCTCCCTCTGTGTAGGACGCCAAGGGGGCAGATGGGGCAGAAGCTAGTAAGTCCACAAGATGTTGGGTGACAGGGCTGGGTGGGTTGGTCCAGATTGGGGGGGACTCAGCCAGGAATGAGAGGAGAGGGAAAAAGATTACCTCCCCCCAAAAAGAAAGCATACCTATTCTTTAAGCACAGCTAGTCCTCTGATGTCGCTTCATGTCTCAATTTAACAATATTTGGCAGCAGTCTTGTTTTTACTTTTTTTCAAGCTTTTTGCCTCCAAGTTGGCAATCTGCTCCTTCAGTTCAGGCCTTAGCCCCATTCCCAGGCCTGCCCGCCACACTCTGTACAGTCATGACCAGCAGAAATCCATGCAAAGCAGTGCCCCTGCTGCCATGTGGCTGCTTCTCCTCAGCCCCCATGGGCTGCCTGGCTGGCTACTGAGTCCATATTGAACCTGGGTCACTGGTGTGGGAGCACAATGTGCTACCCAGTAGGCCAAGAGGTATCCTTTATTTTAAACTTTTGGCTAAATCAAATACTGTACAGGTATCTCTGGACTGCTGCAACCTACAGGTAAGCACAATACCACATCAGAATGAGTTTTTCATGAGTTTTAAAACTGCTAACAGTGCTACAGATTTTACCTTCCCTTTAAGCATGTTAACACGGTAGCATGATGCTAAAAATAGGGCGGAAAACCTTCACTTGTCGCTTGTCCCATAATTCATCTGCATCTCAAACTGTTAGCCAGCTATCAAAGTACAGTAGACAGGGTTATTAACATGCAATGAAACATTGAGTTTACAAGTCTAGTTTGACAAACAGATGACTCAAGCATATTTGGTAGTGTTTTTTTCAAACTTCTGTAATAACGTCAGCATTTTCCCTAAACAGCTATTTTTTTTTTACCATATACGCTAAAGAGAAATAGAATTCCAGTATGTGAAGGACAGTCTGTGATGCAGTCCATTGACTCCTGATTTCATTTCAACGGCAATTCATTATTTTCTTCCTGTGCTCATTCAGGAATCCATTGTTCATTACTCTTTCATCACATTATGATTGGAACAATTTGTTTCTGTCGCTTGTACACTGGCCAGATAATGAAATAATCATGTGTGCATCTGCACAGTACTTTACATTTATTTTTCACATTGTAATTCACTTTATTGGGTCATTTTATCATTTTGCAGCAAATTGTGTTCTTGCTTGAGCATTTCGTAGTTGGTAGCAGTTTGTAAGTACTATGTTAAGACACATCTTATAGTGGAGCATTTCAATTTCAGATAATCATTTGTAAGATTACAAAATCCACTCATTTATAATAGAAAACTAGAATTTGGGGAAAATTAAGCTGACCTACTTTGGTTTAGAGATTTCAGGTAGAATATAAAAATATCTGACTATTAAGTGAAAGAATAAATTAATGATGAAGATGGGTTTTGAAGGACTTCTTATCTTCATAAATGGAACCTTTTTGCTTTTCCTGTAATGGATTGCAGTTCAGTCCACACAGCATGGGTCTGATTTACAGCGTATTTGACTAATCAAAACACAGTTCACATCTGATCTGACTGAAGCCCAGTCTGACATAAAATATTCCAAAGGGAATCTTTCAGTGTTTAGTTTTAGACCCAGTTGTATTTACACTGTAAATCACTGATTTAGTAGCAACAGGTGGTTCATCTATTCATGCATGTGCTGATGATATAATTGCAGTTTTGATAAAACAATAAAAAAAAATGTCCAAGATGTTTTACAGTAGGATTTTGATTCCTTATAGCTGAAGCTTGTGCTGACATAATGACTGCACCTCAGTGCTTTCAATCAACATTATCCATAGCTGAAAAACTTATAATAATGGGCCAAGGTTTGTTCTTGAACACAGAGTTGGTACTTAGTGTGAAGTATACAATTAAGCATGGGGCTTAATGTTTAGCTGCTGTTGTTTAAGAACACTCAGAACATTCAGTTATGTAAGAACTTATCATAACAGTAGGTCTTTGAGAGAATCTCTTTTATCAGGCCAGACCTACGGAACTATAGCCACCAGGTGCTAGTACTACATGGAAACTTTTTGCTAGCACTTTACTATGGGCTGCCCACAGCAATGTTGGATGTTAACGTCCTTCGCCATATAAACATGGGTGGCCCCGGGCTCTCCTCAGTGTCCCGCTGGAGATCATACTCAGAGGACCTCCTCCTGAAGAACTGAGGGAAAGCTAAAGTTCTCACTACTAAGTAAAGCAGAACAGAAGTAGACCCATCTAGGAAAAAGAGACCAGGATGGAGAAGCTCTGAGTCTAAAGGGATGGAGGGTGGGATGGCATGGCCTGATGGAAGAGATTCTCTCAAAGATCTACTGTTACAGTAAGTTCTTACATAATTGTGCTATCTTCTTTGAGGGCATCACTTTCATCAGGCCACACCTATGGAACAAGTCCCATGCAGTACTGACAGAGAGACAGTCTGGGTGGCTGAAGGCTATATGCCTAAGACACGAGGCCTTGAAGCACAGCTAGGCTGAAGCCTGCCCTTCTTCTAGAGGCAGTGTCCAAACTGTAGTGTTTAGTAAAAGTGTGGATAGTACTCCAGGTGGCAGCAACACAAATCTCTTCAGCTGATACATTCCTGAAACAGGCAACAGAGGTACCCATGCCTCTGGTTGAATGACCATGGACAACCCTAGGAAGTTCCTTACTGTACTTCCTATAACAAAAAGTAACACAGTTGGCCAGCCGTTTGAACAGGCACTGTTTAGAAACTTGCATACCTCTTTACCAGGGGCAAAGGAAACAAACAGCTGTGAGGACTTCCTCCAGTTCTTCATGTGATGGACATAATATCTGAGTATTCTATGAACATCTAAAGTATGGAGCAATGCTTCCCTTGGATTGGCATGCTCCGCAAAATAAAGAAGCAGGTGGGTGATTTGATATAGGGTAAACTGAGACACCAGCTTTGGCAAAAACTTAGGGTGGTACACAAAGAAACTTGTTTTTGTGGAAAATCAAGTAAAGAGGTTCACACATAAGAGCCTGAAGCTCAGAAATCCTTTGAGCAGAAGTAACAACAACTAAAAATAACACTTTCCGCAGCAGAAAACATAGCTTGCAAGTTGCAGCTATCTCAAATGGAGCCAAAGTAAGTTTCTCTAAAGCAAAATTCAGGTCCCAAGCTGGGACTGGATTGTAGATGGGAGGCATTAAATGAAGAATGCCTCTCAAGAATGTATGGACAACTTCCAGTTGTGCCACTGTACAGCCAGCTACAGGCACATGGGAAGCTGAAATGGCTGCCAGGTGCACCTTAATGGAAGAGTATTGCAGTCCAGTCTCTGAAGGCGACAGCAAGCACCCCATAATCTGATTCACTGAAGAAGTGAAGGGATCCAGGTGATGAGAAGCAGCCCAAAGAGCAAAGCGCTTCCACTTCATGGAAGAAGTGGCCCTGGTGGAGGGCTTTCCCAAAGCTACCAGGACATCAGCCACCTATTGAGACATCCCAAATCTAGCCATGGCTATGTCCTCAGGAGACATGCATGAAGATGGAGTGACTTGAGGTCTGGATAGACCAGTGTGCCCTGCTCCTGTGATAGCATGCCTTTGCACAGGGGCAGGGGTACTGGAGGTTCCACTGCCAACTGCTGCAGTAAGGGGAACCAGATCTGATAAAGCCAGAAGGGAGCAACAAGCATCAGTGTGGCCCCTTCCATCTGGAGCTTAATCAGCACCCTCTCAATTAGAGGGAAGGGAGGAAAGGTGTACTGGAACCTCCCCTTCCATGAGAGGGGCATCGTGTCTTGCCAGAAAACTCCAGGCCCTGAAGCAAGTGAGCAGAAAAGTGGCAGTTTTGCTTGAGTGGGGATGCAAAAAGGTCCAACTCTGGGTGACCCCACCTGTTGAACAGGTCTTCCACTACTGTGGTCAGCTGCTCCCACTCATGCATTCTGGACTGCAACCTGCTTAGCTTGTCTGCCAGGACATTTTGGATGCCTGGAACATGGATGGCCAATAGTTCTAGAGCATGTTCTAGAGCCCAGTACCAAACCCTCATCACTTCTCTGCACAGGGGGTAAAAGTGAGTCCCCTCCCTTTCTTGTTTATGTAGTGTACAACACTGATGTTGTTCATCCTCAGCAGAGGTCCCGGGGACAGGTGGTTCTGGAACGCTTGCACTGCATACAGAACAGCCCTCATCTCTAAGATGTTTATGTGGAGGAAACTCTCAACTTTGGTCCAAGTACTCTGGATCTGATGAGGGCCCAGGTGTGCCCCCCAGCTCATCCCTGAAGCATAAGTGGTGAGGATGCAATGAGGGAAGGGGATTAGGAAAGGAACCCCTTTGAGCAAATTGCTGGGTTCCATCCACCACTGAAGCACCTTCTTTACCAGTGATGTGACTAGAACTTTCTGTTCTAGATGTCAGTGTGTTGATCCCACTGAACCTGTAATGTCCATTAGGGGATCTGCATGTACAGCCTTGCAAGGAGAACTGTAACAATAGCTGCCACCAACAGGCCTTGTAGTGTGAGGAATGTTCTGACTGTGACACACCTTCTGCTATAAAGCACCTGGGCCTGAGCAATCAGGCACTCTGCCCTGTCCTGGGTAGGAAGGCTGATCCCAGAGCAGTGTCCTGTATAGCTCCTATGCACTGGAGATGCTGACAAGGGTCAAGACTGACTTGAGCAAGTTGACCATAATCCCAGCACATGGAACAGCTGTCTGGTACACACTAGGGTATAAGACAGGTTCTCGTGGACTGAGTTTTGAGCAACCAGTCATGCAGATGGTGAAGACGATAGTCCCTCCTTCTGAGGGCTGCTGGTACCACTGCTAAGCATTTGGTAAATACCTGTGGTGCAGATGACAAGCCAAAGGGCAATACCTTGAACTGGTAGTGTTCCCCCTGAAACAGGAACCAGAGATATGTCCTGTGGGATTGACACACCTTGATATGCAGGTATGCATCCTGCATGTCCAGGGGGCATATCCAGTCCCTGGCTTGCAGGAGGAGCAGCATACCTTGTAGAGTGACCATCATGAACTTCTTGTACTGAATATAGAAGATCAGTTCCCTCAGATCCAGAATGGGCATTAAGTCCCCTGTTGATCTGAGGACTAGGAAAAAATGAGAGTAGAACCTTCTGTTCCTTTGTTCCCAGGAACTAGTTCTATTGCTCTCTTGTCCAGCAGAGTACGTACTTCCTCCAGTAGCACTGGTATGCAATCTGGAACATAAGCAGAGGGAAGCGGTTGCAGTTCTGGAGGCAATTCCAGAAGTTCTAGTGAGTGACCGTGCTCTATGTGCTGCAGGACCAAGCATCTGTTGTAATTTCCCTCTGAGAAGTGACCCCCTAACTTTTCCTCCTGGAGTACTGGAGTTGGTGGTCTGGTATGGAGTCAGGCTGAAGCTGAACCCATGGCTGGGGCTGCACCTTCACCTCTGGAGACTTTAGCAGTGGTGTAGAAAGTGGCAGGCAAAGTTGATCCTGCTTTATGCTTGCCCTGCTGTCGGGCACCCATCCTGGGTCTGTGGGTGGCACAATGTGAAAGGGCACTCTCTGCCCACTTCTGGGCTGGGTGTGATAAAGAGAGGGACTGACCCAAGAGTCCCTTCCTGAGGCTTAAAGGTGAGAAAGGATAGCCTGCTCATCTGTCACAAAGAGCTTGTAACCTCTTAAGGGGTCATTCAAAATAGATTGCTGGACATCACTAGCAAATCTTGACACTCAGAGCCAAGAATGTCCCCTGACGCAGATGCCAGTCGCAGTTGCCCTAGCTGAGGCATCAGAAATATCATAGGTAGACTTCAAGAGGTGCATGCCTACATCAGCCCCAGTCTGGAGGGCCTTGAGCATCTCCTGTTTCTGAGGACCCTCTGGAAGGGCCTGGGCTGCAGATTTTGCCTTTTTTTTTCCAGAGGATATTCTGGAATTTGACCATATGGGCCTGGTAATTAGCAATTCTGAGGCTCAGTGTGGCAGAGACAAAGGTTCTCTTGCCCATAAGGTCCAGCTTTCTCAACTCTTTATCTGGTGGGAGAGAGCTGAGGTGTTTAGGCACCTTAGACCTATCATGGGCCACCTTAATGACCACCCAATCTACCTCAGGTTGCCCTGCAACAAAGGGCTTTACTGAAGGGGCCTGGTATTGCTTGTCTGCCTTCCTGGGCATGCAAGGATCAAGCTGGGTCTGTAGCAGGCAGCCAGGATGGCATCATCTAATGCAGCCAGCAGAAGAGGGATGACCAGTGGTAGAGAGTCTGGCAATTCTAGAAACTCCACCAAGTTTCTGTGAGTGATGTCCTGTTCCTGGGCATCAAACTGAAAGAAAGTTTGTAGTTGTCTCATCGTGTCAATGACGGTGAGGTCCTCAGGAGGGGACCTACGGGTATATAGTATAGAGTCCTCACTGCTGGTAGAAACAGTGGAGCCTGATCGATCAGTACTCCCATCCATGTCTTCATCTTCCTCTTCCTTTTGTTGTGGCAAGAGGTCAGGTATGTATTCCTGATCCTTGTTGATGGGCTCCGTAAGCTGCAGTATCATGAGAGGCACCACTGGCTTTTGCTTTGGTGATGCAAGAAGAGCATAGCTTGGTCTTTTAGGTTCAGGACTAGCATCTGTGATGTGAACCAATGCTGAGCTCTATCAAGCTTGTTGGAGGGTGGCCTGGAGTGTGTTGCTGGGGTCAGCAGCGAAGAACACAGCGTCATCCACGTAGGAAAGGAGGATCTACTTGGGCAGGCTAAGGGAGGGAGTTGAGGTAGAGACTGATAGGAGAGGGCTTCAATGGAGCCCTGGGGAACCCCAGAGCAGACAGGTCAGATGTCAGATAGTGTGCTATTGATTTTTACACACTGAGTTCTGGCAGAGAGGTATCTGGTGAACCATGCAAGGGGGCTGGGGGAGAAACCAAGGCATCTGAGGGGGTCAAGCAGGAGAGGAAGGCAAACCATGTCAAAGGCCTTGGAGAGGTCAATGAATATGGCACCGACAGGACTTCCAGCATCAGGAGCAGAGTGCAGGAAGTTGGAGAATTCAAGTAGCACGGTTTGGTGCTGTGACCTGCATGAAAGCCATGCTGTTCAGGGCACAGGATATTGTGCATGGCCAGGAATTCGGCATGCTGGTTGGCAACTACTTTTTCAAGGGCCTTAGAGAGTGGGGAAAGGATGGAGATAGGTCGATAGTTACCTGGGGTCACTCGATCACCACTCTTTAGGATGGTAGTGATGATGGTGGTTTTCCATGTGCTGGGGAACTGCCCCAGGCACAGACAGTGGTTTAGCAGCTCAGTAAGTGGGACCAGTATAGCATCCAACATCAGACGAAGTAGTCTAGTGTCCAGCAGGCCAGTGCTGGGGTTGTTACTACTAACGGATTTTTGCAGAAGGGGTCTAGCCTCCAATGGGGAGATGGTACATAGCTAGAAAGGAGGTCTCTGGAGAGTGGGTAGGGGTGCTACTGGGATGGGGTCAAAGAAGTTACTGGGCAGGACTGAACTCAGGTCTGAGAAAGTGTGGTTTAGGCAGTCTACAATGCCAAGGGGATCAGAGCAGACAGTTCCATTAAAGGAGAGTTGAGAGGGGGGTGGGGAGTGGGATTTCCCATTCAGCTCCTTTACATTATCCCAAAAGTTTCTAGCTGACCCCCAGGAGGAGACAAGAGCGGATTGGTAATACTGGGCTTTGGCATGTCGAATGGCCCAAGTACACTTATTGCACTCAGCGTTGTACTTTTGCCTATCAGCTGGCTTGCCAGATTCTATGGCAATGTGCCATAGGTTATCTCTCATTTTAAGTCTGTGAAGGAGGGGGTAACCCAGGGCATGTTTTGCTTTTTGGTGCGATTTCTAGTGAAGGGGGCATAGAGGTCACAGGCAGTGTTAAAAGTGCGACTGAAAAAATCCAATGCCTTGTCTATGGACAGTGCAAGCCTGATTGGGGACCAATCCAGTTGTGAGAGGTACAGTTTAAGGTGACACAGGCCGCCTGGGAGTAGGCGATGATGCTGGGTGGTTTGTGGTGCAGGTTTGCTGTTGGCAGCTGACCAAGAGAATATGACTGTGGAGTGGTCACTAAGTGAGTTGGGAAGTACACTAATATTGAGCACCCTCTGGGGGCGGTTGGTAATGGTGATATCCAGGAGGGTGCTGGAGCCAGTAGAGGGGTTGAATCTAGTTGGGGTGGTGACAAGCTGGGACATGTCAAGGGCAGCAAAGATATCTCTGGTTTGGGAGGCTGTGGCAGAGATCCAGTTGATATTCAGGTCACCAATAATTATCTGGGCCATTTTGGGTGGTAGGCCAGAGAGGTAGTCAGCAAGTGCCTGAATGGCAAGGTCTTGCTTTCTGAGGGGAATATAGGCAACGGTGAGAAAAAATGGGCACTTACCAGGGTTGGGGGAGATTTTTAGTGTGAGGGCTTGTACCCCGTTATCAAGCTTGGGTGGTGGAAGTGCATGTGTCAGAGGGAGTCACATATAGACAGACAACACCTCCACGTACTCCACCCGATCTTCCTGAAAAGGGTGTAACCAGGGAGGAGGGAGGAGATGAAGAAGTCGGGGTGGATTTAGATAACCAGGTTTCTCACGAGAGTCGACAATGTCTGTTGGTGCTGAGTAACCCAGCATTAGAATGCAGCAGCCTTCTTAAGGAGGCTGCAAATATTCATAGAAGCTATGCGAGTCCTTGAGCCTGGGCAGGTTTGTTCATAAGGTTGGGCACAGGGCCACGGTTTGGGTGAATGTTACCTGATAGAAGCAACAGGGGGGTGATTAGGTGCACCAAAGCGTGGTAGTGATTGGCATCTCCTGCACGATGGACATGGGGCCGAGTGCTGGGCTGCAAGGGTGGGTAGATATGAAGGGTGGGAAAGGCATTGAGGAGAAGAGACCAAGGTATGGTGGGAAGTAAGAGGTAGCAGGGGTGGAAGTGTGGGGGGTGCGAAGGGTGAGGTGATCGAGCATTGGGGGTCTGGTAGAGGTGTTGCAGATAAGGGGTGGTACTATGTATAGAGGGTGATGGTCCCAAATAAGGTGGGTCTGGTGTAGGAAGTAGGAAGACCATAGTCAGTGTCAATGCACTTGATCCCAGATACATTGAGGACGAGTAAGTTATTTGAGCACAAGAGAGTATCACCCCTTTAAGAAGTTACAGAAAGGAGAGCCCCTTTAAAGAGTTGCTGTAATTGACTAGTGAGGCCTTGGGGCAGGGATCACTGGGAAAGTGTACTTAATAAAGGAGGGAGGAGGAGGAGGAGGGAGAGGGGTGGGCGAAAAAATTGTCCAGAGAGCAGTACAGCAAGGCAGGGGCCAAGTTGTGTTTTGAAACAGGTGCCTTGTATGCTTTCTTTCTCAATGGGGATCTGCAGCATCCAATTGGGAAGCAGCCACAGTCCCAAGGAGCCAGTCCAATTATGGGGATTGAAACCTCACAGCTCAGAGCTAGAAGCTGACCAAACGTACCTGCTTTCCTTGGTCAGGGGGTAACGGGCTGGATGCAGAGGTCTGGCCACCAGCAGGTAGCAGTGCCAGGGCCACTCGGCTTAAGTGGAGAGCCTGATTTGGGCTTGTGGCTGCTTTTCCTTGGTCAGGGGTGGTGGGCTGGATGCAAAGGTCCAGCTGCCAGCAGGTAGCAGCGCCAGGGCCACTCAGCTGAAGTGGAGAGCCTGGTTTGGGCTTGTGGCTGCTTCTTGGTCAGGGGTGGTGGGCTGGATGCAAAAGTCTGGCCACCAGCAGGTAGTAGCACCAGGGGCCACTTAGCTGAAGTGGAGAGCCTGGTTTGGGCTTGTGGCTGCTTTCCTTGGTGAGGGGTGGCGGGTTAGATGCAGAGGTCCGCCGCCAGCAGGTAGCAGCACCAGGCCACTTGGCTAAAGTGGAGAGCCAGGTTTGGGCTTGTGGTTGCTTTCCTTGGTCAGGGGGTGGTGGGCTGGATGCAGAGGTCCGGCCACCAGCAGGTAGCAGCGCCAGGGCCACTTGGCTGAAGTGGAGAGCCAGGTTTGGGCTTGTGGCTGCTTTCCTTGGTCAGGGGGTGGTGGCCTGGATGCAGAGGTCCAGCCGCCAGCAGGTAGCAGTGCCAGGGCCACTTGACTGAAGTGGAGAGCCTGGTTTGGGCTTGTGGCTGCTTTCCTTGGCCAGGGGGTGGTGGGCTGGATGCAGAGGTCTGGCCATCAGCTGGTAGCAGTGCCAGGGCCACTCAGCTGAAGTGGAGAGCCTGGTTTGGGCTTGTGGCTGCTTTCCTTGGTCAGGGGGTGATGGGCTGGATGCAGAAATCTGGCCATCAGCAGGTAGCAGTGCCAGGGCCACTCAGCAGAAGGGGAGAGCCTGGTTTGGGCTTGTGGCTGCTTTCCTTGGTCAGAGGGTGGTGGGCTGGATGCAGAGGTCTGGCTGCCAGCAGGTAGCAGTGCCAGGGCCACTCAGCAGAGGCCAAAGGCAAGATAGCAGGGCAAAATCATAAAGCTTACATAAAGCATGCTCCTGCCACTTGGAGCCATGATGCGCCACTGTGACATCACAGTCCCCTGTCATGGGAATAACAGGAAGCCACAGGCTGTGCACCATGAGACCAAACAGTACTATAATGTTGATAGGGTAGGAACACCCAAAATAGAGGCACTTTTACTGGCAAAATCTCTAGTTAGGACGGCCAAATGCTAGCAAGCCACTAAGGCAGTAGAGCAACAATAAACTGCAGCAGAGCCACACTACACTGCAGAAAAGCAAGCAGGGGAATTAAAAGCTGGGGGTAGCAGCTGCCTGACTGAGCTAATAATGAATGAAATGAGCAGAGCTGCTGAGACAAACAGAGCACAGCAGAGAGGAGCAGCTAGCTGGAGCAGGACAAGTCTGGACCAGTTGCAAATGATTCAGGCAGATAAGCACACAGGCAGCAGAAGCAGGGAAGCAGCAGCTGAGCTAAAACATACAGATAACAATTGCAGTTCCGCTGAGGGTTTGTTGAAATCTGGTGAGTAAATGGGAGCTTAAACAGCACAAGCACAGGATTAGCACAATACAAACAATGAGCAAGAGGATGCCAGAAAAACTAGAAAGCCCCCAGAAAGAAAGAAAATGCCAAATGAAAAAACACAAACACAGGAGGGCAGGAAACAAGCAACGCAAAGAAGCTTACAGCAACTGGATGCAAGCAACACTAACCAAAAGGCAGGAGAAACACAATGAACAGAAGTCCTGAACAAACCAAGCAGAGGCCAAAGCAAAAGGGGAGGAGGGAGGCAGACACGGGGGGGGGATACCCTAGCAGGCCCCAGGGGATAAGGCAGACAGACAGAGCCTCTGGCCACAAAGAAAAAGTGCTTCAGAAGGAGGCTGGGAGGAACTGCTTATACAGCTCAGGAAGGGCATGGCTGGTTGCTCACCCCATTGAACTACAGGCATAGCCTTTCAAATTATAGCTTGTTTGAGTGGTACTCAGTTTCGTGACCCTGAGGTGATGTGAAGTACACAATTAAGCATGTGGCTTAATGTTTAGCTGACACCCATTTAAGAACACTCAGAACACTGTTGTTGTTCCAGATTGTTACACAGCCTGGCAGTGCCTTATCAGAGCAGAGGCTCTAGAAACCCCTCAGTTTGGGGCATAGCCTCATGGTGTGCAGAAGTGCCCTGTGCTGAATAAAATAATTTTCTACATTTATTTTGTGTCTGACTAATGTTATTGGCATGGCTGTGCAAGACGGTGTTCGCCAGTACAACAAGAGATGGGCATGGCAGACCTGAAGTGAATGTAAGAGTCCTGGTAGCAGATCAACACCAAAATGTCAGATTAGTATTACAGTACTTCTTCTGATGGCATTTACATTTATATATGCCAATAAAGAGAAGATCAAGCCACTGAACTGAAATTTTTATCTCTCCATTGTGTTTATGGTAAAGCAGCAGTAAAGAAACAGTGACAATTTTGACATTCATTTGTTTTATCTATTTTAGATTGCCCATTTGCCTCAATATTCTAAGATGCAATTTTTCTCATTCTAAGTCTATGAAGCACCTTTTTAAATTTGGAAGTACTAATAAAAAGAGGACAGTTTTAAAATGACTATCCCCAGGTTTTTATCATTATTCTAGACAGTTTCTAAACTTTCATTCTCCCATAAAGTTAGGTAGGGAGCAGTTTCTGTTGTGTCCTATTCGTTTTAGTCACGAAAAAGTGATGTTAAAGTTGAAGAGTGGGAGATCAAAAACAACTGGGAATACTAATGAAAACCCGGAAAATCAAAGTAAAAGAAGCACTCATTTTATCATCTCAAATGTAAAAAAGTGCTAAAGAAACTCAAGTTGGGGAAAAGGCTAGCTTACAAGACATGAGATACGGGGCAATCTAAAATTCATTTTATTTCATTTATTTAAGGTTAGACCCATTGAGCGAAAGCTCAGTTGCAGTGGGGTCCATTTTATATAAGCAAAACAAGATGCACATAAATCACACATAAATTTAAAGCAAAGAAACGGAATAAAATACTAAACTACAGAATGTATATAATTTAACTGATATATACTTAACAGATATTTACTTATAATAAAATTAAAATAGAATAAAAATGTGTAGGTCAAACATTTCATCCTTGACACACACAGCTGCTGTAACTCTGCTTGTTTCTGAAATCAGCTGGGATTCCTAAACTAATAGATTCGATGATGAGAGCAAACTGCTGAAGAGAAGTAGTAGTCTGTGAAAAGCATCAGCATCTTCCTGTGAGAAGCAGAAAATGAAGGAGACTTCCAGTGACTTCACTCACCAGCATGCACTGATCAGAAGCAGCTCTGAGGCGACTGCAACAAAAACACTTCAAAATAACATTAATTGGACTTAATTCTGTGAGCAAAAGATGTTTTATAGAGGTGGCATACTCACCATGGGCGGCTAAAAAAAATGGAAGAGACTGTGGTTTCTGATTCAGACAGTCAGTAGCCTACTCTCTCTGATCACTCCATGCTACCTTCTAGCATGGAATTGTCCCCATGAGGTAAAGCGTGTCAACCTGAAGCCCAGCTCACAGATGGGCATCTCTTGGCATAACTCAGAGGATTTAGAGCTAAAATAATGGTCTCAATCCAGACTCCAAGAGCCAAAGTTGATATATTCAAAGGGGACGACACTGATCTGAAGGGAGCAGTGACACAAACTACAGAATGGATTACACAATGGCTGACCTTCTCATTCGTATGAATCATGAACAAATGCAGCTGGTGCAAAAATGTACAGACTTAAGAAGTTTATTTAGTTTTTGTTGACTGGGTAAGTGCACTAGGCAAATCCTGCCTATTTTCAGGCACAACCCGGAGGAGGGGGATACAGATGAATGCCAACTGACCTTGAAGCAGACTAGGCTGTTCGTGGTATTTTTAATGAATGAGGGAAATTTGGCCAGGACACCAGGGAAATTCCCCTGCTCTTTTCAAGAAGTGCCATGGGATCTTTAACATCCACCAATCCAGGCAGATGGGACCTTGGCTTAACGTCTCATCCAAAAGATGGCACCTCAGAAGTGCAGCACCCCTCTCATGCTGCATGCAGCAATATGCTTATTGTCTGACTGAATTAAATGTTAGATACACTGACATGTATGGGGATGGCATCTCAGCCATATAGGAGACTTCCTGTCATTAATGTTTTTAATTAATTGCTTTTGGTCACCACCACATTAGATTGCATATTAATTCTTAGCAAATGATGTGCTCTTGTAAGTACTGCAGCTTGTATTGTGGGTTTAATCTACTTTCTTATCAAGTGGGCTAGTAACACTACAGTTTGGCTAGCAAAAAATGTTTGGGCATGTCATAAAGTAACTATCATAGTTAACATTCCATACCACAATAATATGCAGTCTGATTTGTTTATTCCAATGTCGCACTGTTTTTGAGCACTAATGGAAGTTCTAAATGCTGTCCCTGCCACTTTAAGAAATGTTTTTATAAATGTACTGTATGGTGCAGCTTGACAGTCTCGTCAAAGCACATGTGCACGAAATGTCAGGACGTCACTGCACACCTCTCACTCTAGTGTCAGTACTGGGATATTAACCCAAGTGACAGATGTGGGAACTCATCCCACAGCCCTCTGATCTCCCAGCCTCAGGGATGAGTGTGCTACCTACTAAGCCACTGACATTACAATGACGTTACAACTTGCAGTAAGAATTTTAGAATATATGATCTCCCAGAGGGTGCCAAAGGGGCTCATATGTCATACTTTATAGCACCCTTTCTCCATGAAATGCTGCAATATTAGACGCTGAGTCACTGCACATAGAACGCATTCACTGGGCTTTGTTCCCAAACCTGGCCGAACTGAAAGACCCCGATTGATTATAGTGTGGTTTTTAAGTTACCAGACTAAGAAAAAATTCTTACTGCAGCTTGGAGATACTACAGGTCTTTTGGGGCGGAACACTGATTGTTTTCCGATCAGGATCACGCTCCACAAGTTCAAGCACAAGACGCTGCATGAAGCCTAAGCGTCAAGGCTGTTCATCAGGCTGGGCTCAAATTTCAGACCTCTTTCTCCTTAATGCTCAGGGCCCATTATCCAGAAGGCACCATCTTATATCAAACAGCCACAGATGTGGAGGCTGACCTAAAGCACAGGGGCATCAGCATACCACAACCCTTCCAGGTCACAGAGCAGACGGAAAGGAACCTGAGGCCGTGAAAGCTCCCAAACCAAACTCGCAGCCTTCAGGATCCTGGGGTACTCTGCATTTAGCAGCTGCTGCCAGGAAACAAGAACTGGACACTTTGCAGTATATAGAAGAACTCCTTAAACACTTTCAGAGGGTTCCACTGTGATGTTCCACAGACTAATATGCAGTAACCAACCTGAGCAAGTTTATTTTATATCTGACATTTTACAGCCACATTTAGTTTGATAAACCATTCTGTTGTTTATGCAGACATCTACTTTTGGGGGGGTCAGGGGGTTTGCTGGTGCTGGGGTGTAGATGTGGGGGGGGATGGGCATCAACTAAGAGGGTCTGTGAGTTATTATCCCACAGTTTCCCTGTTTCCTGGGAGGTGATGCTTGTGAGCTGGAGCATTTGGCTATGTGGGACTTATAGAATTGTTGGAGTCAGCAGAGCTAAACTAGCGACCCCCAAGAAAGAAATCCAGGCTGAACATATTTGTATATTATCAAGTTGGCATTAGTACTCAGCCCAGGGTTCGGACTTACCCAGTGAAGGTCGGCAGCTCTGACCCAAGACTTGCAAGATATAAAGTGGTTCAGTGGCCTATACTGGTATAATTACAGTGGCTAGAGGTGTTGCCACAAGGCCGGAAGAGGGAGCACCTTGATTGGGGAAATGATCCATCTTGCCTGCCATCACAAGCACAAACCCTGGTTTAAAGAAAATCCTTAAGTGAGGAAGCTTGGCCCCATAGGGGTGAGACTACAGCTGAACAGTGCTACTCTTGGGACCTGTCTATTACCTTTAGTCCTCCAGGTCCAGGCTCTGATCTCTGTCTTCCATTAACACCAAGTGAGAAATTCTCTACTCCTGCTTTGTAGTTAATCTGGCTGCACCACCGAGGTTCCTTTGCTCAACCTGGACCTGGTTGCTTGGATCCTTGATCAGTCACCATTCCTCCAAATCAATATATTTTTTTTTATGTATTATTTCTTCTGAGCTCCCAGCTTCTGCCATTAGTTGTCCCCCAGCGCGCCCTGCCCACGAAGGTTAGACCCCTTCCCTTGTGCACCCTATGACTTACCCTTCATGGCAGGGTGGCGGGGAGCGACTCAACCCACCCCAAATGGATCCATGCCAGAGAGGTGCCTTCTCGGAGGTGGCGCGCTGCGGGGACCACGTCATCCAGCTGGAGTTTTTTTCTACTTTTCCCCCCCTTGTGAGGCAGCAGGGCGTGCAATGATGCCTGCGGTGAGAACACGCATGCTACTGCATGAACTCTCACCAAGCATCTACCTGTTTGCTCCCCTTCAGCTGTTGCATCGGCACGCTGCCCCCCAGCAGCTGCTAAGGGTCAGTGGAGTGCCGACAGCTAGTGTCCCCCCACCCCGGAGAAGGAGAGCAGTCCAACGGATGCTCGATCCTTCTCCTCCCCGCCAACCGCTGATGATTCGTGCTCGTTCACGAACACGGGTCGCCGGCGTGGCTTGAGGTAAGGAATGCAGCGCCTCAGCCCTCAACGCCACCGGGCCAGCTATCAATATTGTTTTTGACTAGTCAGCTGCACAATTTTTTTTAGTAGTGCCTGATTATTTACATTTCAGACAGGGTTTTGCAGCAGTGGCCAGAGCGCCACAGGAACAGGACTACTAAACGTTTTGTTTGACATTATCTACCTAGCCTCAGCCTGTGGCTCCTTTAATGGGCATATGTAAGAGCCTAGAGCTTTAGGACATTATCTTGGGCAAGCCCTTGCCTGGGTATTCATGTGAGCCACCGCAACATTAGTTTATATTACTTTTGTGGTCTGGTTGTAGGCTCATTCTACTGGAAATATATATAGCACTACCACCTTAGATAGTGTATAGCCATGTGAGCTTCGACATAATATGACGGGAATTGTAGTTCTTCTTTTCCCAGTATAGAGGGCCTGGACAACTCTGTATTTCCTTCTCTCAGCATAACTCCACCTTGTGTTGCAGAAAAGTACTGTACTCAGCTCTCCCTACCTAGGAAGTCAAATGTGTTTGACAAAATATTGTTGCACTGTTGTACATAAGTTATTAATGTTGTACATGTGTACCATTTTTCTCCTAATTAACCCAGATGACCTAAGATCCAATTTCCTACTATGACCAGTTGGCATTTTTTCTGTGTTATCTCTACAGCTTATGCATTCACAAAACACAAGGCAACATCTAGCAGTAGATAGTCACTCATGCTGTGGCCTGTGGGATGGGGAATCTATTTCTAGCCACCAGATGGTGAACATCAGTATATATATATTTTTGAATTACTCCTATGGCAATTCCAACAAAAGTTTGTCTTATAATGTGAATGGAGTGCATTATCCCATCAAATGGTATTGATTATTACAACTGTTTATAAATGAATCTCCTGGAGTCTTGTTACTACAAGAAACCTATTTATTTATGGACAAACTTTACAAATTTCTATATTTTGGTAATGGAGTGAACTAAGCATCCTCCATAGCAGTGGATGGCAGAGGATGCCACAGTTCTGATACTGGGAGGGGGGGCATTCTTTTACAGCACTTGTAAAATAACCGATACTGAAGGTAGATATGCCATGTCGTGGGTTGCTTATTTGATACACTGGTTAGTACATACGCTCCTTTCAAGTTTGAAAAAGAGTGGTAAAGTTATTCTTTGACAAGCTGATGTTGTTTCTCCAGGGACAACTTATAATTGGTAGGACATAAATACGGTCTTCAATTTGGCCTTGAACTATTCTCATGCGGGTCTACCAGAACAATAGCTGTCCAAAAGACTGCAACAGCACATTTAGTATTGTTGATATCTGGAGATAGCTGTTTCCAATCAACAAGGAATATACCCATCTCTCACCCAGATATCAGACGTCAGCTTGTTTGGATTACATTTACACCACTGTAGAACACATTGAATAGGCACAATATATTTGCCATGGTATACATTTCTTATAGGATCACTCCCTGGAGACAATCAAAGTACATTTGGGTAACCAACACAAACCTATGGCTTGGAGCTTAATGTCTCCTTCCTCAGAGATAAGGACTTTATAATATGAGCTGACAGTCCAGTGCCCGCTGTCATAGCTGATAATGCTCAAGGAGAATTAACCTTCCCCCTTTTGTGGGACATGGTCAAAACAGTGTTGTGGGGCCAGCTGGTGGCCTATGCCTCACAGAAGAGGAAGATCACGGAAGAAAAACTGAAATTTTTACAAGATAAATTACTTACAATTCAAATGCTATATTCTCAGGGGACAACAGCTGTACAGTATCACATAGCACAGACCAAATCAGAAATTCTGGGCTCAGTAGACCATCAGGTAAAACAAATTCTGCATTACCTTTGTCAATATTATTATGAGGGGGTGCCTGGGGAGCTCAAGTTTTACAAGCAGCTGAGAGCTCAGAAAAAAACAGGCCTGTATCCCACACTTATGTAACCCAGTTATAGGGACAGGGATCACCAAGGGTTTGGTCAGATCATGGCAGGTTATTACCAGGAGTTATACACTCAGGAACCATCTCCTGACCCACCACTAATAGAAAGGTTCTTCTTTCTGTTGCATCTCTCTCAATTAACAGAGGCCTAGCAGAGTAAGATGCCTCCCCAGTCTCGGATGAAATCTTAGCTGCTGTTAAGCATTCTAAAATTGGAAATGTCTGGGACCCTAGGGCTATCTGGTTGAATTTCATAAGAAGTTTTCAGACATCTTACTTCCACCCTTGCTAGACTCCTACCACCATGTTCAGGATGGTAGCATCATCCCTTCTACTTGGAGATATGCCATGATATCATTCCCTAGTAAAACCAGGGAAGGACCCGTCACAACCATCATCATACCGCCCTATTTTGATGTTTTGATTATAAGTATTCATTGGAATCTGGGCATGCAGACTTTACTCTCCCCACTTTACTTAAAAAAGATCAAGCGGGTTTTGTAAGAAAGGCGGACCACAGTTACATTAGATGAACAATGCAGCTGCTAGGTATGTAGTGCACAGATTCCTTCTACTAGTAGTTTTAAGTTTAGATGCTGAAGCAGCAATTGACAGGGTGTCTTGGCAATTTTTATGTGACACTGTCTTAATTTGGCTTTCCCTAGAAATTATTCAGATGTTTCGATCCTGATATGTAACATCCCAGGCATATATATTGATCAATGGGGCACTGTCTGACCCAATCACATTAAGCTGGAGCACCTGTCATGGGTAACTGCTATGACCCCTCATATTTGCACTCTGTATAAAACCTCTTGCAACAACAATATGCAGACTATGGAGGTGGAAGGCATTCTCCTAGGGGGACAGGACTACCATGTAGTCCTGTTTGTAGATGACATTATACTCACCTTGACCACTACTTAAACTTCTCTTCCTGGTGTGTGGGAGTTATTGGAGGTATATGTGAACCTCTCGGGGTTCTGTTTAAATATTTTGAAAACAGAACTCTTGGCTATAACTGTTCTCCCCCTATGGCCCTGAAAATGAAATTTCCATTGTGATGGAATCGTGGTACCATGAAATACATAGCTATTCAATTAACGAAAAGCTTAGACCACTTGGAGTTGTTAAACTATGAACCTGTCACCCAACAAGTCATAGAGGATCTTGGTATCTGGTCTCAACTCCCATTTATTTTTATTGTCAAGGGTTGAGGCTGTGTGACAGAACATACTTCCCAGAATAATATATCTGTTACAGGTGCTGCCTCTTGTCCCCAGCCTGGAGTATTTTCAGCACTGTAATAAAGTGATATTGTGTTTTCTGTGGGTGGGTGGGGGCTTGTATAAAATAAACAATGTTACAACTCCCAAAAGAGAGAGATGGACTTAATTTACCACATCTCTTTATTGTGTAGCAGCCCAGCTCTGTTTGGCTTGTTGTAGGCTCACCCCATGATATCATGCACGATGGAAATCCATTGAATTTACTATTAATGATCTTGATGATTTAGATAAATATTCATTCACAAATCCAATAAGTAATATGCCGTTGCATGGTTTCTCAAAGTATGCAGCAATTACAATTAAACAGTGGACGACTTTGTTGCCTTAAATATCTTCCTAAGGCTACAAATATTTGGCATAGGACCTTAGCCTATGATTCTAATTATTTGACTAATGCATTGGACAATACATTTCTTAAAATGTGTGTGTGTGTGTGTGTGTGGGGGGCCTTCATTACACATACCAACTTGAGACACAAGGGCTCAAAACCTTTCAAATTTTACAGCAGGAATTTCAGCTTCCTATGATAGCCCACTTTCACTATCTACAGTTGAGGTCCTATCTCCTGGGGCTGGGTGAAGATTTTTAACCTTTACCAAGACATCTGGCTGTTCTGCACAGGATGATAAGTGATGATCAACAGGGGGACTTATGGCAATATTTAATAGGACTTTTATATAGATGTATAATGGAATTGTTCCCAAGAAATACCACAGCAATTTTAGAAAGATGGAGCACTGAAGCCCTAACCCACCATGTTCTGGAAGTCTGACAACAACATGCTACCTTAAAGTACTGAATTACAGCCTCCATGTACTGGAGGGATTTCTTCTGAAACTGCAGGGTGCATTGTTTCTAAACCTCAGCATTTCAAGCAAATGGCATGGTTATATCTCATGGGCTATGTTGGCGAGATTGTGGGGGGACAAAAGCAACCCATAGCCACATTTTCTGGTCATGTCCTCAAGCTATTAACTTTAGGAAGGAGGTGGAAGGAGTCTTGCAACAAATCTTTATTGATCCTGGGCTAGTATTCTTATTATCAGTCTTACTGGGCATTCTCCCATGGAATTACAGTTTGCAACGTTTAAATTATTATTAACTCTTCTGACAGCTGATAAAAGGTGTTAACTCAGCTTTAGCTGATGAAAACCACACTAACACTAACCAAATGGCAACAGATAGTTAATTCCATACAGTATATTATATGGAACAATTAACCTGCAAACTAAGGGGGCATTTGCAAAAATGTGATGAATTTTGGTGTCAATGGACTCTTTACCAGTTAGATGCAGATCCTGAGTTTGTTGCCCAGAGGGAAAGGAGATGAATCAGTTACTATTTTTTAAGCAAACATAACACCAGAAAGATAGTGTGTAGTGTCTTTTTATTACAGGTTTATAAACAGCAGAATCAAGTGCACATCTATTACACTTGGACCAGGTCCACAGATTTTACTAGACATTTTAGTGTTTTACTCTCCTGATGACAGACTGCTGTATGTGAACTCTTATATAACTTAGATAAACTGGATCTCTAGATGTAACTTCTTTCTCCTTATATGGCCATTGTCGATTTTGATGTTGATGTCTACTGTGGCTATAGAAGCTGCCTATTCTATGCTTTCCTTTTTCTACCTGTATGTGGAAAACATGAAAAGCTTGATAAATTAAGTAAAAAATAAAGAAGCAGTAAATGAGAGCTGTATGGTGCTGCGGAATAGTAACAACAGATAGCCTCTAGTGTTGCTGGTTGGGATTGAAGTGCACAGACTCAAAGGCTTAGTTTAACCTTTCATCGGATGAGGATTTCCCTTTAGCTGTCTGATTAGAGCTGGACGCCTTAGCACCTTACATGATCCCAGCAAGGGCTGGAGTTGTACCTGCCCAAGTAGACATGACAGGTGCAATTGTGATGAGGATATACACTTCTTTATCTAAACAAGCACTGACCAATATCAATCATTTTTGCCTGCTTGTATTTGTTGTTTAGATGCTGGGCCTAGACAGTGTAGATAGTGCCAGCTGGGTGGGGTGGGAAGCAAAGAGAAAACAGGAAGAGCCACTAAGTTGCTGCTGGAGACAGCTGTGCAGCACAAAAAGTACAACAAATGTTCCTAATAGGAACCTTCAAGGCAGTAAAAATTGTCACAGCAGCTAGTGCTGGGGTAGGGATAGGCAAAGAGAAAACAGCAAACTGGTGAGGAGCAGCAAGAGACAGCTATGCAGTACAAGTGTTTCTAGTAGGAACCTTCAAGGCAGTACACATTGTCACATCAGATTCCACTTTGCACTTTCCAGCTCTACGACTGGCTAAGTAGATCAAGGTGACCACAGACAGTAGGTGGTTAGTGGGCAGCATTAGGGAGTAGATGGCTAAGCCTCAGCCTGTGATTAGTGGAGAGGGACAAGTCCACTAAAGCATGATCACACAGTGAAGCAATATGCTCATTTATGCAGTTGCCAAGCAAACATGAAAAATGGAGAAATCATGTTATATATGAGAAATAAAGTAGTCTATGAAAAGCAGTGCCAACTAGGAGTGAGAAGCTGCAAATGAGAGTTCATCAGTGCTAAGGAATAGTAAGAGCAGAGACCTCTGTGGAGGTTATTGAGACTGCAGTTTATGAAGTCAAAAACTCTGTTTAACATACCAGCTAAGGGAATTTCCTTTAGCTGAATGATCAAAGCTGCAGCCTCCAGGGCTCAGGGTGCCATGTTTGATTCCCAGCAAAGCCTGGTGACACTCCTGTCCGAGCAGAGGGGAGCAGAAAGAATACAGCATATGGAACTGTACTGTAGCTTATGCTTACACTGCATCACAGACATGGAACTATTGATGCAAATTACTCCTTGCATCTCTGTTTTATAAGTTGAAATTAAATGCTGTTTTTCTTTCTTTTCCTTCACTCCTCCTCCTTGAGTACTTGTCTCTTCGTCCCTCAATCCTTAAAGCTACTCAGGCCAGCTAGGTTCCAGATTCTCTTTCTGAGGGGACTCTAACATGGCACTGCACTGGGCATGCTGTGATTCTGCTGTTTGCTCTGTTCGTTTTAAGCTTCTTGTTTTAAAGTTTTCTGTCCCTCGTTCATTTTTCCTCCTGGATCGTTTCTGCTATCTGTCTGTTTTGACTATTTTGGCTGGCGTTTTGTTTTGTTATTTTACTTAGTTAGACAGGGCTTACTGAGTGAATTTTTAGTGCCCTGAGTGTTATCAGGAGTGACATCGACCAGCTGCATAGTGTGTACTGGGCTGTTCGACCGGCTCCACTGCCGCCTGATTGCAAGAGGGAGGAAAAAGGTTATTAAAGCCTATTTCAAATTAATTTCCTGCCCTGCCTCAGGATTTTATTGTAGCCAGGAGACAGCATTTTTTATTGGGGTAGCTTCTATCTAGAGAGTGTGGAAAAGTGTAACGAGGAAGGCAGGAAAGCAGCACAAGTCCCAGGACAGAAGGGTGGATTGTGTCCCTTGCTCAAAGTTTGTATAGTTGTTTGGATTGTGGAATTAAGTCAAAGTGGATTATATTGTGGACACCAGCCTGAGGATAAAATGGGAGATGATTTTGGGAATTTGAGACTGTTTGGTCTATGGAAGGGGTTTTTCCTGAAGGGGATACTGAATTGAAAAACTTATTTTTAATTGCCCTGAAGATCAGGGCTCTACATTAGTGGGTACCCTGCTAGCCGGAATCAGCTTTGCTCGGGAGGGCTGAACCTGGACTGGTTGGGGAGCCGGCTGGTGGGTTCTAAGTTCTGCAAGGCCCCTTGCTGGGCCAGCTGGGGGGGGGTTAGCTTAGGCGGAGCTCCGAGGTTGCGAGGCAAACATCTCTGGCGGTGGTCCCCACAAGTAGGGTCTGTGGTCATTATAGCTGTGGGCAAAATATGGATTAAACCATCTTTGCAATATCCCTTCTTTGAGGAATTTCATCGACAAAAAAAACAACAAAAACGGTCAGATTTCAAACTTTTATGTGTCAGATTATCAGGTGCCCCCAGGTAGTGAGAGGACCTGGGGCACCATATCTCAGTTGACATTATTTGATTTCTGATACACCCAGAGAGAGGGTGTGTATTTAAATATTGGATTATTGAAGTTTTAATTTTCTGGTTTTAGTTTAGTTCATATTGTTTTATTTTTCTGTGAGCTGTTGTTTTATTTTTGCCGACTGTGTATAATTCTTTCCTGGACTTACATGGACCATTCAGACTAATTCCTTTTATTATACTCTGATTGATAGTAAGGGTGTATGGGGAGGAGTTTTATTACATTTTGTTTTATATTTGTGGGGATATTTTTTAAGTTTGATGTGATATATTACTGTAATTTCTCCGCTTTGTGAGAGAGAGGGGGAGTGGTAATTAGGCGTGTTTAATGTCTTTGGTTATTCATGTTTTGTTATTGTATTAGTTTTCATTTTGGGGTTTTGTTTTTAATTTTGGAAATTTAATTAGTTATTTAATTGGGGACCTTTTGGGGGGTATTGTATTATTATTAAGTCTTTAACATGTGTAGGAGACCCGTCCCCACAGTTGTGCGCTATTCGCCCTCCTCCCTTCATGCCCTCCCCTATTACAGCTATCGACATACCAGTGCTATAGAGCACTGGGTATTGCTCTTAGGGGAAGGAGGGGAGTAGGGGGGTTTGAACAGTGGAGGTCGGATGAGCGGGGCCATCATATTGGGGGGTAGTGAGGTCCAGAAGACGCCCTGGGGTGAAATGGAGTCTGGAACTTCGTCCTCCATGCCTGGTCTCCATACCCAAGGGCACCACCAATACTGGTGGGCAAGTAGTTCGAGCAGCTCCAGAGGCCCGTCCTACCCGAGTGGTGTTGTGTAACGCCAGATCCATCAGGAATAAGACTGCAGTTATTGCAGATCTTTTTGGGTTGGTGGATCTGACATGCATTACTGAGACCTGGCTGGATGAAAATGCTGGCCCCATATTAGAGGCAGCTATTCTGGCCGGGTACTCGGTGTTACACTGCCCGAGGTTGGACCGTGGGGGGGGGTGTGTGTGGTCTGTTTTAAGACCGAACTGGGCCTCACGATTGTACTAGTTGAGGAGGCTAAGTCATTTGAGTGTACTGTAGTGGCAGGTGTGGGTTGTAGGATTACCCTCATCTTACCGTCCACCATGTGGTGAGAAGCAGTTCCTGCAGGAAGTAGCGGACTTTGTCATCGACATGTCATATTTGAGTTACCCAGGCTGATGGTCCTGGGCCACTTCATTGCCTGGTTGATGATGAACTCTCTAATTTGGACAATATTTCCTCCAACTGATGACTTCATTGGGCCTTACACAAGTTGTTACTTCTGCCACTGATAGAGATGGTCGCCCTTGACTTAGTCTTCCTCCTGGGGATCAAAGCCTTTAATTTGGGGTGGAACCTGTCAGATGGTCCCATCATTACACTCATGGGGTTCGGTTTTGTGCCCCTTGTAGGCCTACCCTGTGGAGATGGTCAGGTACCTCCTTCATGAGATATAAGCTCTGAGGGCCTGGCAGCGGTACTTGACCTACTCGAGACTTTCTGGTGTGAGCAATGATCCAGATGCCTTGGCCTTGGCCTATAATAAAGCCATCTCCTCTGCTCTGGATATCATTGCTCCAGTCCACGTTCGTCCTCCCCTTGCCCCTCGGTCATCCTGGTTTGAAGGGACTTTGAGGGAGATGCGATGCAAAATGAAGATTAGAGCGTTGTTGGTGGAGATCCGCCTTGATGCCGACCATCTTAGATTGATGGAACATCACCAAGTCTATCATTCTGCAATCTCCTGTAAGAAGGCAGAGTTCCTGTCCATGAAGATTGTGGCCCCTCAGAACTGACCAGCTCAGCTGTTTCAAACTGTAGACAGACTGTGCAACCCAGCTTGCCTGAAGGTTCAAAGAGCTTTTTCACAAGTAGACTGTGAAGAGCTTGCTGGCTTCTTTGTGGCTAAGGTGTCCGACATCAGGCGTGGCACTCCAACCTGCATCTTCTATGGGAGAAGCGATGGATCGCGCCTGTCGCTGCCCTGGGCTCTCCTGGAGTTCCTTTGACTGGCCGGAGTTCATTGATGACATGCGGATTGTCCAAGGTATGCACCCTACATGCTGTAGTTTGAATCTGGGCCCAACTTCCTGATAAAGGGTTGTTTTGATGTTATTGGCCCAGTCCTAGTCAATAGTCTGGTGCTCCTTGGAGACAGGTGAGTTTCCTAGCTCCCTGAAGGAGGCGGTGGTAAGCGCCCTCCTGAAGCTTCTTTGGACCCAGACTGCCATGCCAACTACAGACAATCTCTAACCTTCCTTTGTGGGAAGGTGATTGAGACCATTTGACCATCCATGACATTTATGAACTACTCCAGTCTGGTTGTTGAAAGAGGCATAGTACTGAGACTGCGCTGATTCGGGTGCTCAATGATCTCTTGATGGGAAGAGATCGAAAGAGACGTTCTATCTTGGTTCTTCTCAATCTCTCTTCAGCGTTTGATGCTGTGGACCTTGTAGTACTTCTCAAAACACCTGAGGTTCATCTTCGGACTGTCTAGTACAGTTCTCAGGTGGTTTAGATTGTTCCTCACTGGCAGAACTCAGAGGCGTGGTGTCGAGATAAATTCCCCTGGCCCAGTCTCTCTGTCATGTGGGGTTCCTCAAGGTGTCTGTTGTCACCATGTTATTCTCAGTGTACATGCTGTCCCTCGGAGACATTTGCAAGAAGGTCTGTGCTGAGGTTTCGCTGCTATGTTGATGATACCCAGCTCACCTATCTTTGCACCTGACCAGGATAGAGCCTCTTGGTATTTAACAACTGCCTCATTGAAATCCAGAATGGGATGAATTCAAGCTGGTTGAGGCTGAACTCGGAGAAGACGGAGGTGATGGTTGTGGACCGGGCTGCCGGATAGAGGGGATGGGAGTCAGTTTGCCCTCAGAATTATTTCTGGGTGGCTCCCAGCTCCCAGCCTCTGAACAGGTGCGGAACCTCTGGGTGATTTTTGATGATGGGCTGACGCTGTGATCACAGGTGTCAGCAGTCATCAAATCATTCTTTTACCATCTGAGGAACATCTCCAGGATTAAGCACCTAGTTCCATCCAGTGATTTGCCTACATTGGTCCATGCCTTTGTGACCTCGCACCTTGACTATTGCAAATCTCTTTATCTAGGGCTACCTGGGGTTGATATCCGCTGCTTGCAGCTCATGCAGAACGCTGCAGCCAGGTTATTGACGGGTACTCCTCGTGCCTGTCATAGTTCCCCGGTGCTGCGTGAACTGCACTGGCTGCCAATACAGTGGCAGATCACCTTTAAAGTTGGTCTTCTGACTTATAAAGCCTTACACAGACTGGGCCTGGACTACTTGAAAGAGCTCCTGGTACCCTACTGCCCTAAGCGATCACTCCGCTCGGTGGACGAGGGGTTGCTAGAGGTTCCGAGGGTTGCTTTGAAATCTTCGGGGGCCTATGCTTTTACGTACACGGCCTCAACTCTCTGGAATTCTCTACCCCATCCATTGCAGGAATGCATGTCTGTGGAGGAATTTAAACGGGCCTTAAAGACCCATCTGCGGTTGTCAGCTTTCCCCTGATGATGATGTTTTAAATGCATTTTATGAATTCAGTATTATTGTACTGTGTTTTATTTATTGTTTTATGAAGCTTATTGTTAAGGCACCTTAGTTTTAGAAAGGCATGATATAAATAAAGAATATTATTATTATTTGTGGCTTGCTCCTCACAGTGGAGCCAACTGCCTGGATAAGAAACAGATCCAGCTGAGCCCAAAGAAAGAAAGAATTGATGATGGGGCTATTTGAGTGTGCCCAGATATCATCTCTGGATTTCGTTGTCGGTGAGACATTGGAATCTCCCGGGTGTTTGATCCTGGAGGACTTCAACACCTGGGTCGACAACGAATCATCTAGGCTAGGTTACAACTTCCTCCAGACAATGTTATCCGTGGGTCTGACACAGGAAGTTTCCTCTGTGACCCACCAAGGTGGCCATATGTTGGACCTAATTTTCTCACTAGGCCTTGAGGTTAATAACCTTAAGACTGATTGGGTCATTTGGTCCGATCACTGCACGTTGGGGTTCTCGTTCAGGGCCCCCCCGAGAGCCCTCCCCTTGCAGAGATGGTCAGCAACTGCCCTTTGAGGGGTTTGACCCTGGAGTGATTTCTGGCTGCAGCCGACCTATCTAGTGTGGTTAGTGCATGTGCTGGGGGTTCAGATGAGGCTGTTGCCACCTATAACATGGTGTTGGCAGCTACTCTTGACTCCCTAGTACCAACCCGCATATGACCCAGATCCTTTCACTTGAGGTCCCCTTGGTTTGAAGGGGACCTCAGGAGGATGAAGATCATGGATCAGAGGTTGGAGCGCTGCTGGCAGACATCTGGGCTGGAGATGGACAGACTGGTCCTGTGCTCACGTTATACTGAGTATCAAGGGGCAATCACTTGTAAGAAGGCAGAGTTCCTGTCCAGAGAGATTGCTGCTGGGAAGAATTGACCAACTGTGCTTATTCAGACTGTGGCAGGCTCTTAAACCCAGCCTGTCTCCAGCTGAAAAATACTTTTTCTGATGCTCTTTGCATGGAGTTTGCTTTTGATTCTTCTCAGACAGAGTGTCCGCCATCCGGCACGGTGTTCCGCCAGTGAGCCCTTCTGTGGCCTACAGTGATTGTCTGGTCACCCGCTGAGCCTCCACCTAGATGGGGAGTTTAAGCCAGTGGAGGCATCTGAGGTCATCGGGTTGTCTCCAAGTTAAAGCACACATACTGTGAACTGGACCCGTGCTGACTGCTTCTTGATGAGATGTGTTGGCACTGTTGGCCCGGTGTTCACCTTGATTGTCCAGTGCTCTGTCAGAGAGGATTGTTCCAGATGCCTTGAAGGAGGTACTGGTTCATCCCTCTTGAAGAAGTCTTCTTGGACTCTGACATCAAGGCAAATTACCGTCCCATCTCCAACCTCCCATTTTTAGGGAAAGCTGTTGAGAAGGTTGGTGCAACAGCTTGAGGAGCACCTTGTGGCTTTTGATCTCACTGAGCCTTTCCAGTCTGGTTTTCGTGCGGGCACAGCATGGAAACCACACTAGTTCAGGTGCAAATGACCTCCTCAGGGCCAGAGATCGGGGAGGGACAATTCTTGTCCTCCTAGATCTCTCTCAGCCTTTGACACGGCAGACCATTGTGTGTTACTCGACCGCCTGAGGGAATTTTGTGGACTCACTGGCTCTGTCATCTGCTGGTTGAGTCCCACTCACGAATAGGAGGCAACGGGTAGTGATGGTGAATTTCTCCTCCTCCCTAGCCTACTGTTGTGTGGAGTACCTCAAGGTTCGGTCTTGTAGCCAATGCTGTTTGCCATGTATATGCTGCCCGGTGAGTTTTATTAGGAAATACAGCTTGGGCTTTCATTGCTGTGCTGATGATACCCAGCTGTATTTTCCTTCACCCTGGAACATCCAGTGAGGTGGAAATACTAAACAACTGCCTCATGGAGATCAACGATTGGATGGCTCCAGCTGGTTGCGACTGAACCCCGATAAGATGGAGGTACTGGTGGTAAAGTCAAACAGAGGACAGAACAGGGTGGCCTCTGGTGCCAAAACTGGTTTATTCCTGGGATCTGTACCATTGAAGGCCTCCTCTAGGGTGTGAAACCTTGGCATGACCTTTGACAATGGTTTGACGCTTGAATCTCAGGTGTCATCTGTTGTCCAGACCAGGTTCTACCATCTCAGGAATATCACCAGGTTCAAGCCCCCAGTTCTGTCCATGGACCTCCCCACCTTAGTACATGCCTTTGTGATGTCCAGACTTGATTACTATAATGCACTCCTCCCCGGGGTCTCGGGGGGGTTAACTCTGCCGGCTGCAGCTGGTGTAGAACGCAGCTGCCAGGCTGTTTATGGGGCAGTCAGGAATTCTGCCACATAACCCCGGTGCTGCATGCACTGCACTGGCTGCCAGTGCTGTGGAGGATACTCTTCAAGGTGGTCATGCTCACCTACAAGGCCCTACATGGGTTGGGCCCTGGTTATCTGTCAGACCTCCTTACTCCTGCTGTCTCAGTCCACTCCCTCCGATCCTCCCTCTAGGGCCTCCTGGCGATTCCCAGAATGAGGTTGAAAACCGCTGGTGACAGGGCGTTTAGTGTCACCAGCCCCATCCTGTGAATTCACTCCCTCCATCTGTTCAGGAGGCCCCTTCAGTAGAGATTTTTAAGACACACCTCAAGGCCCTTTTGTTTAATCAAGCCTTCCTGGACCAGACATATTAGTTATTTCGGGAATCCCACCTTTTGTTTTCACATCCAACTATTTATTTTAGAGAGCTTTGTGTCCCAAATAATATATTTATTGTATGCTGTTTTTAATTTTTTTTCTTTATTACTATTATAATTTTATTGGATGTTCAATTTTATTAATAGAATGTTTTTACTGTACGGCACCCAGAGCCTCCTGGATTGGGTGCCTTGAAAAATAAAATTTGCCTTGCCTTGCCTGGAAGGGACTAGTAGGCAAGACCATGAGATTCTACACCCTGATGTGTATCCCCCAATTGCCTCCAAGCATCACTGAATATTTTCTCTGTCAGCCATAGTGCAGTGGCACTTTAAGCCCTATGTCATGGAGGTCACTTCGGGGTAATACACAGCCCTCCCTCCTCACCAAGCCAGGATGTTTACAGCTCATGACTGCCTACCTGCAGGGATCTCGTGTTCATGAATGACCAAAACATTATCTGCCCTATTGGGCCACCACTTGAAAAATATAGCCATGGTTGTATAAGTTCCAGGGAATAGTTTGCAAATTATTTATTTTGAATAATTATAGAGGATGTGTATGAGCAGTCATACATAATAAGGATATTCTGTATCGAGAGGTTTCCTTGGTAACAGATGACCTCGAGAGCACAGCTTGAAAGGTACTCCATTACCAAGAGAACCTCAAGACACAAGAATTTCCTTGTTTGTGTATGACTGCTCATACACAATCTTTTATAGTGTATGGGCAGTCACAGCATAGAAAATCCCACAAAACCTTCTGGAGAAGACAACAGAGAATAGAAATGTTAACATTTTCTTTTTTTTTAACTGACACAGTGTGCTGTAAATGTTTCTGCAAGTTCAAGTTTAAAAAACAGCAACTTCCAACTTAACTGGTTGAGGAAAGCAACTACAGTATGTGGCAGCATTCCAAGTTGTTATGCTGCAGTAGTGACACAGCTAGTGCAGCATAATAACTGTGATGGCATAGCTACTGCAGCATAACAACTCCATTCTAGTTATGGATTTCTATCCATAACAACATTCTACCATACACTATGGCCCAGATATTCAAACTGCGCCAGGCTGTGGCGCAAGCTTGGGCACAACTCAACTTGGCTGCGCAGGGGCATGGACTGGGCGATATTCAACGGAGCTGCGCCATGGCTCAGCAGCATTGAATATCGCACCCTGGCCACCCGCAGTGTGCATGGCACAGTGGCACTGCGCCAGCGCAAGTGGCCAGAGTGGAGCATGGAGATGCGTTAGTGCAAGTTCCATTGCGCCATGCACAGCAACCGTGATATTCAAAAGTTAACATGCAAATGGGGCCATAATGTATGCAAGGTGCACATGGGGCCATTTGCATGTCATTATGGCCCCATTTGCATGTAGGTGCGCTGATCCCCAATGACTTGCGCCTGGCGCCCTGCCAGGCAGCAGCCATTGGGGACCGACGCCCTGCAGCCGATCGCGGGCATTTGTAGTAAAAATAACTATTCCGTCCAATATCCTGGTGGTCCAGTGGACTGCTGTGTGCCCGATCACGGGCATCTGTAGAAATAAATAAATCCAATATCCTGGTGGTCCAGTGGACCACTGTCTCTAATCGCGGGCATCTGTAGAAATAAATAAATCCAATATCCCTGGTGGTCTAGGGTACCCCCTCCCCACCCGCCCACTGATCCCCACCGCCCCGCTCCCCCAGTCAGCCGGGCGGGCGGCAGCACCCCACCCACCTGCGCCCTGCCACCCACCTACTGACACCGTTGGTAGGGCTGCACGCCATGTTCTGGCGTAGCCAATGAGTTGCTGGCAGCAGTTTGCATTGCCACACATTCCAGGTATGTGACATATCTGAAATGTGTAATGCATAGGCTGCATGCCCATTGGCTCACACTGTAATCTGACACTGTGGACCACCTGGGATATTGGAACTTTAAGTTTTTTATACATATGCCTGCAATCGGCAGATAGCGGCCTACTGGACCACCAGGGATATAGGACGAATTCTGCTTTTATTTATACAGATGCCCGCGATCGGGCAGATAGCAGTCCACTGGACCACCATGGATATTGGGGAATTCATTTTTTTATTACAAATGCCCACGATCGGGCATGGAAGGGGGGTACCGCCAGATGCAGCCGGAACTTGTGGTGGAGCTGCTGTGTTGCACCCTGCAATGTGGCAGCTCACCTGTGGGTGGCCATCAGTTGTTCCTTTTTTTTTTTGGGGATCAACTTTGTGCTGGCGCAGGTAGGGCTATGATGTGCATGGCTCTGCACATCCTGGGCTGAATATTGGGCTGTGCAGGGTATGCATGGGCACACCCCCACCTGCTCCCTGCATACATTACTGATGCTTCAGTGCATCGAGGATTTGTGCCGCGCACTTTTCCCTTTTGAATGTCACACCGGGGTGCATCAGTGGGTTGTGCATGGTGCAATACTGTTGCACCATGCACAACCCTTTTGAATATCTGGGCCTCTATATTTTTTATAATGTTATTTACACACAAATTAAAGTTTATGGAGTTTACTGAAGAACAAGGGAAAGAGTATTTCTTTTTTTTTCTTTTTTGGGAGAGCACTACCTTCTCTGTATCATCCAGAAAGACTCACTTGAGATAACATGCCGGTACTTTTTTCCATAACTTTTGTGCAGCTTTTGTCAGCCCACCTTTGGATCATGCATTTACCTGCAACCCCCAGCTCCTTCAACATTGCACTGATGGACTTGGTTTCCCTATGGTTTAGCTCTTCCTCCTCATGTAGGGTCCACTAAGGAATGTCCCTCTGTGTGAAGCACAGTCTGGTGTGGGAGCTGAGTATGTCAGGAGTCCAAAACTGTGGGTACCTTTATCTGTGGTGGCCACCAGGATTTTCACTATTTTTTCCTCCATACCATCCTTCTTCCTGGTGCCAAGCACAGCCTTCCATGGTGCAGCTGACACATTTGTGAGGGAACAAGCTCCACAGTTTGGTGCAGGGGATAGGAGCCAGTGCCAACTCAACCTGGCTGCCGACTTGGCTTCCTTGAAGCCACCCACCTGAGCTTGCTACTGAACTCAGATCACTGACTTGGTAGTGCATTTTGATACCTCTGGACCATGATGTATCCTCAGTTGGTAATTGAAGAGGTTTGCAGATTAACTTCTGAATCTGTGAACCCCTGTGTTGCCTGTTGAGTATAAGACATAATTTCTAAATGATAAAAGCATATTTGTTTTCCCTCCGGAGGGAAGGGAGTAAACAAGTTGGATAGTGGGGAATTGTTCATACTGAATGGGAATAAAAGCACCATGGGTAACACTATGAAGCTTGTATTAGGCAAACTGAAGAGGGATACCAGGAGGTATTTTTACAGAGAGGGTCTGGAGGGTAGAATAAGCTATGGAAAGGGAGTTTGTGCAATATCATTGGATGCATTCAAACTTCAATGGTACAGAGTCACGGGTTTGGTAAAGACAGTATCAAAAGGGAAGGGGGATGAGGAGCAGGAGAGAAGAGCAACTAGGGCTGTTACACTCCACATTAGATAGGTAGGAATGGGCAGATGTGATGGGCTAAAGGTCTTTTTCTGCAAACAGGTTTTATATTTCCGAGTTTCTATCACTGAACTTATTTGGGACCAGGAATTTTAAGAGATATTCAAATGAATTGTTCCTATAGATCAGAAATCTGACTGTTGATAACAGCTGAGGGCAGCATAATGGTTGTCTCAAACCTCCATAATCTCACCTGGTCCCCTATACTGAACCGCACTTCCTTAAGGTGTAGCCTGCCTGCTTGGGTTTGGCCCCGCACATAATGTATCCACCCTATGTATTAGGCATTGCTCTGACTGTGCCCCACTTTTGGGATCCTAAACTGTATATAATTAAGCATCAGCATGATTACAGGTAGGTTATCATCTGGCCACCCTGGGGTGGTTGAAGCACGAGGTTTAGTGCATGCTCCACCCCCCAGGAGTGACGTTATTACACGCATAACACACACCTTTGAGTGCCTTATTGCAATTATACTTTGCCTTGATGTTATACAAAGTAAAAAAATATTTAAAAAGGTTTTAGTAGATTTTTAGTGTAGCAATATATCTCTGTTTCTTAAGAGTCGCAACAAACAATAATCCAACAATCAGTATAGTGCGTTATTGTGTAATAACAGCACTGTCTCAGGCACACACTGACCAACCAGAGCCCTGGAAATTTTCTTGCCATTGTATAATTGTATATAATACACTGCTCACAGCCCAGGTGACTCTATGGGTGGGATAGTCATACTGCACCAGGCAGGGGCACAACCCTGGGTGCAGTGCAACTGGGCTGTGCCAGGGCATGGACTATGCGATATTCAACGGTGCTACGCCATGGCTTAGCACCATTGAATATGTCACTGAGGTGCACGCGACAGCGCATGGTGCAGTGGCACCTGCCAGCGCAAGTAGCAAGAGGGGAGCCGGGATGTGCTAGCGCAGTGTGGTTGCGCTAGATGCATCAACCGTGATATTCAGCACTGGGCATGCAAATGAGGCAATCATGCATGCAAGGTGCAAATGGAGCTATTTACATATCATTATCAGGGCCCCGATTTTTCTGCGGCACATCAGAGCAAAGTTCTGCGGCAGGGTTCTCATTTGCCACAGAACTTCTGCGGCACTCAGCACCAATTTCTGTGGCAATTCTGCGGCACATTTTTACCCTTAATTTTTTTCCTTTTTTTGTTTTTTTGCCCAATCCGACACAATGCACGCTCGTAACACAGTCATTTTAAGGGCGTTTGTCACCAAATTTTCAACATAGCCAGTTTAAGACTTTGCTCAGCGAACAGTATCACTGTGATTTTATTACTCTGTCCGAACATTGATTTCAAGACACCGCATCGCCGCTTATCAGCGCCATGTGCGAAAACACATTTTGGTGAGATATGAAAAATGACAGTTGTACTGTTCATATGAGGTGTGTAAAGTGGCAATACTGAAAATCTGGAGTGAAAATATTAAAAATACTCGAAGTTACGAGCGTACTAGGAACTGTGCAACGCACGCTGGTAACACAGTCATTTTATGGGCGTTAGTCACCAAATTTTCAACATAGCCAGTGTAAGACCTCTGCTCATGAACAGTATCACTGTGATTTTATTAATCTGTCCGGAACATTGATTTCGCACACTGACCGTGCCATTGTGCGCTACATGTGCGAAAACACATTTCGGGTGAGATGTGAAAAATGACAGTTGTACTGTTCATAAGGAGGTGTGGTAAAATGGCAATACTGAAAATCTGGTGTGAAAATATTAAAAATGCTCGAAGTTACGAGCATGCAGTAGGAACTGCGCAACGTCATCAGAAACAAAGTCGTTTTGGGAATATTTTCACCAAATTTCAACATAGGGTTTTTGGAGCCTACCTCATGAACTGTGACACTGTCATTTCGTTAATCATTCTGGAAAGGTGGTTCACGCAGTCACTGTGAAACCACCTTTCGGGACCAATTAACGAAATAACAGTGTCACAGTTCATGAGGTGGGGCCCCAAAAACCCCAGGTTGAAAATTTGGTGAAAAAATTCCCAGAAATGGCTGAGATATGCACTAAAGTTGAAAAAAATCCATTTAGTCCATTATACAGCTTACCGGCATTTCTTCAGTTTGCGGTCGGCTTTGAAGAGTGTAGACGTGTTCCCGGTCCACAGAAGATCATCGCCTGGGTTCCGGGTAAGGCATGGGTTGAGGTGGTGGTGAGGTGGGGTGTGGGGAGGTGGGTACGCAGAGGGTGGGTGCGGTTGGGGAGGGGGAAAAGAAGCAAACGGCGAAGGTTTTTGTTCCAGGTTTTTTTTTTTAATTTGGATTCCCACACAAGGAGGGACTTTTGCCACGCTGGGATGGGCTCCAGCGTGACACCAGGCAGCTTGGGGGCAGTGAAGAATCGTCGGCAAAGGAAGCATATTGCCACGCTGGGGTGGGCTCCAGTGGCACTGAAACCTTTTTGGGCAGGAAACCGACGGGGATTGGGCACACCCCGCCGGCAACGAAGCTTTGCCATGCTGGGGTGGGCTCCAGCGTGGCATTGAAACCTTTGGGGCAGTGAAACCGACGGGGATTGGGCACCCCGCCGCAACAGCTTTGCCACACTGGGGTGGCCCAGCGCGGCATTGAAACCTTTTTGGGGCAGTGAAACCGACGGGGATTGGGCACCCGTCAAGCAAACAAAGCTTTTGCCATGCTGGGGTGGCTCAGCGTAGCATACTAACATGTGAGAGGGCGTTTGTCTGGCAGGCGGCCGCGATTCCACGGGTGACGGCAAATTCCGCAGATATTGCCATGGTTTGCCGCACCCGCAGAATCGCAGAAAACTCGGGGCCCTGATCATTATGGCTCCATTTGCATGTGGTGCGCTGATCCCCGGTGACTTGCGCCTGGTGTCCTGCCAGGCTGCAGCCACCGGGAACCGACGCCCTGCAGTCCCTTGATGGACCCATACCCGTATGCCCGATCAAGGGCACATGTGTATACTTCCCTGATGGTCCAGTGGACCGTGTTCCATCACCCGATCATGGGCCTAGGTGAACTATATCCTGGTGGTCCAGTGGACTGCTTTCCAATGTCCGATCATGGGCTTAGGTGACATATATCCCTGGTGGTCCAGTGGTACCCCTCCCACCCGCCCACTGAGGTTCCCACCACCCAGCACCCCTCAGTCAGCAGCAGGTGGCAGCACCCGCCCGCATGCTGCCCGACTGCCCACCGACTGACAGCGTACAGTAGGGTCTGTACGCCTATTGCTCCACTGCGTGGGCCAATGGCCATGCAGACCATACTGTACTACATAGGCTTGATATGTGAATGACCACCAGGGAAGTAATACACATATGCCCACGATCGGGCGATGGAATGCGGTCCACTGGTCCACCAGGGATATGTACACAAATGCCCGCGTTCGAGCGATTGGGGGGGTACATCGCTCCTGGGGCAGGGAGTGTATGGACAGTGTTCTGGGTGGGCAGGTGGCCACTCATGGCTGGCAGCTGCCGTGTTGCACCCTGCAATATGGCAGCTCACCTGTGGGTGGCCAGGATTTGTTCCTGGTTTTACCAGGCACAACTTTGCACCCCCCTGAGTGGCGCAAGGCGGGGTTGTGCTGGCATGTCGCCCATACATCCGCGGCTGAATATCGGATGTGCCGCATATGCATGGGCATGCCCTGAACTTGCACACGATACATTACCGGCGCCCGGCATATCAGGGTTGCGCAACGCAATTTGCCCCTTTGAATATCGCACCGGGGTGCATTGGTGGGTTGCGCCATCACCCTGTTGCGCCATGTGCAACCCTTTTGAATATTCCACCCAATGTATATGTTCAGTCCATTTTTAACTGTATGTACCTACTGAATATGTTATGTTTTTTTCCTGACCCTGTGTAACTGCCTAAAGTGCATCATGTTGTCCTATGCATTGAACTCGTATTTCCTTGTACTCTCCCAGGTCGTACCTGAAAATAGGCAAATGTCTTATCTAGTGTACTTACCTGGTTAACAAAAGCAAAATAAATAAATAAATAATAATGTAGTGGTTAAGAGCACTGAGCTGCAAACCTGGAGACTTGGGTTTGAATCCCGCAGTTACGTGACCATGAGCAGGTCACTTAATGTCCCTGTGCTCCCAGGATGTACTTGGAAACAAACCTCGACTTAGTGTGCCTTTCCTGGCCAAAAATTATAAAATAAAATACAATAACAAAAAATAATAATAATACAGGAGATCAAACTACAGTAGTACTTTGGCCAATCCAAACGAGTAAAAAATAGTTTCCAAGTAGTCCACACATTTTAAGTCAAAGATTTGGTATAGCAAATAACTATACTATGAATACAGTAATCAGGTCACTCTTCTAATTTTCCTAATTCTAAATGGAGTTAAGTCCATATATTCTCTAGCGAGCTTAGAATACGGTCTAACCATTTCTTAATGAGTTTCAGTTCTTGTGGTAGCCAACATAAAGTCCATATATGCCTAAAGCTCATTGGTTTAAATAAAATATGCTGGCATACAGTAGAAAGAAGGATAATCTCTGATTGGTGAAAATGATTTTCCTGTGCATATCTGCTCTTTACTGATTAATTAGAATGACATACATGTATGCTCTTCAAATGCCATATATTATTATGCAAAGGTTAGGATAGTCGTTGTGTTTCAAAAAGGTCATAGTCTGAATTTTTAATTCAATGATAAAATATTTTATTGACTTATAATTAAAAATCTGAATTGAGTTCCACACATTAACTAGAGGCAAGGTCAAAAGATTGTGTACCATATTTCACAAAGGATTGTCAACCAGGCCTCAGAAAGTGTCAATTATCATGTCACTCTGAATAAACTGTATTATTTTTTTTCCATAATTAAGCTGAGGTGAAAGATACTGTCAAAATGCAGAACACAGAGGCATTTTTGCTTGAAGTTTTCTATGGGGAGGATTATTTTCTTTAGAACATCATTATGAAACAAGTCAGCAGTCCTTCATTTACGCATCCTGCAGTGCATATTTCAGCTTATTGAAATACTTTCATTTCTACGCTGGCTCAGCAGAGCTGAACACGTTCTATTGTTGCTGGGTTGGGTTTATTGTGGAAACAAAAAAGATCCAGTTTGCTGCTTTACTTCTGCCTTTATTGTTCTATAGTGTAGAGTTTTTTTGTTTTGTGAAGCAGATCTTAATAATTTGTTAGCTATTAATGTGTTAACTGCATGTTTTTCTTCATGTATTGCTGTTGTGAGCTAGTTAATGAATTTTGGAAATAGTGCAGTTGTTAAGGAAAAGTAGTAGTTTTCTGATTTACCAGTTATTCTCAACTTTTTGTATCCCTCCTTTGTTGCTATCTGTGTACAAATGTAGTTTTATTTGTAGGTTGCTATTTCTAGTAAAAAAAATGTTTTAAAACAGCATTTTGTGTGTTATATTGTCCTAAGAGGTATGCTTCCTGTATGCTGACACTAATACAGTGAAAATGTCGATGCCGCCAACATCGATGTTTCTGCTGTAGTGGTCCGCCGAGAACCCGCACACTGCTTACCGGTCCTGCACCTCCTCCTTGATACAACTCTGATTCTGAGTTGGAAGCCTAGAGATGGGGAGAGTGTGTGTGTGTGTGTGTGTGTGTGTGGTAAAGCCCTTACATGGGGGTTCGTGGCAAAGCCCCCAGATGGAAAACAGCCGGGTCTCCGATCGGTTATAAGACACGTGTTTGTATTGTGTAGCCTGAAATAGAGGGAGGAGGTGTTTCAGTATCTGGCCAACACTGCATCAGAAGAATGCAGTGGTCAAAACTCATACTGACATTACAGCGTCGTGGTTTCAGAGTTGGTTAATTCATAGTAGCATTTTGTTTGACAGTGCCCATTTTCTGGTGTCAGGCCACTGGTGCTCGGCAGAAAAGCCAAACTTTCAGATAGAATGAAGCCTAGCACCCAGCTCTGAATTCACCAGGCACACAAAAACCACACTAATTAATCTAGGAAACTCTGCTGCAGTGCAAAAGTAGTTTACGGTATTTCAAAGTGCAACCGAAGTACAGTTTTAGTTGAGGATACATTCATTTAGTCATAGTAGGAGCTGGCCAAGTGACATATCTCTCTCTCCCACCCCTTCTCTCTCTCTCTCCCCCTTTCTCTCTCTCTCTCCCCTCTCTCTCCCCTTCTCTCTCTCTCTCTCTCTCTCCCCCCTCTCTCTCTCTCCTCTCTCTCTCTCTCTCTCTCTCTCTCTCTCCCCTTCTCTCACCCTTCTCTCTCTCTCACTCACACTTTTCTGCCTAAAATACATCGTTTCAGAAAGCTGCAGTACTCAGGGTGCTCACGGCCAGTCCTTGACCTTCTGGTACGAATCGCCCCATAATGAATAAAGTGAATGGAGTGCTAAATTACACGTAAACACATTAAACAATTATTGAGACGTATATTAAGTATGACAATACTAAAAAAGAGAAAGCATTAAATCTTCAACATCAAGTACTCTGACATTTTCCATTCATCACATGATCTGAGAACCACAGACAGTTCATTAGTTAAATACATAGTTTTCACAGTATTTTGTTTCTTCAGTGTGCAATCTTTACATTTTATACATGATTTTCAGACTTTTATACTAGCTTCACCAAGTAGCCACTTGGCCATTGCTCAGAGAAATGGGGCAACCTCAATTTTTTATTTGGCCCTGGCGTCTTGTTGCTTTTAGTTTAAAAGCCAATAATTTCCTCTATCTTATTATTCTATCCCAGTCCCTCCTGTCTTGGGTGATGTCATTTTGAATACCCTTAAATCTAATACTATGTACCTGTCAAACAATCTTTCATGATGTGGGCTGCTAGGGCATTATCTGTGCCCCTGTTTTGGACTGTACACGTGTGCTCTCCGATCCTTGTGTGGAGTTTCCTCACTGTTTTTCATATGTGAAAACATTTACAAGGGCAGGCTGCCGTGCACATTATGCCTTCTGTGATGTAAGCTACAAGGCCTTTAATTTGCTCCATTTTTCTCATAATATTATTGCAAAGGTATTAGTGTTCTCAACGACTGCACAACTCTTGCATTAACCACATATTTGGGGAACCAACTAGGAGGGAACCACGGATTCAGTCTTTACGCTTTGTTCTGTAAGTGTTAAATGCCCTAATTTATCCTTGAGGTTCTTGCCTCATTTGTACACCACATGTGGGTTATCTGGGCAATTTCTGTTTAGGGGATTTGCTTTCAGTATAGGCCATTTGTTGATGTCATGTACAGCATCAGATTTTGTGAAATATGTAGTGACAATGTTTATTATTTTATTGTCAGTTTCCGCTTGATTTCCAACCAGTGCTTCCTTGCAGGCACATGAAATGACAAAACATCATTGCACCCCGTCTGTTCACTACTTGCTGTGTTACCCACAAATAAAGAGATGCACTTAAATCTTTGGTGTTACATCCTTTGTCCAAACGTTTGGTTAGTAGCACCAGTTTTCTGTTTTCACTGTTGCACGTTCACTGTGCTGCATCATTCACACCCTGCTGCAGCCCTGTTTGTGTTCACCATCAATTATATGCCTGAGGACAGGAAGCAAGAGAAACAGTCACAAGCAACCAATGTGGGTCTCTAAAAGGGTCAGAGAAGCAGTGAGGTCCGCCAAAAAGGCGAGACAAATAAGAGCAGCAACAAGGGAGTAGCGGTACAACCAGTAAACCGCAACAGTAAACAACAACAAACTGGTTCTACCACCCTTGCAGAAATGAAGGCTGCTAGGCTTCAGTCTGCAGCTGCTTTTAGTTTATTGAAGAAGTGGGTGCACAGCAACAAATGAGGCAGGCTAGAGTGAGAGGTGTGCAGTGACGTCCTGACATTTCGTGCACATGCGCTTTGACGAGACTGTCAAGCTGCACCATACAGTACATTTATAAAAACATTTCTTAAAGTGGCAGGGACAGCATTTAGAACTTACATTAGTGCTCAAAAACAGTGCGACATTGGAATAAACAAATCAGACTGCATATCATTGGGGTACGGAATGTTAACTATGATAGTTACTTTATGACATGCCCAAACATTTTTTGCTAGCCAAACTGTAGTGTTACTAGCACACTTGATAAGAAAGTAGATTAAACCCACAATAAACACTGCAGTACTTACAAGAGCACATCATTTGCTAAGAATTAATATGCAATCTAATGTGGTGGTGACCAAAACAATTAATTAAAACATTAATGACAGGAAGTCTCCTATATGGCTGAGATGCCATCCCCATACATGTTAGTGTATCTAACATTTAATTCAGTCAGACAATAAGCATATCACAGCATACATTTTGCTATTAATGTCTCAGAAATAATCATGCATTTTTAGATCATTATTCAGGACTTGCATCACAATGCTGAGGATTTACAAAACTGCTGTCACCTTCATGCAGTCATTGAAACCAGGGTGTACATAGGCTTTCAATTTAAAAATCCAGAACAAGTCCATTTTGGCTAAAAAGGAATCCATATCACCACCCCTTGGACTAGAGTGACTTTTTCCACCTCTATAACTCTGCATTTTACCTGTAACGGTATCCAGAGCCTCCGGGATTGGGCACCAAATATAAATAAACTTTACTTTACTTACTTACTATAAATGACCACACATATCTGCAATGTTCAGAGAACTGCAAAGTGTGGGCAACAATTGCAGACTTCTCATTTTGTTTATCAATAGCCCTCAAGTAGTTTCCTATGAATTTCTTTAACTTCCTTTTTGTTCAACCAACATAGTAGGCATTACAGTAGCAGGTGGCCAAGTAAACTACATAGGTAGTGTCCGAATTGATGAGCCTTCTGATATCTAGTGTTTCACCAGTAAAAGGATGTTGAAAATTATTGGTAACAGTGACTACATTACAGTACTTACACTGCCCACGCTGCCCACACCTATGTGTACCAGATGGTAAAGTGGGCAACCAAGTGGAAGGGCGTGGGGATGGCTGTAGACCGTGGGTGACATAGTCTCCAACATTTTGTGGCCACCTGTAGACATATGAAGAGGGTGTTACCTGCTGCTACAATTTTTGTTCTGCCTGCAGAATTCCCCAATTTTTTTATGTAAAATATACTCCAGTTCTTTGGCCCTAGTTCTGCATGTAGTAACAAAACTAAGTTTCTCAGTTTGCCCAGGATATTAGGTCTGATCCTCGATATGAGAAGTAAGTCCTTATCTGTATATCTCACTCTATTGGGGCCATGTTAATGTCACTACTGGCATACCCTCTTTAACAAATCTGTCCTAAAGTTCACCTGCTCTCTGTGCAAATGCAACATCAATGCTGCAGTTGTGATGTACCCTAAGGAATCGACTCATGGGTATGTTTTTTGACAGTGTGGTTGGGGTGACAGGGCCTTGCTAGTAAGACTGTGTTCCTGTTACTGGGTTTCCAAAACAGATATGTGTCAACCAAATCATCTGAATTCATGAGAATTCTGGGGCCTGATATTCAAAAAGGTGCAAAGTGCAAGCGCAAACATTGGCGCTGCACCTTGTAGTTGCCTGGGTGTCCAAAAATGCTATATTCAGTGGAACAGCACACGGTACTATTCGACTGAGTATTGGGCCATGTGGCCCAGTGCTAGCTTCACTAATGCTGGAACAGATGGTTCTCAAATAGGGCACCACAGTGGCTTGCGCCCATGCTAAATTTCCGATATTCAAATGGACCCATGCATATAAGCTCATTGGGCATGGAAGGTGCTATAGGGCCATTTGAATGCCCATTATGGGCTCATTTGAATGGGTAGCCTGGCAATTTAGTAAGGTGCCGCCTCCCCCACTTGCCTGGTCCCAGAGAGCTATCCCTGGTGCTAGTGCCCGCCCCCTTGCCAATCACCGGCCCAGTGTTAAAATTGTATTTATTGTAATCCATCCCTGGTGCAAGTGGTCCCCCCTCCTCCCCACTGATTGCCAGCCCAATGTTAAAATGCATTTATTTATTGTAATCCTGCCCTGGTGTTAGCGGTCCCCCAAACCACTGATTACTGTCCTGATGTTACAAATTTATTTATACATTCAATCCTTCGCTGGATGCTAGTGATCTTCGCCTCCTGCCAGTTGCTGGCCCGATGTTAGAAAGTAAACTGTCCCTGGTGTCCAGTGGTCCCTTCCCCCACCACACCCATGCCTGCTGTTTATATAATATTCCCTGGTGTCCAGTGGTCTGGCCTCCCCATCCTGATCCAATGTAACATTACATGCATCCATTCCCTGGTGTCTAGCGGACCCCCTCACTATCCCTGACCCCCTGTAAAATTTAGTTCAACCATTCCCTGGTGTGTAGCAGCCCCCCTCCCACTTTTGCCTGTGTTTTCTTGAGCAGCTGGCATGCTGTGTGGCTTAACCCTATGTTCCCCTGGCTGAGGGGTGAACACCTCCTGCAACCACCCATACACTGCCCAACGACACAGAACAGCAAGGCAAATAAGTGCTGCAACAATGGTGATGGCGGTGCAACCAGCAAACAGCAACAGTAAACAACAAACAAACTGGCGCTACTCACCAATGTAGAGAATAAGGACACTAGGCTTCAATCTGCAGTTGCTTTTAGCATATTGAAGAAGTAGGTGCAGCAACACATGAGACATGCTAGAATGAGAGGCATGCAGTGACAGCTCGATGTTTTGTGCACAAGTGCTTTGATGAGAAAGATATGTCTGAGGACAGCAACCAAGAGTGACAGGTAAAAGCGACTACTTTGGTTCTCTGAAAGGATCAGAGAAGCAGTGATAGCCAAAAAAAGGGCCTTCATCAGGTACAAAGAAAATCATGGGGAGGAAGACTAGGGAGAACACCAACTGAAAACTAAAGAAGCAAGGAGGGGGGTAAGGGAGACTAAGGCGGACACTGAGCTGTGTATTGCTGGGGGGGCAAGAGTGGGGAAAAGCAATTCTTCAGGTAAAGTAAGGAAAAAAGGAAGAAATGAGGGGGAAATCTTAGGCTATCAGAGAGAGGTACAGTAATGGAGGAGGCCTCGCAAAAGGCAGTCATCCTTAATGACTATTTTTGCTCTGTCTTCACCAGGGAAGACAGCAGGCTCTTGCCTCAGAGTGGCATCATGGCAGCTACTAAGGGGAGTCTCAAGGATGAGGCTGCCAGTATTTACCAGCAAAAAGGTCCAGAATGGTTTGGCAGCCCTTAAGGTTGATAAAGCCCTGGGACTGGACGAGATGCATCCATGAGTGCTGAGGGAGCTGGCAGCAGAACTAGCTAAACCACTGGTAGGGCTGGTAGGGCTGTTCAATAGCTTTTTACAGACAGGGGTAGTTCTGAAGGATGGGGGTGGGGGTGGCAGACATGATTCTGCTGCACAAGGGGGGAAACAAGGGACAAGACGGGAACTACAGATCTGTCGGTCTTACCTCAGTTGTAGGGAAACTGATGGAGCCACTAGTCAGGGAGGACCTAGAACAATGGCCTCCAGGATGGTAAACAACATGGGTTCACGGCAGGGAGATCTTGTCAGACTAACCATATAGTTTTCTTTGACAATGGATGAGGGCCATGCTGTGGATTTACTCAATTTCAATTTCAGCAAGGCCTTTGACTCAGTGCCTCAGAGGACATTGCTGAAAAAGATGAAGGACTTGGTGTGGCAAGGGACATAGTAAGATAGTAAATTGGCTGAGGGAGAGGCAGCAGAGGGTCATGGTTAGTGGGGTCAAACTGGAAGAAAGGGAGGTCACAAATCGGGTTCCCCAAGGATCTGCCCTAGGGCCAGACCTCTTCAGCATGTTCATCACTGACACTGGAGAAGGAATATAGGGCAGGTTGTGTCTCTTTGCAGATGACACAAAGCTCTGTGGGAGAGTGGGCAGTGATGAGGGAATTAGGAAGATGCAGCGTGACCTGCATAGGCTGGAGAGGTGGTCTAAGGTCTTGCAGTTGAAATTCGATGCCAAAAAGTGCAAGGTGAAGCACCTAGTGAGCAAGACCCCAGATGGAGTACTGGATGGGAGAGGTTAAGCTGAGCATTATGACTATGGAAAGGGACCTAGGAGTCATCTTTAGTGACACCCTCAAACAATCATGCCAATGCGATAAGTACTTTAGTAAGGCTATTAGGATGTATTGGGAGGGGTATCAACAGTAGAAGAAAAGAGGTAATATTACCTCTTTATAGATGAATGGTAAGGCCACACCCGGAGTACTGTGCACAGTTCTGGTGTCACTGTCTAAAGACAGGTAAAGACAGGCTAGAGGGGGTGCAACAAAGGGTGACCAGGATGATACAGGTCCAGCAGGGCAGATGTTATGAGGATCGGTTCAAGGCACTAAACATGTACTCGCTTGAGATCGGATAGGAGAGCGGTGATATGACAGAGCTTCAGACCTTCAAATTCCTGAAAGGAATAAATAAGGTGAACTGTGAGGACTTATTTAGCATAAGCACATGTTCAAGGTCATGGGGATATGAGTGGAAACAGGAGGGAGGAAGATTTATGAGGGATATGAGAAAGTAATATTTTACAGAGGGGGTGGTGCAACCTTGGAACAGTCTGCCAGCCCAAGTGGTAGATGCCAAAACCATAAATGGCAATTCAGGGCAATGGTAGCCGGGAGGAGAACAGAGGGGAAGATAGTGGAGCTAGTACCCTGGATGACAACTAGGTCACAGGAATGGATAGGGAACCATGGTCAGACTGGATGGACCATCAGTCTTTTTCTACTGGCATTGTCTCAGTTTATGTGTTAAGGTGGTAGTCAGATTTGGTTTACTGTGAAGAAAATACTAAATATTTTCTGTCATGACAGAATAAAATCTCAGATTCTGATAAGCAGAGTTATTGCTTACCCAGCCAGCTGATGATGCTAAGCCATAAAGCTCAGATTAGCTTTTGCACATCCTGATAGATCCTTGATGGGGCGGGGGGCTACCTACAACAATGGATGCTGCCTAGTGTTACACACATTGTCTTCCAGGCATGAGGAAAAAGAAAATGATCATAAAAGGCTTGTCGCACATCCTTGTGACTTCCTTGCGTAACAGATGTAACTAGGATTCTGTAAAAATGTGCTTTCTCGACAAATTGGGAATGATGTAATTGTTGGTGAAAGTATCAAATTATAGGCTCTTTATCTGTATCAACCTAAGCTGGACATCAGGCATGTCTGAGATACCCAGATGCTGATCTGTACCTCAGATAACTTGAACAATTTCACTGCTGCTGTAACCAAGCTGTGTAACCTTTATTTATTTATTTATACCTAGGATTACAATATCTTTAAGCCAGAGGCTCTTTTGTAAAGGTTCCACGTTGGAAAAACATGAATACAATGGCATATAAAAATAATAATTTTAACATACAATTCAATAACAAAATCAGTACAATTCAGGTGTAACCCCCTGCAAAATGGGGCCTTACCTGCCACCATGTAGCTCTGTCTCCTTTTGCCATCCCAGGGGTTCTCCCAATCCCTGCCTGCATTTGTTTGGTTCCCCAGGTCTCTTCCTGCCCCTGGTGCCCCAACCATGCAGCCCAAAGCCCTAATCCAGACCTGTGAGGCTCGAAACACCGAACTGCAATCTCCCACTTGTTGTTCTCCTCTTGGGGCAGTGGGGATCGCATTGGTACGACTGCGCGTTTGATCTTTGACCGCTTTATTTTGCAGTTAATCCGGGGAGTGTTCCGTGGGTCCTGGGATCCCCATCAGCTAAGTGGGATGGGTGACCATGGACAAGCTACTGAGAGGTCACTCCCTGGAAAATTACCAGAGTTCCAGGAGGTGATCTGATCAGGGCTCATTAATATTCATGAGCTAGGAGCCCCGATCAAAAATAAACATTCCTGAGGACCTGTCTGCCCTCGGGGCAGCTGTATCTCAGCTGCGGCCAAAAGAGAAAGAAAATGTTTTAAAAATATAAATATTGTAACTGCTGTATGTGGGGAAAGTGTGTAAGAAGGCGGAAAAGTATGTACATAAATAAATGCTTTGCTCCTGGCTTCACCAGGCAGATGTTGGGACTCAAAAAAGCCTCTCGGTTGCTGCAAAATAAGGGCTTACTAAATATTGGCAGCAGCGACAGGAAAATGGACTGAGTAAATTCCTCAGTCTGTGCAGTGACAGCAAGTACTCAACCAGGGATAAAGAACTGTGAGGCACTGGGGCAAATATCTCCTTATTTCTGGCTGCACCAGGACATTATTCAGGACTGTGCTCAAGCTGTTTAAAGGACAGTGGGTTAAGCAGCCACTGCAAGCAGCCACAGCCAATTGGAAAGCCAGGAAAACAAAGCCAGGACTTTTCACCAGCTCATGGGTAAATGCCACGTGCTCTTTGGGACTTACAGGGACCTAATTCTAGGTGCTAAAACAGCAGGCCAACAGTGCATCTAGTGAGGTTCATGCATTATTCATTTCTGTGATTGACAGGTCCTCCAGCCCTTCGGAGGCCCTGCAGCCAAAAGCCACAACCAATCAGGAGCCTCAGGAAAGCCCTATAAGAGACAATGTTTTCTAGCATTTTGCCAGATTTGAGAGGGAGAAAGAGGTTTGAGCGGGAGCCCCACAGGAGTGGGGGATCAGGCCCTCAGTTTGTCACTGGGCCTGTTCAGCCCAGCTAAGCCTCTCCATCCAGGAGGGGTGTTTTGTTTTATTAAAGTTAAAGTAATTTTAGTTAAGTTTGAAACTGCTAGTCTGGAAGTTGCCAGATTGTTCTCCAGGTGCTAGTCCTCGCCTCCACATCGTGGAAAGATGTGGACCGAAAACCAGATGACATCAAGCAGTGGTAAGAGTGCTGACTGAAAGCCTCAGTCATGAGAGGACTGAAGGCACCAGAATGCCTTTTATAGCGGGGATCGACCGTGGAGGACCTGTGTGAGTACCCTTGTCCCCCCCAGGTGCAAGGGAGAGATACAGCAAGCTAAACTTATGGGCCTTCCTGCCCTTGTATTTGTTTTATGCCAAGAAAGGAAAAATAAGTAACTCTGGGCCGACCTGCCCTCTATCCACTTAATTGAGAGAAAGCCAAAGTAATTATTTTGGCCACCTTGCCAGAAGTGACTGTTTAAATCTAATAGTTCTTTAGTTCGACCTTGCCTGCTGCCCGACTGGCCCAGCGCAGGTGGATCTTGGAACTGTGGTATGCAGATTGCAGCTATTGCTGGGGGTACCCAAGAGAGCCCAGACAGCGTGCAATCAGGTAAAATCATATATATGTGCTGATATTCATCTGTACCCTCTATTTGGTTGAGATTGTCCTGTGGAGCAGCCAGCCATAGCTGCCTTGCCACTTCAAGGGACATGAGACTCCAGTGTCATTTGAAATTGTGCTTTGAACCTGGAAATGACAGTTTTCCACCTTGTTGAATTAGGCCTAGGAACATAGATAAGTTAAAGATGTATTGTTATATGAATGTACTGAACATGACTACAATATATATGTGCTGAATATTCAGGATTTGCGACTCAAGATCTAGCCCAGGTAACCTGAATAGTTACCTTTTCTGAAATGTTCAGCCTCGACATGCAGGGCATTCCCTGCTCTTCTGCGACAAACAGGGCAACCCCTGCAATACTGCCAAAAGCAGGGCAACCCCTGCTCCAATGATAAGGATCGACAGCCGTTTGTTGTTTCATTTGTCTTCCAAGTTATCTCCTTCCTCTTAAATCAAAGCCGGCCAACACAACCAGCTGCAACATCCACCAGGCCTGAAACAATCAAGGACTTTGGTATCTGGGTACCTAGGGTATAGTGTGAGATTGCAGGGTCTCACAGGTTTCTGGGACTGGTACCAGTGGTGGGGATAATTATTGTGTAACATCCGATTTAGTTAGCAGCCTAGGTAGCCTTGGCTCTGGGTATCATTTTCTGGTTGTTGCACTGTGATTGCCTTTTCTGTTAATTTAATAGCCACCCACCTGGAGGGTTCACCAGCACAAGAACAAGACTGTGTATATTTTGTAAATAGGAATCACCATAACTTCTATTCTTCCTGTTTTCCCATCCTAACTCCTATGCCCCCCAAATAAATATTGTTATTACTGTTTTTGCAAATTATGGTGTGTGAGCATATTATTAGAGAGAGCCTCTAATTACCAAAATGTCTCAAATGTGAGGTAATAATATTGGGTCGTGTCTGGGGGTGGCAAACAGTATCTGTGGGTGATGTAACATCTCAGGGGTTATACCTGGTAACAGCTAGCCCACGTAAAGGTAACCCACGTAAAGGTAAATTCTGAGTGGAGGCACTGCGCAATTGTTTAAACTTGATATAAGTTCATGAACCCAAACCCCTCAGCCTATTGTCCAGAGTAGTAGGCAGGAGTGTAACTCTAGGAGTAGTGCCACCTAGGGGTTACACAGGCATGGGAGAATACAGTCATGGTACTTTCAGAGGAATAGTCAAGTGCAACAAAACTTGCTAAAAACAAACCAGACCATGGGGAAAAATGAACATGAGGTGTGGAGACAAATGGTGCTGCCATAGGTAGGCATTGTTAGAGGGCAGGGGTGAGGGGTACAGTATGAAGGGGGGGAACAACTGACACATATACGGGGGTGGGAAGAGGAGGGGAATTTTAGGCATGATAGGTAGGGGGAGATCATATAGAAAATTAAAGAGGGGAGGGGTAGATGAGGGGATTGAGATGGCACGGTAGGGAAGGGGGAACAATATCAAGAGTAAGTGGATGGGAGGGAAAGGATGTAGTGAGTGAAGGAGGATTGAGGTAAGAGGGAGTGAAAGTAAGGGAGTAGAGGTAGGGAGCGACAATGGAAGGGGTGGAGGGGTGTTAAGCAGTGGGTGGGAACATAGAAACATAGAATTTGATGACAGATAAGGACCGCTTATGACCTAGTCTGCCGTTTTTCCTACCTAACAGATAAGCTGCAGATCTTAGTTAACCAACAGTTTACTTCCTCCTACCCCCATTAGGACTGCCCTATGTCTGACCCATGCATTCTTGAATTCCCTCACTGTTCTAGGAGAGGAAAGGTGCCTCATGGAAACAGAGAAAAAAGAGCCATGTAGTGAGGGGGAGACTTAAGCTCTTGAATATTCAAAACAATGTGAACTGTGAATATTTTGTGACTGAATAAGTACAGCTTAATTTTGTAAAGAATAGTCTGAGACAGTGCATCTGATTTCCATCTTTAGCAAACAGAGAGGCTTCATCCACCATCAGAGAGATCTCCAGAAACTACCCAGTGTTTGATGCTTGACCACAAGGTAAAAAGGTATACAGTGTAGTTCTCAGCCCGAACTATGCAAAGGTGTTGGTGGCAGTACTGTCTGATGACTGGCATGCTAACTATACCCTCACTACACTGGTGAGTGCAGTAGCTGTATTCCGCCTGAAACAGAAAAACACAGAGAGGACACACCCAGCCAAGGCTGCGTGAATGAAAAGTAGCATCACAGTTGCATATACTGTTGTCCTGTATACAGATACAAAAACAACCATGCAAGTAATAAAATGTACACATAAAAGACTCCAAAATGAGCTAAATTGGTGGTTGCCCTCACTGGACTGATCGCTCCATTTGTTACCATGTTAGAAATGTGGTGAATGAATACCAAAACTGTTTTCAAGGTAAACAGTTACACTGATAAAGGACTAAGTCTGTGCTTCTGTGTTATAGGGTTGACTTGAGTCAAGAGCAACCCCATTTTAGATTAATTATGTGTCTTTCAAGTAGGACACTGTCAACTAGAAGGGTCTTCTCTAGTGGATAATTCTGTTGCAGACAGTATTTTAAAGCTAGTATTCAGTAATTCCCTTTAACTCTAGTAACAGCAACATGATTTTATAATTCTCAGAAAGGAGGATCTTCTAGTTGTTAGCAGTGATATGCAAACTTGTTTTATTTTCTTCAATGGAATCCACTGGTAGAATGCAGAACATCTGGTGGACTTCTGAAGCTCTGAGGAACAAATTCTATGCAAAAGTTTCATGAAATGCTGAATTTTGCACAATTTGCATATGAGAAAAATTCTGCAGCACGGTAAAGGCAGGATTTATTCTATTGATTTTTCAAGAAATTCAGCAGAATAAAAATACTGCAGAATGTGAATACTGCTTTAATTCCTCTGGCAGAATTAAGTTCCACAACAGCTCTGGTTGTTTTGGCTAGCTAATAGTACTGGCTGTAGATGATTCCTACAGAATGGACCTGCATGATTAAAACCAGATTGACCCTGATCCTCAGCGCAATAAAGTACAATAGTTTTGGAGTGCAAACTATTGCTATTGGCTTTGGTCTCTTGTAGGAGCACAGTGAAGTACTTGAGAAGCCTTCCACTAACTGCTAAACAATTAACCAGTGTTATGATTAGCTAACAAGGCTTGACAGTTGTCTACACTTTCTGTCAATATTGATGCCATCCACAGGCAGCTACTCCCCAAACTCAAGGCACACAATGCAAAATAAAGCTTTATCCCTCAGCCTGGCATGAAATCATTGAGAAAATGATATGCTTATCATTCTGCTGCTGAGGGCTACAGTATACAGTGTTCATAAGTTCATAGGTGAATACAAAGTTGAGGGACAAGCCCATTATGATTTTGTCACCCCTAACTCGGTAGAAGTGGTATTTGGATTCCCCATGTAGATGTCTAATCTTTTTTAAAGGTTCTATATTTGACTATCTACCACCTTCTGTGGTAAGGAATTCCAGAGTGGAGCTATTCTCTGTGTACAAACATTTTCCTCTTAGAGGTCCTATTTATACAAGTCTTTAGTTTCATATTATCGGACCTAGTAGTACTTATAGAGGGACACCAGTCTAAGCATAGTGTTTCTAGCAAGGCTTCATCTCTTGTGGCTTCATAGATTAAGCACAGGTCTCCTCTAATTGAGCAATACTCTAGCTAATAAAGATTTAACTTTTAATCTGCATACATAGGGGAGCAAATTTAGATTTTTATATGTTTGGTAAATCTCCTCTGTGCTTTTCCTTGAACTCATCCTTAATTAATGTTAGGGCACAACAAGTAGAGCAGTAATCACATTTTGATCTAATTATACAGCTATATAATGGAATGAGCACTTCAGGTTCCCTAATTTTCAAATGTTTTAAAATACAATTAATTAATTGATGACATCTTTTAACTGTTTTGTTATTATGCTCTGTAAATTGTAGATTGTTATTAATAAAGATGCCCAGATCCTTTTCAGATGTGACCTTGCTTATTGGTATATTATTTATATAATAGTTTGACATGTTATTATTTTTCCCAAAGTGCATTAATTTGCACTTTGGTATATTTAGGGTCAGCTTGTTTTTACTAGCCCACACCAATATGTTGTCTAGATTAGACTGTAAATCTTGTACTGATGTAATATTGTTAACAATACTTCCAATTTTGCACCATCAGCATATTTGTTTATCCATACTCCATCCGTAGTAGTCATGCTAGATATCAGAATGTTGAACAAAATCGGGCCCAACACTGAACCCTGAGGAACCCCCACTAGTGATCTCACCCAATAAGACTTATATCCCTGATACATACTTGTTGTTATCTACCAGTCAACCAGGATATGGTCCACTGTATAATACATTTATGTAGCTTCAACCTTATCAAACATTCGTTAGGATTTTAGAGACACTAAATCAAATGCTTTTTCATAATCTAAAATATTATATCTACGGAAGGCCCAAATCCAGAGCTGCACTGACTGGTTCAAAAAAGTTTATTAAGTTGCTTTGGCAAGATCTACCCGCTGAGAATCCATATTGTAATATATCAAATTGACCATTTTTTAGTATATGCATATTTATTTTCTGAGAAAGGAGTTTTTCCATGACTTTCCCAATACAGGATATCAAGTTAATAGGTCTATATTGTTTTACATTCTGCCTGGTACCACCTTTGTGAAGAGGTATTACTAAAGCTTCTTTCCATTCTTTTGGAACTACACCGTGTGATATAGATACCTTAAATAATAAAGTAAGAGCACCTGCTAGTTCAAATGTGACTTTTTTCAGAAAAAACAAAGGGAATATTTTCTGTTCCTACTGATGATGTTTTAAACGACATTAAAGCAGAGAATGTTTCAGCAGCCGTAAATAAAATGTCTGAATCCTCTGAATCCCAAGCTATATTTTCCAAGAGTTCCTTTTTTTTAAAGATGCTGGTAAAATACTGATTGAACTCATTGGCCATTGTCTGTTCATCAGATACTATTTTATCCTTAATCTGTAATGGTCCAACCCTAGATGTAGTAGTTTTTAGAGATCCTATATAATTAAAAAACTTTTATTATCTTTTGAATCTGTTGCAAGTTTATATTCAATCTCTTTTTTTGCTCTCCTAATTGCTGATTTTGTTTTATTTGCTTTCTGTTTAATCCTTTTCTAGTTAATTGCAGTCATATTTTTCCTATATTTATTGTAGGCCCTTTTTTTCTCCTTATTAGTCTACCTATTTCTTTATGTAGTAGTAGTAAACATTTTTATTTTTATACAGGATTTACAAACTTTAGGTCAAAAAAGATCTATTTTCAAAGTTGTCCTTTGTGAAAGTAAACAATTTACAATAAATTATCAGACATTAACATAACTATACATATAAAGTGCTCACTCAAAGATAACACAAATACATTACTTTCGTCGTACAAAACAATATCAATTTAAATAGACAAACATCTCACAATCATTTAAAAACCTAATTTAAAAACAAGTACATTCAGTAAAAAATACATCATTTAAACCTCTTTTGAACTGGGATAAATTTGTTACTTTTCTTAACTGAGGGGGGATTTTATTCCAAATTATTGCCACATGTGCCTTAAATGTCATAGTTCCATATGTTGTATTCATTTTTGGAAATCCGTGACCCCTGTACTTTACATCTCTTAAAACATGAGAATAACCCTTACAGTCTGGGGACAAATCTAAACTTCCATTTATCATCCTATTTTTTATTTTATAAATGAATACGGAATATTGTTTTTTTAACTGTACTGGTAAACTATCCCAGTTTAAGTCTTTGTACAGTGTACAATGATGGGTATTGAAACTACAATTTAAAACAAATCTTGCCAGTCGATTGTATGATATGACTAATTTATTTAAGTTTTTTTTGACCCACAAAATTGTACACCATACTCCCATATTCCAGTACAGGCATTATTAATTGGTTTGATATTAACCTCCGAGTTCGTTGATTTAAAATCCCTGATGACCTGCGCAGAGCTCCTACTTTATTATTAACTTTTTTAATTGTATTATTTATATGTGCTGAAAAAGATAAGGTATAATCTATCTCTACACCTAAGTATTTATATTGATTTATAATTACCAGTTTTTTCTCATCCCTCGTTATTATATCCCCACCTTCAATCTGTTTGTTGGGAAGCTTAGTTGTTTTTTATTAAAATACATAACCTGAGTTTTTTTGTAACTTAACACAAGTTTTGAATTGGAAAACCAGTCCTGCAAAGTGTCAAAATCCATCTGTAGTTTTGTAACCATTCCATTTTGAGATGCTGCTGATGCTAGAAGAACAATGTCGTCAGCATAAAGCCTAATTTGTGTGTTATTTATTTTAGTGGGTAATTCGTTAATATATAACAAAAAAAATAATGGCCCCAAGATTGAGCCTTGGGGAACACTTCTTGATGTACTACCTACTTCCAAAAAATGTCCATTTATTACTACTTGCTGATTTCTATGGGTCAAGTAGGATTTAAACCATTGCAAAGGCCCAGGAGCAATCCCAGTCCTTTCCATCCTATCACATAGTAGATGGTGGTCGACCAAATCAAAGGCTTTGGACAGATTGACAAACACTGCACCCATGGACTCCCCCCTATCCAGGGCCACCACCACTTTATCCACAAAGTCCATGAGCGCAGTCCCTGTCGAATGACCTGCCCTAAAGCCGTGTTGGTATTTTGTCAGTTTTGAATATTTTTCTAAGTAACTGTACAGTTGTCCGGACACCATCCGTTCCATCAACTTGGAGAGGATGAAGAGGACCGCTATTGGTCTGTAGTTAGAAAGATTATTAGGATCACCCCCCCCCTTAAATATGGGTACTATTTTTGCTGTTTTCCAAAATAAGGGAAAAACATTATTGTACCACAATGGAAATCTTTTGTTATTTACATATTTTTTTCTTTCCAGTACCAAAGTTAAAATACAATAATAAATTTTTTCTTTGATTTGTGCCCATATTTCTTCTCCTGTTTATTTCGATAAGTCATTTTGCCAATTCCATTGTGATAAATAGGTTTTTATTTCTTCATATTTTTTTATTATAATTTCTCATCTTTGTTATTCCTTTACTGTAACGTTTATAGTAGTTAATGGGCCATAAGATCGTACAGTGATCAGAATCTCCTAATGGTTCTAATATAGTAGGAGTATCTATCTGCTCATTAGTATTTGTGAAAATTAGATCTAAGATGTTATTTAGCCTTGTTGGTTCAAGTACTAGCTGATCTAGTCCTAGATGGAGATCAGTTTCTAAAAATTTCATTTCTTGATAATTAGTCCCTAATAGAGCATTGCAGTTAATTCTGGGATAATTAAAATCTCCGTTAGGATAATATTGTCAAGTTGATTAACATTCTTCAAGTAGTCTAGAAAGACATCATTTTTATTCTAATCCAAAGATGGTGGACAATAACATATGCCAAAGGTCATGGGATTAGTATTATAATCAATTTTGACCCACATAATCTCAATGCCAGGTGGATCTGGAGTATCTAGTTTTACTTCTGTACAATCAATACTTTCTTTTATACTGTATATAAGGCAACTCCCCTCCTCGAGAAGATTTTCTATTCTTTTAAAAAGCGTATACCCTTGGATTTCTTGACCCCACTGTTCATCAGTAAAACCATATCTCTGACACTCCATATATCAATGTTTTGAGTAAATAATTTGATTTGGAGTTCATTTATATTATTCATTAGACTTCTTGCATTTAACAATAATACTTTTAATGTTTTGTATTTTGTTGATCTGGGAGATTTGTACCTGTTGTCTAACTGATGTGCTTAGATAACTTATGTCTGTTTTATTTAGTACAGTGTCTTTTATGTGAGAAACAAATTTACCTGACATCCCTCCCCCCTTTACTAATTTAAAGAGGAAATTATTTGTGTGTTTATACTATTACCTAGAATATTTGTGCCTTTTTTGTTTAGGTGAAGGCCATCCCTAGCATAAAATTCTCATCTATTATTAAACTGTTCAAAGTGGGTAAGGCATGTCAAATTCTGCTTCAGACATCAACCCCTTAACCAGTTATTGATGTACATTATTTTTTTTACTGTGTAGTAGTCAGCTCTAGGTACAGGTAATATTTCTGATAATACTATGATTTCTCCCAATTCTACCAGTGTATTGGTTAGTCCAACGCATTTCTTTTATCTGTTGAGTGCTTTAGTACCTAATATTATTTATACCAGAATGAACAATTGCCAAAGGGTCCTTTCCACTGTTATTTAATATTTATTTTGACATTTTGTAATATCCTGGATCTTCGCCCATGGAAGCAGGAAAGTGTATGAGTCATTTGTTTATATCACATATTTGTTGTCCAAATTTGAGACCATTGAGTCACCAATACAAAATTTGCTTAGTGCAATTTATAATACTGTCAGTTTGACCAGAGTCATGATTATATATGATTCCTTGAGTGAAATTTAATAAATCAACGTTATCTACAGGATTAGTTGTAGTCTGAAGTAGTGGCCAAAGGGAATTAGCAGATTGGAGCTTATTTTGTGAATATTGAGAAAAATGAGAAAGAACAAGATTTGTAGTATTATTTTCCTCTAAAGGCATGGTTTTTGGAAGTTGTCCCTCAGTAATCAATAATAGGGGGTCAAAACTATTAGATAGTGGTATATGAAAGTCTACAGCTTTTCTTCCTTTCTTTGCAGTCTTATTTGCATGAACTGTATACCATTATTCCTCACTGTCAGCATTTTCAACTTCTTGTCTTTGTGTCTTTCTTTTAGGAGTTTCTCTAGCTGCGTCTTGCTCTATAACTGTCCCTTGCTCTATGCAAACATAAGCAGAACCACTAGGCATTTGTAATCTTTTTCTGGTTTCCAATTGGCTTAGTTCTAAAGCTTTTAATCTGTAATCAAATAGTTTAATATCTTCCTCTAACTCAAAGTTTTTCACACATTTTAAACAAGTATATTGGCAGCCAGATATTACATCCACATTAAAGTTATACATGTTGCACTGGTTGCATAGAATACCTTGTTCCCCTCCATCATGGTTATAACAACAGCCATTCTTTAGAGGCCCTTATATGAATATGAATTTACCTGGCCTTATGTGGTGTAGTACTTTCCTCCTGAACACCAAACATGCCTAACATGTGCAGACGCGTGTGTCTTTGTGCACGACGATGCACACTCGCCCTGCTCGGGCTTGCCCTGCTCACCACAGGGCTTGTGTCTATAGCCTGTTGTGACCCGGAAGAGTGTTTAAAGGTCAATGAATGCTCTGAGAATTTGTGCCACAAATTGCGAAATTAAACAGCTCCTGAAGTTAAAATCACCACTCTAGGTGGCTTAACATTAATGTAAGCTGCCTTAAAATGTAAGGGTTCCCCTTTGTTTAAAAAAATGAGTTGTAGTTCTGGAGCTGTCCTCTCTTGAACTACAGCTTTGCTACCTAGCTGGTAACACTTGCTAGGGCTCAAGTCTCACGTAGCAACCCATGAGAACATGAAGGGCTACAGAAATATTTCTAACAGTGTTAAAAGTCAAACAGTTCAGGTATATTAATTACACGCACACACACAGCTGCAGTTAGAGTCTCCAACAGAGAGTATTACTGCTATATGCTGTTACTCCCAAATCTACCCTTGTGAGACTGGACCCCATGTGCTAATCCTTCTCTTGCCTTGCATTAGACTGCTCTTCCCAGACCGATTACTGGACTCTGTCTACTCTTCCCTTTCTCTTTCTTCACTTTAAGATGGCTGCCTCTCTCATTGGGCATTCATCATCGCTTAGGCCTGGTCTGGTTGAACAAAGTTGGTGATCTGATACCTTTAATTGGACCAACAAGTCAGTTTCTGGACACAAGATTCAGGGTTCAAAGTGCCCTTCTTCAGGTGATGTCTGGTTTTATGAAATACCTGGAATTCTGGTTTGGTTCTCTTCCCTGCTACCTCAGCTTTCTCCTGTCATTTTCTTCCCCTCCTCTTTCTTCTTCCTCCTCCACTCTACTGACTCTCATTTTTCTCTGTTCCTCATGCCAAAACCACTGCAGGTCATTCTGCCTTCCCTTGCAGAACCCCTGACCTCTGGTTAACCTCCCCCTCTCTTTTTGGTCTATGGTCTTCATCTCCTCATTGAAAGCCTTACTCCAGACCCACACCGTCCATGTCTGCTTCTGCTCCCTCCCCCCCAGACAAGTCCATTCTGCCTACATGTACACTACTGTGGATCCTGCACGCTTTCTAGACTGATGCCATTGATCCCAGTTTAATGTCCCCACCAATCACTTCCTGAAATGATCACTACACCAAATGCATGTTTTTGCTCTGCACTGGTTTTTTGTTTACCTGCTTTTACACATTTTCATATTGATCTTTATCTTATGGTACTGAAGGTTATTAATTGTGCGCGTTAGGTTCTGTATACTTTGCACTTTTACTTGTATATTCTATGAATTCTCCTTGTACTCTTGGCAGTGCAATATGCCATTTCTGGTAACACCTTTCAAATCAATAAATAAATTAAGACTGGATGGTTTAGGGTAGCTAATACTGTAGAATGCAGTGATGGGTAGCAGCTTTCTTAAACTGAATAAAGTGGGTAGCTATGTGACAGGACATCAAGACTCAATAAAAATGTGTTTTTTGTGTTTGTATATCACATCTGCAAATTCAACAAGCATTTGTCGATGCTGAATGTTGTCTTGCTGGCATTGGCATTGGTAGTGCAGAAGTTAGAGAGCTACATAATAGGAATGGCGGTGAAGTATTGAACTGAGGCCTACCCCACCCCACCCTGTAGAGACTGACAGGCACTGGGGTGTGCCTTTGGGTCGTCAGCCATAACGCTCATGCCAGTTCACCACACCCTACCCTGCAGACACTGACAAGTGTTGCAGTGTGCCTTGGGGTCTTTGGGCCTTATGATCACCCAATTCCATAAGAAAATACACTGAGCTGGGTGCAGTATAGGAGAATGGGTGAACTTTGTGGCTAAAGAGTCCAAGGCACACCTCAATGGCTGTCATTGACTGCAGACGGGGGGTGGGGATGGAATGGCATGAGCATTACAGCTGAAAATCCCAAGTCACACCCCTGATGCCCGTCAATCTCACATGGTGGGGTGTTACAGTTGGAAACTCTAATGCCCCAGGCATTTGTTGGTATTCTTACTCCAAATTTTCAACATGGGTATTTTGTGATACCATTGTAGCAGGGGTAGGGATTTCAGTATAATTAATTCAGGCAGACCACAGCCAAAGTAAATAAAAAATGCCAGGTGGCATTTATCACTTTATTTTTCTTGCATAAAATGATCAGCAGTTGCACATAATTCAAAGAAAATTGCTCAGCAGTTTTCAAGTCAAAAGTCTCTGTTGTGCCCAGTGGCACACATACAGCTCCATTGAGTGGGCAAACACACATTCTTGCCTCAGAGGTCTTACACCTCACACAGTCAGCTCTCCACTGACACCCTATCTACCTAACGTGCCGACGCAGTTGGCTTCTGAACGCCACAGAGGCACACTGGGGTGGGCTCCCAATGTGCCACACAATCTTGGGGGGGATATTAAACATGCTGAAAGGGGGATTGGGTACCCCCAAAGTTGGCTTTCTAGGGACTATGAGAGGCAGACAGTGCAAGTCACTACCATGTTTATTGAAATGTTTCACCAGGCAAGGCACGTGAGAGGAGCATGTCATCTGTGCCACTGCATGACAGTTTGTCTCTGTTGCAGCGGCATATTTGTTTCAAGTTGGCTGACTGCATAAAACTTGTGTCTACGCTAGCATGCTCACTAATTGGTGAATAGAGGATGCACCTTCTAAAAGCGTGCCTGCATTCCACAACTGACTACACCTCTCGTTTCTCCTACTGCCACAAAATGTTGCTAGCATCATAAGACAACATAAAAGGGACACTAGAGACTGGATTATCAATTTTAGGATTGGTGGTCAAAAACACTTTATTACAAAACACAGAGATGGTTTAAGAATACATCTTCTTTCTATTTATTCAATATGGACATCGTAATAAAACTAAAATAACATCTAGGGAGCTACAACTTATAGAGTCAGGGGTTGCAGTAAGTGAGAAGATCACAGAGCTAAGCAGAAGCCCCATGCTACTTTGAAAATGTTTGGAAAATGTCTAAACTGATACCAGTACACCCACTTTCTCTGGAGAACACTAAAAGTAGTTCCTAGGTAATTCCCCAGGCGCTCCAGAGTGATGTCCTGCACAAAACTTTAGTTACATTCGTTAGCTTTTCTGGTTCACTGCACTGCTGTTTCAGAGGCCAGGAGAACAGGATATAAACCAACACCCAACACCAAGCATATTCAGTAGAAGTCACTTAAAGGGGACGCAGTTAAAGGGGACGTCTGCTTAATTGGGATGATCCCTCGGGCACCAATTTTTTGCTAATGTTATTCAATGGGACTAGCTTCTGTTTAATTGGGATGGTCCTGTCACTTAATTGGAACAATTATCTAGTCACAGATGTAGGGAAAAGGTGATGAAAATGTAATCGCACACAGTTAAGTGCTCGTTAAGCACTGGTTCGAGAGCTACCTAAGTGACCGTTCCCAAAAAGTCCGCTGGAAGGGTACACAGTCTGGACCCAGATCAGTCTCCACTGGGGTGCCCCAGGTCCAATCCTGGCCCTCTGCTCTTCTTACTCTTCCTCATAATATCGAGGAAACTGCCCCGCAGCAAACTCATTCTGTATGCTGACGACACTGTCATATACTGCAGTGACTCCCAACCTAGTATCATCTCAATAAAACTACAGGATAGTCTCTCCACCCTTGAGGCCTGGTTCTTCGCAAACTCCCTTAAACTCAATGATGAAAAATCTAAAGCCGTATTGTTTGTCTCTAGATGTCTGGGCTCTGACAGAAGTCAGCTTCTCCAGATCTGCATCAGCCAAGGAAAAAGAGTCGAGGTCATGTCCAGTTTTAAATATCTTGGTATCCATCTAGACCAAGAAATGACCTATGGATCCCATATCGACTCCATAACCAGGTCCACCCATCAAAAGCTCGGCCTCCTTTACCATCTGGGGAACTCTCTATCCTCTACTGCATGCCGTGCAATTGCCTGCTGCAGTCTTCTCCCAACCATCCTATATGGAGCTCCACTACTGCAGTTCCTCCGTGAGACGGAATTCAATAAACTTTCTGTACTCTATAACCAAGTGGCTCGCTTCGCCACTAACTCCTCTCCTAGGAGCCATCACTGCAAGGCTCTAAAGGAACTAAACTGGCCCACCCTCTGGCACAAACTAGCCTATCCCATTGCTTGCCTAGCTTTCAAGTTCACTAACCTTGGTTCCCTCCCATCTTAGAGACTACTTCCCCAAAGAACAAACCTGAACCCCAAGGATCAACTGCAATCACCCCTCGACATCCCTAGGATGCGCTCCAACCATGGCAAACGTTCCTTCAAATTTGCTGCCCCCCACCTATGGAATTCCCTACCACCTAGCTTGACGAACTCAACCACCCTCACCCAGTTCAAAATGGACTCAAACTATATCTTCTCAATCTTAGTCTCTGTGGCAGTAACTGCTAGCTCTCCAGACCAGTTCCTTGGCCGTTGCACTGCTTTGAACTTTCCCTCCGATTTGTCATGAAATACTAATATGGGCCAATCTGTAATCTGATTAGCATCCCTATATACTGCTTCCAATGTACACTGGTGTAACTAATGTACATACTGTATATAACGTGTGAGTCTATACATACTGTATATAATGTGTGAGTCTGAATGTGAACCCGACTGCTACCCCTGTATAACGTGCCAGTGTAAAACTGTGTAACAAATGTAACTACTGTATATAACTGTTTCTAAATTGTCCTTTTCTGTAACTAACTCTGGGTCGCTTCCTGAAAAAGGGACCATGGGTCTCAGTGGGCTTACCCTGGTAAACAAAATCTAAATAAATAAAATAAATTAGTGCCCTGCATTTAAGTTGTTAAACATTCCCACCTGCTTAGCATCTCTAGAGTGTGTTTGGTTTGCAAGATGGAATCTACAAGCAAAAACAAAGAGTCAACCTCCCAATGAGCGAGAAAATAAAAGTTATTGAGGCTTTACAGCTGCCAAACTCCTTTCTTACAAAAGTTGCTAAGTGAAGCAAAGTGATTTTAATTAAAGTTCAGTGTGTTGCTTTCACCAATTAAATAAAGAATAAATCAAGATTAAATCAAGAACCAGACCAAACAGACTTTTACAAAAGGAGTTGTATTCATAAAAAGTACTGGTATCCAGTACATTTTGATGTTTTGTTTGTTTCTCTGTTTTGTTTGTAACTATAAAGCAACTTTAGCTAGCACTCAAGGAACAACTGGTTCTGAATCATTACACTTGCAGTGCTGTGTGACTAGGGAATATAGAAACGTCATGTGCTCGTCATGGTTCAAAATGAGAACCAATTCTTAACCCAAATATGGAGATGGAGCCCCAATCAACAGTCAAAATGGTAAATATATTTTATTAAAGACACAAGCAGAACCTGACAACTGCTAACTGGCTGATGTTTTGTGATGAAATTTGCGATGATTTGCGATGAAATTACATTTTGTCAGGGCCTGTTACATCAACCAAATTAGAGAATTCTGCTTTTTTCTTTATCATAAGAACTTGTGAAATATTATTGCCTACAGCTCGTGCATGCATGTATGTACTGAAATGAATCCTGGCATTCAGCTTCAAATGGCATAATGCTCTTGTTTGCCATCTTTATTGCCCAAACACCGACTTTCAAGGACCAAGTGGCTCACTGGCATCTTAATCAACGACAGGTGGCAAATCCAGAAGATTCCAGGGTTCATACCAAGGAGACAGAGATGGAAGAAGGCAGCTGCCCATCAAGGTTGTGCTCACTACTTGGTGGTTATAACTCTTGAGTTACTTCTCTATCCATATTTGTCCATTTCTTTCTTAAAACACTCCCATGTTTTTCACTAGTGCCAAGAATGTGCAAAGCTGGCAAACTGCCATGGAAAATTTGTGCAAAATGTGAAGTTTGGATAAAGTGAGAACATTTCAAAGTGATTCACAAAGGTGAATTTCGCCACTTGGCTGCGATGTTGTTAATGAAGTGAAACTTTGTAACATCCCATGACATTGTTTAAGAGCTTATATCAGATTCTTACCATTCTCTGTGTACAATAAAAGTTCCTCTTACTGCTTCTAAATGAATAAATACATCTTTACTAATAGACTGTGGGCCTCTTGTCCATTGCTCTTAAGCACATGGGTCTAGACCTAGGTCAGCAATGAATCTATTGTTTTTGGCTATTGGTGCATAAAGAGGGGATCACCATCAATTCTCCTTTTCTCGAAACAATCCCAGCCTTTTCAGCCTTTTATCATACTTCATGTCCTCCATTCCCACCTTGCACCTTGTTTCCCCATGTTGTACACTCTCAACTCTATCCACATCCCTCCTCCGATAAATAGCCCAGAAATGGGAATAATAATCAGATGCAGTCTAGCAATGGATCTGTACAATGGGTGTATTATGTCAGTTGCCCTACTGACAGCATATCTCCGGATGCAACCAAGGATTTACTTGACCTTTAATAAAATTTGGTCACAATTCACTTCCTATTTAACGTGGCATTTATAATGGTATCTACATCTGTTTTGGCCATAGTTTCCTAAGTTTGCAGGGACCCATGCCTGGCGGTGCTCCTCACTCCTGCCTTTCGACGTTACGCAGCCACCACCACCGAAAATATCACCAGCATCAGACCGCCTCCTGGTTCCCTTCACCAGATTCCCAACCCAGGATCCATGCCTATGGCGCCTCACTCCTGCTGTTTCCGCCATTACCGTGGCCACCACCACCGAAGCTATCACCAGCATCTCACCACCCCGCCTCCCGACTCGACCGCCTTTTTACTTCAAAGCAGTCAGGAAGCACAGGTGAGTAATTATGTCAGCAAAGCAATCGAGGATCAAGAACCAGTGGGGACACTCTACCTAAGCTACTGTCCCTTACACTTGACAAGTACTAATGGCTCTAGGTAAACCACAGATTGTTGTGTTTACCTAATCGAAGCCGTGGAACACACTGAGGGCATCAGATTTTTAATCTGAGCCCCCAAAATGCTTTTACAGAATGCCCCTCCCCACTGTCACAATTTTCCAAAGAAACGGATGCAGCACTTTCACATTTGAAAGTGTCAAGCTGCCAACAGTATTCTACCCCCACACAAAAAAAAAAACAACAAAATCCTTTTGTGGCATCTTTTGGGCCAAAGTAATGGTCCCACCATGTTCCTCTGTCCACCCCCCAGTTCTTAAGGCAGTGGTTGTAACCATTCGGTTAAAGGGAAATCCCCCCTATTTAGGAGCTTAGACTTTCCTTTGACTTCCATGCTTGCTGCTCCATGGGCCACCACTAGAGGTCTCCAAACAGTTATAATTACTCAGCACTGCTTTTCACTATTAGCCACAACTTTCACTATTAGAATGCTGATTTACACAGACTGCCATCCCTCATATGAAGCACTACTTCCCTTTTGTAGGTACAGTAGAAGCATTTTATCACATCACCCTGTCCCGGTGCTGAGCCACTTTGCATGCATATGTTCAGTGTACATAAGGTTTGCATTGTGTTGCAGACAGCATATGAACATTTGTAATAGCTATTTTTGTTAGGTGCAAAGCTAGTTTTCACACTTTGACCAACATTATTAAAAATTTGCCATCCTGTTACAGAAATTATATAAACAATTATAACTACTTGTTGCTAGTTCAGTGGGTACCAGTACCAGATTTCACTCTATGCCCAGTTTTAGTTGAGATTTACTACCACACTAGAAAGAGAAGAAATTATATAAACAATGTTAATGACCATTTGTCTTTACTGTGGTTTGTACCTGTGCCAGTTTTATATAAAAATTAATAAAAAATATTGTCTAAGAAAATTGATCACATGCTTGTGTATCGCTACATGCTTGATCCAAAAATCTAAGAGTACATCAAGCACCAGTAAAATATACTCCTGTCACAAGAACAGTGCTAAAAGTGAGCAGCAAGGCTGGAGTAACCAATTATGGTACTCAGAGGGTTTGTACACATACCATCATTGTGCAGCAGCTAGTGAAATGAGCAATAGAGCAGGAGATGAAATAGGCCTGGAGAGAAGAAGAGGAGGAGGAGGAATCTTGAGACACAGATCAAGAGTAAATGCTAGAGTAAATGCCAGAAAGAACACTCATCAGCAATAGCAGTTCAGGGGAGGAAGATGAGTATGAAACAGATATTAGCAGGACCTGAAAGAGACAGAATAAGACAAAAAGCAGGATGGAGTGGAGGAAGAGGAGGATGATAGTGACCATAGCTCTCTCCAAGAGCGCCATAGGGAAAGATACAAAGTGATATCTCTGGTCTGGCATTCATAGAGTTTCCAAAGTCTCAGAGATCTGTAGTGTTGAATCAGAGTGCAGTCAAGCAAAGACAAAGAATCTCCATGCAGAAGCATTGAAACAAGGGTTACCCCAAAGAGCACTGGCCATAAAGCCAAGTTTCAAAGAAATACAAAATCACACATACCCCCATAATGCAAAGCATTGTGGGATGTATATGCAAATCACCATGCAATTTAGGCTGGTTCAGCTTTAAAAGAATGCATGGTGACAAAGGGCCTCTCACACAATCTACAAAGGGGCTATTGGTTCCAGATATTATGTTGGCTTATCACTGACAAACCTGAGTTGTGCTGTGACTGTACAAAGTGTTTGGATGCAAAGAGTAGCTGGTCCACCACCTTTGCTCCCCACTTTTGTGTAAGGCTTATGTAGCATAAAAAGGCAAACATCCTAAGACAACTGGTCAGCAGCCCACAGGGTGTGAAGGCCATGGGTCTTAACAATTATGTATATTCAGACACTGCCAAATGTGGACAAGGCTTCAAGTCTTCATACTGTGTCATGGATAAATGTTGAATACAGAGTACCTGAGCAACTTTGACGAAACATTTGGGGGGATTTTCAAAAGGGTTAGACACAGATACAAATGCATGCTGCACCTTTGTCTGCAGACATTCACTTGAGTCCTGGCAGCCCTGCTGCTATTTTCAGACATTGCGTATGATCATGATACAAAGTCACAACTCGTGACAGAAAACAGATGCAGTTGCATCCAGACTGGATGCTACTCATAACTGCAAACATTTACAATGCAATTGCCTCCATTTTTGGTTGCAAACTCTGAACACTGTTGGGCCATCTAACAGATGGTCTCACAGGTTTGGATGCACTTCTGCTCTGAAAATAGGGTTAGATACATCTTAGGCAGATCTTTTGAAAATCCTGCCCTGAAAGTTTGTATAAAGTGCTCTCTGTAGACCAAAGAAATGTAAAGACAACAGTGCAGTAGCCCACAGTGGGAAAAAGAAGGAAGAGGGGGTGTTGACCCAAGGGGACATCACTTTCATGCAGTCTATGTTATGACTACTTGTCCACATGTTACTGGTGATGTGAACCACTAGTACAACAATGTTCTTAGGGCATGTGACACAGTCTTGCAGGTGCTCTGACATTAATCTGAAAGTGCTACAGTGTAGATGCACATACAGCTGGGCAACTGGTACCTTGGTACTACAACTTGCATTAGTGATAAACAACTTCATTACTCAGAAACAGGAATGAAAGTAAGTCAGTGGCTAGCCTTTCTTCAATGGCTTTTGGTAACTTTTGTCTTTGGGACTGTTGGCTTCATATTTCTGTCTCATTGTCAGAGACTGGAGTAGAAACAGTTGACGTTTTTGGGATACACCAGATGGCTGACTCCTACTTTTGCTGCCCCTGAGGATGGGTGAGGATTTGTGGGCACTCTGAGGTGAGGGTGTCAATCGGCTAAAGAACCTATGAATAGTGGATGATGGGGTTGTTCTGTCAATGGAACTATGATGACTTCCTTCCTTCTCCTCCTCCTCCTTCCTCCTTCTTCCTCCTCTTTCTCTCTACCCTCAAAAATCACCTATCCCTGCCCATCATCATCATCATCATCATCATCATCACCTAATGCTAAAACCATGCGTTGACATCCCTTCTCCTACTGTGTCCTATTTGGCTGAAACTAATGCCTTTTCATGGTAGGTATCCCTAGCTGCGTGCCAACCTTACTCTGACTAAACCCATGCCTACACAGCAGACATACTACATGGGTCCTTAATTCTTTGTTAACTCTAAAATCACACACCACCAATGTCACCGGTATGGTTTTGAGAAGTGGAAGCATTTTGTGGCCTCTTTCTTCATTTGAGAAGCAATGTATGCCTTTTGTGACCCTTACAGGCACCAAGTCCCACTTCTTCCTCCTCCTCCTCTCCAGAGCTGCTGCTGCTTATTCTGTCAGATACATATCCATAATCAGTGTTTCAGTCACCAGTTTGTGCTCTACCATCTTTCTCCTCCTCCATTTCCACTGCCTGTGCCTGCTGCCCTTTTCATCTGCTTTTTTCAGCTATTACTGCCTGATTTCTAACCCTTTTAATGAAACCACAAATGATACCAACAATGTATGACACTTTATGGACAGTTGTCACCATTTCCATTACATGACAATGGTTAACCCAACTCTACATTTGCTTTTCTGCTGTTTCAAGATGATTCTACCACACCACCTTCTCCTTTCTGGTACTCCATTGCACCTTCACTGCAGCAGGTTGCCAGACAACAACAACTCGCTGCCCAAAGCCCAGGCTCCCAGGGCATGCACAATTGAGCCTGATACACACACATGCTGCTGTTCTGGTGTATGTGAAGAAACTTTTATTTGTGAAATAAAAATAGCCTTTTTAAATTTTGTTTCTGCAAGGAAAAAGTGCTGGCTAATAGCGGGCACTGATAGGCTGCCAACTGATACACACATGCTACCTGTTGTCAACTACCATGCTACCAACCCCTCACTACACTGTACAGAGTGGGCACAACTGAGCCTGTTACAAACAAATGATGTACTAAGTGAACTCGAAGAAAACTTAATTTTTTTTTTGTATTCTTTACGTGCCTACCTCCTTGGCAGGGGTGGTTCTATGGTCTCCCTTTCAGATCTACCGGCGGCTACCGCACCGGGCGCCGTGCCCGAGTCTCAACCTCCTCCCATCTCCATCTCTATAGGTCACATCACAGACCCCATCGCAGAAGACCAAGGTGTCAGGGCTGGAGGGAGCTCCTGGAGCATCCGGTGCAGTGCCACAGATGGATCCTCATGAGCACTGGAGGATTCAGCCACGATTTCCCCCAGATTTTCTCCCCATGGTGCTGGCATGCAGGAACACCGATGACACTGTGGCACATGCTCCCATGCATCACACGTTGGGTGTTTGCCCACACTGTCCCTCCATTGCTCTGTGACCGACACTTCCCCCAGCCATTGCCAGGAGCCAGCACCTTCATGGGAGTCCCTCCCCACCCTCCCTGGAGAAAGACAGCAATCCCAGGGATGCTCAGGCCTTCTCCCCCTGGCAGACTCCAGACAAACCGAATCCGCTTCTGAACCCAGGTGACCGGTGTGGTGTCCAGTGCCTCAGCCCTCAGCACCACTGGGCCGGCAAGAAAACTTTATTTGTGAAATAAAACTATATATGTGTAATTATTTTCTTATTCAAAAAAGTGCCAATTAATAGCAGGCCCCAGTAGGCTGCCTGCCGGCACCCACTGTCCATGCTCCCAGTCCATCCCTTTACCCTACCCCAAGGCCTCAGGGGTCTCTGGACCACTCAGCCTGAAACACACAGCAAACCCTCCTGTAGCAAAAGTGATGCCAGCTGGTAATGAGCACTGTCAAGCTGCCAGCCAAAGCTCTCTTGCTTGCTGCACACTGCCTGGGCTCCTACTCCCTCCATTCACTTTACTCCCAGGCCTCAGGGATATGTATTTACTCACCTTAAAACATGAAACATATGAATGTGCCAACAGAAACAGACCACCCGGTCTATCTAAGTCTGCTCAAGTGTGCATCTAACACCCATAGTTTGCAGCTGCCCCATCCCACTGCCACCCCCCACGTCCCCCACCCTCACTCTCCCCTGTTCTCTGTCCCATGCCCTTTGAAACTGTTCACAGATTTACATGAGACCACCCATTCTGGTAGGGCGTTCCATTTTGCTACCACCCTCTCTGTGAAATAGTGTCTCCTCATTTCCTTCCTAAATCTTCCCCTCTATTCTTAGTGCATGCCCCTGGTGACCCTCCCTCCTTAATTTAAAGACCCCATCTGCTCCATCCTTATTGATTCCCCTCAGATACTTGAATGTCTCTATCATGTCCCCCCGTCCCTTCTATCCTCCAGAGTGTACATATTCGGGTCTCTCAGACTGCTGTCATAGTCTATTCCTTCCATTCCACATATCATCTTTGTTGCCTTCCTCAGCAAATGCTCTTGTTGCAAAAATTATTTGTTTAATTTAAAAAAAAAAAAATATTTTTATTCCAAACAAAGTGGCAACTGGTACTAGGTACAATCAAGCTGTCACTTCAGAGAGACCCATTTGGCCCAGTCCACTTTCCAGCACACTCCTTCCCTCCCATCCCAAATCTACCACCTGGCCCCAGTGGCCTGCTGCACAGCTCAGCCTGACACTCACCCTCAGTAAAATGGTAATTTTTGGTGTTTTCATGTTGAATTATTGTATAGAAAAAAATCTTTCTGTCTGTTGTTTTATTTCATGTTAGACAACATTTTCATCAATTGCAATTATTTAATTCAAAAACTTAGCTAAACTACTTTAATCAGATATCACTGTCTAGCTAGTAGTTACCTATTATTCTGCCTGCTTTGTGAGCGAGCTACTGACTCTAACTGCAGCTAAGCACCCTGAGATTTGTGTCCCCTATATGGAATTTCTCTCCCATCACGTCACCCACCAGAGGGAACCTGCAACCTATTGTTGGCCGCAGATGCCGTATTGTATTTTCTGTTGGAGAAGCTTGCTTTGCCCACCACAGTAGATGCTGTAATGCTGACAGTCACCCTCTCTCTCCTCCGACTGGGAAGTGCTGCTGTTCATCAATATACCCCAGCCTTTCCCACCTGTCTTCATAACCCAAGTAGCCCCCAAACTCAGGTCACTGACATGGCAGTGCAGCTGGGACAATGCGTGCCCAGCTAAGAGCCTTTTGACCTTTGGGAGGTTAAACCTAGTTGAACTAAACTTTTCTGGTTTTCCATTTGAAGTTTCAGCATTTGAAATGTAAGAGGTCTGCACATTTACTTGCAGTAATTTATCATTACTGTACTTCTTTTCCATAGTAAATGAATATGACTGTGATCTGTACATCATACCCAAATCCAAACCCAGAACAGAGTGCAACACACTGTGCAAACCCTTCTGTAGCTGCTCCACAAGCAATTTGAGTTCTCACTCCCAACACAGCAGAGAACTGTGAAGGCCCCGAGAACAACGCATAGAGATTTGTCAGAGGACGAGAGGAGTTAGCCAGTGTTTCAGTATTTGCATATCTGACTGAGTCTGACTGGGAAACTAAAGGTTATTCACAAACGTTTACTATGTGATTCAGAGAGGGAAGACATAATGATTAATGCCTTATTGTGAAATGATGTCCTGAGTGTCTCCTCAAAGGCTATCATTTAAAATTAAAAGGATATCAGAATAGAAAATCCAAGCTTGTAAATTTTATATTTGATAGCAGTGAAAAGATTGAAATGAAAAGGATGTGTGCAGTGGGGCCCATGTTAGATAAATGTTGTTGGGGGACTGAAATTACCCCCTTTTTAGGCATGTATCTCTGCCTGTCTTTTACACATCCAGCTATACAAAACTAGAATATACAGAGAGCAGAAAGGTAATGGGTACTCAGTAAATCAGGACGATGAGGAAAAAGTTGAGACAAGAGTGAGTTCAAATCCTTATCATTATGGAGGACCTGTGCATACCACATCTGTTTTTGCTATTCATTGCATGCTGTGTGTTTTCATCTTACTGACCTTTGAGAGTCTCTAAGGTCAGTGCACGCTTTACCTGGTGATGGTGTTACATACTGTACACCCAAACAAAGAGACACACAAAGCACTGTCTTGCCTTAAGATCCTTAGCTACAAAACAGAGTTTCTCCATTTTGCACCTAGAGCACAAAACCTTTTGGGAATACGGGCCAGTATTCTCAGCTGCAAGGGGCTCAAACCAAATTGCTGCATTCATTTTTGTTGTGGTTACAATTATTTATTAAGTTTTCTAACTTACATCAATGCAGAAAAAAAAATGCACAGAAGGGAATAGATACAATTATTAAGTAGCCATACAGTAGAAAAATGTGGAAGGACCACATGAATTTTGCGGTATGATTTAACACAAGTTTCTTGTTTGTGACCCCTCAGGCTATGCTGAAATGGGGTCAGACAGCCCTTTAGTGCACCAGCACACATCATAGTACAGTGCTGTGTGGATGGAGGTACAGTAAATATATGAATTGCATGCTATACCATTCACAATGCTTCCAGTGTTCCACTTATTACCACCATTCAGCTATCATAGCACTTCTATATCACCCAATGCCTACTGTTGTGCTCTGTAGTAGGAGTATTGAAATGCTACACCCTTTGCACAGGGGTGTTGGGGGACTGATTTTGGCAAGAGACCGTTATTTTAAATAGACATACATACAGCATACAGAGCTAAGGAGGGGTTCTGTATGTCCACCAGAGACAAATTACAGACTACAGCTAGAGTGGGGGTCATTGGACCACCAAGGACAGTGGTGATGGACAACCATAGATTTAACATTGAGGTCCACATGTCAGCCAGAGGAATGGGTGGGGGGGGGCAAGTACAGATATGCATGGACTTATGCACATCTGTGCTTGGCACTGCACCATACAGTGACATGAATGACCTCATAGTGCATTGTTACTGTGCACAAACCCAGTTTGGTAACAGTAACAGGTGGAATGCTTGATTCATGCTCCAAAGTTTGTGTTGGGGGTCTGTGCACCCTGGCACAAATCTGATATTCTCAGTATAGCAACTACTCCCAATTTTGTGACTCATAGAATTAAAATGAAAATTGGTCCATGATCCTTATAGGGGAAATCTACACTTTGCACTTTATCCATATACAACTGCTAGGGTAGACCCTTAAAGAGGACTCCTGAGCTGAGACCTGTGTGGACACCTTAAATCAGTCCTCTCCCATGCAAAAGAGTACCGAACCTCTTTTTCAAAAACAAAAATTAGATTAGTAGTTATTTTTTAATAATTGTCATGCTTACCCAGAAGCTGGTTGAGCGTGTGTCCAGCGCATCAGTTTGATCGAGGATTACCTAGTGACATATGCTCCTGATCAACCGTGGAAGTGTAATGCTTGCAAAATGAGTGGCAGCAGCAGTTCTCATAGTAGTGGTGATCTTGAGCTTGACTTCTCTGATGGGGAATTTGCCTCAGATGGTGAAGGAACCTTCAATGCTGATGACCCTTACATGTATGACTCTGTTTACAGCAGCAATGAATCATAAGTGGGTTATCTGCATTGTCGGAAAGCAGCAGGCACAGTAGGACTGAGAACACTGACTGGTAATTGTCATTTTGTCCCAGTGTCCTCGTGATTGCTGCTGTCTGCCCCCACTCCACCAAGGTGGTTTATGTGTTACCTTGGTCAAAACAACTGCCCCTCCACTCAAAAAGAAGTGATGTGCCTTATAGCCATGTTCCCTATTCGCATCCCCCAGACAGATGCAATTGTGTTGAAGTGCAGTTATTGTGTCCCTGAGGACTTTATTTCTCCTCCTGGTTTCCCCTAAAGTGATGTAGAAGTTGCACAGATCCTTTGTCCTGCCTTCCAGTGTTCTGAAAGCAATCCCAGAAAGCATTTTTCATGGCTACCACCCACCTGTTAATTGCTGTCAGGGCCAAAGCAACACCACTCCTCAAGCCCACTACCCCCTGCCATGTACCTCTGTGCTGTGACATCGCAAGACTGTTCCTTGGTACATGCTGCATCTGCTGCTCATCAGTGATTTCAAACCTCACATGCAGCTCACCCACAGTCAGTATAGCGCAGCATGCTACCAAGGTCTGTGTCTGATTGTACATTGAAGTTTGATCATATTTTGTTGACACTGCCCCTTCCCTTTCAGTGCCATGCATCCACCCTTGCAGTAGGTCAAATCTCTGGTGTGTGCTGGGTTTATTGCCTTCACAGTGACCATTAGTACCCCTGCTGTTTTGGGTAATACTTCTTGATGCAATATTGTTTAAAGCAGTGTGTTTTCTTGCTGACTGACCATGTTTCATTCGTCACGGATTTCACTTTTACCCTTCATGCCGTGTGCTCTAGTAATTGCAGACACGTCTTTGCCATGCCTCAGTCACTGTGGTGGTACAGGATTCATTCCCAAGCAGTGAACTGTCAGTCTTATTATTTGTTATTGTGGGTGTGTTGGTGTGGATCATTACATCGCAGTGCTGCAATATGAACTGTTTTCACGTGGCTGATAGCTTCACCGACAGCACCTTGTCTGTCACCTCACTGGCAGTGCTGATGTATCAGTACCAGAGTGCCATTGCTATCCTCAGACAAGGTGCACAGTGAATTACAGGTGTCTGAACATAAGCACGTATACACATATGTTGGTATTGGCAACTGTCTAAACACAAAAGTGTCTATGGCATTGCGACTTGCTGCAGTACTGTCTGATACTGAAGCAAGCACACTCTGCACCTGGAGTGAACACCTAACAGTGTCACTATCCTGTGACACTATTGCCAAGCAGCATAAGTGAATGTGATGCCACTATTGAAAGGACTACATATCCATGGAGACTATGTGCTGACAGAAGGTATAGTCAATAATGCTGAATTGGTTGTCCAACAAATAATTGACACCATGAGTAAGGTCTCATATCTGTGTTGCAAGACCATGAATACCTATTGGAGTGGCATGCTTATGAACACCTTCTCTGCCCACCAGCACCTACACAATCATGAGTTGCCATAATTTCCATGTGCTTTCTCTGTCTTGGTGTGGTCTCTACCAACGTACTGTCACACTAAATGTGTTGGTGTTGATGTGCTGTTGGAACATGGTTGTGGGGTCCTGATGTAACCCCCTAACAGGGGGTGCTTGCACTTCAGGAATGCTGCTTGATGTGAAGGTGTTTGTGTGGTGGGCGTTGATACTTACATGAAATGTGCCTCATGTTCCCACAGTGATGTGGCCTACCATTGTCTGTCTGTCATCTTTTCTTTCCTTTATTGAAAAATGTCCCTGGCATGATTTCTGTGACACATTTATATGTGGCCCTACTTATAATCCATGTCCTCATGTCACACACCGATACCAATCAATCAATTTTTATTTCATACTGGAGGGTATGTGAGCAAAAATGCCCATTTTCACAAACTTCCAGTTGTACAGATACATTTACAAGACAATTGGATACAAAAGCACAGAATGAATAAGTTAAAACATTATACAGTGAGATGAAAAACAATACAGCATATACACTTAATTAATACACTTGATTACAGCAAGTTTGTATACAGGGGAAACATCTCATACAGAGGCAAATAGTCATAGGGAACAGGCTTAGGAAAAACAACCAGGCAGGGGTATTTGATGCAGGCACTGGGGCTGGGGAGGACACAGAGGCAGAAACAGGGAGAGAAGTAGGAGTAGAGGAAGAGGGAGTTAGAAAGGAGGAATAATAACACAAAATATTTGATGAGAGGGACAATAACAAAATATTTTAGTATATTCAGAGGGAGGCTATCCAGGATACACACAGGTGGTAGATTTGAGGAGGTGGTCCTTGAGGCTACAGCTGAAGGAACTGATTGAGCTACAGGCAAAAATTTCAGGGGCCAAATTGTTGTAAGACTTGTGGCCCTTGTAGGTAATTTAATTCTGTGCATGAGAGGTACAATAGAATGGGATGTTGAAGATGTGATGGGCTGTCCCTCTTGTACTGCGCTTGGGGACCGATTTAGTGAACTGGGAGGTGACGCTTTTTGGCAGTAGGTTAAGGTTCACCTTGTGTAAGAAAGAGAGTATTTTAAAATAGAACTTACCCTCAAGAGTGAGCTAGTTAAGAGGACCATAAAGGACACAGTGGTGAGCATTCGATAGGAAGCCTGTGACAAGGCGTGCAATGCTATTATTTTTTTGAAATTACTATTTATTCCTCCTCCCAAGCCTGCCACTTCCGACCCTTCAGGGGGGACAACTGGACATCCCACTGCCTGGAACCCTACCCAAGCAGACCCCTAGGCCCCATGGAGCCACGGATTACCCCCCGGGCAGGGACGAGGCGGGTGGCTCAGACCCCGTAACTTACATTTTGTCAGTCTGAGGTCTGCTGGGCGAGCACAGGCAAATCGTGGGCATGGCCATGGTCCTCCCATCTTTCCGGCTGAGGCAGGCTTGTTTCCGCATTTTCTCCCTCCCCGAGCAGCAAGTAACCTCCCCTGACGTCATGACGCACGCGCTGATGTCCATACTGCTCAATGGCTGCCCATCCCCAAATGGAGCTTGCAGTTCCTCGAGCCTCCGCTCGGGGTCATGCAAGTGTCGGGCATCGGCCGAATCCTCCTCAGAGAAGGCGAGCTGTGCGTTGGGCGCTCCAGCCTATCTCCTCGTCGGCGACTCCACCGACGACCCGAGTCCGCCTCCCTCCAACCCGGTTGCCGGGCGTGGAAGTGAGGTGTGTGGCATCCAGCACCTCAACCCTCAGCACCACCAGGCCTTGCAATGCTATTATAAGTGGTCCTGAGTTTGGAGAAGAGGTAGGATGTGGTATGGGGGGAGTAGACAATGGAGCCATACTTAAGGAGGGGTAAGAGCAAGGAGCTTGTCAGACGTAGTCTGGAGATGGGTATTAGGAACTTTTTGATTTGGTACAAGAGACCCAGCCTCACATGAATCTTCTTGATGAGGTTAATAATATGGATATTGAAAATGAGGTGTGGGTCGAGGAACAGTCCCAGGTATTTAAATTCGGTGGAGTAAGAGATCCAAATGAAAACACCGCGAACAAAAATCCAATATGTAACCATGCAGCTCTCAAAAGGGCAGCCAACCCAAAATCAAAGATTCCAGAATTTGAGGGGAAGAGTTTAAGCACGAATAATAACCATGTAGAAGACAAGAACCAAAGCGATAATTTATATGACAAAATCGATCAGACTTTAATATCTTGAGAAATTTAGTAGAGACAAGAAGCAGTAGTGACGCTGTAAAATGAAGAACACTTGATGGATTCCCCACGAAGTCTTCAAAGGGGGCTTGAAGACCGTGGGAGTCGAGGTGCTAGGTGTTCTTCGCTTTGCAGCATTCACTTTGCACTAGCTGTTTATTATACACTGATTTGTAAAGACCTTATTAAAGTCTGAGTGTTTTTTCACTATAAAAGTTTCCTTTTTGGTTCTTGGTCTTTACTTACATGAGACATTTATTTGGTGCTTTAGGCTCCTTTGTGCTCTCAGATTCTGGACTCTATTTAAATTCGGCCACATTTTCTATAGAATTTCCAAGACTGTCTGTGAGGGTTAAGCCTGAGGTTATGTTTTTTCTTGGGCCAGAGAAGATCATAAACTTAGTCTTCTTGGAATTGGGGACCATACCCTTGGCAGAAGACCAAGAGTGTAACTTGCTGAAATCCGCTTGCAGATTTCCAAACAGTATGTCCATCTTGTTGTCACTACAGTAAAGGGCTGCATTGTCAGCATATAGCACAATTTTAGTGGAGTGGCAGATATCTGGGAGGTTGTTTATGGAAAGAGAAAAGAGGAGTGGGCCCAGGATGGACCCTTGAGGAACTCCATATTTAATTGGACAGTCTGTGGAAAAGTGACCATTGATGGTTGTTTTCTGGGATCTGTGGGAGAGGTAGCTACCGACCCATTTAATAAAGTTTGCAGAAATTTACAGGCCCTGGAGGTTATGAAGAAGTAGGCTATGGTCGACCAGGTCGAAAGCCTTGGTCAGGTCCACGAAGACAGAACCTGTGTATTGACCTTTGTCGCTCTCTTTGTGAATATCCTGGTGAATTTAACCAGGGCTGTTTTTGTGCGTGGCTAGACCTCAACACATGCTGGGCTTCTGAGAGAAGGTTATGGCAGCCAAGGAAGGTGGTGAGCTGGGTATGAACTACTTTTTCAATGATTTTGGAGAGGGGAGCGAGTAGAGAGATGGGTTGGCAATTCCCAACATCATTCCTTGACACTGATTTAAAGAGCAGTTTTACAGTAGCAGTTTTTCAGATGCTTTGGAAATGACCAGAGCAAAGTGAGAGGTTAAGTATAATGGTAATGGGGGCTGCTAGAGGAATGATGGTGTGTTTAAGGATTTTGAAGTCAATTCCGTCTGCCCCTCTGCTGGGTTTAGGGTTGTTACTTCAGATAAGCTTGATAGTGTGAGAAGGCGTTAGGGCCCAGAAATAAACTCTTGGGCTGGGCTCAGCAATAGAGCTTGAGACAGAGGGGGACGGAGGGGGACGGGGGATGATTTATATTTATCATGGTCTCCAAAACAGAAATTGAAGATATTAGTAACTTCAGAGGGGTCATTGGTCTGCTTATTCCCATGGATAAGCATCATGTATTCTGCATTCTTGTTCTTCCTGAGTAGGGAGTTGAGTGTCCCCATAGTTTACGGGAGTTTGCTATTTCCCAAGTTGTTTATTTTGGAGTTAATCGACTTATCCTTTCTGATGGAGGATTTGCACTTGTTTCTGAGTGCTTTGTAGAGGGAGAGCTGGCAGGGTCCTTGTGCTTAGTGTAGTGGACCCAGACCTTGTCCTTAGTCCTCATCAATTTAATGATGTCGGGAGAGACTGATTCATTAACATGTCCCCTGACCTCATTTTTTTTAAGCGGGGTGAATTTATCGCAGACACTGTTGAAGATAGTAGAAAATTTATCTAGGACAGTATCAAGGTCACCTGAGACAGAGGTGAAAGACCAGTCGACCAGGTGAAAGCACGAGTTATGTCCTCTATACTGTTATTGGTGAGGCATCTGGAGAAAATGAAATTGGGGGTTGGGATGTTGGCAGACCGGAGGCAGTAAGTGGCAGAGTGGTCGCTTAAACAATCTGGCAGTACTCCTGAGTTGATAATACAGGATGGATTGGAGAAGATGATCCAGTCAATTAGTATTTGGTACCAGTCTTATAGTTTGACCTGGTGAGTGTAGAACTAAGTTGGTGTAGGCCATGGCCGGTGATGCAGGATTTGGTTGCATTGGCTTGTCTGGAGGCCCAATTGATGTTAAAATCTCTGAGGAGAACCCACTCTGTTGTAGGGGAGGGAATTTTTAAGGGCAAGCAGAGTCTCCAGGGTGGGGGGGGTGTTCCAGGGGAGAGATAGGCTGTTGTGAGGGTAAGGGTTTTACTTTTTCTGAGAAGTAGGTTGATGGAGAGGTCTTGAGCATGACGAACTCTGCACTGGGACTGTGTTTGGTGAAAGAGAACTTGTTCAAAACAAAAAACATGCATCCCCACTTTCTCCCGGTCTGTCTTTTCTGACAGATGTGTAGCCGCTGAGTTCAATCTCCACATCGGAGATTTTGTGAGAGAGCCATGCTTCAGAGAGCACTATAATGTCGAAGTTGCTCCCGGTGACCCAGGTCTGGAAAGCATCTTTTTTAGCAGGGAAGCTCTGTATGTTAAGATGGACTAGGCTAATGTGTTTCCCTTTGGTGGAGTAAGACAGGCAGGAGAGGGCTGGGGTTTCCGGGACCAGGGTTGGGGTGGATGGTTCTTAGTAAGAAGTAGGAGGAGAATTAAAGTCCTGGACAACCTAGTGATGAGAGGTTGAGACCTTAGTCTCATGGAACCTGGATTGTTTTACCCGAGTAATACAAAGGCGCTTGGTGGAGAGACAGGGGTAGGAGAGGAGAAGGGGGTGGAGGGGGTAATAGATATGGTCTTCCTGAGGTAGTACAAGGGAAGGGGGTGTACAAAGGTAAGTTTGGTTTGAAGTGAGATGGTGAAAGGCCAGGTGGGAGGAGTTCAGAGGGGGAGATGAGAGAGCCGGGGTTGTGATGGTCTCTCAAGGGGAGGTAAGAAAGAGGGACTGCAGTAATAGCAGAAAAGTGTAAAAGGTGCCATGGTGTGGTTGATGGGCCGTGTTGATGGGTCATGCAGCAGAGAGGGGTATGTGACATGTGCTCAGACCATGCAATTTAGCTATGAGGATAGATAAGGAGAAAAGGAAAGTCAAGTGGACTTGATTTGAAAGATGAATGTGTGAATACCCCCATCAAAGGGGTGGCTAGCTTAGGGATCACTGATTTACAAATTATTTCTATGGTTTTTTTTATTCAGTTTTCCAGCTGCCGATTCCGGAGGAGAAGGAACTCAAGGGAGGCCACTAGTGGAGAGAACTTATAACTTGCAAATGGCATTTTGGCATTCCAACCCAATATAAGTCTACACAGAGTCACAAATGATCCCTGTATCCTGTCCATCAGTAAGTTTGATTGGCTTTCAAGTTCTTCACCAGCTCCAGACACAACCATCCACTGCAACCTCATTAGTGCATGCATACAGCAGTGCTGTGGTTTACCTTCGATCTCATTAGGTCACACCAGCAGTGTACAACTGAAACTGTTCCTGTCTGAAGCATGTAGGCAGGCATATCGCACCTGTTCTTTTTCATCCAGTTTGTAGCCTTAGACAACTATTTACATTTACTGGTATCATGTTGCAGCACAGCTAATACCACATGCTGCATGTCTTCCATGTGGTGCCCCCCCCCACAACTCACCCACACTACCCTCCGCTTCGCACTTACAAGAACATGTTATCACAAAGAGTGCATGACGTAACTGTTACATTGAGACCACACTGCAATAACTGGGATAAAATACTATAAAGATGTGCAGCACCAATCTTCCCTACGCTTCCCTGTTCTGGTGTCAACATGTCTATGTATTACCTGTTGTTGGACATCAATTCAATTGTGATCAATGTTTATTGTTGTTCTGTACGCACCAACTTTGTCTGCCCCTGCAGTTCCTAATTGTAATTCTCAGTAACACCTCACATGCACATCTGACATGTGCATAGAAATCCCTATGTCCTCTTATGTTTGCCTTGGTGTACATCCATGCCTTTGCAACAACAGGAGTGCAGTGCAAAACAGACTTATTGACAGATATTCACAATCAGAAGTAACATTACAAATTAGTTACCCAGTAACTTCTTGGTTGTAATCACAGACATGTCTGACACCTTTGCTGATGAATAACACATTGCAACTAGGCTGTAAAAATAAACTTGTAAAATAAACTTGTCAGTAACTAATAATGTCACTCTTGCTATACAAACATATAAACTGTTGTCAGATAAGGAATGCTAGGCCCATCCAGTCTTCCCGTAAGCCCTGTACTTGTATGCAGTCTCTGACCCTACCTTGTCAGTGGCTTTTCATTACTCCTTCCCACCTCTATGTTCCCTTTATGACTGTCCAAGGCATGTTTAAACTAACCACTTTGGTTTCTCCCACCACGCCTGGTAGCAGACCACTCCATGTGTCCACTACCCTCTCTGTCAGGAAAAACCTATTCACATTTCCTCCTAATCGGCCCCTCTGATTTTAAATCATGCCCCTTGCTCTTGCACCCTACATTTTAAAGGTTTCTCCCAATGCACATTCTTTATGCCCTTCAGGTACTTGCAGGTTTCTACATGTCCATCCCATTCCATGCTTTCCTTCATTCAGTACGTACTGAGGTCCTGTTGTCCTTATGCAGGTGTGGCATCCAAACTTGCACTCAGCAGTCCAGGCGAAGCCTCACCAGTGTTGTATACAATGGCATTACCACCTCCCGCCTTCTAATGCTGATGCCTTTGACTATGCACCCCATCATGCCACTGGCCCTCCCTGCAGCATTTGTTCTTTGATTTGACACCTTTATCTCATTAGAAATGATACCCCCCAGTTCCTTTCTACCCTCTGGAATTCTCTACCCCGTCAGATTAGGAATTGCATGACCTTGATGGGGAGATTCAAACAGGCCTTAAAACTTTTGTGGAAAAGGGATGGTGATGAAGATTGCAGACTTTGATTATATTGTGAATTTTAATGGGATTATAAGATCGTTTTATTTGTTTTAACTGTTTTAACTGTACTGCTTTGACATTTGAAAGGCACATTAAAAATAAAGGATATTATTATTATTATTTGCTGATTGTGTTGAGTTGACATCCATGGCACTGCAGACATTACATCATGGGTTTTAGCCCACCTGATAGGCTATGAAGCACGTGACCTAGGAACAGATTTCCTATTACTCTCAGGATCCCCTGCTTGTCAGTTCTAATTGTGCATCTGATCAGGCTCAATCACTGTAGGAGTCCCTGCTAGTGAATCAGAAAAGGTAGGTCTGTGAATGAATCACAGAAAAATATAATTGTTCAATTTCTTGTTACATCTTCTATTGGGTCTGCCTAGAACTCAAATAATAATAACCATCTATAATTTGTGGTTTTTTAAACTATCACAGGGTGCTTCTGCATTTTCTTATTTATACAAATGGTACCAGACGGGGTTCTACACTGTGGTTCACAAGGTTTGCTGTGATCTGTGTGGTTTGTTAGTGCTTGGTTGAAGAGCGTCCGGGCAGGGGAACAGCTCAAACTCTGACTCATGTTGTGTGCTAGAGCGCAAGTCTAGCCAGGTGGCACCAACTGGCCTTAATTGTTGTTTGTGTTTTTTTTCTATGGGGCACAAAATTCCTTTAGGGAGATTTGCTCCCTCTCATTGACGCAGCTTGTTAGTGTGGGAGCAGCGAGTGTTTTGGCTCTGTGCTCAGCGTGTGGTGGCCCCATTCAGGCCCAGCTGCCTCGTGGCTTTCAACCCCCCCCCCCGCTGGAGCCATCTTTCTCCTTGCAGCTCCTTTTAAGTATGGGCCTTGCAGGACTCAAGAGGAGGAGGAGTGCTCGCATGCACTACAGCCCCTTTGAACCTAGTGCTGTTTCTTGTTTCTTTTCCCCTGGTTTCACAGGATGATGCAGAATTAGGGCATTGGCCCCACCCACATGCTAGGGGCAAGGCCGGAGGGCCCATCACCAACAAGGAGTGGAGGTTAATGGCAGGCCCCTTTCCAACCCTAGCACCGCCCTGCGTCTGCCTTCTGGTTGCTCGAGGATGTCTATGGTTCTCAGTAGGGGAGAGTCTTAAAAGAGGTTGTTTACATGGGCGGCCATGCTGCATGGGTCTCCCCTCCCAAATGGAGACCACATGGTGCCGTTTCCATCTGGGACCGCTATCCCTTACAAGCTGATAGCACCCCCTCACCTCTCTCTGCAAGTTTGCCTCTGGATACCACTCTAGGTTTCGGCCCCTAGCTTAGCGTTCGGCTCCTAATTGTTCCACTTGTGGCCCTCAGTCTACTCTCTCTCCTGGTCCTGCTCCCTCCAGCTAGGCCCCTCCACATAGTGGCCTACTGGTAAGGGTTGTCCAGGCCACAGCCAACAGCCCTCTCCCTTCCCCATGTGTTCAGGCTGGTCTAATGGCGAGGAGGCATGTGCGGTACCCCTTTTTCCCCACTCATGGGGAGGAGAGCTCAGCTAGGGGTGTTAGATGGCATGTTATACCCCTGTCTGACTTTGGCTGTAGACGCCCATGCGGACTATGTCTGCCATTTTGGGAGCCTACTGTAGGTCTCCAACCTCTATTTAGTGTGAAGGTCCTCAGTTCATGAGCTGCCATTTTCTGGACTGAGATATGGCTACTGTAATCATTTAAGTGTATTATGCTCCTCCACCCTTTGTTTGAGGAGCCCACTTTGTGAGCAGGGCTAGTATGGCTTAGCTAGCTGCTCCTTGCTTGTACTTCAGAACACTTCTGTATCATACTTAGAGTACAAGCAGGCAGGGTCTAAGCCTGCATATTGACAGGGCATCCAGTACACCTGGAAGCACACCATGGCTCTGTTCCTAACTGTCCCTACCCTCTCCTCTCGTTCTAGATGGTCAAGGAAAAGAAATGTACCTTGTGCAGTGCACCCTGATGCTGCACAATACAGGACCTCAATGTCCTGCTTGTCTACACAATGAAGATGACCTTTCACTGGAGCAATCTCCAGTCATGGGGTCAGAGACTCAGGTCTCAGCAGGACTAACCGGTTGGATCCAGGAACGCTACTCCTCCAAAACCAACAGGACACAGTGGCCATGATGGAGAGCCAGCAGAGCATTATGTTAAAAATAATGGAAAGGTTGGAGCAATGACCCAACACAAGATGCCACCAACCCCTAAGCCCACCCCAGAACCTGACATCTGCGATGGATCCACAGGGGACCAAACAGATGCCATTCTCTGCCCCTAGTGCGCCAATTCCAGACACCGGGATGACAATGGCGACAGGAATTACTGACAACGAGGATGGAATGGTGTCCACATCCCTGGCCTTGGGTGATGACACCTGGCCTAGCATTATTCTCTTCAGTTACTGTTGTTAGTGGTGCCCTGTCCACTTCAACTATCCGCCTTCAGAATGAATATTCCAGCTCACAAGGCTGTGACCCCTATATAAATTACTTTCAGCAGTTTTACTGTTGCAGGGGTCATTGCATCATGTGACAGGGAGGTGAGGTCACCAGGGAGCTGCCGTGCGTGACAGAACACCTCCGTGCATGCCAGCACCTACATTAAGTCAGACTCCTGTCCTTTTCCTGTACTGGTGCTCTGACCTGCAGTGTTGGCAACCCTTTATGTATTGCAAAATGCGAAAGCACAGAAATATACCACAAACTGATTACAAATGTATCCTTCCTTCATGGACAATATATGTGTGTGCTTCTGCCTAGCCCTGCTTGCCCAACTATATTCATACAGTTATTACATGCCATGACTTGATATAATATACCACATTACTGATCCCCTACTAACATTAAGCATCATGGAAATGATATTTAAATCACCATGCATATGCATCCCATGATGCTTTGCATTAATGAAGTATTTGTAATCTGGTATTCTAGATCTATTTTTCCTTTTCTCGGATGGTATCCTCAACACTATTTCATCCAGTCTCTACTATTTCTTAATGCACATCAGCCAGGTCTTTGACACCTAATATGGCTAAAACAAAAATTCCTTTGTAGGAATATGAGCCAACTGAGGGTGGAAAGATGTAAGTGTTATGATAAACGATTTGTCAGCTTACCCTGTTAATTTGGTAAAGGGTCTGGGGGTCCTATTTGATTTAGAATTGTCATTTTCCAGTCAGATTGCTACTGTGGAAAAAGTATGTCATTATCAGCTTCTCAGTAGTGCTTGTATCCAAAGTTTCTGACACCAGGTGTAACAAAGACCCTTGTACAAGCTCTTGTTATCTCAAGATTAGATTACTGTAATTCCATATACAGTATATAGGACTTCCTGCATGTGCCATTCATCCACTTGAAATGATTCAAAAGTGGTTGCTAGGCTGATCTTTGATCAGATTGCAGTATGTTCATGCTACTCCACTATGTTATGCTTCCATTTGCTGAGACTTTGGTAATAGGCCAGTTTTTAAATGACCCTTCGGCGCTTAACAGCGTAAGTGAGGAGCATGCTTGTGCAACATTGCTGATAGTCTGGAGGTTAGTTGAATGACTGGATTGTTTGACTTACACATGGATACTTTGGCAATTCACACTCTCTGTCCCCTAAGGGACTACCAGCCTGTCAAGGTACTGTGAAGGCAAAGAAACCTCTTGAGAAGAGTTCCACCCTAGAAGTTCTGCGGAACATAATTCCTTTAGGCTAAAGGTACCTAGGAAGGAGCCCCAGGAGAGAGAGAGGCCAGGTCTGAAGACGAAAGGTTTCGGAAGAGCTGACTGTGTTGTTCTGGTTTGTGGAGTTCCTGCTGGGACAAGAAGGAGGAGGAGGAGCTGTGGCTGCCTTGGGCCACCTGCAATCATTGGATTCGAGCCTGAGTTGTGGACTGTGAGTGGAGCTGTTGGCTACTGAGGTCGGGCTGCTTGGACCATGTGTTATTTTTCCATTGTTTTCAGTGAGACTGTTGCAGCGGTTTATTTTGCCGATTAACTTGAGAGTTTTGTTATCTGCTTTACGAAGGGATCTATTGCTCTTTTCAGTTGTCCCGACCTGAACCTGGGGAGAGCTGCTGGGGTGATTGGTGGTGCGGTGGATTGGACCTGTGGTTGTCGGAGGATGAGCATACAGTACACAGCCCTCGCTGGTCTTTGTGGGGGGTATGGACTGGTGAGCCTGTCCCATGCCGAGATCCATTTGCACCCTGATCTCCTGGTGGCGTTCTTCTCGGAGGACAGTTTGGCTGCTCAAAGTATAGCAAAGTCATCTGTGGAAGCCCAGAGGAGTTGAAGGAAAGTTACAGCTCATAGTGGAGTGAAATTTTTCTTGGAAGCCCAGAGGTGTTATAGGAATTTACAGCCTTGAAGATTGTTACTGGACATATGGTCAGACTCTACCTCTTTTTGCTCTTTCGACTGGCGGGCAGTGAGAGTGCCCTGTTCTTGTTGTAAATAGTTTGTAAACTGATTTGATATATCCCCAACCTAAGTGAGAGATAGGTTTGGGGAGACATTATTTCCTATTTCTCTGGTGAGGTGAGAACTCCCAGAGGTTGTAAATTACTTGTTGGAGAGAGTTGTGGCAACTCTTTCTAATTAACTCACTATTTCATCACCTGCTGTGTTTATTTGATGTATTTATTTTAATTTGTTGTACTGTTGTTAATTTCTTCTATTAAGTGTTGAATATTTTGGAGTGTGTATGGTATGTGGTGTATGATTGGAAAGTTAAGTGGTTGGGTGTGTAAGTGTGGTGTGGATTAAGTGTGTTGGTGTGGTAGTTTATTTTGGGTGCTCGTTGGTGTGTGAAGATGTGTTGGGAAGGTACTGGGATGGTCAGGCATTATTCTCCCTCAAGCCTAAGGATCTCACCCTTTTAGGTGTTCCCCACTGTCCCCAGAGGTATATAGATGGTGTCGGGCTCTGGGGGGGTGTTAGGAGGAGGCCGGGGGCTGAGTCTGGCAGGGGAATGGAAAGGAGTGGGTGGATTGGGACAGTGGGGATAAGAAGATGCCTTGGGGTGAAATGGGTTCAGGAGAGGGGCCCTCCCTGCCTGATTCCCATACCCAAGGGTTCTGCTTGCAGCAGGCAGGTAGCTCGGTCTTCACCGGTGACTCATCCTACTCGGACGGTGTTATGTAATGCCAGGTCCATTAAAACAAGACTGCTTTAATAGCAGATCTTGTTAGGTCATTGACCTGGCGCATCAATGAGACCTGGCTGAATGAGAATGCTGGCCCAGTTTTGGCATCAGCTATACCAGCCGGGTACTCGGTGATACACCGTCAGAGGTTGGATCGTAGGGGTAGGGGAGTTGCCATCTGTTTTAGATTGGAACTGAACCTGGTAGAGGTCCCAGTGGGGACCACCAACTCCTTTGAATGCATCATGGGTGAGGGTGTGGTGTGCAGGATTCTTCTCATCTACCATCCACCAGGAGATGGGAATGTTTTCCTGTGGGAAGTCATGGACTTCTTTGTCGACCTGACATTGGGATCCACCAGATGGTTGAGCCTGGGGGATTTCAATGTCTGAGTCGAATATGAACTCTTGCAGTTTGGTCTGGGCTTCCTCCAGCTAATGAATTTGCTAGGCTTCACACAGGTTATTTCCTCCTCGGCCATATAGGTGGTCATTCATTGGACTTGGTGTTTCTCCTGGGATGTACAGACAGTTGGTAAGACCACATCTGGAGTACTGTGTACTGTTCTGAGATCCCCATCTCCGCAAAGACATAGACAGGGTGGAGTGTGTCCAGAGGAGGGCAACCAAAATGGTGCAGGGTCTGCACTAGAAGACATATGAAGAAAGACTAAAGGAGCTTAAAATGTATAGCCTCGAGGAAAGGAGGGAGGGTGGGACATGATAGAAACTTTTAAATACCTCAAGGGAATCAACAAAGTCCAAGAGGGTAGCATCTTTCAGAAAAAGAGATGTGCAAGAACAAGGGGGCACAATTTGAAGATGGGGGACGGCTCAGAGGCAATGTGAGGAAGTATTTCTTCACAGAGAGGGTTGTAGATGCATGGAATGGCCTTCCTGAGGAGGTCGTAGAGTCAAAAACAGCAGGGGAATTCAAGAATGCATGGGACAGACATAAGGCAATTCTAGTGGGGGGTAGGAGGAAGTAGGCTGTTGGTTAACTAGGATCTGCAGCTTATCCGTTAGGTAGGGAAATGGGCAGACTAGGTGGTCCAAGCGGTCCTTATCTGCCATCAAATTCTATGTTTCTATGTTTCTGTGATGGCGATATCTGACCTGGTGGTGGAACCAGTCAGGTGGTCTGACCATCATACCATTGGTTCAGTTTCGTGCCCCCAGTAGGTTGGCCTCATGGAGGTGGTCTGGTAATGCCCTTTGTGGGTGTTTCCACAGATGGCCTGATGGGGTGCTGGACCTATCAGGTCTACTGAGTGAATGCTTGGATCCTGGGGATCTGGTACTTGCCTATAATAAGGTGGTGGTAGGGGCCCTGGATTCCATTGCTCCTGTTCGTGTTCATCCCCTCACTCTTCAACCTAGGTCTCCTTGGTTTGATAAAACCTTGAGAGAGTTGAGGAGAATGGGACAAAGGCTAGAGAGGTGTTGGCAGAAGTTAGGCCTGGAGTGTGACAGACTTAGTTTGATGGACCATTATGGGGTCTATCAATCAGGAATTACCTGTAAGAAGGCAGAATTTTCCTGTCCAGGGAAATTGCTGCCGCACAGAATTGACTAGCCCAGCTCTTTCAGAGTGTGGACAGATTATGCAATCCAATCTGTCTTCAGCCTGGAAGTGTTTTTTCACAAGAACAGTGTGAAGAATTTGCTCAGTTCTTCGCGGATAAGGTTGCCACAATCAGTCAATGTCCGCTTGACCCTCTCTAATGGGAGTTGTGATGGTTGGCAGAGATGTCAGACCGAGTTTGTGTGGTGTGACTTCTGCCTGCCCACAATCAATGACATTGTGATGGTTGTCCAGTTGCTGCGACCGACCAACTGTAGTTTGGACCCGGGCCCACCTGCCTTCTAGTAGGCTGTGTGGATAAAATCAGCCCTGGTCCTTAACAAGATAGTCTGGATGTCTTTGGAGAGGTGGATCTTTCGGATTCCCTGAAGGAAGCTGTGGTTTGGCCCTTCTTAAAAAGCCCTCCTTGGACCCAGACTGTCTGGCCGCTACAGGCCTGTTTCAACCTACCCTTTGTGGGTAAGGTTATTGAGAAGGTGGCTGTGTTGCAGCTGGATGATCATTTGTTCAGCCACAATGTCTATGATTCTCTCCAGTCTGGATTTAGGAAGAGACATAATACCAAGACAGCCCATGTCCTGGTACTAAATGACCTCTAATAGTGAAAGATCAAAGACCTGTTCCATCTTGGTCCTTCTAGATCTTTCTGCGACATTTGACACCGTGGGACATGGTGTGCTGTTGGAGCACTCTGTGTTCATCTGTGGACTGTCTGGTACAGTCCTCAGAAGGTTTTGATCATTCCTTGAGGGTAGGACTCATAGGGTGGTGTCTGGGACATTTTCCTCGCACCACTCTCCTATCCTCATGGGATGCCACAGGTCTCCATTTTGGCACCCATGTTGTTTGTAGTATATGCTGCCGTTGGGAGCGATTATTAGGCAGTCGGTTTGAGTTTTCACTGCTATGCAGACGATACTCAACTGTACATGTCCTTTGTGCCTGGCTAGGATGATGCTGTCTCGTCTTTAACAACTGTCTCACCGAGATCCAGGATTGAATGAGCATGAGCTGGCTGTGGTTAAACCCGGAAAAAACTGAGGTGTTGGTTGTGGACCCAGGTCGTTGGGAGGCAGGTTTGTTGGCAGGACTACCTTTGGGTCTTTGGCTTGGGAGTGTTCAGCTAACTACCTCAGACCGGGTGCGGAACCTGGGCATTATGTTTGATGACTACCTGACCCTTAAATCACAGGTGTCGGTACTTGTCAAAACCTCTTTTTACCATCTGAGGAATATCACCCGGGTGAAGCACCTGGTTTCTTCTCATGATCTTCCAGCTCTGGTCCACGCCTTTGTTACCTCCTGCCTTGACTACTGCAATGCCCTTTACCTAGGGCTACTGGGGTTGATATCCGCTGCTGCAGCAGTGCAGACATGCGGTGGCCAGGCTTCTGACTGGTACTTCTAGGACCAGTCATATAATGCCTGTCCTCCGCAGACTGCACTGGCTGCCAGTACAGTGGCAGATCACATTCAAGATCAGTTTGCTGACCTATAAGACCCTACATGACATGGGACCTAGTTACCTGAAAGATCTCCTTCACCCTTACTGTCCTCCCGCCTCTCCAATCAACCGACGAGGGATTGCTAGAGATCACCAGGGTCCATTTGAAGACATCTGGGGACAGGTCATTTAGTTTCATGGCCTCAATCCTGTGGAATTCTCTACCTCGTTGGTGTGAGATTGCCTGATCGCCCAAAGTTTTAAAGCTGCCCTGAAAACTCATTTGTTTAGCCTAGCGCATTTTGATTTGTAATGCCGCTATTGCTTATTGGTTTAACCTGTTGTTTTTATTTATTGCTGTATTTTAATCATTTATTGCTGTACAAGTACCTTGGTTTTAGAAAGGCACTTTTTATAAATAAAGATTGAGTTGAGTTGAGTTAAGTTATACTGTATGTCTCTATCATGTCCCCCCTTTCTCTTTACATCTCTAGAGAATACATATTGAGATCTTTCAGCCTCTCATTATATGACTTCTGGTGCAGCCCCTGTACCATTTTTGTAGCCGTTCTTGGACTGCCTCCACTGTGTCTATGTCCTTCCTGAGATGTGGCCTCCAAAACTGGACACCGTACTCCAGATGAGGTCTCACTAATGATTTGTATAGAGGCATCACCACTTCCTTTTTTCTACTTGTGATGCCTCTCCCTATGCACCCCAACATCCCACTGGCCCTTCTAACCACCTTCTCTAACTGTCTGGCCACCTTTAAGTCCTCAGATATAATTATTCCAAGATTCCTCTCCTGTTTGGTGGCCGACAGTACCTCCCCCCATTGAGAACTCCACTCTTGGGTTCCTGTGATCTAAGTGCATAATTTCGCACTTCCTTGCATTGTATTTCAACTGCCATACATTTGACCAATCCTGCAGCTTGCCCAGGTCCCTTCTCATTCCACCCTCCTCCCAGCGTGTCTACCCTATTGAAGATCTTTGTATCGTCTGCAAAGAGTACATCTTCTCCTCAGCCCCTCTGCAATGTCGCCATGAAGGCGTTAAAGAGACTGGGCCTAGCTATCGATCTGTGAGGCACCCGCTGGTCACCTCCCTTTCTACAGACTGAATTCTGTTCACTGCCACTCTTTGTGTCCTACAGCTCAGCCAATTTCTAACCCAGTTAACCACCCCAGATCTGACTCCTAGGCTGCTCAATTTGTTTATTAGCCTTTTATGTGGGATAGTATTGAAGGCCTTGCTAAAATCTAGGTAGGTCACATGTACTGCCCCTCCCTGATCAATCTCCCTTTTCACCCAGTCGAAGAAATCTATCGGATTTGTTTGGAAAAACCTACCTGCTATGAAACCATGCTGTCTCGGATCCTGCTGTCCACTGGATTCAAGGTATGTCACAATCCTTTCCTTGAGTAATGATTCCATCAGTCTTCCTACCACTGAGGTTAGGCTGACTGGCCTATAGTTACCAGGCTCCTCCTGGCTCCTTCTCTTATGGAGCGGGACAACATTCGCCCTCTTCCAGTCTGCTGGAACCACATTCACGCCTAATGATTTGTTTAACAGGCTGTCGGTCATCCTGCTAGCTCCTTTCTTAGTTCCTTTAGAATTCTGGGTTGTATTCCGGCCCCATTGCTTTATCTATTTTCAGTTCTTCCAATTCCTTTAGGACTCCCTCTGCTGTGAACGGTCTGGTATCTACACCCCTCCCCTTGGTACTCCTTACACCTAGCTGTGGTCCGTCCCAAATCCTTCTGCAGTGAACACTGAACAAAAATATTTGTTCAGGATTTCTATTTTTTCCTGGTCCTCTTCTGATGACCCCCCCTTCCTTTTTTAGTCTCACAATCCCACCCCTAGTGTTTCTGTTCTCTCTAATGTATCTAAAAAGGTCCTGTCTCCTTTTTTAATTTCCTTGGCTATTCTTTCCTCTGTCTGTGCCTTGGCCTTTCTGACTGCTTTTACCGCCTCCTTTTGCTTTTCCAGATACATTACTCTATCTTCCTCCCTCTATATTTCTTTGTATTTTCCGAATGCTGTCTTTTTCCCTCACCCTCCTTGCCACCACCTGTGAGAACCAGGTGACTTTTCTTCCTTTTGTTTTACTTATTTGCCTAATGCAAAGGCTCGTGACTTCTGTTATGGCTCCCTTAAGATGTGCCCATTGCTCCTCTACATCCCCTTTTCCCACTCTACCCCTAGGGCTTCTTCAGACATACCTCCAGTGCACAAGAATGGTGACAAGGCACTGGTGTCAAAACTACATGCCAATATCAATCCTCTCCCACCATCCAAAGCTTTGGAAAAAATCGTGGCAAGTCAACTCACAGAATACCTCAATAAGTACAATCTACTGTCTCCAAACCAATATGGTTTCAGGCAAAAACACAGTACCACCACGGCACCGCTGGAATACACTGACTATGCGCACAAGGTGCTGGATGAAGACAAACTGGTGGGGTTCATCTTCATTGACCTCACCAAAGCCTTTGACATGGCCAACCACCTTCTACTAGTACTCCAGCTCCAAAGATTGGGTGTGGCACCCAACGCCCTGAATTAGTTCAATGACTACCTAACACACAGGAGCCAGCGAGTCAAAATCGGGCAGACGTTATCCAGCTGCAGAGATGTGCTCCTATGAGTCTCTCAAGGATCAATTCTAGGGCCCTGCTTTTCAGCCTCTTTGTAAATGACCTACCCACAGCCTGTGACACCAAACTTATTCTGTATGTGGACGATGTCACTGCTGAGCAGCAGCACCTCTCAGGCTGCCCTACAAACAGAACTACAGAACTCTTTCAATAAACTCGAGGACTGGTTCAGTAGGGAAAAGCTGCTACTAAATTACAAGAAAACCAAGGCCATGCTACAGTCCAGCCCCTACAACAAACACAAGTATGTTCCCCTCATAATCACCAATAAGGCTGGTGAGCAGATTGAGCAGGTGTACTTGTTCAAGTACCTTGGAGTCACCAATGATGACTCTCTCACTTATACGCACCATGTAGACTCCCTTGTCAGAGTGGTAAACACAAAGATCGGAGTCCTCTATAGGCATAAGAAATTCCTCACCCCAGAAGCACTCTGAATCTCAGTCTCCAGCTCCATACTCTCCACAATAGACTACAGGCTGGTGGTCTATGGAGCTGCTACTGATACAGTGCTCAAAAGGGTCCAAATTGCAGTCAGTAAGGCATGCTGCCTCACCCTGTGTGCAGATCACTACACTCATACTTGCACCCTGTATGAGCGTACACACTGGCTTAACCTAAAAGACAGGATCAAATACTAAACTTGCCTCCTGGGAAAGAAGGCACTCCCTGGAAAAACCCCACCCTGTATAGGAAACCTGCTTGAGGCTTCTCTCTCAACACACATCATCAGATGGAGGAAGAATGGAGCACTGTCCATACCATTCCGCCGAACCGCAGGGCAGTGCACTTTCTCCTGTCGGGCCCCCCTCTGGATAAATGAACTCCCAATGAAATTACAAACAAACAACAGCCTGTCTCAGTTCAAAGCAGGCCTCAAACAGCACCTAATGTCTAGCTCAAAATACACCTGCTTCTCAGGCCCACTTGATAGACAGGCCTACCCCCAAGGTAGCACTCAGCAGGGCTACAGAGAACCTGACCTCCATTCCAGCCTAACCAAGGGCTTAAGTAAGCTATCAGTCTTCTTTAAACACACTGGTACTGCCCTCCCAACCCCCCAACACACACACCATACTCGACAAAGCCCTCTGGAGCTGCTCCCCAATCACAGCCCCTCCATTTCACTACCCCCACCTCTCACTCTCTGCGGTGAGGTTCAGACCCAATCCCCTTGTTTCACTGTCACCCAGCCTCTCGCCATCTGGGATAGTGTTAAACCCTATGCAGTTGCTCTGCTATAGGCTATCAACGAATCTGGAGGTTTCCAGGGGTGTGCTACCTAGGGCAACCAATTAGAAATAGTTTAGTATTCAATTACAACTGCTCTGTTTTTTTTCTCCTAATTGTCATATAATCGCTCTTTAATGCCTAATGATCAGGCCTCTGAAACCACTGAATATGTGTATTGTCTTATTGTCCACCCTGACGTGGAACCTTTGTAAAAGAGCTCATGCTCAAAGGTCTTTCCGAATTACTAAATAAATAAATACCTCCATGTTTACAAAATTGACCCTTCTGAAATATGTGACCCTTGCCTTTGTGTGGCTGGATTCATAGAAACATAGAAGTTGACGGCAGATAAGGACTGCAAGGCCCATCCAGTCTGCCCATTTCTTTTTCTACCTTATAAATGTGCCATCAGCCTTTGCTCTGTCAGTGGCCTATCTATTCATACTCATCTGTATTGCTCCCTTATGCCTATCCCATGCCTGTTTGAAGCCCTGCACTGTATTCATAGCCACCACTTCTTGAGGTAGGCCATTCCATGCATCCACCACCCTTTCTGTGAAAAAGAATTTCCTCACATTCCCCCTTAATCGGCCCCCTCTAATCTCATGCTGTGTCCTCTTGTCCTGCTATTTTTCTTATATTTAAACATGTTAGACTCTTTCACCTTGTTAATGCCCTTAAGGTGTTTGAATGCCTCGATCATATCACCTCTCTCCCTCCTTTGCTCAAGGGTATACATATTGAGCTCTGTTAATCTGTCCTCATATGTCTTCTGATGCAGTCCCTGCACCATTTTGGTTGCCCTTCTCTGGACTGCCTCAATTTGGTTAATGTCCTTGTGAAGGTGTGGCCTCCAATACTGCACGCAGTACTCCAGATGGGGCCTAACCAGTGTCTTGTAAAGAGGGATTATTACCTCCCTCTTACGACTTGTGATACCTCTACTAATACACCCTAACACCCCCACTAGCCTTACCTACTGCTTTAGAGGTCTGCTTGGATGATTTCAGGTCATCAGTGATGATGATACCCAAGTCTCTTTCTTCCTTTGTGACTACTAACTACTCCCCTCCCAGCCTATAGGTGGCTTCAGGGTTTCTCTTCCCTATGTGCATGATCTTGCACTTCTTTGCATTAAATCCTAGTTGCCACTCTTCTGACTATTTTGCTAGTTTATCCAGATCTCTTCTCATTCTGTCCACCCCGTCTGGATCATCTACTCTGTTGCAGATCTTGGTGTCATCTGCAAACAGACAAGCCTTACCCTCTAGTCCATCTGCAAGGTCACTAATGAAGATGTTGACGAGGACTGGCCCCAGGACTGATCCCTGAGGTACCCCACTTGTGACTTTCATCTCTTCTGACTGTATACCATTTACCACCACTCTTTGTTTTCTGCCCGTCAACCAGTTTGCCACCCAGTTGACCAACTTCTGACCCATCCGAGCCTACCCAGCTTATTTATCAATCTTCAGTGTGGAACAGTGTCAAAAGCTTTGCTGAAGTCAAGGTAGGCGACATCAACTGCTCCCCTTGGTCCACCACTCTGGTTACCCAGTCAAAGAAATCTATGAGATTAGTTTGACAGGACCTTCCTTTTGTAAACCCATGCTGTCTTGGATCCTGTGCCCTATGGATTCCAGGTGTTGCACTACCCTTTCCTTAAGGAGTGCCTCCATAATCTTGCCCATTACTGAGGTAAGACTGACTTGTCTGTAGTTCCCTGCCTCCTCCCTGCTACCACTCTTGTGGAGTGGGATCATGTGAGCCCTTCTCCAGTCTTCTGGGACCTCTCCTGTGCTCAGAGACTCACTAAACAGTTCTGCTAATGGCTCTGCTAGTTCCACCTTAGCTCCTTAAGTACCCTGGGATGTATGCCATCCGGTCCCATTGCCTTATCTACCCTGAGCTTAGCAAGCTCTTGTAGGACCCTTTCTTTTGTGAAGGGAGTAGTGCTCACCTCCCTCCCCTGTGTCCATGGTGCTTGAGCTGTGGGCCCTGCCCTACCTTCTCTTCAGTAAATAGTGAGCAAAAGTATCTATTTAGGATAGATGCTTTTACATGATCCTCCTCTCACATGCTCCCTTTTCTCCATTAAGCTTAGCAATACCCCCTCTGGACTTTCTCCTTTCACTAATGTATCTATAGAAAGTCTTGTCACCTTCTTTTACTGTCCGTGCTAGTGTTTCCTCAGATTCCTCTACTGTCTTCACGTTAAACCATACTGTACTGTGATCGCTGGACCCCAGGTGACTCCCCACTTTTACATCCATCAGCCTTTCCCTGTTGTTGAGCACCAGGTCCAATATTGCCCCCTCACGGGTGTGTTCTATCACTAGCTGTCTAAATCCTGCCCCCTGAAGAGCGTCCAGGATGTTTTTGCTCCCTAGAAGAGCTAGGACCCAAAGCACTGGAGCTAGTGGTGTTTGTGGTCACTAACTAAGCACTCTCTTTACTGACCATTAATGCCTTCAAATTTATACTACTTTTTTTCTATCCAAGGAGTGCAGTTTCTTTTGGATCAGTGTTCACGTTTGGGCCTTTGCTCTGAACTGCACTCACTCGTACTGAGTGTCAGCGGACTTACCTTTGGTTCTAGATTTCTGCTCCATGCTGTGGGATAGGAATAGGTCATGGAGGGGTTGTGGCTGGTTACTCCCACCCATTGAACTGCGGGCATAGTGTAATCCCCCCCAAAATGGTGTACTTATCTTGGGTCGTCTCCCATGGCACTGCAATGTCCTCTGCCTGGCAAAGTTCCAGCCTGTGTTCTGCCTCTTGAACCTGGCTAAGTTCCAGTGCTGTAAATAGTGGGTTCAAATATGAAATATTGCTGTATTCCTAGCCTCTGCATGAATGTGCAAATAAATGCTGTCACACTACAGTTTTAAAAGGGTTCAGCCCGTGTAAGTAGTGTATAGCCTGTGCTGGGTCCGAGTAGAATGAAGCTTGTGACCAGCCAGGCAGCACTCCCATAAGTTCCATTGCACAGTCACTTACAAGTACAAATGAAGCTATTTTGAATGCTGCAGATATTTGTGGCTAAAGCTGAACTGTTATATTTAAAATGAACTTTGAAGTTAGGACTGTTTACATTTTGCCCAGCCAGTGGCCATGATGATACTTTGACCCTGCTGTTAACCAATCAGAACTCAAGGAGTCCTAATGGGCCCTTTTACTATGGCTGCTGGGAGAAACTGTGAACTGTGTACTTGGCACTAATTTTAACCAATCAGGATGCTAGAATGGTGATTGACAGCCTGGGCAGCCATCCGGATTACTGGATTCCTTTTCCTTTAGTCGAAAGAGACTCTGAACAGTTAGTCTGGCTCAAGCTCTCAGTCCGAGAGGAAGCTCTGCACTCAGCTAGGAGAAGTTGAGGAGAGGCCTGTTTTCCTCTCCTCAGCCTGAAATCCTGCATGGATTGCCAAACCTGCAGATAATTCTTCCAGTCTCCAAAAAATAAAGAAAAGGTGATATTTGCTGAGCTGAGACTTCTGCCTTGAGGTGTGTCAGTGTATCTGAAGATCACTGAACTGCATCTTGGTGAGAGATCTGTGTGCCATAAAAAACTGTGTCTGAAACTGAAGCCTGAGGCAACCAATTGTCCCCAGCCCATTTGCCAAAGGGGGAGACCTGAATCTCAACTGTGCCAGCCTACACTCCAGAGACTACAGATTGCAAGCGGGTAAGCTGTGTGGCCTAATGAAGACACTGCTAGAATTTGAATCTGTAATGCCAAAAAACATTTCTAAAAGACTGCTGCTGCCTTTGAACCAAAAATTACTAGAAGACCAGATTGGGAAGTCAGCTCCTGCGGCGACATTCATTATGGATTGCAGCCACCCTTAGGGAGATGCCGTGAAGTGGGGTGAGTCATGTTAGCCCGGTCCATGTATGCTAGTCCTTGCCAAAAAGGATGAAAACCAGCAGCCTGCAGCCAAGAACCAGAGCGCCGAATCCAGGTTCAAAGGGAAACAACCTGACCACAATCCCAGATCTCGAGGTCCTGGTTCTGTGAGTAACAACAGGGCATGTCCCTGCAACAGAAAATTAAAAGTGTTTTGCCCCCTGATTTGTTTTCTAAGTTCACGTTGGTGTTTATAATGTTACATTGGTTCATGAGCATATCATTACTAAGTGCTGGGTCATTGTGGAAAACTAAAAGGTGCATTGTTATTGCTGAAATCATTCTTTACAGGTGCACAGGGTGTGTCTCAGCAGTCCAGACCCTGTTGGTCAGTGTGGTTACTGTAAGCATATTATCAACGCTCACCAGTAATTGTAACATTGAATGCCGAGTCGAGTGTTTTTATATCAATCCATGTGTGGACCACTGATTGGGGCTGTGGATAGGTGCAACTTCCCAGAGGGCTGTGCTAACTTATTGTTAAACCCACTTAAAGTCACTCTGGGAGGAGGCACTGTGCAAATAGTTTTATTGCTGATATAGAGCTCCTTCATCCATGAAAATCAGAACCCAGGCCCTTAACCACATCTAGGGCAGCAGGCAGGGTAGTAGCCCATTGGGAGGTGGTGCCTAGGTTACAACAGATTTTTAATTTAATGGGTGTATGCAGCTTAAGTGAGAAGTTATGCTTGTGCAACATTGTTGACAGTTTGCTGGTTAGTAAAATAAGTGAGTTTTTGACTGTTATATGTAGATAATTTGGCCATTTGTACTCTCTATTCGTTTAAAGATCATATGCGATGACATTTACAGAAATTAAACTGTCAGCATCATTCATTACATATTGTTCTAACAACAGTGTCTGCCTAGTGTTTTATATGAAAATCAACCATTTCATACCATTTATAGCTATTTATTGTGTGGTCTGCTTCAGCAACACTGCTAGATGCTGAGACTTTCTGTTCTCTGTGGTAATTGGCATGTCTCCACCCTGGTGATGTCATTTGGGATGCTATTCTCGTTCTTCAATACATAAGCTATGGAGGCAGTCACATTGAGAGGTCTGTAAAGACTTCTCATTCCTTGACTTGTGCCTGTTGCAAGAATGTGAAAGCTGTTTGATTGTGGTTGTGTCATGCTCAATGCCAGTAATGCACAATAACAGTTTAAATTGAATTATTTAGCCTGTGCAGAAGTCAGGGAGAGTAGCACATTGATCTTAAAGTGATATTGGAAGGTTTCCAAAATGTCTTTTTCACATAGTATGCCATTGCCAGCCATGCTTCAGATGTTGAAGCTGCAATTTGTTTTGTAAAAAAAAAAAACTGTCATAGTCATTTTATTGTTCTTTTTATCAGTGGTTTGTTTCTGGCTGCCTTCCAGTTTCTGTGTGTAGCCACACCCCCAGAATGATGTCAAACAAGGGAGGTGCCAATGTTTTACATACAGCAACAAGGTATTCTGGGTAATTTATAATATTGCCTTAAATGTGCCTTATTCAGAAGTATAGTCTCATATGTTGCTAGTGGTGAGCTCCTAATATGTAACTATATATATATAGCAAGGCATTGTGGGTACAATAAGCTGATTTCCAAGTTCCTTACTGTGAGATGCATTCTTGTATTTCTATAGTGGCATCAACAAGATACGCCTTGTATGTTTAATTTCAAAACAAGGCATTGTGCATACTGTATCTAGCTATAACACTTCTTTACTGAGAATGTAGTCTCTTATTTCAGTAGTGAACACAGAAAAATAATAGCCTGTATATTAATTTACATAGTGAGGCATTGTGGGTACAGTAGAGTACACTCCTACCTAGGTTGTATTGTAATGGGATCTTATCCGATTTATTCTCTCTTACTTCAGGTACTAGACAAGGCTGCCCACTATCTCCTTTTTATTTAATCTATATCTAGAGTCCCTTCTTAGACGATTAACCTCATCTCCATTAATTACGGGTATTCCCGTAGTCAAGTGTCCTGCAAAAATTTCAGTTTTTGCAGATGATATCCTCCTCCACCTTTCCAATCCAGTATTATCCCTAGAGGCGGCTTTAATAATAATCAATGACTTCAGTCAATTTTCTAACTATAAACTCAATATTAGTAAAACGGAAATTTTTCCCCTTAATCATTTCACCCATAGCTCAGACTTTGCACACTTTGGGATGAGGTGGGCCTCACACTCTATTAAATACTTGGGGATACACATTACCTTAACCACCTCCCAATCTCGGAAACTAAATCTGGATGACCTATGGCATGATATCCAACAAGATTTAACGAGGTGGGCCAAACTTCTGTTGTCATTCTGGGGCAGAGTCAACGCTGTTAAGATGAACGTGACTCCTAGAATCTTTTATCCTCTTAATATACTTAACTTGTGGTTGCCAATATCTTATTTTCAAAAATTCATTCGGGTATCAGTTCATTTATTTGGAATGGTAAAACTGCTAGAATATCGTATCATAAGCTATCCCAACCTAGAGATTACTGGAGGTCTTCGGCCTCCCTAATTTCTTATTATATTATTGGGCTTTGCACCTGCATAAGTGTGGGAAATGGCTGTCTGCCCAGGATGCCCGCACTCATAAGGAGTATACTCCAATATGGTTGCAAGAAGAACTAGACCTTCTTAAAGCTCATAATATAGCTCCGGCCTCTCTTTTTTACATATCAAAAAAACATATACCAAAAATGTTCCAGTCTCTTCCACTCGGATTTCTCTTAATGTTATCTCCCAGTTTTTAAACATTATAAGATCTCTCCAGTGTTAGATCTCTCCCAGCCTATCTGTGAAAATCCAAATTTGTGTATAGGTAACTCTTTGATAAGGAAAAATGGATACGGCCCTTTCTGACTGCAAGGTGTCAGATCTTTATACATCAGATAGTATGTTAACGTGGAGGAAGTTCTGAGAAAATTCGACTGTCCGGTTGCAGCTGTTTTCAAAGTTACTCAGATCATGCATTTGTTGAGCAAAAGGTTTGGTGCGACACAAAAATTTCCCATTTAGCTGATTTTCTCCAACAAATCTCACAATAGTTAACAAACCGCATCCATTTCCAATGTATATAGTATGCTTTACACATTTCCAGAAGCCCCAACAATTACTGGTGCTTCAATATGGCAAAACTGCTATTCGGACGAAAGGATTAACTGGCAGAATATGTGGAGAGATCTATACACTTACCATACCCAGGACAGGTATAGGATAACACAGTATAATATTTTAAACAACCTCTATTACACTCCTGTTAAATTGACCCACATGAAGCATCTATCCTCGACAACTTGTACTAGATGTCAAAAAGAAGAGGGCACCCTATTACATGTATTATGGTCGTGCGAGCTAGTATCGCCTCTATGGAAACAAATCGAGTTAACCTCAGACCCTATTTTAGGTCTGTGTGGACTATTCTCTCCCAAAACTTGCATTTTGGAGATTATTCTGTAATCCCAGTAAAGAGAAGAGTACCACTTAGCTTTGCTATCAGTGGCGGTTAAAAAATTAGTGCTCAGGCACTGGAAAGACCAAGCCAGCCTAACGTGCTCGGAGTGGTTGCACGAACTGTGCTTCACTCTCCGGATTGAACATTTACTATGCCAAGTGAACTGTCGTCAATCTTCTTTTATGGCCAAATGGGGCAAGTTATATGCCCTTTACTTGAATTGAGGATGGGCCCTGATACAGGTGGTATGCTCCGCTCTGAGCTAATTAGACTAAAGAGAATATGTTATTTTAATTTTTTTGCTTCCTCTTCCCCCTTCTTTTTTTTTCTTTTTTTATCTATCCCTATTTATTTCCCTCTCTATCTTTTTGACATGACCCATTATCTTCTCCTGCCTGTAATGTGTTACATTTTATAAGAGGTATGATACTTGTGCACCACAGCACACAATTGGGGGTTAGGGAGGGTGGGTGGTCACTATGATGAATATCTCTCTTGGCTTTTATCTCTTGGGATGCTCTTGATTTTTCTTTTTCTCTTTTAGGATTGTAGGTTTAAAGGATGTAATTTTCTTGATATATCTTAATCATGTTTCGATTTTTATATCATATTATAAAATAAACTAAATAAAAAAAAAAAAAAGAGTACACTCCTACAGATCACTTCTCCCATTTTCTATGGCAAACCTCAATAAGTCACTTTAAAATGATCTTTTTACCAGGGCTAGCACAGCCATCCCTAGTAGGAATTAGTGCAGATAAGGTCCCTATTAAATCTAAATTATTGTAAAGCAGTGTCAGTGGCTCAGTAGCAGTGTCAGTGGCTCAGTAGGTAGCACACTCGCCTCTGAGGCCGGGAGATCAGAGGGCTGTGGGTTCAGTTCCCACATCTGGCATTTGGGTTAATATCCCAGTACTGACACTGTAGTGCAGCATGAGAGGGGTGCTGCACTTCTGAGGTGCCGTCTTTCGGATGAGACATTATACCGAGGTCCCATCTGCCTGGATTGGTGGTAGTTAAGGTGGATGTTAAAGATCCCATGGCACTTATCAAAAAAGAGTAGGGGAATTTCCCCGGTGTCCTCGCCAAATTTCCCTCATGCACTGAAAAATACCACAAACAGCTTAATCTGGTTCAAGGTCAGTTGGCATTCATCTGTATCCCCCTCCCCCGGGTCGTGCCTGAAAATAGGCAGGATTTGTCTAGTGCACTTACCCGGTCAACAAAAACTAAAAAAAAAAAGACACTGACCAACAGCAGTGAAGTTACCAGCATTGTATTACTAGCAGCAATACAACTTCCTAACAGGCAAACACCCCAAATTACATCAGCAGCCTGGAGGCATGCTGACTCAGCATCCAGCAACCTTGGGGAATTGGACCACAACAAAAAGACACTAAAATGCATTCATTTGTTGACTTTTGTTAGATAACCTGGAACACACATAAGTTTTATAGCAGTGTTTATTGAAGGCACTGTTTCTTTTAGTTTTCAAAACCTTTGCATATCAATCAATCAAATCTTTATTTATCCAGGCGATCACCGTTGAGCAAGCTCATTTACAAAGGTGGACCTGCTGTTGTCAAGGATAGTTATACATACATAGATTAGCTGTGCAATACACAAAATGTTTTAAGTAAGAAAACGTACTTACAATAAAAGGTACAATATATACATTCCAAGTACACTTGTGGGAACATATAAACAACACAAGACATTATTGTGGCATGTTCAACCTTCATATACATGGAAGTTTAAGTATCACATTTATCCAGGCCTCAATCGAAGGGTACAAATTATGATCACTTTATCCCTCAGAAACTAATTTTAGCTTGGAGGGTGTCCAAGGCTTCAATATGGCCCATGTTTACAACTGAACAACTATTAGAGTGGCATGACGGAGTAGGTAAAGAAAAAAGTGCCAGGGGTTCCGAAAGCCAACATGGCAGCTGGCTATTGAACAGGTTAGGTAGGGAATAGCGGGGTTAAGTTCATGGCTGTATGTGGTAGAACTAGAAATGGAGCCATTAATAGGACCACTAGGAACTATGGTAACATTACAAATTTCGGCAAATACTTTGTCATAAAGAATCCTAAACATCGTAATACTGACAGAAGAGCTAAGTTTCAGTGAGCTTTGAATCCTTTTCCAAGGTGAGGGCAGAGCGTGACTTATGGCTGCCCTACCAAAGTGGTTACTGATCCTAGGAATTTTTAGGGAAATTAGCGAGTGGCTTCTTATGGCATAGTTACTTGGTGGACTTAGGGGGAGGCAGGCAGCAATGTAATCCGGGAGTTTGTTGGTGAGTGCTTGAAATGTCCAAATAGCTGCATTTCTATGCTGTCTGTATTAGAGAAGGCCACCCTACTGCAGTGTATAACGAGCAGTGGTGTGTGGAGGATGGAAGGCCAGTTATGAATCTTAAGGCTCTGTGGTACAGTACATCCAGTTTTGCAAGGTGTGAGACAGAGCATTGGCCATAGATAATGTCAGCGTAATCAATTAATGAGAGGAATGTAGAATGAACAAGCTGTCTTTTTGCGGTCTCAGTCAGGAGATGTTTAATTCTGTAAAAGAGGCCAAGCCTCTGCCTAAGCTTTTTCAACAATTCTTCAGTGTGCTCCTTAAAGGAGAGTTTGTTATCCAGCCATATACCCAGGTATTTGAATTTCGGCACAAACTCAAGTTTTTCACCAAGTAGGGTGGTTATAGGAGGAGCTGTACCAGCGGCTGCAGTGTTGGCCCCAGAGCTAGATGGTTCAAACAGCATTGCCTTGGTTTGTTTGACATTTAGCAATAACTTTTTGTTGATGAGCTGGTTTTGCAGCTTATTGAATTTGGCTTGCAATGCCAAGCATGTGGCTCCAGAGTCATGACTTAGTGAAAGCACTGTATCATCGGCAAACAAGTGGATACTGGCTTCCTTGATTCCTAAGTTCAGGTTGTTAATATAGATGGTGAACAGTAGTGGTCCCAATATAGAACCCTGTGGGACTCCTCTTTTTATTGGTTTGAGTGGAGAAAGCTCTCCTTCGGCCTTGATTTGTTGCTGCCTGTCAGTGAGGTAGTTCTGGAACCAGTCCAGTGTGATTGAATCCATGCCTATGTTATTTAGAGTGGAGAGAAGTAGACAATGGTCGACGGTATCGAAAGCCTTGCTAAGATCTAAAAACACCGCACAAACAAATTTTTTATTGTCCAGGTCCCGTTGCCAGTCGTCAGTGACTTTGGCCAGTGCCGTAATAGTGCTGTGTTTAGTTCTAAATCCAGACTGCATGGGGTTAAGTAATTCAGAGCTGTCCAGGAAAGATCTCAACTGTGTATCCACAATTTTTTCCAACATTTTCGAAAGTATAGGTAGTAGAGAGATTGGCCTATAATTGTTCAGGTCACTTGGGTCCCTTGCTTTAAATAGCGGAATAACATGAGCAGTTTTCCATTCTGCGGGGAGAGAGCCTTGGATTAGAGACAGGTTGAATAAGTGTGTTATAGGTGCTGCTAGTATGTGATATGCTATTTTCAGAAAGTATGGGTCGAGTGAATCGGCTCCTGCGCTTTTTCTAATGTCTAGCTGTAGCAGAAGGTCTTCAACTTCTTTTATGGTGATTAAGGAAAAGGAGAAGGTCATACCTTTGTTATTAGTTTGAGGTGGCTGGGCTTTGAGCTGTGCCGAAGACTACTTACTAGTGCTTCATCGAATGCCAAGCCTGCGGTGGCAAAGTAGTTATTGAAGGCTTGGAGAATCTCAGATTTATCAGAGACAGAGACATTGTCAATGGTAATTTTGGATGGAAGCACACTACCCGGTGAGTAGCCAGACATTTTCTTAATAGTGGACCAGAACTTGGTAGGATTATTGGATGCAGAGAGCAATTCATTTTGATAAAAAGTAGACTTAGCCTCCCTGGTCATTTTTGTACAGGCATTTCTAGCTGACCTAAATAGACACCAGTCAGAATCTGCATGTGACTTCCGGGCCTTTTTCCACAGCTGGTCTCTTTTAAGTAAAGCTTTCTTCAAGTCTGGTGAAAACAAGCGGCAGTCCTGGTTTTATTCTAGCTTTGATTATAGGAGCATGGATATTTAGGGCACTGGCTATGATTTCGTACAAAACATCATAGGCATCACTTACTGATTTAGCTAGGTAAAAACTCTGCCAATGCATAGTTTTTTAGATCATTGAAATAGGCCAGAGGGTCAAAGTTTCGTCTGGATCTTTTAGTAGAGAACTTTGATGTGGATAGCGGTTTGGGGATGGTTCTGATGCCAGCTATGAGGCAGTGGTCACTAACATCAGCTGGAAGGATACCGGCATGTGAAAAGTGGTGGGGTTCATTGGCAAGAAGCACATCCAGGAGGCTGCTTCTCATTGGATTCTTATTGTTGATGCACGTTGGTTCAGATATAAGTTGGGTGAATCCATGTAAATCACAGAATTGTTTTAGGGGTAGTGATCCGCTAGTTAGCCAGTCATAGTTTAGGTCACCTAGTAAGATTGTCTCCATAGGTGTTGCGTCCATTAGTGCTGACAGATGAGTCAGGAGCTGAGGTCCTGCTGCAGGTGGTCTATAGCAGCCTATTATACGAAAAGCCACAGAGTCAGGTGGTTCAACTTTGAGGGACAGGCATTCGAATCCTCCAGCAACGGAAGTAGCATCTAGTACAGATACTGTGAATATGTTTTTAACATAAATGGCTACTCTCCCCCCCAGTCCTTCTATCTGCTCTGAAAAGAAGGTAATTGGGGATATTGACCTCACTGTCTGGTGTGGATGCTCGAAGCCAGGATTCCGAAATCACAAGAATATCTGGGGCAGTGTGGATAATCCAGGCCTGGACAGACTCCAGCTTCTTTAACAGGTTACAGACATTGGCATGTAGGAAACTGAAACCTTTCAGATGAGTAATTTCGGATGGTGATGAGAGCAACCTTGGGGACCAGGATTAAGTTGATGTCTCCTGAGCACAGTAGCAAAGGAGGAGAATTCTTCTCAGATTGGGAAGAGATTTTTAAAAGCACAAGGCTTTCTGCATTTGTTACAAACTAGGCGCATGGATCCAGGGATCGAGTCATCCTCTTGTTTTGCCCTATAGATGACATAGCTTAAGAACCAAGTAGGGTAGTAGCAGCCTGAGCATTGTTTAGCTGCCTGAGGTTTGAGGACATGCTTAGTAGTGTTGATTGCTGTGCCACTATCGGAAGATTCAACATGCTTTGAGTGAATTGAGGCAGACAAGGGCAGCATATTAAATAGATATTTTATTATGTGGGGAGACTGGTATGTGAGGGACATGTCTCTATAATGAAATCATAGCTGTCAGGGGGGCCAGCCATATTGCATAGCAGAAAAAAGTTGGCTAATAGGCAAAGCCATTCGAGACCTCCCATGTTTGATTTTACACAAAGTCAGGTATAACACAGATGCTACCACAGCAGGATCTTGGTAGACAATATTCAGTGTAAACAGTTGATTATAGTCCTAGCAGAGACACATCTCATGGCCACATTTAATTAATGCTGGATCTTACTGAGAGGAGTGGAATAAGGAGAACGAAAGGAGCGCATCTAGAAAGCAAGAGAAGTATTGCTTTCACTAAAGGCTGATAACAATGCCTATTCAGAATGGGCCTGCCCAATGAAAAAACTGTGGGTGGAGCAATTGGGCTATTAAAATAACGCTCGGAAAGGGGGGTGGGCAAAAAAATTGCGGCTTTGCCGTACCTGTCTAGCAGGAGGAGTCCGGGGCGGTGGCCTCGAGCAGCGGCTAGAGAAGCACCGTCCGCCCAGTGCCCGCTCGTCCTACGGCCGATGATCCAGGAGTCCCTGTCTAGCAGGAGGAGTCCGGGGTGGTGGTCTCGAGCAGCGGCTAGAGAAGTGCCATCCACCCGGTGGCCGCTCGTCCTACGGCCGACGATCCAGGAGTCCCTGTCTAGCAGGAGGAGTCCGGGGCGATGGTCTTGAGCGGCAGCTAGAGAAGCGCCGTCTGCCCGGTGGCCTCTCATCCTACAGCCAACGATCCAGGAGTCCCTGTCTAGCAGGAGGAGTCCGGGCGGTGGTCTCGAGCGGTGGCTAGAGAAGCGCCCGTCCGCCGGTGGCGCGCCGTCCCACGGCCGATGATCCAGGAGTCCCTGTCTAGCAGGAGGAGTCCGGGCGGTGGTCTCGGCGGCAGCTGAGTAGCGCCATCCGCCCGGTGGCCGCTTGTCCCACGGTCGACATCCAGGAGTCCCTAGCATATGACCTTTAAGGGACTACCACCCTGTCGGGTATCAGAAGGCAAAGGAACCCAGCTGAGCAGAGTTCCACCATTAGAGGTGCCACAGGAACATAATTCCATTAGATTAAAAGTACCTTAGGAAGGAGCCCAAAAGAACTTCAAAGCAGATGGCAAACACAGAGATTGGTAATGGCTGAAAGCAGACAGAGGCAGGACTTCTAGAAGTAATGAGTGAATGGCAGGATTGTAAGATGATAAAACGCAACTGATTTACCATCCCTACCCACCCCAACCCAACCTCCCACTAAGTACTTACCATCCCACATCTCCCCACACACCCTCACTCACCTAAAAGTGTCCCACAGCATAGATCCACTCTCCAATCAAAAACATGTCTTTTTGCTGAAACTGGCAACTGTGATATGATATGAAGGTTAGTGCTGTATACTGTATTTCAATACGATTTGATCTTTTACTCATAACTTGGTCATTTTTAAATATTTTGCTCCCAAATTTTCAACTTGTCCTTTTTGTGACCCCAGCTCACAAACAAGTATGGTGGAATTTTTCAGATCCAGCAAGAAAGGTGGTTGCGTGATTGCTGCATAAAATCCCCTTTTGGGTTGGATTTGAAAATGTTCACTTAATGGGTTCATGAGGTGGGGGTCATAAGAAGGCTATGTTGAGAATTTGGGGTTGAAAGAAAATTTAATTTAAACTAAATTGGGGGGGGTTGCTGAGAATAAAGCCATACCGTACTACGGTTGAGATGGGGACCCTAAGGCTCCCCCCAGGAAGGGATGAAGAGTTAGGTTATGGCATGCCCTTGGGGAGAGCAGAGGTGGGGGAACGATGGTGGAGGGGTTTGGTGGTTAATGCTAGGAGCCTGGCAAACAAGATGGAGGCATTGATAGCCATCATTGTGCATGGCAGACTGGACATAACTGTGATCACAGAAACTTGGTGGATGGAATATCATACTTGGGAGACAGCTATTCCTGGCTTCAGATTGTTCAGGAAGGACACGAGAGACAAGAAGGGGGGGTGGCCTTATACATCAGGGAAGACATAAAGGTTATGGAGGGGCAGGAGAGGGATGGGGAAGGTGAATTCCTTTGGGTGACACTGGACAGAAGGACAGGGGAATCCCTGAGACTGGGAGTTGTTTACAGACCACCTATGCAAGGGGAAGAACAGGACAGAGTGATGTCACACGAGGATAACTCTCAAGGGGGAAACACTTCTGGTGGGGGGCTAAACCTCACAGACATAGAATGGACCATCCCAGATGCAGCTTTGGCCAGATGCAGGGGGATTCTGGATGCACTGCAGGGGGTATTCCTTCAACAGTTGGTCAGGGATCCAACTAGGGGAACAACCTGCTGGACATGGTCTTGATGAGTGGGGAGAATGGAAGGAGGTGATGGTGGGGGGAGAAGCTGGGAAACAGCGACCATAGGACCATAAGGCTCAAGATGAGAGCAGGGAGGGAGGGAGGTGAGCTGAATCAACACAGCAGTGCTGGACTTCAGGCTCAGACTTTGACAAGATGAGAAGGATAGTGAGGGAGGTGATGGAAGGCATTGGAAAAATAAACAAAGTGGAAGAGTTATGAGGAGCCATTAGAGACCAGGCGAGGAGGCCACACAAACATGTATTAGGAGGGGTCTGGAAGGGCACAAGAAGCAGGAGGCCACTCTGGTTCCATAGGGATGTGGCGGAGGGTGGTCGAGAGCAGGAGGAGGCCATTCAGGGAATACAAGAGAACACAGAAGGAAGAGGACATGGAGGCTTAAAGGGAAATGAAGAGGCTAGCAGGGAAGGTAATTACGAGGCGAAGGCCAACATGGAGGAAAGGATAACAAAACAGGCCAGAAGAGGTGACAAGTCATTTTTAGATATGTGGGAGGAGGAGGACTGACTGGTCAAGGTACTGCAAGGCTGTGGGAGGAAGAAGGGAGCCATTAGAGGAGGACTGGGATAAAGCAGAAGAACTAAATAGGTGCTTTGCTCAGTATTTATGAAGGAGGGGAGGGTAGAGGATCAGAGTTAAGGAGGAGGGGTGGGTATAGGAGGGACATGAGACCCTTCAGTGCAGAGAGAGAGTTAGGGAGGAACTAGGCAGGTTGAAGGTGGACAAGGCCACGGGGCTGGACGGGCTGCATCCAAGAGTGATACGGGAACTGAGAGAGGCGTTGACTGCCCCACTGGCATGGCTGTTCAGTCTGTCTCTGTATTCCGGAAGGGTGCCGGAGGACTGGAGGAGGGTGACTGTAGTACCGATACACAAGGGGGTTGGGGGAAGCAGGGAGTTGAGGGAGAACTACCACCAGGTCAGTCTCACCGCAGTGCTGGGGAAGGCCATGGAGGCACTCATCAGGGAAAGTGTGACGGAATGTCTGGAGATGAACGGACTGCTGGATGAGAGACAGCATGGGATCACAAAAGGGAAGTCATGCCAATCCAGTTTGATTGAGATCTTTGACTGGGTGGTGCAGGTAATCGACCAGGGAGGAGCGGTGGATGTGGCCTGTCTGGATTTCAGCAAGACCTTCAACACCATACCCCGCAAAAGGCTGTTCAACAAGCTAGAAAGTGTGACGGTGGGGGACAAAATAGCTAGATGGGTAGAAAATTGGTTGGCAGACAGAAGCCAGAGTGTGGTAGTAAATGGGGTGCACTCCAGGACAGGGCAGGTGATGAGCGGGTTCCCCCAGGGGTCAGTGCTGGGACCACTCCTTTTCAATATCTACATAAGTGATATAGCAGATGGCTTGAAGGGTCATGTGGCCCATTTTGCAGGCAATATGAAAATCTGAAATCGGGTAGATTCTGCAGGGGGTGTTGAAGACATGAGACAGGACCTGAGGACACTGGTGGGGTGGGCAGAGACCTGGCAACTAAAATTCAGTATCAAGAAGTGTGCAGTTATGCACCTGGGGCACAGAAACCCGAGGGCAGGATACACACTTTGGGGGGGAGTCAGGGTTACGGAGCAAGAGAGGGATCTGGGGATAGTAATCTCCAGTGACCACAAGGTGGGAGAAGCAGTGTACCAGGGCAGTAGGGAGGGTGTATGGGATGCTGGTAAGTATAGGCAGAGATCACTGCAGAAGGAAGGGTCCTGAGGCCCCGTACCAAGCCATGTTGAGACCACACCTTGAGTACGGAGTCCAATTTTGGAGGCCATAACTGCGTAAAGACATAGAGTTGATTGAAAGGGTTCAGAGAAGAGTGACCAAGATTGTGCAAGGGATGAAGGGCAAACCATATGAACAGAGATGTTGGGAATTGGGGCGCTACACATTGGAGACTAGAAGGCAGAGAGAGAGGACATGATAGACACCCTTAAATACATCAAAGGGATAAACAAAGTGGACTCAGGGTGATTATTTCACAAGAAGGAAGGCACCATAACAAGGGGGCATGGTCTGAGACTACAGGGGGAAACTATAGAGGCAGTATGAGAGGACGGTTCTTCACTGAGAGGGTGGTGGAGGCCTGAAACGGCTTCCAGAAGAGGTGGTGGGGTCCAAGACTGTGTCAGGTTTCAGGAGAGCATGGGACAGGCACATGGGGTTACAGGGAGGTGGCTTGGGCACTTTGGTGGGGGAGATTAGTGGGGGGAGGGGCAGATTAGATGGGCCAAGAGGTCCTTTTCTGCCATCAAGTTCTGTGATTCTATGAAAGTATTAAAACACAGCAAAGTTATGAGCGAATGTTGAAATTTTTCTGCACTCGCTCATAACTTTGGTAATCTGTACTATTTTGACCCCAAATTTTCAACATAGCAATTTTTTTTACACCACCTCATTACCCCAACAGCTGTCGTTTTTCAAATTCTGGCCCAAATGTGATTTTGCACTTGTGACATGAAATGACGTTTTGTCACGTATTCTATAAATGACACCTGTCATGTTCAAAAGATGGGGGCATAAGACTTTGTTGAAATGTTGGGGTCAAAATGTCACAAAACAAAATTATAAAGTAATGCTGTTTGCAGGGATGGCCATGGGCCCAGTGGGGAACATGTTGACTTCCCATGCCAGTGACCTGAATTCGGGTGTGATCTCAGTAAGTCGGCCGAATGGGCTGAGACTGGGGTAAGGTGCTTCAGCATTCAGCACTGACTGTAGCTTGTGGAGGGACAAATCAGTGTTCTGGTACACACACGACACCTTATGGTGGGCTGGGGAACCTTCCTTCTCAAGGAGTTGGCGTACACATCAAGGCCAGATGGGCCCATGCACTGCATCTGGACAAGTAGGTTGGCAAGAAAAATGGAGGAAAGTGTACCTGGCAGGATGAAGGTCGAGTTGCTGCAGGCCCCACACCACTGACAGGCCCTCTACTGCCGTCCAGCCACCCAGCCCTGTCACCCTCCATCTCAGGAACTTACCTAGTACCTTTGTACGCCCCACAGATTCCCACAGGATGGGATAGGAGAGGATGGACACCCACACCCCTTAACTGTCATCCACTTTGCAATTCTGTCACCCTGTTGGTGTTGCAAGGTGTGCAAAAGGAGATGGCTTCATCCTGCCCTGGTGGTGGTTGATGAGTGGAGCAACATACCCCCCACCACTCTGAAAGGAGAGTGGGCCAAGGGATGCCGAATGCTGTCCACATACCCCCATGCTGGTCTCCATGAGTGACCCACATCCATTAATGAACCTGGGTCACTGCCATGGTAGCAGTATCTGCCCTTCTGGCCAACCCACTTTAACACCCTAAAATAAAACTACAATCCCTTTTCATTCTACACAGCTGATCTGTATTTTTATGGCTTATAGTAATCCATTTTCGACTCGTCTACAGGTCCAATGGATGTCAGTACTAACATTGAGGACACTGACCTTGTGTATCAGGTAAATATTGTTTTATGTTTAGAGTACCTTGTTTGTCCAAATTAGTTACTAAAGAGCTGCAGATCCGTTGGGACCCTTTGCTATTCTTATTTTACAGAGTCGACTGGATGTTCCCTTAAGTATCTCAGGTTTGCACAGCACCAGGTAAGAAATCTTTACTATTAGTTCTGTATCTCAGCTAGTAGTTATAATACTTGTAGTTGCACCACTACAACGTACTATCATGACAGTGTAATGGTGTAACTACAACTATAGATGCTGTTGTCTTTTACTTGTTAGTTGGTTGGTGAAGAAGGGCAAGAAATAACTCCAGTATTCTGTTTATTACATTTTGCACAGGTATGTACAGGACATGTGTGAAAGAGGATATGATTCCACTATCAGAAAAAGAATGGAAATTAACTGCAAAAAAACTACACTAATGCAGACATCAGTGTTGAAGAACGCAACATGCGCAAAGTAAGGAAATGATGAACATTAGGGTTTTTGGTCTCTGGTGTATGGGCAAATCAGTGGTAGGGGCTTCCTTGGGGTTGTCAGCCCTAATGCCCACCCCCTCCTCGTACAAACAAGGTCAGATGTGATCTGGTTTCTTTATGCAGGGCCCTGCATGCAGGATGCTATGTCAGATTCTGTTCGCAACATGTGGCAAGTCATACTTCTCTGGCTTTGAACACTATATCACTATGAGGCACTGGCTTGGAGCTGTACCTTGTGCTTCAGACAAGAAGTGATGAGATGGGGGGGGGGGTGGGCATTACGGTTGACATCCTCAAGGAAGACCCCATCACTGATTGGCCAATACTCTGGAGACCCAAAACCCAAATGATTTTCATTTCCCTACTTTCCATGCTTTGTGTTCTTCAACCTTAATATCAGCATTAATGTAGTTTTTTCTGCAGTTAATATATTTGTATATAGTTCCATGCCAATCTGGCCTCAGAACACCCCTTCCGCCATCTCATAGCGGATGACATGAAGGCTCATGGCAGTGGTGGATGATGCAGTAGGGTGGCAGGGGCTGCAGGATGCTCTGTCTAAACTTGAGGACTGGTTGGACACATGGCAGCTGGGGTTCAGTCTGAAAAGTGCAAAGTCATGCACATGGGGGCAAAGAACCCAAGGAGGTGTTATCAGTTGGGAGGGGTACAGATAACCACTACAGAGGAGGAGAAATATCTTGGGATGATAATAACAGGGCAAATGAACCACATGGCACAGAGCAGGAAATCTGCAGCTAAAGCCAGTAAGATACTGGGGTGTACTGCTAGAGGTATCACCTCCAGGAGAGAAGAGGTGGCCCTGCCACTGTACAGGCTGTTGGTGAGGCCACACCTGGAGTACTGCATGCAATACCGGTGCCCATACTTGAAGAAAGATGTTAAGTTACTGGAGGGCGTACAGCGCAGAGCAACAAGGATGTGGGCAGTGGCAGTTTTAAGAGAATGGGACAAATGAGGGGTCACTGTTATTGGGGAGGGCAGGAGGGTAGCTGCAGTGTAAGTGGATGGCTAGCTGCACACTCATGCAGACTTGATAGGACCGTGTGGCCTGTATCTGCTGGCAGTTTTGTATGTTCGTATGTAAGTATGTGAATTGGTTGTCCACATCCCTTGCAAGTGTGGTTCCCTCTCCTTAGCCTTGGTCTCTTCTGTTACTATTATTTGAAGCTCTAACTAACCTCCCACTGACTGCAAGGCTGTGACATGTGCCTATGGTCACTACACCTTGTGTGTGGGGCATGAAAATTCCGGGGAGCAGGCTATGCAGCCATTGACACAATGAAACTTTAACAACTACAGGAGTTAGTACATACTGTAGAATGGCTTCTGTATAAGTTCTCTTGCATACTCCTTTTCCTATGCCTAGATAACTGTTTATGGCCATGCCAATGTGTACCTATACCATTCCTCACTTTTTTGCCCTGGTGGTCTAGTGACCCTAGAATCCTGTGAATAGGGTGCTTACATCCATAGTGTTCATTGGCTCACCCCCCCTCCCTAGCTCCATTCCCTTCCATAACTGTTCTTAGTGGTGCTATGTGCTGCCTAACCCTACGCGTGCAGGAATGAGCATTCTGGCTCACAAAACTGTAACCCCTGCAAGAACTGCTTTCAACAATTCTTCCACAGCAGGGGCCACTGTGCCATATGATGGGGGAGTGCACGTACAGGTTAACTGCTGTGCATAACACAGCACCCCATGCATACCAGCACCCTCTTATTAAGTCTGACTAAACACCTTTCCCTATTCTGGCACAGTGACCTGTTCGCTATGACAGGAAAAGACTCATGATTGATTTGTTTAAAGCACAATGGAGTACAATGCAGAAATATACCATAATATAGTGCAAACTTACCCTTCCCTCGTTGACTATAGTGTGTGTGCCTCCACCTACCCTTGCCTGCCTAATGATATCCCTACAGAGACTGCATATTAGGACTTTTATATAGTATACCAAATTACACATACACTACTAATTCAAAGCATCATGAGAAGTATTTGCAAATTGTATTTGTAGTTTATTTCTTTGTTTTACCATAAATAAGCTCCATTTAGTGATACGCATTTACAAGGAGGTCCTAGTTAAAACAATCAATATGAAAAGCTACAATCATTTACAAGAATAAATACAGGAAATATATTCAGATTACAATTTACAGATTTGTATGGCCACTATAAATGCTTTAAAACATATTAGGGTGGCTACACATCCATTCCTTCAAGCACTCTATTAACATCCAGTTAATGAGAATTACTCAAAATGACGTATTAACAGAGATGTATATATGGCAATTATACATCATAGGAAGAACTGCCATATACATATCCTAGTGACAACTACATATATCTGTGCAATGGCTGTCTAGCAATAATTAAAAACATACGTAGCTAACAAATTCTCCAATTCTAAGGGTGTTCCGTAACTTGTTCCTGAGAGTAGAGGAGAGACAGATGAAAGCTGATTTTCTACTAGTATGATACCTTGTGGCACCAACATGACTGATATCATACACTCATGGGGCTGTAAGAGAATCACCGTGTATATACATCCAGTGGTGCTTTGCATCAGTGAAGTACAGCAAAGCCAGTCAGGATGCAATGCAGTAACTTGCAGTAAATGACATTTTCCCATTGAATTACACTGTTCCTGCAGCGTACTGCAACATTTTGTGATATACTGCAGCATTACTGTATTGCATCCTGGTTGGCACTGCTGTATGTTTAGTTGGTGTTTGTTTGAAACTTGTCATTGTTGTCAATGCCCTTCCTCTGTAAATCTTGCTTCAGTGTGTTTGCACTGAACCTCTTTACTTTAATATGTTTTCCTATTTGGGTTCACCATGACCCAAATAGAGATCATGAGGCTGGTTCCTTCCTAACAGGAGACCCATACACTGTTACAGCGATGGATGACACTATTCTAGGTTCTTTTACTGTCACTCACAAAATTTGCTATACGCAAATGGGTGTTGCTGTCTGTATAAGCTGTATGTTGACAGTGGCACAGCTGCACTTACAGTATGCAGACTGCTGGTGTAGATATTATCGGTAGCAAACAGGCTGTTAGATCTTTAACATAAATACACTGGAATGTGATAGTGTAGGGGTCTACCTATGGCATGGCACAAGCTGCATGGTGCTACTGTCACATTTGTTTCTGCCACCCTCCTTACATCATACCTTGATGTGGCTGCTTGATGGTCATGCCAGTATGTATACTGCATATATCATACCTTTCCATTCTGAGGAGTGGTGGATGGTACTGTTTGGGGAGGGTACACAGGGCTTCCAATAATTTCACCCACCACAGCTGTCACACAATAATGGGTGTCACAATCTGCTGGATGTGGATGCTCCCCTGTGACAGCAGCGCAGTACACATTAATTCAGATCACCTGTTTAGTTGCAAGCATTTGCATAAAGTTTGTGTAACCACTAACATACTGGCCTATAAAAGCTGCAGAAGTTGCTCTGTGCACATGGTGCTAGCCCCAAATCCATTCCCCTCACCCCATACCTTGATGGTTGTGAGAATATGTATATACTGTATACCATTATAAAATGGCAAGAAAAATCTAGAAATTCATTGGCTGAGAGGCGTCATCTGACAATGCATTAAATCTCTATAAATGCATGGTCAGGTGTTGAATCTCATTTTCCTCCTCGAGAAGCACTTAGAGCCATTTTATAAGTGCAATAAGCCCCATCCAGGGTGTGTATCATAGGATTTTAGTGCACTGCCCATGGGGCATAAGGACACTCAGCATTTGGCCTCATGCCTTACTGCACCCCTGGGGTGTACATTAAAATCTTGTACACTCTGTCATGGCTTATTACTTACATCCTCACTGTTCCTTGTTGATCAATACCCTTAGAATCCTGTGAATTGGTTGTCCATGACCCTGGCTGTCTTTTGATCTCCACTCCATAGACCCATTCCATTCTATTGCTGTTGGGCTATGTCACGATTCATCCCGGTCATTTTGCTCCATGACAACTCAACCTGGACTATTAGCTCCAGATGTCAATCAACTCCCATGTCATTTCATCCCCAGAAAATTCTTCCACAGTGGAAATATTATAAAATAAACTCCAGGTAGGTGCAATTTGTCCACCAGAGGAGACAATGTGCTTGAGGGTTGTAGAAGTGGAAGTCATACTGTAATTGTTGGAGTACAGTATGATATGTAGTGGGAGAGCGGATGTCTGGGGATGCATTGATGTGGGTGCCAATTGATGCCAGAGCTAATAGTTCAGGGTGAGCTGTCATGGAGGGAATGACCAGGATGAATTGACATGTTCCTTTACTGTTGTGAGCAGTGTCTAACCCTTTCCCCTTCCTGCATGGATATACCAGCTGACACTATATGCTTTACAAGAAAATCACAAAGTGCCCATTTTTGGCTGCAGCTTACTCTTGTTCTGTTAATTTGTTTGTATGCCAGGTGACTTCTAGCAGGCCTGCCACCATATCTTGCAGTAGATACTAACCCATACATTATTCCATGGATCTCCTCTCATGGCAGAGCTCAATGCCCACAAAGCACCAGAAAGAGACCAGATTCAGTTGTGTCAGTGATCGCAAGTAGTGGGTGGTGCCCTAATCCTGTTCCCATCTACTTCTTTTCCGTCTTCATTTGTCACTGCTGGTGTGGCATGCTCTCATCATCCTGATAACTGCTGTGTTAGTCTGCCCATTTGTTCTGGTGTTCCTGCTGAGGAACAGGTGACACATGTGTTACAATCTAACTTTGTCTGCAGCAGGGGATGCCGAAGGAGTGGCATGACAGCAATACCCATCCCAACAGAGAGAGAACTGCCTTCTGCTGTTTCTGGGTTGCTCTATGCTGTATGTATGAGGGACCTACTGTAGACTCACTTACAAATCTTGACTGCTCACATGTTAGCACTGTGCACTACTGCTGTTCAGTCCAGCAGCACCTACAGCATAACTTCTGAGTAGTTAATCAGGCTATGAACCAATATATTGCATCAACAGTCCAGGCATTTACATAATACATCTGAACAGCTGCTTTTTTTAGAATAGAGCCTAACGTCTGCAATTACTAAATGATGCCTATGTAAATTTTTTAGCAAGGAAAGGTCATGCCCAACTTCCTGCTAACATAGCACGAAAGCAAACATCTGTAACAAAAGCATTTTTTAGGGGATGTAAAAAGCTTCCATTTATGAATAAACATTTTTATCAGTTAGAAATAATGCCACTATCTCTATAAAACAAGCATGTAGTTGAAAGTTTCTTATAGAGTGTGTGCAGTCATTGTCTGCATCTAAACATGAGAAGCAACCTCATAATGGAGGGATAGTACATCAGTTTTGTAAGACAAAATCCTGTTAATGGAAGGATAGTACATCAGATTTGTAAGGCAAAATTTTACAAGCAATGGTTTTAACCCCCAGCCAGCTATTAGCGGGCTTGTTCTAATCAGAGGGGACTGCTGTTGAAAATTTAGCAGTCATTCTCTCTGAGTGCTGTGACCTGCTTTTGCCATCACCCTTGGGAAAAACTTTCCTCCAAGCTGTGCAAACTACAAATGCTATCAGGGTCCTTTTCTATCTTTAAATTTTTTGGCTGCAAGTCAGGGGTTGCTTATCATCAGGCCTGATCTGACACTGATCCCTAAAGCTGAGGTGTTGATTCTAATCTGCTGCTGCAGTCTGATTTAAATCCTTATCTGCGATCAGTGGACCTGAGAGCTGAGTGTGCAGAGACATTATTAGATTATTAAATCAATGACACTGAGGTTATTAGTCACACTCATCCGCATTACCTGACACCATAATGATCTTCTACTTTTACTTCCATCCTGCAAATGTCCCAGAGGTATAGAAATTATGACCAGAAAATTAATTTCTTTGCATTCACACTAGAAATAGTAGTGCTGGGAATTCCAGTACAGACAGAGTACATCTCTATTCAGTTTTTAAAGGAGACTATTAGCAAAACATTTGTTGGAAAAGTGTTAGAGCTGATGTAGCCCTTTGCTGGAGAAGAAAACGTAAGGGTGTTAGCCTTTTATTATTGTTTTTCCCATTTTCTTTCTCACACCATGCTTGGGCACAGCTATCACACAGCTACAGTATACCACCTGGCAGAGACAGAACTGAACAGTCATAGATGTTTTGCATTGCATCTGACTAGCATCTAATTATAAACATGTCAGGTGCATTCACCCGCTTGCAGATGGTAATGGGAAGCATATTTTAGGTCAGCTCCATGGTGCTGAACAATGAGACCTCTGGCCCACTAACGACCTGGCTTCACTCCCTGAGCCTCGTTACGTCAGGAGCAGTAGCCAACAGGGATGTTTAGAGCATCTGTAAGCTGCTACCTACCAAGGGTTGGGTGATATACAGTGTTGCTCTTGCAGTGACACCTAGAGGTGGCCCTGTGGAGGTGCCATTAGTGAAGCAATGACTGCATAAGACCAGGCACTCCCTCCCCATGGACAGCCACAAGCTATGCACACAGTCCTTGGGATTGTAGAAGGGTCTTACAAGGTTAGGGATACAAAAAAATCCCTCTGGCTGTTGGCAGCATGATAGGGAAGCCTGTTGCCACTGTTATTTACCATGTGCTCAGAAAGGTCGTCAGAATTCATCAGAAAGGTCAGCTCATCACTCGACACTAAGGCTCCATGGAATGACTTCCCCCTCCTGAAGCAGAGTACAAATAAGCTAAAATGGAGTGGGGAGCCGGGCCAATAGGACAAACCATAGATGCTTAGGAGCCCCCAGTTTGGTCAAAAATGGATGAGACAGAAGCAACAAGGAGTTGCCAGGAGCAGGCAGTTTGACCAGAGTTAGACATGATCAAAAGACCATAAAGAGAGCAACTAAACCAAAAAGATGGTACATTTTGGTGCACGTCAGGCACAAATAAGATCTACAGTATATGTTTGACATCTGTAAAAATTTGAATCCCGTCATGTTAGTTTTGGGATTCAAAACTGTAGGTTACAAGGCAAGGTGAGCAATTTTATTTATATGGCACCCAATCCAGGGCCTTTGGGCACCACCGAATATACACAACAGGTTAATAAAAGCATTTGAGATAAAAACAGTATAAATAACAGAAAATATTAAACAGCAGAAGAGAGGTTACAACACAGCAGCAGACCCGAAGCTCAGTCTGAACAAATGGGTTTTCAAATGTGACTTAAACATGGCCAGTGAAGGCTGGGGAAGGTGTTCCAAAAAATCATGTTAGCCACATAGAATACCTTGTCTCCTGAGTAGTTAAGTGAGATCTTGTTACAGACAAAGGTCTGCCTCCACCAATTAGAGGAGTGGCCAGGAGCATATGGCATCAGATGGTCTTTCAGGTAGCCTGGACACAGACTGTTCAGGGCCTTGTAAATCAACAAGCACACCTTAAAGTTGATGCACCACTGCACTGGACACTAGTGCAGAGCATGGTGAACTGGCATGATATGTTCGAACCAAGAGAACCCAGTAACCAGTCGGGCTGCCGCGTTCTAGACTAGCTGCACATGATGCAACAACTTTGTGGAGAAACCAAGGCATAGAGCGTTACAGTAATTCAATACTGACATGACTAAGGTGTGAACCGGTGTTGCTAGGTCAGTCAGTTCAAGAAAGTGCTTAATCCAGGAGATGTTTCGAAGATGGTAGAAGCCACAGCAGACCACAGCTGACACCTGATATTCTAGCGATAGCTTGAACTCCACAGTGACCCCGATTCCTCATCCTATTTGCAGCTCCCAGTGTCACACCATTCAAAGATGGTAGGACAGCACTACTGCCTGTTACCACTGAGCCATACCAACCTGACTCCACCAGTAACAACTCCATCTTCATTGAGTTTAATTAAACTAGCTGGCTGCCATCTAATCTTGGATTTTCCTAATCACTTTCTTCATTCTGAAGCAACCACAACATCATTAGGAGCACAGCACACATATAACTGGGTATCATCGGCATAACAATGAAAACTCAGGCCATAGCACCTAATGTTCTCCCCCAGTGGCAACATACACATGGAAAACAACATGGGGAGCTAAAATTGACCCCTGAGGCACTCCATAGCAGGGTGCTGCACTGCTGTTGATGAAAAAAACAAGTGCCACCTGCTGCACCCTGCTGGACAAGTAAGACACGAACCTCCATAACACCATCCCTGTGAGTCCTACACAGTGCCTCAGACAAGCCAATAGCGTCCCATGATCCACTGTGTTAAAAGCCAAAGAAAGGTCATGGAGAACAAGGGTGGAACAAAGCTCGCAATCCCTCGCTAGCAGGAAATCATGGCGCACCCTGACTACAGCCATCTTCATATTGTGACAAGGCTGGCAACCAGATCAGAGAGGCTATAGATATCATATTTCTTCAGGTGTTGTTCCACCTGCACCACCACCACCACCACCACCTTCTTGATCAACTTTCACACAAAAGGAAGGTTCGAGACAGGTTTGCAATTTGAGAGAATGTCATGTCTCCAAGGATGTTATTTTCAGAAATGGCTTCGTCATCACTCCTTTCATGGTGGATTGGGAAATGCCATCCCTAAGGGAATACCCAAAAATCTCCCAAAAAAGTGGACTGAGCTCCAGCACTCTTAGAGAAACTGGGTCAGCCCAGGGTCCAACATACAGAAGGTGTGATGTAGTCCAGAAACCACCCAGAGAACATCATCTGCTGATAGCAGCTCAAACTCTACCCACAAGGATGAAGTCTGTCTGTCAAAGACTGAACATTGTTGACTGACAACAGGCAATTTGAGGATATCCAACTCGAACTGAGGACACCTTGTCCAAAAGAACTGGTTGACCTCCTTACACTTATCTGTAGAAAAGGCTCTGTAGGACTGCAGACAGGCTGGCTTTAATAGTGCATCCACAGTACTGAAGAGCTGAGCTGGCCAGTTCTTGGCAGCAACAATGACCTATGACAGGAATACTGAAGTTTTTAGAGTGATTGCCCACTGGTACTCATATTAATGAGCCTTCAGCTCAATTTATCCTAATCAGAGTGTGACGTCCACTAACAATGCTCCATCCTCCTGCTCGTCATCTTCAATCTCCTCATATCATCGTCAAACCATGGTGACCTGTGGTGAGAAATCAAGGGGAAGACATGGAGAGGTCTAGGGAGTTGACAGCAGCCATAAGAGCCACATTGTAGATGGCCATGACACAGGCCATCTCCATGCCCAAGATGTCCAGTACCACCAGGAAACTCTGAGGCTCCAGATTTCATAAAGAGCGGTAACTGAGCATCTCCACCAGGAGGTAAAACAAGAAGCCCTGCAAAGGAACTACATGGCATGAAGATCCAACTAAACTACCAGAACAACCTTGACATCACTAATATAAAGACCTAATGAAAACCAGGTCCAAGGCATGACAGCTGTGGTGAGTACCAGTGGCAACTGCCTGTACTAAGCCTGGAAAAGACATCACCTTGAGGTACTGCATTCATAAAGAGTTGTTTTATCATAAACCCAAGCATTAAGTCACCCATGACCAAAAGCCTTGGTGACTTCCCCACCTGGTCAGCCATGAGACTCACAAGTTTCTGCAAGAATTCACTTACACATCCCAGAGGAAAGTATATGAGCATGATCTTGCAGCTTGTACCCAGACCACCTTTCACGCCACACATTCAGACAACCTGGTTTCTCCCATGGAGTGTGTCATCAGTCCCAATGTAGGTCTAAAGCAGATGGCTACCCACCCCTGTGCCCCCACCTAGGACAGTGCACCACAGAATAACCTGTAGAACAGATGCCTCAAGCACGGGGCTTGAGACATCACCAATAAGGTCTCAATGATACATACCGGGTCTACCAAGAAATCTGCAATGAAAGCTTCCATCATGGCCACTTCATTCCTTAGAGATCTGGGGTTTGAGTTTAAAATGCCTTATTTGACTGGTACATGAGGCACCGAAGTCCCACCTGAGGCAAACCCAGGTGCACCAAGGACCCTGCGTCTGATTTTATGAAAAGTGGGGTCCCAGTGCCAAAGTCCCTGGGTTTGTTGCAAGACGACAGCTGCTCTGAAGAAACAGCACGTGGGGGGGATGTCGCAAGCCATGGGATGGGCTTGTGACAGCGATGGCGACCCACTGACCAGTCACTCTGGTGGCTGGTGAGTCATCCTGGGCATTCCCTAGTTCACAGGGAGAGTTGGATGGGTCAGGCTGGGGGGTGTGGTGGCAACTGCCCCTAATGGAGCAAGTGCACAGGCAGTGCAGGTCTGTGGGGGAAGAGATGCACCAGTGCCACCATGGGGTGGTGGTGATGAGTTAGGCTTGTATCTCGCCATGGACCAGCCACTCCAGTGATGGTCTGGCAGGTGTCAGGATCTGAGACAGCACCTTCCCCAGGTGGGCACAGGGTTACCCCATACCCAGCAATGGCTCCAGGAGTCGTGCACGCAAGTTAGACCAGTTCCAGGCTGCTCTAACAGCAGGGTCCATGGGCTTGTTGGGGAGGGGGGCTTGCAAAATCCAAGTTTAGGGGATATTGCAGTGCTGTCCCAGCACAAGCCCCCTTCTGCTGTGATGCACCAGTGTGGTCATTGCCAAGGGCGGCACAAGCCTGGTTGGTGCAGGCAGTTTCTCCACTGGTGCAGGGTGACTTACAAAACTGGGATTGGCACAAGATGTGGTATGAGGAGCTCCTCGCACCATTTCTCCTTACTGCAAACCCCTCGCACTAGTACTGAGCATTTGAATATTGGGCCTCTAGTATTACAAAGAACTATCCTAAGGGGAGGAGCTGAGTCAGCTGATGTATTAGCTGCTTGCTGACCAGAAAATGCAGGAGTCTGGGAAATAGGAATCAATCAACAGAGACTGCTTGCCTGGCAAGGCCTACTTCCCAAGTGCTTTCTAAGATTCCTGCATTCTTTTGATCAAGATCATAATTGTCATTGTTTCATGAACATTTTCAAAATTGGATCCTGTTATTAAATGCTCTGAGTGAAGTGGTTGTGTGCCAATAAAGGGGATTATTCTCCTCCGCAATCCTTGCTCCCACCCCCACACACTGTTGTCATTTCTGTGTAGGAGTTCATTTTTATGTTTGCTTGCATGCATGTGCAAGAAAGATTGTGTGATAGTAGCACATTTCAGAGGTGTGTCAGTGTTGTGGCCAATGCAGGGGATGATTTAGTGGGTGCGTCCCTCAGCCACCAATCAGTGAGCATGCTGGCGATGACAGCAAACTTTAAAGAGAGCCAAAGAGTTGAAACAAATCTGCCACTGCAATCAGATGTAGTTTCGTCACTGCAGTGGAAGATGAAAAGACTCTGGCCATGCGCATTATAGTGCACAGTAATGCGCATGGCCAGAGTTACGGGCAGTTCCTTGGTGTGCTGTTCCTGGTGAAACATTTCAATAAATAAAACAGCCACAGCGCAGCTTTCCACAATGGCGGCTCCTGCCACTGGCCACACACTCTCGCAAAGCCGATATCGGGGGTGCCCAATCCCCATGTAGGCATGTATTCCCCACCCACCCATAGCCACATTCTGGCACACTGGGAGCGTACCCCAGTGTTCCCAGACACTTTTTTATTTTCTCAACACTGGGATGCCCACTTCTGGTGTCGGATTCCCCCCACCCACCAAGCTCAATTTCTTTGTCGACAGGGGTGCCAAATCCCTGTTGGAATCATGTTTTCCCTCCCCCCAAGCTTGCCAACGGGGGTGTTCAATCCCCATCATCATGTCCCCCAAACTCATGTGGCACACTGGGAGCCCACCCTAGTGTGCCTAAAAGTGTTTACATTTTTTTTTACCTATAAATAAATGGTTTGTCTGTTAAACTGTAAAAAAAGTCCTCATCTCCTCAGTCCCCCCTCCCCCACCCAAACCTCCTTCTGCACACCCACCTCCCTGCACCTCCTCTCACCTATACTTACCCTCTGGAGATCAGGAGCAGTGATCTTCTGTGGACCGGGACACATCTGCACTCTTCAAAGCAAACTACGAACTGAGGAACTAGGTAAGCGCTGTATAATGGGAGTTGGGGGTTCAACGTGAGGTTGATATCTCAGCCATTTTAGGAATTTTGTCTTCAAATTTTCAACATGGGGTTCTTGGGACCCTACCTCATGAACATGTCACTGTTGTTTTGTTTCTCAGTCCCGAAGGTGATCTCATGGTCACTACGCAGAATGACCTTTCAGGACCAATTCACATAATGACAGTACAACTGTTCATGAGACAGGGCCTCAAAAGCCCTTTGTTGAAAATTTGGCGAAAATGACAAAAATTACCGTAGTTACAGGCGTATGCTATGATTTTCTATGTACGCCAGAATTTCCTCGCCAATTTGTAATATTTTCACTCCAGATTTTCAACATTGCCATTTTTAACACCTCCTTATGAACAGTATAGCTGTTATTTTTCACAGCCTGCCCAAAATGTGTTTTCACAACTGTGGCACAGAATGGCGCTGCCGCTGCGCAAAATCAACTTTTGGGATGAATTAACAAAATCACAGTGCCACTCTTCATGAGGGGAGGTCCCAAAAAGCCCATGTAAAAAATCTGGTGAAAAAATTCCAAAATGACCATGTTACGGGCATGTGTTGCAGTTTCATACACGCTTGTAACTGCGGAATTTTTTCATATTTTCACCCAGATTTTCAGCATTGCTATTTCACACCTCCTTATGAATAGAACAACTGTCATTTTTCACATCCTGCCACAAATGTGTTTCCAAACCTGTAGCGCTGAATGGCGAGTTACTGTGTGAAATCCCCTTTCAGGATTGAGTAACGAAATGATAGTGCCAATGTTCATGAGGTGGGGCCCCAAAAGCCCATTTTGAAAATCTGGAGTGAAAATATCAACAAATACTGGGTTGAACATAAGGGCTGAAGACCCCAAAGCACACCGCAACACCTGTCAGTGTCTGCAGGTGGTGAGTGGAATGGTATAAGTGTTATGGCTGATGACCCAAAGGCACACCCCAATGCCTGTCACTCTCTGCAGGGTGGTGGTGGAGTTGGCGTTAGTTCAATACTTCACCGCCATTCCTATTATGCATCTCTAACTCCTCCACTACCAATGCCAATGCCAGCAAGCAAACATTCGGCATTGACAAATGCTTGTTTTTTCTAGTTATTTCCTGTGTGGTAGGGAATTTGACAGTCTCCAATGCAGATATATGTCATAGTAATAATGAAGGCGCAGTCAGTGGTTTAGATAGGAGGTAAATGCTGCAATGGGCAACAGTGATCTAAGGCTGAGCAGAAGTGAGTGGAGACCACTGCCAGTAGTTTCTGCTCGAGCGGGGGATTTTGTTTAGACTGCTGAGTTAGTGATGTGTGACTTTATGCCGCTGTCAGCAACAGTGAGGTGGTGCTCAGCAGAAGTGATGGGGGGGGGTCTATGTCACTAGTTTCCTTGAGCAGGGGTTTACCAGTGGAGGTGAATTGATGGTAGTGATGCTGCAGTTCTGGCAGTAAAGCTGCACTGGTTGCATTACTGGTGTCCATATGTGAGTAGTGCTGAAACACTGATTTTTGTTAGGAGGACCAGGGGAGAGGGTGATTGCTGAATGTTGCAGTCAATGATAAAATGTGATCATTATGAGGTTTGAAGCTTTACTAACCACTGAATACTATGAAGGAGAGTTGGCACTGGTTGCAAATTCCAGTGCAGCCATGTTGTTTGTTGGCAAACTGCACTAAAGAGCAGAGTACTATGAAGGTAAGTGAAAAGCCTGGTGGTTGGATCAACTTTTTACCCATGAATACATAGTGTAATATAATCATGGCTGGAAATTGCTCTCAGACAATCAGATTCTAGATTTTTTCCATCCATGTCACGATAAAAGATAACACATATAATATTTACACGGAGAGGGACGTATACCACTTTGTGATCAGCATCCTTTAAAAAATGTAATTATCCTACTCTTGGAACTGAACATGATTCTCCTTCTAGAAGCAGCTTGCTGCATTTCAGGTGTACAGTATTCATAAAATGTCTGCATCCACTCAAGTCTTCTATATAACATCAGCAGAAATTACGTACAATTTCCATTTTAATTAGGATCCTCATAATATTGCACTGCACGGATTCATGTCACAAAATGTCAGTGAAGCAGATGAAAGGTCAGTAAAAACCAAACTAGCTAAAATTCAAATGGCAAGCTGAATTTTTCCTTTAAACTACAGTACTGCTAACGTCAAGATCCTCTATATTCCACTTTGGAATGCATCGTCTGCTATAGTGAACGATACTTCTTTAAATTGTTTGAATGCTGTACATTATAACATGCATATTGTTAACAAAAGGTTGCAGTCACCACTCGGTTCTTCAGCAGTAAGAACAGACTGAGATGAGTAAGCATTTTGGGGTTTTTGTGGATGACTCATTCCCATTACAAGCAGTGAAGTGGTAATCTCATGCTGATAGTTTCAGTGGTGCTAAGTCACTATCGTACATAGTCATGCATGAGGAAGTGCATAGCTGATTCACCATCTTAGTTTCACAATAAAGTAAAATGAGAACTTAGTTCTATAATGGCAAATGTTCATAAAGAAGATTATGTGACTGACACAGATTCAAGAACCTGTAGTATTGATACACAAGAATATTTCCTTTTAATAAATATTACTGTTCTATTGAGCCCCTGGCTTTACTGATGAAATAACTCAGCAGACATGGGAGACCAGTTCGCAACCATAATTAGGGACAGAGAAAAACAAATATTTTTCACCAGACCATTGTGCTGTCACCACACATAGTGTACACACATACACACACACACACACACACACACACACACACACACACACATATACACACACACACACACACAGAGCTATACATAGCAATCTGCACCCACTTCAGGGGGAGGAGCCCTCTTCACCCCCCCTTGTGAGTGTGACAGTGCAAAACATTGTTCAAGATTCTGGCAGGTTCAAACAGGCTACGTGCCTACTAACACTGTGGCATGCACCCAAAAACACAGCATACATAGCACTGTGACATGTGCCCTGCTGTGTGATATGTGTCTATGGCTGAGTCCACAGTCACCTGCCCAAGTTGTGCCCCCCTTTCCTAATCCTCCCTGAGTCTGTGGTTCTTTGATGGTCCATTCAGTAGTTCTCTGCACACTGCCCCTCATATTGTTACTAACTGATGGTCCAGTGATCCCTCTCTAGCTCCCCAGTGTCTTTTTTCATTTTAGTCCAGTGATTCCCGTCCCTCCCCACTGTCCAGGTGTCTCTTGCGGCCTGGTGGTCTCCCTCAACATTGGCCAGTTAAGCAGCTGGACAGCTGCCAGATGAGCCACTTGGCCTTCTAGACTCCAAGAAGCTGCAGGACCAATACAATCTTTGAAACTAATCCTCCTCCCTAGCCACACCCACCCTGGCCACCAAATGTCATCCATAATTGAATAGTTGCCTCCCACTGACCCCGATCCATGAATTGGGGTGGGAAGGTAATCATAGCAATAATTAAGCTAACTCTGTCCTCCCTCCACATCCTTTACATTCACTATAAAATTATTATTTGTTCGCTCCTGGCACTGTGCCAAGAGCTGAAACTATCTTTGTATTCAAGAATCTTTCTTCCAAATCAAAGGCCCTCAGAATACCTTATGTAAAGTTGTCCTCTGACTCCCAGTCTATGATTTGGAGGAGGCTATCTTCCAAATGTTGGGCTAGCTTAGTCATATCATCCCCCTACACATGGTGTACAATGCCATTCATCATTAAGCAGAAGGAACATAAGAAGTGCACCCCACTGGCATGGGAGGGAGGGGCAGAGTGATAAGCATGAGAATATCTAAGTCCCTCTGCATATATTTAACCTTCTGCTGAGATACAGCTACTTTTTGGTGTCAGCAGCAAATTTGGCATCCCAGCTACTTATAAATGTATTGAGCAGTGTTAGCCTCAATACAGAAACTTGTGGGTTTCCACAGTTTTTTGTTTCTGTTTGGTCAGATTATCATTTATAATACAAAGGCTAGCGTATGAGCAATCATACCAACCAAGGCTGTTATTCAGTCGAGGGTTCTATGGTAACAGGAGACCTCAAGAGCACAGCCGAGAGGTCTCATCGCCACAGAAATGCAAGATTAAAAACAGCCTTGTGTATGATTCTTCATACACTGGGTACAATTCATGAAGAGTTGTATCTGCGCAGGTCCCGTTGTGCTGAACAGACTAGCGGGGGGCTTGCAAAACATTAGGCGCTGATTGCAGTCCCACAGTGGGTGTCAGAGGCCGCAGGTTGGACCAGCTCCCTCCTGGTCTAACTTTGAGGCTGTGGGGTAGGTTTACGGGCTTGCGCCAAATCTTTGCACAAGCTGCTGTAAACTGTGGAAACAGTTGCAAATGTGCCAACCCTTCCTGAATCAGGCTGCATTGCACCTAAGGGCTGTGGCACAGCTGTGCCAAACGTTGCAGATGACACAGAGCTTGGAGCAAGCCCTCGTCATCCTTTGTGAATTGGGCTCACTGCCTTTCATAGTCTATGGGCAACCATAAATTCCGACTGTTAGCCCAGCAGTGTGCTTATTGGGGGATCTTACCAAGGAGTTGGTTGGGAGCCAAAGATATCACATGGCACTGATTTCAGCCTGTGCCAAAAAAGTGATCCTAAGACATTGGTGTGACCTGATGCCTCCTAGCTACACTGGATGGCACAGGGAGGTTTTATTTACACTACAAGCCGAAAAGACTATTGCCAGCCTAGTGGATCAGTCAGACAGATATAAGAAAACATGGGAACTGCTATTTGTGTTATTAACACTCTGAACTTTTTTGAGTATTGTACTTTGATCATGGCCTTCTGCCTCCTTCCATGATCCGATACAGGATAGGGATTATAATGGGCACATCTTTTGGATGTAGTCATGCAACAACTGGGTACTTTTGCTTCACCCATCTAATGCACAGGTTTCTATATAAGGCTTCCTTGCCCTAACAGCACCAGGATGCCTTATTTGATTATGTTTCTTACAATGCATAGTCCCTGTTTGGTTCTCTTCAGACAAAGGGAAAGAAGGGAGGGTGGTGGATTAGTATCGGGGGGAAGGGAGGTGGTAGAGTTGTACTGTAGGAGTTTTTTTTTTTTTTTGAGGTTTTAGTTAATATTTTTTTTTCTTCAACTAAGGAAATTATCATGGTACAATCTTCCTGTTAACACCTCTTGTGATATGCATTTGTCCCTTCTGTATATATTTTGGTGTTTATTTTTCTATCATGTTTAATGAAGTTTACTCAATTAAAATAAGTAAATAAATAAATTAAATTCACAACTGTGCCCTTACTATTAATATTTTTCTTCACACCACCGCTCTCTTCTGGAGCTAGCTCCACAGCCACGGCTGTTTCATGAAGACTGGAGGTTTACAGAACATGCATGCTTGAAGACATTCAAAGTTGTTGCACCGTAGTGGCTACGTATCTAGTGCAGCACAACAAACAAAATGAAGTAGCTACTGCAGCACAAAGTTATTCTAGGTAAGGATTTCTACCTAGAACAACATTCTACCATACACTATAACCCTTTGTTTCCTGTTATCAGTTTCTAATCCATTGCACAAAATGACTAGTTGTGTCAGGATTTTGCATTTAATGAAATAGTCTCCACGTGGCATAGTGTTGAAGGTTTGCTGAAGGTCAGGTACACAACATCAATAAGTTTTATCTCATCAAGACACTGAAAACATTATCAAAAATCCAATCAGATTGGTCTGGGATGAGTTCCCTGTGCAGATGCCATATGTGAACAAAAAGTTATTTTTCTGTGAGTGTTCAATAATTCCATTCTTAAGGGTTCTTGTTGGAGCTGGAAGACTTCTTGTTGGCAGTCCAGAGCTGGTCTGCAGGATGAAAGTTGGAAAATTACCCAGTGAATAATGGATTGCTTTTGTGTGTTCACCCCCCCCGGTGCTCCAAATAAGACCAACCATACATTAAGGGCAGGATTCACGAAGCTGTCGAAAGACCCGCAGCTGTGGATAAACCACTGCGCAAGTGGGTTGCCACTTGCGGAGCTGCAGGTTACCCACAGCGGCGGGTATTCATGAAGGTGGAGCCGGATTACACCTAGCTCCATGGGTTATGCCCGCTTGTGGGTGGTGTCACCAGGGTGATGGCAGCAGCCACGGGAATGGGCTACAGAGGCCTTCACTACTACCTTCACAGACCCAAGATTTCAAATCCCATTGCTTGTTTAAACCTGCAGGTGTACTGCTTTGTAATTCATAAATCCAAGTAGATTTTTTCCACAGTAGTTTATTCAGTCATCTCCCCCCCCCACACACACACACCCGCAAAAGACCCACTCTCTCAATGCTTGTGTACTTCGATTCTCTAGGATGTATAATACTGCTCAATGGTCTTGTGTGTTAGTTTTTAAACTGGGCACTGTTCTCCGCATGTATATTTTACTACAGTTACACCATAGAACATATGTGACAACGTCAGTACTGCAATTAATATTAATAAATTCACATGTCTTCAGCTTTAAATATTCATCCAGGAGGTGTACAAACTCTTTACCAGTCTGTGCATATGTGCACACATTATATGAAGCATTTGAAGAAACCTTTTAGTTTGTATGGCAATCATTGGTTATTAATGAGAGCTGGCTGATTTGTCTCAAATTTATTGTCTCTCAGACTGCTTGCTCTGCTTAAATTAATGCATGGGGTATCACCTGCTGCTGAAGTCACATCATTGTCACCAGGCAGGATAGGGCATTTACAATAAATTATGTTGTCAATTTTACCTGCCAAATAATTTTTACTGACAAAAGTAACAGGACCATGCTCATGAATTTTATTTTTCTAGTGGCTTTTCATTGTTCTTTTTTTCAGTAAATCAGCTTTATCTCTAGTCTTTCTCAGTAATGTTTTGTTATAACCCCTATTGAGAAATCTCATCTCCAGTACATTAGCCTGTCAGTCATATGATTTGGATGAACTACATTTTAATCTTTTTTTGGATCACTTTTTCTCCCCGTCTTCAGCGGGCCGCATTCAGGAGAGATCCCCAGCCCCATCCTCCAATGTCCACCATCAGTGCCAACCATCTTCCACAGGACTTGACCCCTCCAGCGGGGTCAGTGGGGGATCCCCAGGTCCCTATCAAAGATTGGATCCAATTCCAGTCAGCGCCCAGCTGGTCGGGGATTGGGACCTGTGAGCCCCTCCATCATCTAACTGCCAGAGACGTGTTTCCTCTTTTTTTTTCTCTTGGAGGAAAGGGCATGCAATGATCCCAGTTGCAGTGTTATGCATGCTCCTATGTGTGGCACTCCGAGCATCTTCTCAACCTCCACCCACCTTATAGATCATTGGTGTGCCATCCCCCAGCCTCTGCTAGGGGCCAGGCAAGCACCAATCACTGGTGTCCCCCTCCCCAGAGCAGGAGAGCTGTCCTCGAGATGCTCGATTCTCCTCCTCCCCAGCCAACCCCCGGCAACCCGCTCACACGGCAAATATGGGTTGCCATTGTGGCAGGAGATAAGGCACGATGCCTCAGCCCTCCATGCTACTGGGCTGGACACTACTTTCTTTTTAATGTTAAAAATGAGCTATAAGGGATGTAAGTTTTCAAAGGCATCGAATGTGTACTATCTGCTCACAGGACCGCATTTGTAGCAGTTTTTCTGAAGCACTGAGTTCAAATATTTCTTCTTTGCCATGTTTCTCCCATGTCTCCTGTCAGAAGAAATATCACTTCTGAAAATAAGAGTATTACACGCAGCTGCCATGGAAATACTCGTGCCTTGAATTATGGCACAAATCAGTGCTGCTGTGGTAGTCCCTAAAATTCATAATGATATTCAGAGTTATAGCAAGCTATGGCTAGTCGTGGTCTGGTCAATATACTGGGTAAACGCCAGTACTGGATATTATTATGGACCCACCCTATTTCCCCTTCCCCGCTTCTGCACCTTTTAAAATATTCAACTTATCAGTATCTTGCTTAGTTCTCAAGTTTGCTACTTGTTTTTTTTTTATTTCCATAGTAATCAGCATGATGGGCTTATAAGAACATTTATAAATCCTGCAGCAGAAAGGGCTTTAATTGCCATTAAACTGCATTGTTTCCTGCAGCGTACGGCAGCATTTTATGATGTACGTGCAGTATTACTGTATTGTTTCCTGCAGCGTACGGCAGCATTTTATGATGTACCGCAGTGTTACTTTACTGTTTTCTGCAGCGTACGGCAGCATTTTATGACGTACCGCAGTGTTACTGTATTGTTTCCTGCAGCGTACGGCAGCATTTTATGACGTACCGCAGTGTTACTGTATTGTTTCCTGCAGCGTACGGCAGCATTTTATGACGTACCGCAGTGTTACTGTATTGTTTCCTGCAGCGTACGGCAGCATTTTATGACGTACCGCAGTGTTACTGTATCGTTTCCTGCAGCACACTGCAGCATTTTATGATGTACAGCAGTATTACTGTATTGTTTCCTGCAGCGTACTGCAGCATTTTATGATGTACTGCAGTATTACTGTATTGTTTCCTAGCTGGTGCTGCTATCTATTTTTTAGGTCCAAGCTGATGACCTTAATGAAATCAGCCTCTCATCATACCAGGGCCCCCAACCTTGTTTTTTTTTTTGGTGCAGGGCTGACTTTGTTGGCCTGGGAGGGGTTTTGCAAGCTTTTGCAAGCAACTGGGTGGCCAGCTATGTCATCAGTAGTGTATGATGTCATCACGTTCTGTGTAATGGCATGACACACCAAGTGATGCGGTGATGCCTGGTGCATCATTTGTTCACTTAGCATGGTAGGGGTGGATACCTCCATTAAAAAGAAGGCGGTGAAGATGGACTGGAACACATATAGTATCACCCATGGCTGATGGTGACCCTGTGTAACTGACTAGCCTTGATACAGTATATAAGTGTCTTAGAATCTTTAGTGCTTTGAGTGCAGCAGTCTTACAGATGTGATACTGACACAGGCTAATGAGGTTATTTGATTTTTACTTTAGGGGAAGTGTTCTAGCACCACTGAACCACCAATATTGAAGACGTCATACAGTGACCAAATAATAATGGTGTACTAGTTACTAATTGAATCATTTACATTATTATGAATAGTTATATTAGAACATGACTAATTTGGGGACCATTATCTTACTGTTTTAACAAACATAACAGGCACAGCTTATGGAGTGACAGGGAATAGAACATCTACAGACATGTATTAAGAAGTGAAAAGGAAGAAACCCTCAACTTTTTTGAGGGGGGGCAGCCTCCATCCTTACCAGAGCTCAGCCCTGCCTTGCCTATTGTTCCCCCATGCCCAGGCTTACTCCCCTGGGTGGGTCTGCAGGGTGGGTGCCCCCCCCGAGAGACTCTGTTGGCAAGCCCCAGCTTACCTCCTGGGTTAGGGCCATGGGAGCAAGACTCCCCCAGCAGACATTGGTGGCAGTGTAGATGATGACAGAGCAGGGCGTCATGCCCGGGGGGCCAGCCGTCTTTCTGAATGCTGGATCCCTGGGGGAGGTATGCAATGATGTGCAGCATCCACCCCACCCCTAAGGTGATGGCACTGGCTGAAGTGGTATCCGCAGCCTCTGCCAGGGTTCTGCAAATCATGTGACACTCTTTCCCCTTCCCCCGGAGAAGGAGAGCAATCCTCAGGATGTTTGACCCTTCCCCCCCCGGCTGTCCCTATGATGTCATGCCCGGGGGGCCAGCCGTCTTTCTGAATGCTGGATCCCTGGGGGAGGTATGCAATGATGTGCAGCATCCACCCCACCCCTAAGGTGATGGCACTGGCTGAAGTGGTATCCGCAGCCTCTGCCAGGGTTCTGAAAATCATGTGACACTCTTTCCCCTTCCCCCGGAGAAGGAGAGCAATCCTCAGGATGTTTGACCCTTCCCCCCCCCGGCTGTCCCTATGACTCCCAAGTCCATCACCAAACCTGGGATGTTGGAACCACAAGCAGATGCCTTGCAGCTGCACAGGTGGGTGGGCTGGCAAAGAAAATCTCTATTAAACAAACATAACGACATGATAATGGAAGTGAGTTCTGAGAGTATACAGTATATTGTTTACTTAAAGAATTGAACTAGTTTGAAAAGAATCAGAATAAATATGACAGTGCAATAAACAAAAGCATTTATTGTGTCCCTTGTAGGATCATACAGGACTATGTTTTTTATTGATTATCAACCAAAATATATGAAACAGCAGCTATACGGTATAATCTTTTATTTATTCATATTATATAGTTAAAAGAATAGATTATCACACAGAATAGTAGGCTGTTTTCTGAAAGAATTAACATTTTTAATAAGGCTGCAATCTCATTCGAACATATGAAGAAGCCAACAGAATTAGGCTTTTTGGTCTATCTAGTCTGCTCGTTGCCCAGGGTTCTTAGCTCAGGCTGGTGTTACTGCTCCCCTTCCCCTACCTTTTCACTACGTTCTTCCCCTCCTTCCATTATCTCTATCTTCCCCCTATATCTATCCCAGCCTCTCTTGAAGCTGCCCACTGTCCTCAATGAGGTCACATCTTCTTGCAGCGCATTCCATTTGCTCACCACCCTTTCTGTGAAGAACTGTCTTTTAACCTCCCTCTTAAACACCCACCCTGCAACTTTAGGCTGTGTCCCTTCGGGGTTTTGCCGCAGCTTAGTTTGAAGATACCCTCCCTGTTCACCTTATTAATCTCTTTCAAGTACTTGAAGGTCTCAATCATGTCTCACCTCTCCCTTCTGTCCTCCAGGGAGTAGATATGTAGGACCTTCAGTATCTCCTTGTATGATTTACCCTGCTGCCCCGCAACCATCTTCATAGCCCTGGCTAGATGCATCCTTTATCCAGAGAGGAAATTTAAAACTGTTATTCTTGTCATAATGATGGGAACTTTTTCATAGAAGGGGCATCTGTGAAGAAACCTCCTTTTCCAGTTTAGATACTAAGGTGCTTCATCTTTGAAATGATTAGGAAATTAGTTAAAATATCTGAAGGCAGATAGTACAGGTGTAATGTTTCAAAAATGGTGGAGTCAGTAGCATGACTTTCCTTGCTTCCTTCCTGTCCCTCTCATTGTAAGGCAGCTGGCAAAGGTATAATTTTTCTGAAAAGGAGAGATTAATAGCACACACACGTGCATATATGGGCAGCGGTCAGTAGTTTTCAGTTAACAGGTGGAACTGGCTAGGAGCAGAGCATCTTCTGTGCTTTGATTCTGATCTTGAACTTGAGGAGGGAAAAGAAGATGCTGCAAGACATGGGCCCTCATCCTATTTCCCTCTGTTTGTTGCAGATCTATATTGCAAGGTATGTGCTTCATTCTGGACCCATTATCTGTAGTTTACTGTTTGGAGTTTATGAGAGCTGGGGGGGTTAAATATACAGGCCTGTATTTTCAAAGATTTGCTGCAGACGCGGCAGCAAGTTGCATCACTTTTGTATCACAGATCACAACTGTGTCTGCATCAGAAGGGTGCACTACCATCAGAAGATGGCTGCACCACAATCTGCTGTCCCTGCACTTGCATGTACTGTAGATTAGTGATGCGAAAAGTGACGCAGATGAGATGCATCCCACAAATATATTGCAAATATGCTGCAATTATGATGCAAGTATAAGTGCTGTTTTGATGCAGCTATGAAAATATGGTGCAATTATATGCTGCATCTGCATGATGCAAATTTAGGTGTCTTGACACATCTGTATAATTTTTTTAACTTTTGAAAATACCACCTGCTCCGTTCTACATTGTCTTTAACGTTCTGCCAAATGTAATTAACATTAACAATAATTCTCACTCCTACTGAATATAGGAAAATAAATAACAACAATGGCAAAAAAACTTCAAAAATAAGAACCTGATTTTCCCAAACAGGTTTTACTTTTGTCCTAATAAAAGATGCAAGGATTTTAAAATGATTCGGGTTCATGGGATCTGGTGTTGAATGTTTGTAAACTAAAGCTAACCAGGACCATTCCCATTCTTTCAGATGCAGGAACTATTTAACAAAAACATTATGCTCCAGGATAAAATGGATACAGAAAATGCATACTTCTGCTTCTCTATAGTATGAGAGCCTTTTGCAGTGATAGAATCTAGCACCAGATCAATGTTCGGAATGGCTCTCTTTTTTTTTTAAACTTTTATTTATAAGCTTTTACTTTTGGAGGGCTTGGCCCGTGGTTCGAGGGGAGGGAATAACTCCTCCCCCTAGCACTATTTAGTATGCCTCCAAAACTCACACAGCACTTAGTTCATTTTGGACTGTGCCACTGCGTGGTTTGTGGTCATGCTTTAGTGTTCTGTTTCCCCTTCGCTCTGCTTTTTCGTTTCTTCTCCCTGCGTTCCCTGGTTTCTATCCCTCTCCTTCCTTCTCCCACGGCCTTCTGCCACCTCTATCTTTCCTCCCATTGCTTGGCCTGTCCTCTGCTTCCCTATTTTCTCTCTCTCTCTTTCCTCCGCCATCTGCTTTGGCTTCTGCCTTCCCCCAGCGCCACTTCTGGCTGCCCGTTACCTTCTTCTTGCTCCTCTTCTTCCCTTCTACGTGCCTTGCTGTTTCTCTTTTTGGGGTGGCTCATTTTTCTCTCCATTTTCCTGGCTCCCAACTTCACTCTCTGCTGTTGTCCTGCTCATCTTCTGACGTCACCGCCCGGCCTTCCTCTCTGTCCCCCCCCCCCCGCTCCTCTCGGCTTCTCCTCTCCTTCTTTGCGACCACTTGCCCACAGTCAGTGCCCAGCCCATTTCACCGAAGGACTTCTTTCCTGCTCCGCTGCCATTTCTGGTGAAGCCTTATCCACCTTCAGTTCACTTTCAGCTCAAAAATCAGACTTTTCTCCTGCTAGACTGCACCCTTGCCCCATGTTGGACTGGTTGTCTAGTCCTTCTTAAAGGTGCAGTCTCCCATTTTTGCCCGACACTATACTCAGTGCTTTAGACTACAGAGAGCCCTATTCTGACTGGGACTGTTTTTTGTTCCTGGATCTGCCATTTCCCTTCTGGTCCAACTTGCATCAGCACATAGCCCTTCACCGTCGGGCATATTCTGCTTTTGCCTATTGCAGAATCTAACTATTTACTATATTAGCCTCTAAGCCTCAGTGAATTATTTGCTTAAAAGGGCCATTTCTGTTCACCCTCCATGGACCTATAAACTCTGACAAATCTCTGTCCCTGCTTGCTTCCATCTTGTACAGTAGTCCACGCACTACTTCAACTTCTGTGGATACAATTGCAGCTCCTTCTTAGCAAGTAGCTCCTGGACTTCAGGCTTCTCTCTATCTTTCCAGATATCATTCTCTGCCTCCTTAGGTCCCCTGCCAGACCTTCACCACTGATGGAGATCTCCAGGCTAGTTACCCTTCATCCTCATCAACAGAGTCTCCCTCCTGCCGGTGACCTATCTGACCCTGAAGAGGGTACATCATCACTTCCTCCTCCTCTTCTACAGGAACTGCCAGCTGTTAGACAAAAGGTCCCTAAGCCTCGTTACTCTCTAAAGGATTGGACAATCCCTCAGCTCATAGTGGAACTCAGGAGGCTGGGCGTTCCCCACTCTCCTAATGCTAAGAAGCAGGACTTATTTGATATGCTTCTCTTGGCCAATGCCAGACCTGACACCACTTCTTCTGATGCTTTGCAGCCCCAGCCTGCACCTGACACCTATGCTGAAATTTGTGTTCTCCTCACTCCTCTGGCATCCTCTCTCTCAGACCTCCAGAATCATTTTATGTATTTAGAAACCCATCTGTCTACTCAACAGCAGCCTAGTCCAGCAGTTACGGACCTGCAGGCATGCCTTTCTGCTCTTGAAGCCCGAGTGGGTTCCCAGCCCAACCTCTCCACATCTGGTCTGCCTTCCACCTTGCCTATTTGTCTCTCCAGTACTTTGGAAGGGCTGCCTTCAGCTTCCCCACCATCCATGGCTCTGACAGCTTCAGCTTCTCAGACTATCCTGGATCATGCACCTCCCAGTTCTGCCGCATCTCTTCCTGCAATATCTGCAATGCACCTGGTCCCGATTCATCTGTGCAGAGATTTCATCGATGGCAAGGACATTAAACTTATTTCTCTCCTAGTTTCATCCCACAACACCCTAGAAAACAGAGTCATCTCCTGCAATGACTTCTCTGTGCTACTGAAATCTATAGACACTCAGCTTGCCAAAAAGCTGACTGTCCCTGAATTTTTGCTTGCATTTAGCTTATACAGGGATATTGTCTGTTCTGCTTTTCCTGCCCACTGACAGGAACTTGATTCTTACATGTATCTCTTGGTTGACCTGGAGACCAGATATGGAGGCACACTTTTCTACGATTACTACTGTTCCTTCTCCACCAAGGCAGCAGCCACCTTGGCTCACTTTAATACAGAGACTGATTGGTCTACCTTGGACAATGAATTATTTTGCTGCCATTTTGCTGGCCAACAAGCTTTATCCTGCCAGCTATGTAGAGCCTATTCCCACTTTGCTTCACTATGCCACTTTCAATAAATACATCAACAGACCATCCTGCGAGGCTCTTGCCTGAGGATGCTATTCCTGCCACCACTGGTCTTACATGTACCATACCAAATCCAAGGGCACTTCCTCGCTTCAGTCATGATAGCAGGGGTCAATCACTCACCTTCTTCGGAAATCAACCAGTCTGCAACAATTATAATTCTTCCTGCTGTTTTCCAATAGGTTTTGCAACCTTCATGTTTGCACCTTCTGAAGCAGAGCCCATCCTAGGACTGCCTGTCTGAGCCTACCTCACTAACGGCGCTTTGCTCATATCTATTTTCCATCCTTTCCAGGTGGCTTCTGGTCCAGCAGTCTCCGGCTAACTTCTTTCAAACTTCCAATTGCTCTGGTGGATTCATGTAAAGGTCCTGCTATACCTGGCCTGGCCTACACAGAGGCCCTCATTCATAATTGATCACACCCTACATACTGGAGCACCTACGAGGAGGTTGCACCATCCTCGATCTGGCCTCATGGGGACTCTCTTCCAATCTGATCATTTGATCTCTACTGTGGCAGTTATTTTACTCAACAGTGGACCCAAGTGGGGGTCCCAATCATTTCTCTACCATTTCATACATGCTAGATGGCGGATCCATGTGGGGGTCCTGCACTGCTCAAACATCCCTCAATCTAAGTACCGGCAGACCCATGTGGGGGTCTTGCTCATTTCTCCACCATTCAGTACACGCTCATGGCGGACCCACTTGGGGGGTCCTGCCATTCCTACCATGCCCCGCGAAAGGGCCTTATTCACAACTCAACATCCTACAATTTGACTATTGGAAAACCCATGTGGGGGTCTTGCCATCTCTAGCCTTGGCCATGTAGAGGTCTGCCCATAGCTCACTCATCCTCAACTCTGTCCTCGGCAGTACCACATGGGGTTCTGCCATCCCTAACTGGCTCATGTGGATATTTAGCCTGTAACTGTGGAACTCCTGCTCAAGGTGGTCCTACGCAGAAGTCCTGTCCTTCCAGTGAATCACGGAGATCATACTCTTCTGGAATGCACTTCTTGAAGTCTTCCCTTGACAGTCCTATTTGGGATACAGCCAACACCAACTTGGCCTACAAATTTCACAAACAGTACATCAACTCTCGAGTCCTTTCTAAAAGCTTTCTCTACAGACATTATTTCCAGGTCAGCGTCAACAGCCCCAAAACTCAATAACACTCTTAAGAACTTCTGCTCCATAGTTCATCAACATCCATGGACAAGGACCTGATTCCGCTTAACATGCTCCTCTATAAATTTTGCCTACACTTCTTGGATTAAGATCATCCCTGCAACAAAGAAGAAAGCTCCTAAAGAAGAATACATCCTGGACAGTCTCCATCTTGCACTCCTAAATTACAAATTAGTATAAGATTACCTCGCTTAGTCCCTGTATAATTGTCAAAATTAAGACTTTATGCTGATGATACAGCATTGGTACACTACTGGAGAGGACACCTTGAACTTAGAAATTAAAATCCAGAAAAACTTTACTAGTGTTGGGGAGTGGTTCACCAGGTCAAGGCCTGTCATGAACACAGAGAAAACAAAAGTACTTTACTTTGGTTCAAAAAAAACAAACCTAAAATGAATATAGTATCATTAGATAATAAAATTATTAAACAGGTGACCAAATATCGTTACTTGGGAGTGACATTTGATGTAGAGCTAAACTTTGTTAAACATATATCAGAGATGATTAAGGGTGTGGGTAAGAAAATAGGTGCACTGAGATGAGCCTCCAAGTACCTGGATAGGAATACTAGGAAAAAGATAGAAGAACAAATGGGTTTACCCCCCCCATGGAATATGGGAGTATTATTTATAGGGTTAAATCCAAATTCATGTTGGAGAAAATAGATAAAGTCCAGTTTAGACTTGCTCGATTTATATTAGGTTGTCATTTTAGTACACATCCTTGTGTTATGTTGAAAGAAGTAGGTTGCTATGTAAACAACTGGTTTGTGATGTACTATTAATAATACATATACGTGCTTGTTTTATTACGTTATTAATTACTCATGTAGTTGCTATACTATGATGTATCTGCTTATGTATTCGTGCTGTTTGTACAATTCTTCATATGTAAAATACTGTACCCCTTCCCCCGGGTCACACCTGGAAATGAGCCCCGACTCAGTGTGCCTTTCCTGGTTACCAAATGTTTAAATAAATAAGAAAACTAGCCATTACTATGAAACAGTGGTCCACTATTTGGGGTAATATTCACAAAACCACAGCATCTGGTACTTGGAGAGAATTTTGATGGAGCGTAACCGCTCTTTTTTTTATCACCCCAGAGCAATCCTGCCATTTTGGCAGGATATGCTGGAGGCAATGTGGTGAAATGGATACCCACACACACATTTTTTGGTGGTGCCTTATACTGCAGCTATTTTGGAGTGTTGTCTCGCAACAGACAACCCACATTCTAGAATTATCCCTACCCCAGACTATTGTCCACTTTGTTCTGCCCCCCCCAAGGCGCTGACAAAGCAGCCAAAAAGTTCTTATTTTTGATTTTCAGAGCAGCAGCACTCGAGACAATTACGCAGCACTGGATGGATCTCTGCACCCCCACCTGTTGCTCAATGGCACCAGAACATACAATCGATACACAGAATGGAAGCTATGACAGCCCTCTTAAGACTATGTAAGGATAAATACAGTACCAGATGGCTCCCATACTTTGATTACAAAGATGAAACAGAGGGAACTCCTATCCTTGAACAACTGCTCTAGCAATTTCCTTATATGCTGAGTTATAAAACACATCCCCATTAACAGTCAGCATGTATGAGGTTGTGTAGATGAACTGATCAGTGGGTAGCCTTGGAGAGTAATATAGTGTATGGTGGAATGTGGTTGTGTATGGAAATCCATACACCGCAAAAAGTTGTTCTGCTGCAGTAGTGACGTCCTCACTAACGCAGAATGACTTTTCATTCTGTGTTAATGAGGATGTCATAATACAAGGGGCTACAGCAGACGTCCTGATTCGTCCCTTGCTGTGTGAGAGGGGCGCGAGTGTGCTGGGCAGTGTCAGTTGTGAATCGATGGTCTCGGCAGAACCGAGCAAAAATATGGAAAAGTGAGGCTCTTTTGTCTTTTTGGGCACCATACACTATAAAAGAACAGTATATAGTTACCCACACACCTGAGAGACTGTTACTTCACCTCATAGATACAATGCCGACTTGGAGACCTCTCGAGCCGCTATAGAGGTCATCAGTCAGCATTGTATCCACTCGGTGAAAGAATAGCCTTGTAGTGCATGGGTAACCACACACTATCCTGTATCTCATATATTGTGCTAGAGCAGGGTAAAGCACTAGAACTCTGTTGTTCCTTTTCTCATGCCATGTTAAGATGCTGTCCAACACATTGGTCATTATATGTGTGATAATGTTTCTGAAGCTGATGGTTATTAATTGGGTTTACCAAATAGTTAAACCTTTGTTATGCATTTAATCAGATAATGGGGGACACTGGTGATGATTAACACTATGGGAATAATCTAATTTCATAAGGTACATGATTGGCATCTATTTTTTTCAATTTGAATTTTTATTGATATATTAAGACAATATTTAAAACACAAAAAATACATCTATCAGTAATACAAAAATGTTAAAACTTGAATCGGCATTCATTAAACTCTAATCCAAGACTCCATGCATACTACATATAGTGAAAAATAAATTCTAAGTCCAATATCACATAATCATCTGTAAGTGGTATACTACAGTGCAAATAAAAATTTAAGTTTAAAAAAAACAAATCTGGTCCTCTCCCATCTCCAACTCTCCAATTACCTGACTGATCCAAATACTCAATCCAGCCTATCAGGGAATTAAAAAAATATGTCCCTCTTTCTCAAACTGCCTGCTGGGTCTGATATGCAAGTCAGCATGTCAGGCAAAAAACAAGCATTTGTCAATGCCGAAAGTGCGTCGTGTGCACTGGTGCCATGCCACCACCCTATATTTTTATCCATTACTGATTGTTTTGTTTTTTACAGAATCCTCCCAAATCGTCTTTTATTGACATGCTTTACTGCATTACTATCCCTATTTTGATACCAGCACACTAAATTTTACTTAAGACTTAAGATTTTTACTTAAGGAGTTAGGGCCACTACCATTCAATCTATTCATAGGGGACATCGTGGAGGGTCTTGAAGAGGGTGTGAGTCTGTATGCAGATGATATTAAAGTCTGCAATAAGGCGGACACTCCAGAAGGGATAGAAATGATGTGGAGAGATCTGGGGAGGTTTGAGGCATGGTCAAGGAGGTGTTAGCTTTCATTCAAGACAGGCAAGTGTAAAATCATGCATCTTGGATACAGGAACCAGAGGGCAGGGTACTGTATGGGGGGCCAAGACCTGGAAGTACCAGAACAGGAACGGGACCTAGGCATCAGTACATCAGGGGACCAGAAGGTGGAAAGGCACTGCAAGGGAGCAGTGGCTAGAGGCAGCAGAATGCTGTGCTGCATCAGAAGGGGGATTGCCAGTAGACAAAGAGAGGCCATAGTACCCTTGTACACCCATCTAGTTAGACCGCGTTTGGAGTATGGGGTCCAGTTCTGGAGGCCATACCTCAGAAAGGATGTGGGGAGGCTGGATCGAGTTCAGGAGAGGACAATGTAAATGGTTAAGGGGCTCAGTCACCTGTCCTATGAGGAAAGGTTGGGAAAACGGAACATTTACTCTCTGGAACAGGAGGGAGAGGGGGGACATGACTGAGACCTTCAAGTACCTTAAGGGTATAAATTGGGTGCCAATGGGAAGTTTCTTCCAACTGAAAAGGAATCAGAGGACGAGAGTGCATGGGTTGCAGACTGAAGGAGGACAGTTCAAGGGTAACATTAGGAAGTACTATTTCACAGAAAGGGTGGAGGATAAGTGGAATAGGCTCCCAGAGGAGTTGGTTGGAAAAGCAATAGTAGAAGACTTCAAAAGGGCATGGGACAGACACAGGGGATTGTTGAGGGGGGCATGTCTTAGCAGATAGTTAGACAAATGGGCAGATTAGGTGTGCCTGTCGGTCCTTTTTTGCTGTCACACTTCTGTGTTTCTATGTTTAAAATCCACTTATGCACATGTACTGTGCATATAGATGGTCCATAAAAATAATGCAACTTTTGACCTGATCACCACTGCCACTGTCCTATATTTTCAGAAAGTGGGGAACCCTGATATGGAAAACGTGCTGCCCCTACACAGAGATGGTGCTGCAAATTTGGTCTTAAAGCAGACATTTATAACATCCTAAGATGCTAAATTAAAATGTGCACAAATAAAGGCACCTGTTTCCACAGTTTTCTGAGCTTTCATTGCTATGTTTGATGTGTCCTACATCATGACAGCCAGTGTCTCACATCTCAGTAAAGTATGCCCATGCAAATGTACATTTCTTGCTCAAGCTCAGATAAATGTAAAATTCTCTAACCCCTCAAAAAAGTTGCAACATGAATGGAAAACATATTGCTGTGCCTGCCCTTGTGCCAGCCTTTGTAGTGTGTGAAACTGACCAACATAGATCCCGTACAGAACTGTTATGATCGGATAAAGGATTCTGGTTGTCTTGATTTCCCGTTTAACTCTTGTGACACCTCAGCTAAAGCGCCACCAGTTTCAGTTTAGGCTGTCAAACACCTACAAAGTCACATCCTTCAGCCCCTCCAAAAATAATGCAAGGCCCCTGCAGCCCCAACCCATACCGAATGTCTGCGATTCCTAAAGCCACAGCTAGACCTGCAGAAAGGGAGACATATTAGCAGACAGCAGGTAGACAAGGGACCACAGCTGCCTGCTTCTGTATACAGGACTTCACAAAAGAACTACAGTGAAATGCTACCACTTGATCATTTATACAAATCCTGTCAAAAACAACTAGTGACAATGCATTGGCAATATAAACTACGATCCAATATAAATTATTGTGCATAGTTGATGAAATGTTCTTTTAAAAAAGGAAGGTCATTATTTGCAAAACACACCACATCACGCATCAGTTAGGGTTAAAGTACGTGTCAAAAGTAGAGAAATGTGATGTTAGGATCAAAAAGCGCCCATGGCCCTTGGAATGTATAGTATCATGTTACTCGGGATTTTAAAAAACCTGCTCGATGCAAACACAGTGCCAAGAGGACTGGAGTTTGAAATGTCTTGACACAGGCACAATTCCTAATGTTTGAGTTGTGCCTGCATCAAAATAAGTGTGCCAAAATGTTTGATTACTATTTTCAAATATTTTAATGAACTCATGACTGTTGTACCTGCTCTATGTCAAACAACTGACTCGTATCACTTTTTTGATGCACAAGGGAGCCAAGGAATCATAAATTGTGGCAGTTGTAGTAGGAAGGCCAACTTTTCGATTGTCTTTTTGTTGCAATATGTTAAATTGCAGTAGAAAAGTGGTGCAAATCAGAGATCTCTTTTTGAAAATCTGGCTCCTAGTTCTTTTGCAGTTAACCTAAAATATAAACAGAGCTGTGTCTAGATATTGAAATGATTTTCAAAGACTTGTGTCATATTTTAACACAGATTTGTGTCTCTTGTGACATTACTGCTAGACCACACAAAAGCTGCTCTAATGTTGTGCTGCAAATGCTGAATGCTGCACACACAAAATGGCCATGCATCAGAATCCTACATGAATCTGTTTCTTCCATGAAGTGCAAAAGATGCCATAATTGCATCAAAATATTTGAGAATTGCCTGCAGATGTTTGGCACATTTGACATGATGCATACTGTGCCCAAGATGCCAGAAACTCTTAACATCTGTGCTATTAAATTTGGAACACCATCTGAACAGAACTAGTTTCTGGATTCAGATCTAATTTTGAAAGTCACACTATTTGTGCTATTTAGAAAATCTGGGATTTAATGCACATTCTGAGATATTGCTTTTGATTTAAAGTGTCCTGGAGGGAGAAATATAATCACAACAGGCCAGAAACAGAGACATTTTCAGCAGATAAGGACCACCAGGCCCATCCAGTCTGCCCAAAAGCCCTACACTAGTTTGTGGCCTCTGACCCTACTTGGTCAATGGCTTTTCACCCCTCCCTCCCACCTCTAAGGTACCCTTATGCATGTTCCATGCATGTTTAAAAGCCTTCACAGTGCTCGCCCCCACCACCACCTCCTGTGGCAGTCAATTCCACGTGACCACTGCCCTCTCTATGAAGAAAAATGTCCTCACATTTCCCCTCATTCTGCCTACTTCAAATTTCATTTCATTCCCCCTCTCATTCCTGTACATCTCTTATATTGGAAAATGTCTCTCCCACTACACCTTGTTAATCCCCTTAAGATACTTGAATGTTTCTATCATGTCCCCCCTAATACCTTCTCTCCTTCAGCGAGTACATACTGAGGTCCTTTATGCTCTCCTCATAGGTTTTCTGGTGCAAGCCCTGTACCATCTTAGTCACCCTTCTCTGGACTGCCTCCATCCTGTCAATGTCCTTATGAAGGTGCGGCCTCCAGAATTGCACACTGTACTCTAGGTGAGGCCTCACTAGCATTTTGTACACTGGCATCACCACCTCCTCCTGCATTCTGCTTGTGATACCTCTACCTATGCATCCCGTATGCCACTGGCCCTCCATGCAGCCTTTGTACTCTGCTTAGGTATCTGAAATGATAACCCCCAGGTCCCTTTCTTCCTTGGTGATAGTCAGCAACTCCCTTCCCATCCTGTAGCTCTCCCCAGGTGCATTATTTTGCACTTCCTCTCGGATAACTGCCAGGATGCAGTTATCTGAGAGACTTGTGCTGTGTCAGTGTCAGTGGAAGGTGTCACTAAAGGAACAAGGAGCAAGGAGAGAAAAGTGGAACCAGGTGATGCAGAGGAAGGGCAGACCAGAACCAATAGAAATAGGCAGCTGGCACTGTAGGCGATAACCACAGGAGAAGAAAGATAAAGGTTGTCCAACAACTTGGGAAGTTCTTCTACCCATCATAGCCATGTTGCTCCGATTACAGAATATGTTGTGTGCAGTGCACTCTGGAAATCCAGGATCCAAGAAGCTGTCATGTGTCAGTGCCACTCTTCCTCTCTTCTCGCAGTAAACAAGCATTTGTCAATGCCGAATGTTTGCTTGCTGGTATTGGCATTGGTAGTGTAGGAGTTAGAGAGATGCATAATAGGAATGCAGTGAAGTATTGAAGTGAAGCCAGCCCCACCACCACCCTGCAGAGGCTGACAGGCATTGGGGTGTGCCCTTGGGTCATCGGCCATAATGCCCATGTCTTCACACACCCCACCCTGCAGACACCGACAAGTGTCACAGTGTGCCTTGGGGTCTTTGGGCGCTACGTTCACCCCATTCCATAAGGAAATACGGTGAGATGGGTGCAGTATAGGAAAATGGGGTGAACTTTGGGGCTGAAGAGTCCAAGGCACACCTCAATGCCCGTCACTGGCTGCAGGGTGTGGGTGGGGGTGGAATGGCATGAGCATTACAGGCAACGATCCCAAGTCACACCCCTGATGCCTGTCAGTCTCTACAGGGTGGGGCATTATGGATGGAAACCTTAATACCCCTGGCATTCATTGGTATTTTCACTCCAAATTTTCAACATGGGTTTTTTGTGACCCCACCTCATTAACAGTGGCAATCTCAGTTCATTAGCTGAAAGCTGATTTTGCACAGCGACTGTGCCATTTAGCACCACAGGTGCGAAAAACACATTTTGAACAGGATGTGAAAAATGACAGCTGTACTGTTCATGGGGAGGTGTAAATAATGGCAATGTTGAAAATCTGGAGTGGAAATATAAAAAAATTGGTGATGTCACACGCGTACCTAGAAACTGCGCAATGCACACCCGTAATGTAATTAGTTTGGGGATTTTTTATAGCAGATTGTCAACATAGGCATTTTGGGACCTCCGCTCATGAACAGTGTCACTGTGATTTTCTTAATCTGTCCCAAACACTGATTTCCCCACAGTGACTGTGCATTTTTGCGTCGGAAGTGTGAAAAGACATTTTGGCCAGGGTGTGAAAAATGACAGCTGTACTGTTCATAAGGAGGTGTGGAAAAATGCTAATGTTGAAAATCTGGACTGAAAATATTACAAATTTTTGAACTTTCAAGGGTGCGTGGAAACTGTGTAATGCACGCTTGTAACACAGTCATTTTATGGATTTTTGCAACCAAATTTTCAATATAGCCATTTTAAGACCTCTGCACATGAACAGTGTCACTGTGATTTTCTTACTCTGTCCCAAACATTGATTTTGCACACCGACCATGCCATTGTGTGCTACATGAGTGAAAACACATTTTGGGAAGATGTGAAAAATGACAGCTGTATTGCTCATAAGGAGCTGAGGTAAAATGGTAATGTTGAAAATCTGGAGTGAAAATAGTAAAAATTCTCAAAGTTACGAGAGTGTAGGAACTGTGCAGTGCACACTCGTAAAACAGTAATTTTGGGGAATTTTTTCACCAAACTTTCAACATAGGGTTTTGGGGGGCCTGCTTCATGAACTGTGACACTATCATTTCATTACTCAGTCCCAATAGGTGGTTCCATGCAGTGACCGCGAAATCACCTTTTGGGACTGAATAACAAAATGACAGTGGCTGAGTTCATGAGGTGGAGTCCCAAGAACCTCATGTTGAAAATTTGGTGAAAAAATTCCCAAAAATGGCCGAGATAAGCACCAAAGTTAAAAAAAAAAAAAAAACAACATTTATGTCATTATACAGCTTACTGGCATTTCTTCAGTTTGCGGTAGGCAGTGAAGAGTGCAGACGTGTTCCTGGTCCACCGAAGATCATAGTACCGGCCTCCGTAGGTAAGTATGGGGTGAGGAGTGTGTGTGGGAGGTGGGGTACACAGAGGGTGGGCGGGGTTGGGAGGGCAAGAGGTCAACGAGGGACCATTTTCTTTCATTGTAAGTGTTTTTTTTTTTTTATAAAGACAATATGAGACTTTTGCACGGTGGGGTGGGCTCCCAGTGTGGCACCTGGAAGTTTGTTGGGGAAAGTAGAGCCGACGGGATTGGGGCACCTGTGCAAAGACAGACTTTGCCACGCTTGGCTGGGCTCCCAGCATGGCACCTGGAAGTTTGCTTTTGGGGGCAGTGGAGCTGATGGGGATTGGTGCCCCTCAGTCATACAGTGTGCAGGGTGGAGGAGAGCACATGAACATGCTGGGGTTGGCTCCCAGCATGCTACCTAGGTGTTCGTGGGAATCAGAAATGAACTGTCTAAGACAGTTCAGATACAGTTCTGACCCATGTATGCAAATTGCCTGCCAACGGCAGTATGCAAATTGCCTACACATTACAACTGCTGATTGTAGTGGTGGTTTTCTCAGAACTGTATAGCACTGCATCTGAATGGCTGTCATAGATAGCTTGGACAATCATTGGTGCGGCGTGGCTGTGCCTGCAAAAAGGAGCAGGGCATTGGAAGTGGGGGTGGCACACCTACGAAAACTTGTATGGTGGCACTATGTTTCTTGCACATGAGTGCAAGCAAACATAATAAAAATGAGCAGAAAGTGGGAAAACCAAAACCAAGCACTTTAAAGTTTTTTTTTCCCTTTCTTAAATGATTAAACATGAAAATTCCTACCTAAATCGGATCATCGCCACAGAATATGTCTCACTGCAAAAGTGTGTCGGTAAACAATCAGAGCTACAAGGTGACACATCAGTGAGGTAATTTCATTTTAGGGAACATAAAACAGACATTTTTGGGAGGCTCATTAAAGGCAAGACAATCAGTCAGACTATGAAAACAAAGAACTAAGTTATACATGTATAACCCTGATAGCAGCAATAGCTAGTGTCTGGAAGCATTTATTGTTAATTAGCCTTTTATCTTTTCACGTTTGAATCATTAATCAACCTCAGTTGCTCACATTGCTAAACTGAAACTTCTTACCTGGCTTTAACTGGTAGTGTAATGAGTGGTGCTCAAATCCCCTCCATCAGTTATCCACCTGATTATGATGCTGGTGACTGTTCCACACAGATGGGTGCCAATCAGGAACTACAGACTGTAAGGCATTAGTTTTATTTTCATTACAAGCTGTATAAACAGTTGTCAGCCTGTGTAGTAAAGAGGTTGTTTCTAAATTAATACAAAGGAATCTGCTCTCTCTGCCCTGCTATGCAACTGATACATGTTGCTGTGCCCTTTTAATCTCCCTTCAGTATACCGTCAATACCAGAGAGGAAATTACGTGACCTGTAACAATAATTTCTGCTCCGGTATCGGTGGTGCCAGGAGGAGGGGGTCTAGAGGGACACAGCTGCACATATCAGTTGCACAGCAGGGCACAAAGAGCAGATTCCTGTGTGTCAAATTAGAAAGAGCCTCATTGCAGCACGGACTGGCAAAACTTTATACAGCTTGTAATGAAAATAAAACATGTCTTCAAGTTGGTAGCTCCTGATTTGCACCTGTCTGCGTGAAGCTGTCACCAGCATAATAACTTGCACTGACCTGCCCACCCTCCCGAACACTACAACTGAGAAAATGTTCCTTATATGAAACTAACGTTTAGAAACAGTAATTCCTCAGATGACCCATCACTCAGCTCATACTGGCCAGGAACTTCAAGTTACCTTTTTGCCGCAGCTGCCTTCAGCTCCTTGCAAACTCCTAGCTAAATCTGCCAAGCTGACCATCACGCTCCCACCAAGACTCCAAACTTTATCTTTTCTTGCCTGCTTTGGAACTGGGTAGATTTGCTTTGCGACCACAAAAGCCAAGCACTTTGTCTCATGCTGGCAGCACACAACACTGCCCACAACATACTGCCTGCTTTCTTTGACTCTGAAGGATCCTGAACAGGACCCCTGTGCAGCTGGCTGTCCTGACAGATGTTGGGGCAGTGCAAATTATTGCTGTATTTAGGGAATAGGATATCTGAAGGGTTGTTAACAGCTACAGAGATCGGGGGGGGGGCTTCAAAGGAACTATGTGTTTCTTAACAGCTTTTTTCCCAGTGGAGGAGGGGAGCTTCAAAGGGCACTTTGGAAAAGGCCAAAAAAGTGATGGGGCTATTGCCACCCCACACCCATAGCAGGGCTGTTTACACATCAAATGACCGAGCCACACCACAATTAGTTCAGCTCTGTCCTTTGAAAACTTTGCCAACTCTACCCCAGTAACTGAAAGTGAGTCATCAACAACCTGCCTACTGATTCACCTGCTGCAGACTTGCCCCTTGAACAGAGCTCTCCAGTGGATGCACCCCCATCAAGCCCCTCTATAGCAACTCTCATATCAACAAGTTCATCTGCGCTTTCGAGCATGACAAACTTAAAACCTGTGTCCCCCACCCACCAACAACCTGATGAATTCAGTGAACAATGTGGCCCATCATGGAATAAACCATCTGTTCCCCCTCTCCCAAACTGCCTAACAGATCCAGTACCCAACTCAGCCTATCATGGATTAAAAGGAATACCTGTCCCCCTACCTCAACAACCTGAGAGGTCTGAAGCTCAGCCTGACCCGTCAAGGAATAAAAAAAATGATAACCTTCCCCTGACAACCTGACAGGTCTACTGTTCGACCAAGCCCATCAAGGATTCTGACCTTCCCCCAAGAACTTGATAAGACCATTGTGAAATCCCATTTGGCAGGGAATAAAACAAATCTGGCCATCTTTCACCCTAATACCCTAATAGTCTGGTGCCCAGCCTGGCCCACTAGGCAATAAAAAAGTATGTCCCCTTCCCTCCAGCTATCTGATGGGTCCTGTGTTCAACCTGGCACATATATTAAGCCAAATGGAGATAAGGAGGTGCAGTAGAAAGTGGAGATTGGAAGGTGGAATAGGCAGGGTAGTAAAATACTGCCATCCTCATGCCATCCACTCAGGTCACAATGAGGAATTCCAACACTGCACGGGAGGCTTGAGCTGCAGCTACACTAGTGTGCTACTTGCCTGTTCAGTCATCTTCACCTCCTCTCGCCCTCGGCACATGGCATGGGAGACTGGATTGAGGGGGACTGATGACGTACACTTTCATGACAGTAACCCTAAGTGCCAGTGATCCCATCTCCACTGTACGACTCTTGTACTCTCCCTCTCTTGCTTTTTCTTCCTCTAGGATCTCAATCTAAACTCTGCACTCTTCCTAATATCACATAGGGATTACACTGCCATCCATGCACTAACCCATTCTGACGCATGGCACAATAGTTTGGGGCCCAACCTGGCACATCAGGGAATAAAACAAAATTTGTTCCACTCCTGCAAACTACCTGATGGTTCTAGTGTCAAACCCAGCAGGGAATTAAAAAAACTTGGCAGCCTCCCCAACTATCTAACGGGTCCCTTGCTCAACACGATCTGTCAGAGAATAAAAAACAATCTGAGACTCCTCCTCCCAACTACCTGATGAGTCCAGGGCAAAACCAGGACCATCATGGATGAAAGTAAAATCTATCCCCTGCCTCTCCTGAACAAACTGACATATCCCTAATCCAACCTGGCCTGTCAAGGAATAAAAAACAAAATCTATCTTCACCAAACTACCTGACAGGGTCTGTTGTCCAACTTGGCCCATAAAGAAATAAAAAACATATGTCCCTTTGCCCCAGCTGCCTGACAGGTCTGGTGCCTAACATGGTTTATCGGGGAATAACAAACATCTAGCCCTCAACCCCGACTACCTAAAGGGTTTGGCATCCAGCCTGGACCATCAGAGAATAAAATAATGACAAGAGGGAAGGCGCTATAAGTGAGTTAGGTGCTGGGGGATGAAACTAATTGCCTAGTGTTGGGTGGGCTTGAAACTATGGATTGACCAATGCCCCCTGAAATTGAGCCACTTTAAACTCACATGGCTCGGTTTCAGCAAGCCCCAAGCTGAACATTGTTTGTCAGGCTCGGATTTGCCTTTTTTTTATTTGTCTTCTCTCCAGCCCTGTGGCCAGTCTGCTAGCCATATGACCGGCTTTGAGTTGATGCGATGTGAAAGACCACATGTATGGTCCCAGACACACCCTAGTTAGTCTCAGAGCAGAGAAGGAGAACAGTTCAGGGATTCGGAGGAGGGAAAGGGAGGGCAACAGTGACTGGCCCTAGTTGACTCACTGCTGGACAAGGTGGAGGGAAAGAGGAGGTCACTCATAAAGGATCAGGGCTCAGAACCAGGAAAAGACAGAAATAAAAGAGTAAACATTTAAAAAATAAAGTAAAAGTAAAGTCATGACTTACAGAGGGAAAGTAAAAGTAGGGGTTTGGGTGGTGGGATTTAGGAGATGGTGACATGGGGTGGGGTTGGGGAGTGAGAAGCTAAAAAAATATAAATAAACAAAAAAGGAGGAGAAATAAAAGAAGAAAGAAAGGAAAGAAGAAACTGAAATGAAGGAGGTGGGCTGAAAGGAGGTGGGGTGACAGAAGGTCGTGGGGATGGGGTATGTGTTGAAACAAGGAGGACAAAGTAAGGAGAAAATAAATCAGAAAGAAAAGAAGTTACATTTTAGAACAGAAAAAGAAAAGAACATAAAACTATAATCAAGGGAAAGAAACTGAAATTGTGGGTAGAGGAGGTGGGCTGACAGGGAGGGAGACAAAAGATTATTGAGGTGGGGTGCAGAAACAAGTTAACTATCTAAGAGAAGAACTCAAGAAAAAGAAAAGAAGTTACATTTTTTAGAACAGAAAAAGGATATAAAAGCAAAATAGAGAAGGGAAAGAAAGTAACATTGGGGGTTGGGGAGGTTGGCTGAAAGGAGAGAGGGTGACAACAGATTGTGGGAGTGAGGGTGTGTGCTGAACTTCAGGGAGGGTGAAGTAAGAAATCACGACAAGACAAGAAGTTTAAAAAATACAAGTTTATTTTTATAACAGAGAGAGAAAACATAATAAAACAATAATTCAGAAGTCCCTTGGCTAGACTGCCATAACCATAAGCTAGTGGGCTAGCTGGACACTTTGAAAAACAATATTCTTGTCTGTTTTCCAAATCATCCTGCTGTTAAAAAAAAAGTTCTCAACCGGACCCTAACCATCCTGCAAAGCAGAAGCCCCTTGGTTAGCATGCCATCAGTCTACTGGGCTAGCTGGCTACATTGAAAAAATATTCTTGTGTTTTGTTTTTAATCGTCCTGCTGTTTCACAAGACAAACATCTTGCTGTCAGCCTGACCCTGACTGTACTATAAAGCAGTCGCTCCTTGGCTAGTGCACCGTCAGCCTTCTAGGCTAGCTGGTCACTTTGAAAAATATCCACGTGTGTTTTCCAAATCATCCTGCTGTTAAAAAAGGAAAAAAAGCTGTTCTTGACCCGACTATCCTAAAGTATATCATTGCCTTGGTCAGTTGCAGTTTATAAAAAATATGGATAGTAGTGGGGCAAAGAATTGTGGGTTTTAAGACAGTTTGCTAATAAAAGGCAGAAAAATTATCAAGTTGTAGAAAATCATCTCCTATAAGCAGCACTCAGTCACACTTCTAGTTTACTGCTGAATTGTGTTAGACCAAAAAAATAATACTACTGTAACCCCCCTGTTACCTGGGGTTACTAGAATCCCAGTAAGATCTAGTGGCAGGCAGGGACAGGCAGGTACTGTAGTGAAACTCCAGTTAAATGGATTTCACTATGTCTTGCACTGTTTCAGTCTCTGCTGAGCCGGAGCTATGACATCATGTAGAACTGTCGCAGCTGCATAAGGCACACTGGAATGTTGCAGCTAGGGAAGTTAGGATAGAATGTTGGGGAATTTGAAGTCAGTTCAGTAGTAGTTCAGTAGTGGGCTCAGAAGAGGGAAGAGGCGTGCTGCTGCTGCAGGCCCTCAGAGCCCTTAGCTCTGCCAAAGAGCCATCTTTTTTTGTTAGAGGTGTGTGTTCTCACGTGAAGAGGTACACAGGAAGAGCCAAGTTAAGTGGTAGAGCCCGCTTCCTATGGTTCAGGGCCCCATCCCTGCGGGGATGGGGGGAAGGATTCAACCTACTTCCAAGGGCAATCCCCTGGTCCGGCTAGGGGAAGAAGAAGAAGCCGCCTAATTTTAGGTTCATGCTGAGGCACCAGAAGTTTTGGATGAGATTTCTTTGAAGAAGAAAAAGCCTGTGGGTCACCTGCAACCAAGGGGTGAGTCTGCTTTGATAAGGGGCCAATGTGTTTTCACCTGAGACAAGATGAAGTTAAGTGACTGTTACTGTGGGGTCAGGAAAAAACAGCCAAGTACATTTTTGACGTTGTGGGAATTGGACTGCTTAACTCTGTGGGGGTCTAGAGAAATGGACACAGCCACTCTTTAAGTATGTTTCAAGTTCAGCACATATTATGATGGAAGGAACCTCAAATTAAATGTGACATACATTTAAAGAGAATTTACACAGTGAAGTGTTTTCAGAGGATGAGGCGTTAAAGTCCAGAGAAATTGCCGGGTATGAATTATGGGAGCGAGAGGTGGGAGACCCCCCCATCAGTAGTAACCAAATTCACCTCTATGGGTTTGCTTTGGGACACCTGTTGCTTTCTCTCAGGTATTTGGCCAGTGCCTGAGGAAAGTACCCAGATGTGGGATTGACAAAGAAGATTCTCTGATGGAGTCAGAAGTGCTCAGAGGTGGTTTAGGGAGCCACCAAGAAATGTTCCATGCTACATGGAAAGTGTCTAAGGGCTGGCATGAGAGCCGAGCCATGGAAGGAAGGTAGCCCAGAGGGCTGGCAAGGGAGTCAAGCCAGGGAAACTGAAAAAAGAGTTGGGTTAGGGCTGAATGCCCAAAGTGTTTCGAAACCTGAGGGTTTCAGTGTAAAGAGGATGTGTTCTGATCTCCATAAATTTGCATTACCAGAAGTGTAGCCCCGTGGGGGTCCATCTATGCTTTGTTATTCTGTTGGATATGAATAAAAGCCACACTTTAGAATCACAACTTCTGGTATTGGACATTACAGTTATTGCTTCCTGTGTCTGGAGTTATTTGGGGGTCCCTGTGCAGAGTAGCCAAACCTAGCCAACATGCCAAGTGACACCTTTCTCCCGAAGTTTCAGCTTATAAAAATGGAGGCACCGCGTCATAGGACCCAGGACCTTCAACCTGTTCACTAGCTACACAGGCGGGGTAGTAGTCCTCTCAGTTAGTGCCGACTGGGGGTTACATCTTGGAGGCTACTGCTGGGATTCTGTTGAAATTTGGGAGAAGGAACAAGAAAGGTTGCTCGGGTGATGGCTAGCATTGTGGCTATCTGACAGTGGGTAACCCAGAAAGTCTGAAGCAATGGCAACTAAATGTGCCACTGTGTGCTGCTGTCTATCTGCTGTTGTGATATTGCCAACTGTTTACCAAGGAGCAGTAAAGCCCAAGTGTGTATTCCCTTGTCCTGCATCAAATTACAGTGTTTCCCAGCTTTTAAAAGTAATTGTGACAAAGAAAAGTGTGGAAAACTGTGGGTAGCAAAAGGAAAATTGTGTCCTAGATGTTGGAAATGCTTTCTGTGTGGACTGAGAGACTTGTTGTGCTTAATGGCCATGATAAATGGTTAAAATGGGCTCCCACCATGGAGTCAGTTGAAAAAAAAAAGTGTGGTTTGCAGTTTAAATTTTGCACGATCGATGATCGCCATGAGGAGAAGAGCATTCGAGAGGAAAGAGGCTCATTTGCATGGCGTCGACTGTTTGTGAGACTGCAATCAGTCCGGCCCCCAAGCCAGCTCTAGAGCGACTGCACAGCATTCGAGAGGGGGAGAGAGAGTGGAGTGTGAAAACTGGCTTGTTAGGAGGAGCGTTGTGGTGATTGAAAGTGCTGTACAAAGTTAAAATCTGACTTTTTCTGTTTAAATTTGGGCTCAACCCGCATCTCAATCGACTGGACTGTGAGTGTGGTGTTCAGAGGGACAATCAGCAGGACTGCCAGCCTGCTTCCTTCCAGAAGTCTCCAAGACTGGCTGCAGGCCATTTTTTTTCCATTGCAGCAAACAGCTACTGATAACAGTGGGTACCATCCAAATGAAATAGCTCAAACTGTGTGATTTCACCAAAAGCCAGCTGAATCTGTGTGTAGCAGTGTAATCGCTTTGTAAAGAAGGACTGTGCCAGTTTAAGAAGCTAAAACAAGAATTCTGAGCAATAGACTGTGAGCATAATTATAGGTTCAGCAACAGTATAATTTTCAGAGCCATGTGAGAGACTGTGAGTTGTATGAGATATGCAGCAAGAAATACAGGCAATCCTGTGCTATGAAATACTGAGGCTTTAAGGGACTGTAAGCTAGAGCAATGTCTTCAGCGAGTAAAAAGTTTGTGGTAAATTATAGAAATGTGCTAGGAAAAAGAACAGTGCAAGTTTGTGCAGTTTGAGCAATGTTATCAGTAGAGTGTGCAATTCGGATGCGCAGTGGCTTGACCCATTTACAGAATGTTGATGTGTAGGAGTGCTGCCGCCACCATTACAGGGTGGGGTAGTATGTAAACACAGCAGCAGCAAAGGAGCCATTTAAAAAAAAATTTCAGTGATGTGGGACTTGAAATAACAGTGAGCGTTGTTTGTTTTTCTCTGCAGTTATGGCTTCAGGACCAGCCCGCTACCCGGATCATGCCTGGGCTGTGATAGCAGTAGAAGTTAACAAGTTAAGGGATATTGAGAGATGTTACTATGGGGGATGACTGCCTCCTCATGTGGCGATTCCTGGATATCCAGTGCGAGTATGTGTGATATGCTTAAATGCTGGAAGGGACATCTTCATGGTACCTCACTGTTCTGTGTGCCCAGAGAAATATGGTTTGTTTAAAGTGCCCAAGATTTGTTTGGCTCCCACATGGACAAAAGTTCAAGAATCTGCAGTTGGCAGCACACAGCACCAGGTGGAGCCTGTTGGAGTAGGCCCCTCAGAGTGTGGCACAAAGCAAGAGGGTGCAGCTTTACAGACAGAACAATGTGCTGATGTTTCAGAGTCTGAGTCATAGAGAGACATTTTGGGAAGAGCATCAGTAGACCCTTGGAGAGAGGGGCCTAGCCCAAGTTTCATAGGTGAAGACGAGACAAGGGAGGCCTTTGAATGGGAGGTTTCGACCTCTGTGCCCAGGGAAGAGTGGACAGTCTCAGGAGTAAGGACGACTGCTCACTCCTGGGCACAGATTCTCAGTGAAGAAGAAGAAGAGGGGGAACCTATGTGGCTTGAAGAAGAAGGCGTGGGTTCACAGCCTCCAGTTCCTGGCTTAGAGGAACGCATGGAAGAGAGTAATGACTCTGCAGCTCTGTCCCCACCAGGAAGATTTAGAAATCCATTCTATATTGCATTGGGTATGCGTAGCTGGCAGAACCAGGACTGGCTGCCCCCAAGCCAGGCCAGAGGTCGCAGGTTGACCAAAGCTAGTAAAGAGGAAAGACTGGTTCGTAGGAAAATGAATGAAATCCATTGAGAATTGTTTCCTACCTTTCCTCAGAGAGTCTGGGAGGAGATTGAGAAAAGCAGGAAATCCTGGATTTGGGAAGAGGCAATGAAACATGTGCATCCTGGTGCAAACAAGTATGTCAAGAACAGAATGTTTTAAGAAAAATACAGCCAGTGGAAAAGAGGCAGGACACTGTTTATTGACACTGTTCGAATTGTGGATGGAGAGGGACGTAAAACCTTTTACAGTGTGGATTATGAGCGCCCAGATGGGGTAATAATTCCAGCACCTGACCCATTGTGCTACTGGCCACAATGCAAAGACCTCCCTGCGAATGTGCCCATGCCTACCAAGTGGAAAGCAGAGCAGTGGTAGCCAGTGCTGCCATCCAGCAGTTGCCATACCTATGTTGTTCCGCCAGACTGGTGTTCCAAAACCAGGTGCCCCAAATTCATCAGTTCTACAGTGTACTGGCTTTCCAGATTTCATTGATTGGCCCACCAGATGACTTCGGATCCAAAGAGGACACCAGCCCAGCTGTATCCTGACTCATCGCCTGGGTATCGGATGACTTCAGACCAGCTGTTTTCCTTTTGTTCCTGTTTCCAAGGTTCCAACTCCTAGATGACATCAACCCAGCAGTTTCCAGATGTGCCATCCTGTTGTTTTCCGGAAGATGTCCGCCCAGCTGTATTAGAAGAATACTGCCAGGGAGAGTCTTCGGCTGAGGAACAGGTGTGGTACCATTTTCGTTCTACAAGGGACTGGTAAGCCCAGACTTTTCTATTCTTGTGACATTGCAGTACACACCCTACACTAGCAGACTCCAGATGTTTGAACTGTCCTCAAAGACTCTCCCCTTTGGGACTTTGGCCTACTAGAACTGTGCTTCACCGGGCTCCGGCCAAGGAGAGACTCTTTAATGCACTTGCCTTTGGGCACTGTGGTCACTAGCTGGGACTTTTAGGAGACTCCATTCCTCACAATATCGTATATTGTAAATAATGTTATTGTTTTCTACTGTTTTCTAATGTTTATACTGTTTTTTCTACTTTTCTAAAAAAAAAAATCTTCTTTGGGATTCTCCAGTGTTTAGATGGTAGGGGTTTAGATAGACTGTATATGCAGATTAGGAGTGTGTTTTGGTTTTTCTCTGATTCTTGCAGTTGGTTCCTGAAAAAGACATGAAGAGAAGACAAGAAGAGGAGGAGGGACTCAGCGGAGTTCCTCAGTAGTACTTTAAAAGTGTTGTAGTATTAAAGTACAAGATGCTGATTTCTGTATGTAATTTTCCTTCCACAGGTATGGTTGTGGGGGAGTGTGGGAATAATGCATAGTGTATGGTATTACCTCCTGGTGTGCAGTTGCATGGTGTCCAAGGTTGGGGGGAGGTCCCCTGTGTTTTTTGTTTTGGGAATTTTGAGTTGGAGGCAGACAGGTTTTCCCTAGAGGGCTAGGGGGGATAGACAGGCTGTGGTTCTGAATGGCCATAGGGGTCGCAGCACTGATCTATTAGGGCTATGCTCTGGACAGTTCTTCCAGAGCAAATGGGTACCCATAGTCAGCGGGTAGAGTAGACGCTGATGCATCAGCCGATGGCCTCTGAGCCCTTAGTGTTGCCTGCCTGTGCCTAGCACATGGTAGGATGGGGCCTGATCACCCCTCTCTGTAGGTAGCACATAGGGTAGGATGGACTAGGCCAGGTAACTAATGACTGCAGGCAGTCATTTTCCTGGCCCAGGGTGAGTGTAACCCCCCTGTTACCTGGGGTTACTAGAATCATAGTAAGATCAAGTGGCAGACAGGGACAGGCAGCTAGTGAAACTCCAGTTAAATGGATTTCACTATGTCTTGCTCTGTTTTGAGTCTCTGCTGAGCTAGAGCTATGACATCATTTACAACTGTCGCAGCTGCATAAGCCACAACAGTCTGTGCACTATCGATATCCTACTTATAGGTTTGAAAGGCAGTTTGGGATCTGGTGGAGTTAAAAAGTGCTGTAAAACTGCTGTTTTCCTTTTCTTTTGAGGTAGGCTTAGAGAGAGGGACTCTTGTTAAATGTGTTGAGTGGGAAGGAGACTGGCCAGAATACAGATATACATTGGGAGAACTGGAGGATTTCTTGGATCTGGTGCTTTCACACCATACAAGGAAAAGCTTGGTTGCAGTTAATGTGGAGAAAAGTATTCTTAAAAATGATTTCAGGGGAAAGGAGACCAATCTGCCACGTGTTGATGTGGAGGAAGGTATATGGAAACTCATGGATAATCTGGGCAGGTTGGAGAGCTGGTCAAAGATCTGGCAGCTGTCCTTCAATTCAAAGAAATGTAAGGTGATGCACATTAGGAAAAGAAACCCAAGAGTACAGTATGAAATGGTAGTGGTGGTGCTGAAAAGCACTGTGGAGGAGATGAACCTAGGGGTCATGATTTCAGAGTCTAAAATCCACAGCACACTGTAACAGAGCTGTAGGAAAGACAAACAGGATGTTTGGATATATAGAGAGGAGGAAAAGCAACAGAATTATAGAGGTGATCCTCCCACTATACAGGTCATTGGTGAGATCACATCTAGAGTACCACACAAGACATTGGACTCCACTCCTGAGGAAAGACTGTGACAGAGTGGAAGCAGAACTGTACAAGGCAACCCAGATCTTACAGGGGCTAAGGGGCAAGTCTTACAAGGGGAGGCTGCAGGGCTTGGATATGTATACCATTGAAGGAGAAGGGACAGGGGGGACATGATGACAACATACAAATACCTGCATGGGACAAAACAGTGTGGATGCCAAGGAACTCTTGTGCTTGAGCCCAAATACAAGGACCAAGGGGAACTGACTAAAACCAGCAGAGGGAGAGTCAAAAAAGATGTCTTCAAGCATTTTTTCACAGAAAGAGCGGTGGACAAGCAGAACAAGCTATACTAAAAAGTGGTAAAGGCCAAATCAGTAAACAGTTTCAAGCAGGGATGGGACAGGCATATAGGCTTAGCTAGAAAGGGGCAGTAATTAAGAGGCAGAATGGCAACAGGACCTGTGAAAAGTGGGCAGACTTGATGGACCACTGGGCCTTTTTCTGCTGTCATTGTCTATGTATCTATGTGTCCATATTCAAAACCAAACATGGAACCAAAACTGGAGGTGATCTGGCAAACCCAAAGTATATCTGGAACCAGTTCCATGTCAGTTGAGCTATTCAAAATGGGTGAACGTTAGAAGGGAAAATCAGATAAGGCATCCGTAATGTCAGTGTGTCCACAAATAAGTGATGCATATAAGGGCTATATCCTGATGTTAAACCTGGAGCTGAGAATTGTATGGTAGGCCCCTAAGATACACATATCAGCTCCTAACACCATACTCTGACACAACCTGGGCCAGACGCTCAGTGAGGTCTCTATAAGGCCGATTGATGGTAGGGGTCTCTGACACTGATGGCAACTGCTCCAGCCACACCTCTAACATCTTTAACACCTGTACCACAGGTGCATCCCATTACATTCATTTTCTGCTCCCGCACTCCCCGTGAGGGGCTGTGCCACTTCCCCATTTCCAAGATTCTCATGCCATGCTGCACTTGGATGGTTGGGATATCGCTGTATCAGTGCAGTCACTCATTTCGTCCTTGCGCTGTTAATGGGTGGCAGCTATTATTGCTGTCGTCATTACGGAGTCACCCAAATGCTGTCACTCATATATACTCACCCTTTTAATGTGATACCACTGGAACCACCCCAGTTTTGCCCACTTCTACTCCTGACTAATTTGTTCTGTTAAGAAAAAGCAGAGCAAGTCAAAAGAGAATTCATCTAGTCATTTGGAAAAAGCATTGTTATGATTTAACTTGATTTCACATGAACTTACAGTATTTCAAAAACAAACAAACATCATTTTATACTTGAGACTTTACAAAACAAATGTTAACCATGAAACTCCATTGAGGATACCTTTGACATTATAAAACTTGAGATCAAAGCACAGCAGAACTAATTATTTTATAACAGCAATTCCTGTTTGAGTATGTCACAGATGAATACATGTGTTTTCCTGTTATTGGTAATTAGGGTGCAGAGTAGCCACTGCTGAGCAACTGGAACACAAATTGAAAAAGAAAGATATACTTGACCTAAGTGGAATTAAACCCAATGCCCTTGGAATACATTCACAGTGCTCTGCCAATGACAGCAGCCAATCAAGTTACCACTTTTTACCTCAGAATGTGTTGGAGGCCACATACGGTACTGTAATTAAATTCAATTTATTTTGAGGAAAAAAGCACTTAGGAGGTAACGGACAAGGGCTATTTAGGTAATTAAGCTGTCTGAACAATCAGACATGTCAAGACTAATACAAGGTCACATTTATTTACTGTAGGAAAAAAAACAAGATTCATTCAGGGAAATGAAGTTAAATGACCTTCTGTATACGGCACCATCCATTGCAGTGGGTTCCCAGTCAACATTTTTTCTGGAAATGTATATATGTGTATGCATATGCCTGTGTGTGTGTGTGTGTGTGTGTGTGTGTGTATATATATATATATATATATATATATATATATATATATATATATATATATATATATATATAAATACACACAGATATACATATATATTACAAAAACTTTATTAATACATTGGTTAGGGTCAAAGTGACAAAAGTAGGGACATGTGGCATTAGGGTTTCCAGCCTAACACCCCATTGCCCCAGTGCATGTGCAGGGTGGGCAGTGAGGTGTTAGCGTTGGAAACCCTAACACCACATTTCCCTACTTTTGTTGCTTTGACCCTAACCAATGCATTAACAACGTTTTTTGCAATTTATTTCCTTACTTTTTGAGATAGTATAATAGTATCCTAATTTTAAGGTGGAAGCACAAGGTTCTTTGAACCCTGCGCTCCCATCCCTCCACTGACATTTTATTAATCTTTGTTTTATCAAGAGAGACACACTAAGCTGAAAGCTTGTTTACAGGTGCAACCTGGGAGCACTAGGAAGTTAAGTGACTTGCTCAGGGTCACACATTATGCAAGTGGAGGCTGTGGGATTCAAATCCAGGTCTCCAGGTTTGCAGCTCAGAGCCTTAAACCACTGCGCTATACTGCCTCCAGTATAGTATAGCAGTATCCGTATGTTATGATGGAAGTGCTCCCATACCCCATTCACATAGTATAACAGTATCCATATGTTATGGTGAGAGCACAGGGTCCTTTAGTCCCTGTGCTCCCATCCCTCCATTGAGATAGTACAACAGTATCCATATGTTACGCTGGCAGCACAGGGTCCTTCATACCCTGAGCTCCCATCCCTCCATTAAGAGAAGGAGTAATTTATTCTACTTGCTGTGGAGAGAGTTAGTGTGGAGAGGATTTTTGTAAATTTTGCTATTTTTTTTTTATTTAGCTTAAAGGTTTTTGTGGCTGTGTTTTTTGAATTAAGCTTAAAGGTTTTTGTGGCTGTGTTTTTTGAATTTAGCTTAAAGATTTCTGTGGCTGTGTTTTCTGAATTAAGAACAAGGGGGGACAAAATGGCCCCACTTAAAGCCAGGGAAGGGGCCTAAAGAGGACCTTGGGCAAACCACTCATTTCTGCACTGTATGTGTTTGTAAGACTTGGGAACGCTATTGGTGGGTTTGTAATTGTGTTCATAAACAACTGCGATCAGTATAGAGAGGCTGTATTTCTCTGTCCTGTACAGGTAGTGTGAACCATGGGGAGGATCATGGGGTGCAGTGGTTGTGGGGTGCAGTGGTTGTTTGACAGCAGTGTGGATGAACATACTGTGGAGGCTGGGAGGGTGTCCAATATGCCACGGGGTAAGGAGGCTTGAGGAAAAGGTTCAGTAACTTGGCAGGGAGCTGGGGAGGTTGAGGGGTGAGGGGAGGGTTGCATTGGTAGAAGAGCTGACATCTGATAGAATCGGGGTCAACACGGAGAAGGAATAGTGGGTCAAGGGACAGGTTGGGGGATGGGGCAAACTAGAAAGGAAGCCAGCTGATGAAGGGTGGACTCTAGTAGGGCCTAGCAAAATAGGAGCAGCAGTAGGCAGCAGGGAGGAGAAAACACATAGTAATGTAAAGAGGGTAGGGAACATGTTTGCTGTACTAGTGACACATGGGGAAGAGTTTGCAGGAGGAGACTGCACAAGGGATAGTACTCACGAAGAGGAGGGAGTGAGGGGCATCACTAGTGGAGAGATTGAGCATGGCGTGGCAGGGGAAGGGATACTACATGGAGAGGTGAGGAGGGAAAGGGAAGTTGGCAGTCAAACAGGAGGAGGGGGAGGGGTCTCAGTTGACAGGGGTGAGGGAAAGACACTGGGGCAAATGGTAGCAGCAGTGCCTTGAGTAGCCCTGGCAGTGAGAAATTCATTGAGGGGTGGCGATGGGCACAAGGAAAGAGAAGGGGGGTGTATTAGTGTTGGGGGACTTCATACTCAAGGGGATCAGATGGGGCAGCAAGGGGGAGAGGCACAGTCAGATATGGGTGGAGTCCATACTGAGATTAAAGGCAGGCAAGGCAGGACAGGCAATCCTAAGGTACACAAGGAAGAGTAGGAGGAAACCACACATTGTGGTACATGTGGGGACAAATGACCTAGCAGGGAAATGGTGGAGGTAACAAGGGAGAGGTTTGAGGAAGTGTGCAGGTTGTGAAAGAGACTGGGGAGTCTGTGGCCTTCTTGGAGGTGCTCCCAGTACCCTGCACAAGCACAGTGAAAAATTGGGGAGTTGAATGCATGGTTGTTAGAATGGTGTTAAACTAAGGGGTATGGGGTTGTGGGTGGCTGGGGAAGTACCTGGGATAATAACAATCTGTTTGCAAGGGATAGGCTGTACCTGAGTGGGCAGGGGAAGGAGGTATTACAGCAAAGACTGGGGAGGTATATTGCCACAAAGGTGGATTTAAACTAGAAGGGGGGGTGGCAAGCGGACAGCAGGTAGGCAGGGATCTGATAGGGTGGAGTCACAGCCTAACTCCAGGCTAGCAGGGAAGGAATTGGGGTGGCCAAAAAGGGAGGAAGTAGAAAGGAGGAGATGGAGGGTGATGAAGGGAAGTGGGCAGGATGGAGGGTGGTCTTGCTGAATGCGAGAAGCCTAGGCAACAGATCAGCTGAGCTACAGGAACTCTTGGCAGTGTGCAGGATGAATATTGCAGCTGTCATGGAAAAATGGGCAACTGAGCACCATGACTGGGATCTGACAATCCCAGGATACAAATTATACAGGAAGCACCGTAAGAAGGGGAGGGGGTGGGGTGGCAGTGCATGTAAGGGACAGGATCAAATGCACAAGGGACGAGGGTGAGGAAAGGAGAACAGAGGCAAGCTGGCTGTAGCTCCTAGACTCAAGGGGTAGGAAACTGAGGTTTGTGGTGGTATACAGGCTGCCGTCCCAATCTGAGGAGCTTGACAGAGAATTAGTGGGACAAATCAGAAAGGTATGTAGAAAAGGGAAGATGGTCATCGTGGGGGATTTCAACTTTCCGGGGGTTGACTGGAGCATTCCAGTCACCTCCAGTGCTAGGGGAGCAAGTTCTCCTGGATGTGATCCAGGAGGGTCTCTTGACGCAGTTGGTCAGTGCACCTACTAGGCTAAAGAACACTTTAGATCTGGTATTGACTAATGGGGAGGCAGTAAGGGAAATAAGGCTGGAGGACTCACTAGCTGACAGTGATCACCAAACAGTGTGGTTTAGTATCACGATGTGCGGAGAGCCAGAGAAATCAGTTACCCAGGTAGTAAACTTCAGGGGGCAGACTTTGGAGGATGCGGGAAGTACTGAAAGAGAAACTGGAGGGCATAAGACAGGAGATGGACATGGAGCAGAAATGGGATATTATTAAATGGGGGATTACAGAGGCAATAGAAGCCTGCACCAAGACACAGAGTAAGAGGAGAAAAGCAAGGAAACCATGTTGGTTGAACAGTGAGGTAGTGGAGGTGGTGAGGGAAAAATGAGAGGCGCACCAGAGATATAGGAGGACAGGGAAGGAAGGGGACAGGAAGCAGTATGCAAGATGGTCCAGGGAGCTGACCAGAAAAGTGGGAGAAGCCAAGGCCCAGAGGGAGCTGAGATTAGCATAGATAATTAACCGGGAAGGGGAGAAAGACTTTTTCAGATATATCAGGGAGAAAAGTAAGTACAAGGGGACACTAGTAAGGATAAAAAAGGGTGGGGAGTGGATGGAAAAGGGGAGGAACAGGTGGAAGCACTGAATGAATACTTTTGCTCAGTGTTCATGGAAGAATAGGGGGAAACACTACCACCATGGGCTGGAAGGATGGGGACTGGGAGAGAGGAGGTGACAGATGGAAGAACTGAGGGAGGTAGAGTCCTAGAGGGACTAAGGGCACTGAAGGTAAACAAGGTCCCAGGGCTGGATGGGATCCACCCCAGGGTGCTGAGGGAGATGGCGGAGGTGTTGGTGGAGCTGCTGGCAGATCTGTACAGCACCTCACTGGAGTCGGGATGTGTGCCACTGGACTGGAGGATGGCATATGTGCTGCCATTACACAAGAGTGGACCAAGGGATGAACTGGGTAATTATCGTCTGGGAAGTCTCACCTCCATAGTGTGCAAACTCATGGAAACGATACAAAAGAAAAGATTGTTGTTGTACCTGGAGGACAACAGCCTCCAGGATGTGAGGCAGTATGGGTTCATTTCGAGGAAATCTTGTCAAACCAACCTGATGCAATATTATGACTGGGTGACAGGTGAGCTGGATAAGGGTCATGCGGTGGAGGTTCTTTACTTGGACTTCAGCAAGGCCTTTGATTCAGTGCCTCATGGGTGGCATGGGGGGTGAGCTAACTGGTGTAGGGGTGGGGCAAAAATGATGAACTGAATTATAAGTTGGCTATGTGGGAGACTGCAACAGGTGGTGGTGGGAGGAGAGCTCTCAACTCCAAAGCTGACGATGAGTGGGGTGTCACAAGGCTGTGTGCTGGGACCAGTATTATTTGGGCTCTTCATATCAGACATTGAGCATGGAGTGGTGAGCAATGTAAGCTTGTTTGCAAATGACACCAACATGGGAGCAGTGGTGGATGGAGTGGAGGCATGGAAGCAGCTGCAGGGGGGCTTAAGCAAGCTAGAGGAGTAGTCAGATAGGTGGCAGCTGGGATTCAATGCAAAGAAGTGTAAGGTTATTCACTTCGGGGTGAAGAACCCAAGGAGAGAATACTGGCTGGGGGAGGGGGTTGAGCTGGGGATCACGGAGGAGGAGAAGGACCCATGAGTAATGGTAACAGGGACCATGAACAACACTGCCCAGTGCAAAAGAGGAGCTGAAAAAGAAGTGAACAAAATGCTTGGCTGCATAGTGAGGGTTTTTTCATCCAGGCGAAGAGAGGTGATCTTGCCCTTCTAGAGGTCACTGGTAAGGCCGAACTTGGAATATTGTGTGCAGTTTTGGAGGCCATACCTGGAGCGTGATATCAGGCTACTGGAGGGGGTGCAGAGGAGGGCAACAAAGATGATATGTGGAATGGAGAGGAAAGACTATGAGAGCAGGCTGGGAGACCTGAATATGTACACCCTGGAGGGCAGAAGGGACAGGGGAGACATGATAGAGACATTCAAGTATCTGAGGGGAATCAATAAGGATGGGCAGATGGGGTCTTTAAGCTTAAGAAGGGGAGGGACACCAGGAAGCATGGGCTAAGAATAGAGGAGGGAAGATTTAGAAGGCAAATAAGGAGACACTATTTCATGAAGAGGGTGGTAGCAAAATGGAATGCACTACCAGAATGGATAGTATCATGTAAATCCATGAACAGCTTTAAAAGGGCATGGGACAGGGAACCAGGAGAGAGGTTGGGGGGTGGGGGCAGCAGTGGGATGACAAAGAGGAGGGGGTGGGGCAGCTGCAAACTAGGGGAGCTAGCTGCACACTCAAGCTGAGTTAAATAGGTCGGGTCATCTGTTTCTGCTGGCACATTCATGTGTTCATATGTATGTGTTAAGATAGTATAACAGTATCCTTATTTGACCCCCACATTTTCAACATAGCCTCCTTATGGCCTCACCACATGTATCCAACACAGAAAATGATCAAATCCCTTCCAAAATTTAGTTCTGCAGAACTGCAACGCCATTCTATGCCAAAGGTGTAAAAACACATTTTGGACAGGATTTGAGAAATGACAGCAATGACACACATGAGGTGGGATAATAATAAGAGTATCTTGAAAATATGGGTGAAAATATTGTACATTTCAACAGCTGCGCGTGTGTGTAGTGAGATACCAGTGAATGTCCATAACACAGCCATTTTTCATGATGTTAACCCCAAATTTTCAACATACCCTTCTTATGACCTTCCTCATGAATAATATGACTGCCATTATGCAAATCCCACCAGAAAGGTGATTTTTCCAACTGACCATGAAATCACCTTTCCGACAAGAGTTGCCTAATGACAGTGATATTGTTTATGAGATGGTGTCCCCAAAAGACCATGTTGAAAATTTGGGGCCAAAATGTTAAAAAATGGCTGAGTTATGGCCTCAAGTTGAACCCCCCCCATTGAAATACACTGAAGCACATTTACCTTAGTTCATATTGCAGTCACTGGTTCCAGCAGCAAGACGTGTCTTCGATAGGCGGAGGGAGTCATGAACCTGGAACCTCCTCAGGTGAGTGGAGGTCTGGGGGGACATCAGGGGTATGTGGGGAGATAGCTGCACAGTGGGTGGTCAGGTCGGGGGTACGGGTATGATCGATGGTGGACTTTTTTTTAACAGGAGCAAACAAGTAAAAGACAATGAGGGATGTTTTTCTTCTTTTCGGGGGAGAAAAAAATAAAAAAACCTGATGACCCACTGCCACACAGTGATAACTGGGGCAATTGAGGGTGTGGGGTAAAAGACAAGGAGGGATGGTTTTCTTCTTTTTCTGTTTAATGTATTTCAATGCATTTTGAACATTTACGCATAACATTGTAATTTTCCAATATTTTTGCAACAAATTTTCAGCATGGCCTTTTTGGAACGCCACCTCATGAACAAAGTAGGTAAAAATTTTCAAATCAGTCCCGGAAGGGGATTTCATGGTCACTGCACAAAATCACCTTTCTGGTGGAATTTAAAATGTTTCACTTACCGGGTTCAGAAGATGGGGTCATAAGAAGGGTATGTTGAACATCTGGTGGAAACATTTTGGAAAATGAAGAAGTTATGAATTACCAATGAAATATTTCAGCACACTCATAATTTTGCTGTATTTCAGTTTCTTTTCCACCAGACTTTCAACATTGCCTTTTTGGGACCCCACCCCAAAAACAACTTGGATGACATTTTTCCAATCCAGGCAGAAAGGTGATTATTCAGTCATTCCACAAAATCACATTTCAGTCAGGATTTGAAAAAATTCACCTACCAGGTTTATGAGCTGCAGTCACAAGAAGACTATGTTGAGAATTTGGTGGAAAAATATAATAAAACTATCAAATTGTGTGAATATTGAAATATTTTAGCTGTCACTCATAATTTGCTAATTTTCAATATTTTGGCTCCAAGCTTTCAACATAGACATTTTTTCACATCACCTTATAAATGTGACAGGTGTCATTTTTCAAATCCTGGCCAAAATGTGTTTTTACACTTGTGGCTCAAAATGCCATTTCGAGCAGTATTCTACAATAGCCACATGTCATGTTTATAAGGTGGAGTCATAAAACAACTATCTTGAAAATCTGTTGACAAAATTTTAAAAAAAGTTAAAAAATGTGTGTAGTGTTAGCCTTTACTCCAGCAGGTAGTGCCTTTTGATCCTATGCTGGTGAGCTCAATGAGTCAGCTGGATGGGCTGAGGCTTGGGGGGCCTCAATGCTACCTTGCAATACCAACCCCCAGCCTGGGAAGGGAAGGTGCAGGGTTGCCTACATGGGCCCAAGTACAATATAGTAAAGAGAACTCTTCTCTTGGCATAGGGTCCTGCATCTTTCTACCTGTGGCTACCAGAGGGTCCTGCACTTCAACAGGCAGATGGACTCTTTGCCCTATGTGTCTGTATCTGTAGCTACATGGAGCTCAGTGCTTCTACAGTCCACCAGACAGCTCTACAAATCTTTGAAATTCTTTGAGAAATGGAAGTGCAGGGCCCAGAAGGGCCGTGTAGTTCTGCAGGCAGATGGACTGTCCCATTGGCAGAGGGCCCAGAGGGTCCTATGGTACTGCATCTGTTCATGTAGATCCTGAAGAAACCTGCATGAATGAGGATACGATTTCACTATCTCAAAAAGAAAGGAAATTATTTACAAAAAAACATCATTACTGCATCAGTTAAGGTTCAACTTACTGTCACAAGAGGAAGAAAATGTGGTGTTAGGGTTTTCAACCCTAACTCCCAACCCACTCCCAAACAGCAACAGGAAAAGACCACATAAGCAACCAGCGACAGCCATCGTCAAGTAAGACAAACAACATACAAATGTTTCCTGATAACACAAATGCAGTAGCACCGATGTGCTACCTTTGTGTATTTGTATCTATAGCTTCATAGTTTCATAGATTTTTCAAGTTCAGGAGGCAATGCCTTTTATGTGAGCGTGCCACCCTAGGGTGGTATTGTCATCTAAAGATATTTAACTTTATTAGTACCCATGTGTAAGTCTAACTATTTTTTAAATATATCCATGGTTCTACTCTCAGCTGTTGTACATGATAATGTGTTCCATTGGTTCACTACTCACTGTGAGAACCATTGACTCATTTTCTTAGTTCTACAAGGTTCATCTTTTAGTTTGAGACTATGAGACCTAGTTTGAACCTTAGTAGGATTTATTTCTAAACCAAGAGTTTCCAAAAGGAATGTCTCTCTTATGACTTTATACGTTAGGCATGGATCACCATGTGGTTGCCTGTAGTTCACTGAGTAAAGGTTAAGTTGTTGCAGTCTCTCACCATATTCTTTATTTTCCAAACCAGAGATCTTTTTTGTTATTTTTCTTAGGACTTCCTCAATTAACTTTTTTCCTTTTACTGTACTCTGTGCACAAAGGGGTGCACAGTAATCCAAGTGTGATCTCACTAATCCGGTGTATAATGGTAATATAACTTTTGGCTGTCTACTTTTGATATACTTTAGTATGCACCCGGTAATATGTTTACAGTTTTTGACTGTAGCTAGGGTATTATTATCAAAGTTAAGTTTGTTATCTATAATTATTCCTAAATCCGTTTCATTGGTGGTTTCTTGAAGTGTGACATTAAGTTTATAATTGTATTTCAAGTTGTTATGACTCAAGTGCATTACTTTACACGTGTGTACATTGAATATCATTTTGTTATTATCTGTCCAGGTTTCCAATGAAAGTAATTATTTTTGGTAATTTACAACCACCACAGGGGAGTTAACTATGCATCCTAATTTGCAGTCATCTGCATACTGTACTTAGCCATCCAGACATTATTTGATGACTGCATTGGGGCAATCAGTATGTTAAATAATATTGGGCCTAAAACTGAGCCCTGTGGGACCCCACTAGTCACTTCACCCCATGGTGAAGAGTGTCCTTTAATAGTAGTACACTGTTGACAGTTGTGTAGCCATAAGATGACCCAATTTATTATGTATTGAGGAAATTCTAGTGCAACCATATGATTTAGTTGAATAAGCACAGGCCCCACAGGCCTATTCTTTTGCAGCCACATCTGTGTGTAAGTCATTCACTGTGCATGAATACTTGTGCCTGCAGAATTGCAGGCCCCATGGAGGTCTGTGTTCTGCAGCCAGAGATACTCATGTATGTTGTATGAGGTATCTTTCTAGACAGCATAATCCACTAGTGCAAGGTTTTCTATATGTAGCTGAGTAACTGAAAAACTGCTATGCCTTTGAACAATTTCTAGATCTGCTGCTTAAACCATGATACCTACATTGCAACAGTATTTCTGTCTGATTAACTGCAGGCCCCACACAGGGACCTGCACGTCTGCAGCCAGAAGTCAGAGTATATGTCTTACAATTGTGGCTGCAGAAGCACAGGTCCATCAGATATGTGTACATCTTACAGTGTGCATGAGTACCTGAGGATACAGAAGTGCTGGCTCCATATGGGCCTGTGCTTCTGCAAGGAAAAGAATGCCTGTAATTTGAGTAGCATGGATTTGTATATTAAACACTGGTCAAACTATGTTTTTGCACCTATGTTGGGTGGTGGCATTGCTGTGGCGCAGAATCACATTTTGACAGGGATTTCAACATTTTCATTACTGGGTTCATGAGTTGGGGTAATAAGAAGGCTATGCTGACAATTTCATCCCTGTTTTATTGCAAATGCAAGCATAGGGTCCTCCTGGCCCTGCACTTGCACAGCAATGTATATGCAAGCATCTAAGTAGGTATGGGAGTGCAGGGCCCACAGACAAATAAGGATACAATGATAGTACCTCAAAAAGTAAGGAAATTCTTTGAAAAACTCTAGTTAGTGTTGAAGTGACAAAAGTAGGGAAATGTGGTGTTTGGGTTTCCAACCCTAACACCCCACTCCCACCCACCAGACAGCAACAGGAAAAAACATTACTGTTTCACCTCTCCTGTGCCTTCGCTATTGCCCTAATGCTCACTACATTCTCATATACTCTACACATCTCTGCTTCTTTCATGGTCAAATGGGGTGTGCTTTAGGGCTGACAGCTCCAAGGAATACTCCATCCCTAATTAGCAAAAATGCAGGAGAGGTGAAAGAGTAATGTTTTTCCTGTTGCTGTCTGGTGGGTGGGGGTGGGGTGTTGGGGTTGGAAATCCTTATAGTACATTTCCCTACTTTTGTCACTTCAACCCTAACTAGTGCATTAAAAACATTTTTTGCAGAAAGCTTCATTAATGCACCAGTCAGGGTTCCACTTAACTGCACAAAGGTAGGGAAACTTTGAATTAGGGTTTCCAATTCTAACTTCCCCCAAGTAGCAAAAGGACATGATCTCATAAGCAACCACAGACCACAATTATCAGGTTAGACAAATTACATACAGCTGTTGCCAGATGATATAAATGCAGTAGCACTGATGTTCTACCTTCTGGCTGCAGATAGAAATCCACAATACTCGAATCACAGCACTACATTTATCTGCAGAAGCAAAGGCCCCTGCAACTACAGATACAAATCCACAATACCCAAATTACAACAATACTTCTGTCTGCAGAGTCACAGGCTGCTGTGGGGCCAGTGCTTCTGCAGTCACAGATGTAATGCAATGTAAACCACACAAAGATTGATAATAAACTATTAGGGCTGCAAATGCAACACACATAAAGTTTGGAAATATCCTACTAGGATTCTTACATCTAACTTCCACTTACCCTACCACATTCCCTACCCACATGACCCAAGGACAGTCTACAGGTTCAAGGCCATATATCAATGGCATGGTACATTATACAGGGTCCACATATTAAAACTGGTACAGTATATAGCAACTCTAATCCCCAGTCACTCCTCCTTCTCCCCTTCTCTCATGACCAATGGGCAAAGAACATGTCCGATGTCATACCACACAGGCATAGGGTTTCATACACACTGTAGATCTACAAACAGAATATGTTTGGGGTGCATACCTACAGTACAAAGCTTTACATCCATTACAACCTGTGCCTTACTTGGCACACAGTACTGCACACCTTCCTCTAAGCAGCAGAAATGTTACAAATTTGAAAGTACCATACATATTGCATAGTTGTGAGTTTCTTTCTTTAAGACACATACTGTAGAGAGAAATAGTGAAAACAAGTTATATGTTTGGGACATGTATACTATTTTATGCAGGATCTTGTTGTAGCTGAATAAATAAACCACCAGTACAGCCTTGTAAGATGGCACTAGACCTGTCATTTGGCCTTGTGTCTTCACCATGGTAGAAGAAATCAGTCTGTGAGCTGCAGGTCAGTTCAGCTAGTAGGTTTCAAAATGTTAGCCAACTCACTATTTTTGTGGCCATAATTTTCTAGGGCTCAGAAACCAGTTCATGGGCAGGTACTGAGTTTGGTAGTAAGTATCAAAATGTGACAGCAAAATCAACTTTTTTTAGCTGCTGGCTATCTGACTATCTGATTTGTTTCACCCTAGTTGAAGGAGTGGGGGGGGGGAGTGGGGATTAGGATTGCTATATACCATTTTTGATAAATTTACCCTGTATGAGATACCATACAATTGATGTATGGGCTTGTACCTGTAGACTCTCCTTAGGTCATGAGGGTAGGGGATGTGGTAATGTCAGGGGGAGTTAGACATAAGCACCCTAACAGGAAATTTCCAAACTTTGTGGGCATTATGTTTGCAACCCTAATAGTTTATTTCTAACTTTTGTGGAGTTGGCATTTTTTGGTAGTAACCCTGATAAGCATTAATGTCGTTTTGTGCCATACATTTCTTTATGTTTTAAGAAATTTGTATTTGTAGCACCAGAGCACTTTTGTAATAAAATAAATGTGTTTATATTGAACGTCCTTGGTTTGTGTGCTATTATTTTGATTCTGGCTGCTTTAAGAAATTTGTGTAGAAACTTATGAACATATGAACATATGACAGTGCCAACAGATTTAGACCTCAAGTTCTGTCACATCTGCTCAAAAGTGCAGCTTACAATTTAGACTACTGTTGTGCCCCCCTCCTCTTTCTCTCCTGCCCACCAGATTTTCTCACCCTGAGTTCACCACCCTGGTCAATTCTCTCCCTACTTGTATCTTGCCCTTGTAACTATCCCATCCCATCCCTTCTTAAAGCAGTAGTGCAACGAAATTTGGCAACATATTTGACCCAACCTTTTTTTCACTTTAAAAGAATCCAGACATCTTCCAGTTTTATTTGGTGGTACAGTTTTCTAATTCTGCCAACATTTGAGGATTTTATGAATGTTTTAATATATTTTTTTCTCAAGAATGCATAGACATAGCATTGTAGACCTGGCAAGGGTCAGGATAAAAAATTAAAAAATGAAAAAAAGACTCATGGTAGGCTGCATAGGAGATACCGAGACAAGTACATTTGACAGGTATGCTAATATTTTTCCTAATTGTAGCTGAAGCTAGGTGTTTTGGAAAAACAGTTTTCATTGCACTACTACTTTAAAACTCCCCACTGAATCTAATGAGATCACCTCCTCAGGCAGCACGTACCAAGCCGCCGCCACCATTTCCATGTAATAATGTTTTTTACACATGACTTTTGAAACCCTATAAAAAGCCAGAAATACTTCTGTAGAAAGGGACACAGCTGTCCTTCCACTGACTGTTATATACCATAATCCCATGCTCCCATGGATTATGGAACCATTTTGGCCTTTGAACTGAAAGTCAAGTAGACTACCACATTTTCTGGCATTGTATGTGTTTGATGTATAGTATTTGAAATATATCCCTTGCCCATAAACTAATATTGGAACAAATAATCCTGAGAATATCATTAATTATGAGAAGACAATTCTTGATTCTGAAATATTGATAGAGCTATATGGCATTGCAAAATTGGATCAGGAAACTGCCAGAACACTTAGAGGTTAGGTTTGCCATCTACTTCATGTACCACCAAAATTTGTTGGTGAAATGTTAACCATTCATCCCCCAAATTTGAATTACTCAGACTTGTATGTTGTTATATTTCTATAGTCAGGACTTGGCAGATCAAGTCTAGGCAAAACGAGATTTATTGAAGTCACTGAATATATCTATGACTTATCCAAAATGAGTCCCTAGCTGTGATGGAGGAGAATCTTTGAAAATGATTAAAATTGGAAAGGATTACTGACAAAACAAAACTGAATAAAATATTACGAGTAATAGCAATTGTACATTAAGACAGGATAAACAATTAAATGAGAAATTACTCCTATTTTTTTGGCCAGAGAATTCACCCAAGGGAATCTGCTGGAAACATAAAAAGGAACACTGCAACCTTTCTGGCTTCTTTCCTAAATACATATTTAGGAATATATGGAATTAACTGGATTAATGTTCATAATGGTCTTACTGATTCACCCTAAATTGATATTGTTGTTTAGGGATTCTTATTTGACATCTCAGATTTTGTTGGCAAGTCGAGTCCACTTCTGGACAAACTTGGACTTTATCTGGTCCATCCTGATTTGCACCCAATCCCCTGGCTCTGAGCCCTCTGGGGTGGGACTGCCAACTCCTACCTGATGCTCTATCTGGAATCTAGTGGAGCTGCCAGGGCAGGGAGAGAGTACTGGAGCAGGCTGGAAGGCCCTGCAATGGGTGTGGGGACTGACCACTGGACCCTAATTCACCTTCCAGAAGCCAGGGCATTTTCTGTTTTTCTGGTCCCCCCCAATGCAGGACATGCAATGCCATCCAGTGCGTGATGTGAGCACTTCCGCACACATCTGCAGGACAGCTGTTCGACATTCCCCCTGCTTGTCAGTCCCTGACAGCAGTGCGCCTGGTCTCCACTGGGCATCACTAACATCATGGGATGAGAACCCTCCCTCCCTCCCTCCCTCCCAGGACAGGAGAGCAGTCCATTGAATGCTCAGTCCTTTCCTCCCCAGCTGACCCCCAGCTCCCTGGGCTTGTTCCTGAACCCAGGTCGCCGGTGTTGTGTGAGGTAAGGCTGATGCCTTAACCCTCTGTGCCACTGTGCTGGAAACACACAGTCACAGGTTACTGCAGTGGAAGTTCTTAATTTAAGAAGAATAAGATGCCAACCTAGTGTAGTCGAGTTATTTTCTAACATCCTTTATTTGGTTCAGCTGATCACATTAAGGCAGAAGACTATATCAAATCATAATCATTTCAGTTCTTTACTATACTCTTGGGAATTAATAACATCTTAGAACCAATGTTTAAGGTAAATAGGAAGAATAAGCTGGCCAAACATTCTTGGTTCACTGCTAAATGTAAAAAAGCAAAAAGTGATTTAAATAAAGTCTTCAGATTTGTTAAATCACATAAAAGCAAAGAAAATATGGAACTAAACAGGAAGGGAAAAGATTACAAGAACACTTTAAATGTTGAAAAACAAAAATATCAAGTAGAAATGTGGGACAGAATCAAAAGTGCACTAACTGCGAAGGATGTTAAAGCATTCTGGACATTAGTAAGTTTTGGTTATGAACAGTATTCCACCAGAATTGAGGCCCATATAGCAACGCATACTTGGGAAGACATTTTAAATCTTTGCATTTTTTCAATGGGTGAAGAACAGAAACCTTCAGTTTATCAGGACTTGTAAGAAATAATATTAATTTCTTTCTCCCATAGGCCAAAACTGAGGATATAACTAGCTTTGAATTAAATGAGAAATAGTAAAGTACCTTGCCCAGATGAGATATTGGCTGATATTTCTAAATCTTTTCCTAAATGGTGGATTCCTATTTTCCTGAACATTTTCAATAAAATTCTGCAGGGAGGTGAATTCTCTTGAGTGCTGGAGTGGTAGTATAATATTCCTGCTTTATTAAAAGGTTCAGATAACTGATCCAGGAATGGATAGACCAATCAGTTTTCTGGATACTTCACAAAAAATGTTTTGTACTATCATTCTTCAAAGACTACAGACTTGCCAGCTCAGTGGTGTGGAGGGCTTAGGCACTAATGCCTTACCTCCTTCCATGCCAGCGACCCGTGTTCGTGGTGTGAGCAGGTTGCTGGGGACCAGCCACAGAAGGAGAGGATTGAGCATCTAAAGGACTGCTCTTCCCTCCCTGGGAGGGAGTGGACCAGTGGTCAGTGTTAGCCTTAACCCTAGAGGAAGCTGAGGGTTGCCACACTGACACTGCCAACATGGGGGTGGAGGAGGGGAAGACGCCCAGTGTGCCAGACATGGGATTGCGCACAGCACCACCATTGGCATCATTGCACACCTTTCCTCTGCACCAGTGGAAGAAAACCAGGGAAAAACATTGCCTTTCAGTAGGGTGACACTGGTCCACCACAGGCTTTGCACCCAGCCAGCTGGACACCTCCAAAGTTGCATGAGGTGAGTTCCAGTAGACACTGGGGTGACGGGGCTGGGAGGACTGGAGGATGGTGGTCAGTCCACAGGGGAGCATAAATAGAGTAAAAAAGATTACAGACTTGGGTGTGTCAAAATCATCATCTAGCAGAAACTCAGAATGGTTTTAGACAGAGCTGCTCCACTGCCCAGCATTGCTTTGTCCTTCATTGTCTTATATATGATTATACCATACACATAAATAATCAGCCAATCACATAAACAGACTGGCACCTTAGCTCTGTTGTAAATCCTATGATAATCACTGGCAAAGGTGCCAGCCTGCCACATCCTCCTGCTACCCTGTAAAAAAATCACTCTGACCTCCCTCCCCCCAACATTTCAAAGCCGCCATCTTTCCTCTCACTAACATTCACCGGTACGCCTAATATTTAAAAAAACGAAAACAATAAAATGGATGCCTTCTTTGACCTTATCGACGAAAGTGAACTCGATGAAATTTTCAAAACCCTCCAAAATGAGAGCACAGATTCAGACCACACGGAAAGCAATACCTCAGAAGCCAGAGACATCCCATACGCGCTCCTCTCCACGGCTAACCCTGATACTGCAGTCGCACATACAGCCGAGCATCACCTCGACCTCCGCGAGCTGCCAGCTTGAACTTGGCGCTCTCTACACATCACATGCAGCAGCCAATCCTGCTAGGGAACAAATTGGCTGCTGTATGCGGCTGTAGAGAAGGCGCCAGATAATCTGGCAGCACTAATCGAGAATGTCTTCAGCGTATCGATTTGTGATGGGAAGCCGATGCTCTGAGACTCGACACTGCTGGTATATATTTCCATGCTATCTAAATCTGTACTCGTGGAAAGTTCTATACTACCTCACAAAACTTAAATAAAGGAATACCATTAATTACCATGCACTATTTTCTTTCATGGAAGAATATTTCTTACAAAAATCATTTTTTAGACATAAATAAATAAAATAAAACCATTTAAACTTATATCCATCACAGAATGTAATGGCATAATACGCAATAAGCCACTTGAGGGTGTGGGTTGTCGAAGTTTACCACGGCTGGCGGATTTGCCTACTCGGCTACGCCTTGTGGGCAAACCATGCCAGCAGTGGTAAATCCGCCGATAACCCACACCCCCTCATGGCTTATTGCTTAAATACATCACGATTAAGAAATCTAAGCTTTATTATTGCTTTGTTGACCTGAAGGCAGATTTTGATAGCATTAGTCATCAACTATTATGGCGTAAGTTATGGTCACTTGGTATAGACCCTTATCTTTTGGACATATTCATAAGAGTACAGCAACATACATGAGCACAGGCTCAATATAATCAGACTGATAACTTAACAAGACAAATCAAAACAAATCTAGGTGTCCAACAAGGATGCATATTTGCTCTTCTGTTATTCAATATATATATATTATACTGAGTTAGGGTTGAGTAAGCACTTTAATATTAAACCCAAAATACTGCATGTTAATAACTTTCTCACTGTATGACGGATTTGCCTGAAATTTTGCATGTGAGGCCTGGTACCATAGGTCTCTGGCTATGGTAAGCTGCATTATGGTTGGATGAGGGGTTGCAGAGCTGCAGAATGCCAAAATGCAAAAAAACTGACTTTTTGCACTTTTTTGCTCATGCCTACAGCCTGCACGATTTGTTTGTTTGGCCTGAAATCTTCAGAGAACATACAGTCTGGATCAGTGATGTGCCTTTCAAAGACTTGGTGAGAAAATATTAAACCATTCAGAAGTTATTCAAAAAAACAAGTTTCCCATTATAGTCAATGGGAAAAAAAATGTCTCACAAAAGCTGCCGCCAGTACATTTTACATTTACAAATAGCCCTTTTACTTTCATGCTGTGGCCATCTTGTTTTCAGTTAGTGAGACAGAAAAATGCCCGACGTTTAAATTTGGGACCCCCCTAGGTAAACACTGACTGTTGTGTTTACCTAAAAAGCATGTATAGCAAAAGAACTTCTACATCCTTTGAAGTGCACTCAAAACTAACACTGCATCTTTTTTCACCCAATGTCAAAATGTAATCATTGTCAAAAGGCACTCACTATAAGGACTGGAAACATATTCTTGCAGTGCCCATATATATGGTGCTAAAACACAAACAATTTCAGAGCGCCCATTGACTTGATGCTACCTCAATTGGTTTAAACAGTTCAGTAAGCACTGACAAAAGTCACGACATAAGTAAGTTTGTACTTTACGAATTTGTTGAACTTCACAGTCCTCAGTAATTTTTCTTGGCTCAATTGCCTATTCCCTTTTGGGTTCCAGACTGAGTCACTCACCAAACAAACCGAAGGAGAGACACCAGCAGCATTTACATTATTTTATTTTACGCCATTACTTCTTCCTTCTTCATGCTGCTTCTGTCTCAGACAACCACCTATGTGGTACAACCACGATAGTATGAGCTGACGTATGACATATGACATCTTCATCAGAGCTAATGCCACCATTCCATTGTTAATTCAGTTATACTATTGGTCACCGTGGTAACAGTACACTCATTCAATCACTTTATACTTATAAACACCCAAGAAAAAAACTAAATAAAGTGATATTGAAAAATAATTAAAAAAAAACAGCCATGATGTTTGTCTGGTAAATATATAGTGAAATTTATTATTAGATTTCTCTTTTTATGACTAATGCCGCTATAAACCAAATCCTGAGCTTTTAATAAAGCTCCACTTTCATGCTGTCATGTAGCATGAGAATCATAAACACTCATTATTTAATTTCAATTTACTTGTCTCACTTCTACTAAATTTTAAATTCTTTTTGCTTTTATTTTATGCTTCTAGTGTACTGAGTACATATATTTTACTGTTATTCAGCCTACTTCTCTATAAAAAGTCATGTGGAGGAGAAAATATGCTCCCTTATTTATTCAGAGCTTCTATAATCCTCACACATAATAAACTTCTCAGAGAAGACAGTAAAGAACCTTGTGGGAGTTTTCACGTCTTTAATTTGTGATTCCGATGTTCGGCTCCCAGCCCTGCGCAACATAAAAAAGCAGTAAGAACACTTTTTCAGCTTTCTTAGTTTAGAATCACAACATTCAACTCCTTCCGCTGTGCTACACCTCTTGTCATAATTGTTCTTTTAATCTCACTTATATCAAGCATGGGACTCATTCTGCTTTTATTCCACTAAAACAGTGTACTTAACCAGAACTCCCAAATATTGCTTCTATTATTTATTATTGTGTACCCATCCTAGCTTACTTACTCTTGGAATGGTGTTAGCATTAGTGTTTGCAACCCCAAGGTACACCCTTCAGACCATTTTCTGCATGCTGGGTAGGGGTGGGGTGTTAGGGTTGGAAACTGAGGGTGGCGAATTAGGGTTGGAAACCCTAAAAAATTTAATTTCCCTACTTTGGTGTGTGTAACGAGATTTTATAGACACCCAAGGTGTGGGATGCTACATAATCTCCGAGGGCAAAGCCCAAGGAGTTTATAAGAAGGATCCCACGCCAAGGGTGTCTGTAAAATCGAGTTTTACACACCACCCTATCTTTTATTTTATATAATTGCTGACAGGTGCTTTTTTGCCACACCAGTTATATAAAATAAAAAAAAATGATTGTTGGTTTTACTTACCGCTGAGTGGCAGTTGCGGCTAGTGTCCAGCGTGATTAAAGGGAGAGAGCAGCTGGCACATGTGCAGAGTCTGGGAAACCCGGTGCATGTTTGCCAGTTATTGTGGCAGCACCAGTTAGGCTTCAACTTAAAGCAGCCGATGTAGGGGGATGTGGTGTTACAGTTTTCAACTCTAACTCCCCACTCCCACTCTCCAAGCAGCAAAAGTAAAAACCATTAGGGGTTTGGCTGTCTAGAGTCTTCCCAGATCAGTGCTGGGCTCTTCTTTGGGGTTCTCAAACCCTTCCCCCCAGCCCATATCCTCCTGTCCATAGCACAAGGTTCAGCTCCAACCCACTGCCTCGTACTGATATAATCTTTTAAGGTACAGAAGTATGTTTAATCGCATGTTGCCAACAACCTGTGCACCCTGCCTGAAAAAAAAATATCACATGTGACTTTCTTTGCTCAAGAGATGGCGTGAGCATTAGGGCTGATAACTCCAAGGAAGAGCCCAGCACTGATTTAACAAGACGCAGGAGAGTCAAAACCCTAACATTTTTTCTTTTTGCTGCTTGTTGAGTGGGGATGGAAAGTTAGGGTTGGAAACTCTAACACCACATCTCCCTACTTTTGTTGCTTAAAGCTGAATACTAACTGGTGCATTAACACAGTTTTAATAATGAATTTCCTTTCTTTTTTGAGATAGTAGAATCATGTCCTGATTGATGCTGGTCCATCGGAGACCTGCATGAATGCATCCATCCTGGTGCAGAAGTGCAGGGCCGTCCAGGCCCTGTGCTTCCATGTGTGTGTATATACAGATGCTAAGGGCCCTTTGAGCATTGTGCCAAAGGTGGAGTCCATAATGCTGCAGAATCGCAGAACCCTCTGGGCCATGTGTAGATACAGATCAGACACCCAGGGCTCTTCTGGTCATGCAACAAGTGAAGAGTCCATGTTGGCATGCATGCACAGGGCCTTGCAGTTCTGTATTTCTACAGATGTAGACATGCAGAAGTCCATGTGGGTACAAAAAAACTAAGCAACAAATCTTGTTTTGTGAGCCCATCTTCTTCTTTTGTAAGATGTTCATCACCTCACAAAACAGGATGCCTTCAGATAAAAGAAGAATGAGAAAAAATCTAGTCCATAATGGTATCCATATGTTTATGTGGGAGTCCAGATTCTTGTTTTGTGAGAAACCATCCTCTTCCATTATATATTCATGAGCTCCCAAATGAAGATGCCTTCTCATGAAAGAAGAATGTGAGAAAAAACTAAGTCCAAAATCCTTTTTCATGAGACTTACTTCTTCTTTCATATGACCCAATTTCTCTCTCATGAGCTTCATGAAAGAAGAAAATCAGCTCACAAAAGTAGACTTAGTAAGAATTTTTAGGATGTCCCAAAAACACATTTTAGGGTGATTTTTCAATAATGTAAGTCCAAAATCAACCTAAATGGGTCACATTTAGCTATATTCATGTGACTGTGTATCTCCAGGGCATCATTTTTATGTATTTGTAAAGATTTGTTTTTTAAATGGAAACAAAATGGTCACCATATGAAAGAAGAATTTTTCCTCCTGAAAGAGGAATTTAACCAAACAAACAAAAAAAAAAAGAATCTTCCTTCATATGGACAAATTCTTCTTTTGTATGAAACATCTATCCAAAAGACCATACTGACCATGCTCAGCACTGAAATTTCAAGTCCTTACAACTTGGGAATAGATTAATATTTTTTTTCTCCAAACCAATCAAGGTCACCATTCTAGGGCAAGCCCTTTATGCCCTGAACATTTCAGAACAGCCTTCCAAACCACCTGGGCTGTAGATGACAACAAAAAAACAGCAAAACACACAGATTTTTCTTAAAATTGTACTATCCATATCTCAGAATTCACATGCCCAACTAGAACAAAACTCACTAAATCAAGAGACATTGCTCCACAGACCATTCCTGCAAATTTTCATGCAATTCTGTTGAATGGGAGTGAAGCTATTAAGGTGCAAATTTAGGGGGTTAACATTAAAGAGCCCACTCAACTCTAACTATAGTAGTGCTTGTAATTAATTTTATATATATATATATATATATATATATATATATATGATATAGAAGGCTGAAACTAAATATATAATTGTAATTGATCTTAATGTGTGAGTGGAGGACCACAACACAGGTCTGCCCCTTCACAAACGATGATAAATTTCACATTTTGAATTGGCCCATTACAGTATCAATTTATACTGTACATTAGTTTACAATTTGTAGCTTTTAAATCTGCTGTTTGCTTCAATATTTAACTGTTTTTCTTTGATTTCAGCTGCTGTTCTCAGTGCTGCACATGACTATTGTGATGTGATCAGCATTGTTGAAGCTGCTCTTTCATTAGTTCAGTATTCTAAGGTGAGGTACCCAACAGGGCAAGATATCATCAGTGACAGACCCAACTCACAAGGTAGCATGACACATTGTGTGATGGTATAAGATATCTTTTTAATTTTGTCATTTTTACTGTTGCATATATATAAGTATACTGAATCCAGTATGGAGAGAGGGCATCCTACATCAAGTGAAGTTAATCATCTTTCCTGGCACAGAAGCTATACTAGAAGCACTTTGTCTCTATCTCTTTCATCTTGGACACTTTTAATGATTCTTTTAAAGAAAATATGAAGCAGTTTTATCACATGTGTTTCATGCATTGTGTAGACCTTGCTTACTTGTCTTAAAGTAAAGGTGTGAGATTATGTTATGGGCTTCATAGTCAGTTATTTTTTTTTTTATTTAACCAGGAGTAGCACACTAAACTGGAAGCTTTTTAACAGGTGCGACCTGGGAGCACAGGGAAGTTAAGTGACTTGCTCAGGGTCACACAGTATGCAAGTGGAAGCTGTGAGATTCAAACCCCAGTCTGGTCTGCTGGAATGTCACCAGATTTGCAGCTCAGAGCCTTAAACCACTGCACTATAGGTCATGGTGATAGTCTGTGGGTGGCAACATTTTTAATTTTAATGCAGTCATGTAAGAGAGGGAAGGGATGATAACTCTGGCAGAACTGCCTACCAGCCAATCCCTTCCAACTTTCTGGTCTGCTCACCACAGCCTTGCACTTGGACTTTTTATGTTGTCCTACCAGGGAGATCATGGGGTGTGCTCCATTGAACCCTATGGGGACAATTTTAAAAACATTACTACGCATATTTAAGGTACCTTTGATACAATGAAAGCAACCACTCAACTAATAGGATCCCTATTAGCTGAGCGGTGGCTTTAATTTGCATCAGAGGTAGCTTAAATATGTGTAGTAATGTTTTTAAAATCTCCCCCATAGGATTCAATGGAGCGTGCCCCTGTGCGCTCCCTGGTAGGATGTCACAAAACATCCAAGTGCGGGGTGGTGGTGGTGAGTGACTAGAAGTTGAAGGATCATCTGCCAGGCAGTTTGGCCAGAGATCCCTTCCCTTTTTTTACCCGACCGCATTAAAATTAAAACTTTTGCCACCCATGCACTATCACCACAGCAAGATAACAGGCTATGAAGCCCAAAACTGTAAGTAAAAAAAAAATCACACCTTTACTTTAAAGTGCAGTAATGTTAAGCAACATATGATTCTTGTCTTTATGGTTTATGTTTATTTATTTACTTTTTTTATTCCTTGGTAACTGAGTAAGGCCCACTGGGTAAATGACATGTTTTCAGTGGTGACCTGGGGGCACTGGGGAGGTTAAGTGGCTTGCTCAGGGTCACAAAGTATGGAAGTGGAGGTTGTGTGAATCAAACACAGGTTTGCTGGATGCACCAAGCTCATCCAGAGCTATATACTTGAAGTATCCTTTTTGTATTATGTTTACAATGCTGTGTTTGTATTCTAACAGATGAAATAAAGTCAGCACAGTATGTGCACAGTAACTCTGATATGCAGTCAGTGACCATTGTCTATATTTTTCAGATGGATGTTTCAGTTTGTTTCCTGTGATTTACATGACCTGACATTTTATATAATGAGCTCCCAGTTCAAATGCCATTTGTGATATTCAGTGTAGCACTAATCTATCATTTAACGACCTTACAATTGTCGGGGGTCATAGATGCAATCAGTCAAATGTTACAAAGTATAATTAATTACTGTACATTTTCAACTTGCAAGAGAATTTTTCTTTTAAACCAGATGAAAGCAATGTTTTATGTTTTAAATAACTGGTATCATTTTTTGTGTGTGCTAAGTACTGCAATTCTGAAGCAATACAAACCAACAGCTGAGTATAGTTTTGTTTGCAGTCATAAACTTCTTTCTGTGTATACCCTTGATTTTCTGTTTTTCCACCATTGTGACTTTGTAGTAAAGTTATTGTTTTGAGATTTCACTGAAGACTAATAGGTGGCTTATGATCTTATTATTGTTAAAAAATACAAACTAAGCTCTGTTAATGTGTAGTTTATATGCACATAAATGCATGTTGCTTGTCATGCCAAAAGTCTTTAATAGATTCCATTTAAACCAGAGAGCAATGTTATCCAGTGTCATCGGTTGAAACTTACCACTGAGAACTCTTAGTGGACATGAGGACAGTAAAAACCTATAAGGTAAGCTTGTCAAATTTCTGCTTACATAGGGGATCACATGGTACTGTGGGTAGTAGGGGGGGCAGGGGTAAGGAATCCCTGTGTGATTGTTATGTGATTGTACAGCCTACTTATTTCATGCCTGTTTTGGGGGGATGGACACGACAGACACAAAGTCCCTTCAAATGTGAAATTACAGTGTTACTATGTTTCAGTGAGGCTGTTTGCTTAATGGCTAGAGGATAGAGCTCTGAACCTGGAAAGCAGGATCCCCAAACTTCCCTTTATTTATTGTGTGACCCTGAGCAAGGCACTTAACTTCCCCAAGCTTAACCTCTAAGAAATTTCTCACTAACATCTATCTCTGTTTTTGTTTACATCTCCTCGTATGCCTCAGGGCAGCAGCATTCCCTTATCTTCCCTAGAGCAGAACACCTTGGATATCAGGGTGGATCCAGCAGGGTGGTTGGATCACCATGTTGTTAGTTTTCTAGCAGGTATCCTCCAAAAAAACAGCCCCCTTGTGGAAATGGTTCAGCAGTATCCAAAACGTGAGCTAGTGTCAGAAAATCTCCTGACAGCATTAGACATCACTGGCATGGAAGCAGCATGTGTTGGAGGTGTGGAGGCAGCTGTCAGTTGCCATAAAATGGTCATCAGAATACTGTCAGACTCTGTTGCATTGATCCATGTTCTCTAACTGACCTCCACAGCTCTCCCTGTTATTCCAATGAGCTGAGTGGTTGAAGACAACAAGGTGGGGGCTGGAGGTCTTCTTTAAAGAGGACAGGCTTGGTGGATCACAGGATGGCTCTGGGGTCCTATTATAAGGACTATCAGAGTGCAATAACCCTGTAAAATGTAGAGCTCCTGTCACAAGTTATTGCCCTAGGATGAAATAGAATTCCTCAACTGCTCCACACTGTAGACAGGTTAATTACCCCCCCCACCAGCAGTCCATTTGGGTCTTTCTACCTGGACAGAGTATCCTTCTAAGAGGCCAGCAGTAGTAGAGAGGGAAGGCACAGATGCACTCTGGCAGTTTTGGCCGGTAGTTATGGAGGAGATGCTTGAGCTTTTTGTGGCACTGTGCCACATTTGCTGCGTTTGACCCTGAGTCAACATGACTGTTGGTGGACTGCTGGATGGCCTGGGTCTGACATTTATCGATATTTTCTAGTGTTCCTTATCAGAGATTGTTTTCCCTGTGGCTCTCAAAAAAGCTTTAGCAGCTGGCCTGGTGGCACTGAGGGTTGAGGCCCTGAATGCCACACCTCATGCCAAGCCGGCGACCCGGGTTCATGAATGGACTCAGGTCGTCGGCAGGGGCAGGAGAGGACTGAGCATCCAGAGGACTATTCTTCTCTCCTGGGGGAGGGTGGGTCACGGCTCCTGTAGTGCAGTGGCTTCCAGTGGTGAGTGGGGGCATCGTGACTTACGGCAGCATGCTTCGCGGTATGGGGGCAATGGCAGATGTCCTGTGGCTGGGTGCGGGAGTGCACCCACCATGCACTGGATGTCATTGCGTGTCCGTGCCCTAGGGAAACCAAGAAAACAGAAAAATCCCTGGCATCCAGACAGGTGATGGCGGGATCCATGGTATGGCACTCGCGCTCAATGTCGGACCCTTCTGACCAGCTTCTGGCTCTCTCCTGTCCTCCTGCCACCTACTAGATTCTAGATAGAGCACTGGAGGAGTAGCTGCCCTGCCTATGGGGGCTCAGAGCTGGGGGGTTGGTTGGTCAGAGCTGGGGAGGGCAAACCCAGAACAGAAGTCTGGCTGAGGTCCTTGGCGGAGCAGAAAAAAGCCATGACCCAGTATCCTCACCTGAGGGAAGGTCTAAGGGGCCAGTGTTGAGTGAGCATAAATAAAAAGCTTTAGTAAGACCACTCTTGATTAAGCCATTGTTGGACCGTAGTATGCTATTAAATTACAGGCTGTCTCAAACCTTCTATTTTTAGGGAAGGTTATTTAGAATATGCACCCTGAGTCTCACCTTGAGAGGTTTGCCATTTGTGAACCTCTTCAGTTGGAGTTCAGGCCTCGTCACAATGCAGAGACCATGCTTTAAAGGTGTTTGAAGATCTGCTCTTGGTGAGTGATGAGGGAATCAAGGACAGAGAAAAGGATTTCTCCAGATACACTGGCGAGAGAAGAAGAAACAAAGACCACATTATGAGGATTAAGAAAGATGGGAGGTGGGTGGAGAAGGGGGAGATCCAGACAGAGGCACTGAATGAGTACTTCTGCTCTATGTTCACGAAGGAAAGAGGGAGGCATACACCCCATGGGAAGGTTGGAGTGGGCAGAGGGGGTTGGGGGCAACTGATATCAGAATCACAGAGTACAGGGTGCAGGAGAGGCTAAGGCCACTGAGGGTGGTCAATGTGCTGGGGCCAGATGGCATTCACTCTAGGGTACTTAGGGAGCTAGCGGAGATCCTGGTGGGACCACTGGCAGACCTGTTCAGTACATCACTGGACACAGGATGTGTGCCACAGGACTGTAGGATGGCCCATGTGGTGCCCATTCATAAAAGTGGCCCTAAGGATCACCCAGGCAGCAACAGACTGGTGAGTCTCACTTCAGTCATGGGGAAACTCATGGAGTCAATCCTAAAAGAGAGACTGGTGACCTTTCTGGAAGACAATGGTCTCAAAGATGGCCATCAGCATGGTTTTGTATCGAGCAGATCCTGCCAGACAAACCTAGTTGAGTACTACAACTGGGTTACCAGGGAACTGGACAGGGGCCATACCAGTGGACGGCCTATATTTGGACTTCAGCAAGGCCTTTGACTCGGTGCCGCATGAGAGGCTGGTGGGAAAACTGGAATACATTGGGGTGGGGACAAAAATGGTCAACTGGATCATCAAGTGTCTGAGGGATAGGCAGCAAAGGGTGGTGGTGTGAGGCCACTATCACCAGGGATGTTATGAGTGGGGCGCCCCAGGGTTCAGTACTGGGATCGATGCTGTTTGCGATATTCATAGCCGATATCTCAAACAGGATCCGGAATAGGATCAGTCTGTTTGCAGATGATACTAAGATTGGTGTAGTGGTAGATGACATAGAGGGGTGGAGGGTGCTGCAGGAAGACCTGACCAAACTATGGGAATGGTTGGAGACATGGCAGTTGGGGTTCAACGTCAAGAAGTGTAAGGTACTGCACTTCGAAGTAAGGAACCAGGGGAAGAAATATCAGTTGGGAGGGGTACAGTTGGTAAGCACAATGGAGGAAAAGGATCTATGGGTACTAATAACAGGGAGTATGAATCAATAAGCTCAGTGGAGGAAGGTGGCTGAAAAGGCAAACAAGATGCTGGGGTGCATAGCAAGGGGAATCTCCTCCGTTCACAGAGAAGTGATCCTACCCCTCTACAGGTCACTGGTCAGGCCGCACCTGGAATACTGCATGCAGTACTGGTGTTCATTCCTGAAGAGGGACATCAGATTGCTGGAGGGAGTGCAATATAGGGCAACTAAGATGATACATGGACTTGAGGGGAAAATCCTACGAGGAGAGACTGGGAGAGCTGCAAATGTATTCCCTGAAAGAGAGGAGGGATGGGGGGGGATATGATTGAAACTTTTAAGTACCTTAAGGGTATTAACAGGATTAATACAGAAGGGATTCTTCAGATCAGAAGGGGGAGGGACATGAGAGGGCATCAGCTGAGATTGGGGGGGAGATTCAGGAGGAAAATCAGGAGACACTTTTTCATGGACAGGGTGGTAGATAAGTGAAACACTCTACTCGAGGAGGTGGTATCATGTAGAATGGTGGGAGGATTTAAGACAGGGTGGGACAGAGTGAGGGGTGCTATGAGGAGGGATGGGGAGGGTGGGGCAACTGCAAGTTGAGGAGCTGCCTGCACAATTGAGCAGACTCGATAGACCATGAGGTCTGTTTCTGCTGGCATTTCATATGTTCGTATTGTCATTCTGTTTGACCTCACATTGACATTTGGCACCGGATATCATGGGGTGTTAATGGAAAGCCTCATGGAGTATGAGGGACTCATGAGGACTACTCTAAAATTATTTGAATCTTTCTTTTCTGGCAGACTGCAGTGAATCATGATGGGAACTTTCTTGCAGTGGCCAGTGGTTGTCAGCTGTAGGGTTCCCCAGGGTTTGATTCTTTCCTCTATGCTTTTTGCAGTGTACATGTTGGCATTGCAATGGGTTATCAGATCACATGGCGTAAGTTTCCACTGATACCCAGATGATTCTCGGCTATCTCTGTCCTTTGTATCAGATGGGTGGGGGGCAGTTTCCATGCTGGAACAAAATCTTAGAGAATTGCTGACTGGGTGGTATTCAGCTGGCTGAGTCTCAACTCAACAAAGATGGAGTTGTTGCTAGTGGAATCAGGTCCTTGATGGTTGGCTGGAAGACAAAAGGACATTGGGTTATCATCTTTGAATGGCACTCTGCTGACAGCCATGAAAAGGGTAAAAATCTGGACTCATCCTGGGCTCGATGTTGACTCTAGAACATCAGGTGAAGGACATCGTTTGCAATGAATATTTCCAATTATAGAATGTCTCCTGGATTAGACCCTCTGTGAGGCAAGAAGATCTGGTGACCCTGATACATGCTTTCATGACCTCAAGGTTTGACTACAGAACACTCTATACCTAATGCTGTATAGAGGTATGGTGCACCACCTGCAGCTGATGCAGAATGCTGCAGCCAAGATTGTCTTTGGTATATCATCTAGAGATCATATTTCTCCTGTGCTGTGGCAGCTACACTGGCTTCCAATTAGACGGTGAACCACCTTCAAGATTACTTTGCCAACATACACATCACCCCACCATATTCAAGCCAGGGTCCCACAGGGCTCCATTCTGGGTCCAGTCCTCTTCTCCATCTTCCTAAAAATCCCCATTCTGCCTGCACCAACTCGCATATTCACATGTATGCAGATAACACAGTTCTCTATACCTCTGGTCCGTCGACTGCATCTCTGGAAGTCTTATTTCAGCAAGACTTTCACAATGTTCTGCATTGGTTCCAGTCAAGCCAACTTCAAGCCAACACAAAATAATGTGTGTATGACGTTCGGTATCAGTAGAAGCTGGTGCACCTGCCCCCCATCTTCTCCACTCTGAATGGCACACCGCTTGAAGTAGTCCCAACTTTTAAGTACTTCAATGTGTGGCTAGATAGCAGGCTTGACTTCTAAGCCCACATTGATGCCATCCATGCCAAAGTCCATCCCAAACTTGGTGCCCTGTACCACAATAAGGACTGCCTTTCTCCTCAGGTCTACTGGGAGATGGTCACCAAAATGGTTCTCCTGGTTTTCAACTATGCGGATGTAGATTATGGCACTGTCCCTCCACCTCCCTTGCCAGACTGGACAACCTCTGTAATGCCTTCTGCCAATTTGCTACCAAATCACCCCCTCGCAGTTATCACTGCTCCCTTTATTCCTCCTTATCTATCCTCCCTCTCCCTTCATGATGCCAGTCCCACTATGCTTTCTCATCTCTAAATACTGGTTTGGGTCCCTTGCCTCATACCTATCCCATCTCCACTCTCCCATCCCTTCTTCCATCTAGTCCCTGCACTCAAGGGATCCACATGCATTCTTCCTTCCCTATCCACATTTCTCAGCTGGGAAATCTGCTCTCTCATACTACCTCCACTCCCTCTGGAACCAGTTACCCTCATACATCCATCTCTCTCTCCCTCCCTTCCCTCCATTAGACACCATCTAAAACTTCATCTTACTCTCCCCTGCTCCTGCCAACCCTCTTCATGAACACTTCTTTACCCTTGCCTAGTTTCTGACCACCCCTTACCTCTCCCTCCCCCTCACCAACCTCATAGTTCCAGCAACCTCGTTGAACTTTAGCAACATGTTTCAGCTCCTACTTTCAGCACCAGTTCAGCCTCACTTTGTTCTGGTACAATGCACTGTTTGAATGTGCCCAATTTGTACAGGTGTTTGCATGATAATTTATTTTTCCTCCATATGCAAGGTTTTGCCATTTTGCCTGTACTGCACTCCATTTATTCTCTTTTTGTCATCCTCATTGTAACCACATCACCTGACAGGCTGTACTTTGTTTATGATTGTGCTTCTCCCCTTTCCCTTACTCCTAGTCACACCTGGAAATGAGCCTTGGATCAGTGTGCCTCTCCTGGTTACCACTTTTTGAAATAAATAAATACACAAAAAGCTGAATGTTTTGAGCCCTGCCCATCTTAAAGACCTCTTCATCTGCTGTACTCCTGGCTGCTCTCTCTGCTCTACTGTGGAATAATTGCTGGCTGTGCTGAGATCACGCTTAATACAATTCACTGATACAGCATTCTTCGTGGTGGTCCCAGGGACAAGGAGCTCCTTGCCTTTCTATCTGTGGAGCTGTCCCTTGCTGGAGGCATTTAAAAGGGGCCTAAAAGTTACTTGTTTGATTTTACATATGATCTGGATCACTGAGCTGTTCTATTTGTACATCTAGCTGAACTTTAATATACAGTGGTATATGCAGAGTCTATTTTATTCTTTATTTTTAATTGTTATGTTTGATGTGAGATGTTCTGAGCCCCTGGAATGGGACACAGCAAATAAAAATAGTTTTGCCTTGTCTTGTCCTCTTCTTTCTTGAATTGTAAAATTCCTTCAGATACAATTTATATGAAAGGCACTACATAAAATGAAAATCTATTCCTTTCCTAGTTTTTATCTTTTTTCTCCCCCAGCCTAGATTGTGTTACAAATTGTTCAAGACCTGCACAGCTGAGTCACAGTTTTCTACTATATTTATTGGAAATTAGGATTACTGTTATATTTTGCTTAGAAGGTGGTTAAATTGATAAGTCGGCCCAGTGATGCAGAGGACTAAGGTGCCTTGAGTGCCTTACCTCTCCCACTTGCAGACCCAGGTTCAGGAATGAGCTCAGGCCATCGGGGTCAGCCAGAGGAGAGGGGAGAGGAGGATGGGAGAAGGATCGAGCGGTTCCAGTGCACTGTGCACTTCCATGTGCTCCTGACAACTCTTTATGCTGCAAAGGCTGAACCACTCTCTCCCTCTTCCCTTACAGACAGAACAAATTTTAACCCATGATTATTCTGGTAGTTTACATTCAGCCTTCTTGTAATGTAATGGTATTTTTATTTGACCTGCCAGTTCTTTCCTGCATAGGACAAAGTGAGCAGATACAGTGCAAGCTTTCCTACAATATAATGGATTTAGCATTGGTGAAAGGTGAGGGATTGACATCACTGGAAACTGAATCCCTCAGTTTATTCAGCCTCCGAGCCCCGTTTATGTACTGATACAAGTATAGTACTGAGTTTCTCCACACCGTGATGAAATATAGTGGTGGTGAAAGGTGGGGGACTGACTGCTTTGGCACCCCCTGTTTATCCACAGAGACAGGTACAGTACAGACTTTCTTCACACTGATGAATGTGGCAGTGATGAAAGGTGAGAGTCTGAGAGCTCTGGAGTGCTTAGTTTATCCCATGGACAGGCACAGTGCAGGCTTTCCATACTGTAATGAATATAACAGTGATGAAAGTTGAGGGATTGACAGCTCTGGAGCCCCCAGTTCATACACAGGGACAGGTACAGTGCAAGATTTCTCTACCCTGTAATGAACGTAGAAATGTTGATAAGTGAACAAATGACAGCTCTGGAGACACCTGTTTATCCACTGTTATATACAGAGTGCAAGATTTCTCCATACTGTGACTTACTGTGAAAGGTGAGGGACTGACAATTCTGGAGCCTGAAGTTCTGTGATTATCTGAAAAGGTACAAAGTGGGCAGATGCAGTGCAAGCTTCCCTACAATATAATGGATTTAGTATTGGTGAAAGGTGAGGGACTGATGTCACTGGAAGCTGAAACCCTCAGTTTATCCACAGAAATAGGTACAGTGTGGGTAGAGACAGTGCAGACTTATCCTAATTGTGATGTGGTTTTTAGTGATGGTGAGATGTGAGGGACTGACAGCTCTGGAGACTGCAGACTTCTGTTCATCCACAGGGACATGTACAGGGTAGGTGTTCTCCATACTGTGATGAATTTGGTTTTGGTGAAAGGAAAGGGTCAGACAGCACTAGAGAATGAAGCCATCTGTTTATCCAATAAGCCAGGCATGGCACAGGCAGGTTCAGCCCCCTCCTGTGCTTTTTCAAGTTGCTACCTCTTAAAGTGGCACACCTTCTTGATGCTTGAATTTTCCTTTGTCATTGTGCCACTCGCTTGATCTAAAAAATCATCTGCACTCTCTTCCCCAGGCCAGCTCTAATAAACTTTTAACAATAATGAATATTTATGTGCTCCTCACTGCACTGAACTCCATGACAAACTTGCTTCTGGTCATGGACTTATGTGCTTCCATACTTGCTGCTGATCAGCTAAGCCTACACTCATTTTCTGAAACACACATACCTAATGACCCTCCACCCAATGTGGTCAGATACAAGTTTTCTCACATGGGCTGTGCCATACTGGTGCTACTGACAAATTTTGAATGTTGTTTCCTTGGCCTTTTTATCCTCTCCCTTACCATCCAGTCCCCCCGCTGGCTCCCTCCCACCTGTCCTCTTCTTTCACTCCTTCTCCTTGCTGGTGACATGGAGAGCAATCCTGGTCCCTTAAACACACACATTGACCACTCAAACGTTACCTGGGCAAGGCAGTCTGGCCTCAGGGTTGCACACCTGAATGTTTGCAGCCTCCCATCTAAGTTATCTGAACTCGAGCCTTGGGTGCCCCTGTAAAAGCCACAGCCTCTCAGAGACCTGGCTGAAGCTGTACCACACCGATGCCTCATATCAACTTCATGGATACTCCCTGCTATGCCTGGACAGAGCAGGTAGAAAAAAGGGTTGGAGGCATTGCACTGTATGTGCAAGATCACATCACTGCCACCACCATTACCTGCTCAGTTCCCACCTCCCTGAGTGAATGGCTAATCACTGAGATAGTCCTGGGAGCATCTAAAAAACGTTACCTTGGCTGCTGCTATGACCCCCCTTTCAGGAGGTATCAAGGGCCTATCCAATTTTCTAGATGGCCTGTCCTGTGCCTCACCCTCAAGAGATAACATTTTACTTGGGGATTTTAACCTCAACTGAACAGATGCTCCAGTACCTGAATACGTACATCTACTGGAGCCACACTACCTGGAACAAGTCATTGCCTCCCCACCAGTTATAACCACCACTTGCTAAACCACTCCATCCTAGACTAGATTCTCATGAATTGGGTTGACCTGGTCCTTGAGGCAGGCACAATGTCTGACTAAATTAGCGACCATACCCCTACTTATATCATTCTGACCACCAAATCAATCCAACCTCCCCCCAAACTTCTGTCATTCAGGAAATTTAACAGCCAAAATCATGATTCCATCCTTAGGGATGCTAGGGCTATAAACTGGTCTGCACTCCATTTACACAATGCAATCTAAACAGCTGTTACTCTCTTTACAGACGCCCTTTGTAAGCTTCAGGACAAACATTTTCCTATCATTACCAAAAGGGTAAGAGGTGGCTGCACCCGCTGGCTATCTAAGGAGCTTCTGCCTCAAATGAAAGTCAGGGACAATACTAGGAAAGCATACAAGGCATCCCCTTCCCCCTAACTATGGAATGCCTATAGACGACTGTGCAACTCCTGTAAGCAGGCTGCAAAATCACTTTAGCACAAATATTACATCAACCAACAAAGTGACACACTTGGTAACACTCGCAATTTCTGGACCTCTATTACGTTCCTCCTAAACCGCAAGTCCAACAAACAAATAACGCAACTTACATCCCCCTCGGTCCCATCACTGACCCTACTGTGATTGCGGACACTTTCAACACTATGTTTACTGATCTTACCTTGTGTATCAGTAAACTCTCCCCCTCAGCCTCCCACTGACCAGAATAACAAACCACACTGCTCCAATCCCTCCACTAATGCCACCCTTCCTCCCGCATTTTACTTTAGGGCCACTGGTCAGAGTATCACCATCAAACTCTTAAAGACTGTACCGGCCAAAGGAAGTCCTGGCAGTAACAGACTGTATCTCACTTTCCTGAAACTACTCTCCCCAGCTATTGTTAAACCTCTAACTTACATATTCAATCTTGCTCTCTCATCATCCACTGTGCCTGACTCTTGGAAGCATGCTCATGTGGTACCAATTTTTAAATCTGGTGATCCCCTCGCCCCTGAAAACTACAGACCTAGCTCCCTCCTTTTGTATTTGAGTAAATTACTGGAAAAAATAGTTCATTACCAACTATCTGAACATCTAGAAAAATATAATCTTCTGTGTCCCCTCCAGCATGGTTTCCGCAAACACCACAGCACCTCCTCTGCTTTGGCCTTCTTCTCCAACCACTTCCTTAGAAATATGGACATGGGCAAAGCTACAAGTGTGATATTTTTGGATCAATCAAAGGCCTTCGACCTCATAGACCACCACCTTCTCCACTCAACCCTGCTGAACTTTGGCTGCTTTCCAGACACTGCTGCATGGTTCTGTAGTTATCTTTCTAACAGGTCCCAGTCCATTTTGATAGGTAAAGATTCATCAGCTACCCTACCTATCCACACTGGAGTACCCCAAGGTTCCATACTTGGACCACTACTTTTGTCCATGTTTATAAATGCTCTCACCACTGAAGGCATCAACTGTAAGGCACTCTTCTATGCAGATGACCTAGTCCTCTACCATAGTGAAAAATTTCTGGAATCCATCTCTTCCACCCTCACACTAAACTATGGTGCTGTGCAGAAATGGTTCCTCTCCAGAAAACTTCTCATAAATAAGAAGACAAAAACCATGCTCTTTGGCTGTAAGCCTTTCCTTGCAAAGGTCACCAAATCAAACTCCCCCTCCTTATAGTTACTCATGCAGCCCCCCCAGAAACTATCCCCTCTTCATATATCTAGGTGTGATCCTTGATCCCGCCGTCACTTTCAATGAACATATAAGAAATACTGTGAAGAAAATCCACCAAACGTTAGATGCTGCTTACCGCCTTAATTAACTTTTGTCTCCTGAGGCTTGTCTAGCTATTGCACAAGGAAACATATTGCCCCTACTTGACTACTGTTCTCCTGTCTATGCCTCTGTGTCCTCTTCCCTATGTTCACATCTAATCACAACATATAATTCCATCTGTCACTTTGTTCTTCAAGCCTCTTTCTCCACCCACCAATGCACACTCTACCAGTCTCTAGGGTCGCTCACACTACAGGGTCATTTCGACTATGCCATGGGCTGCCTAGTAGACAGCTCACTCAGGAACTGCCAGCTGTCCCCCTACTCATCTCTGCTCACTTATAGGGTGGCATCTCAGAGCCTCAGGGTTTCCTCTGTTCCTGCTCTGGAAGTTCTCCGTATATCTTCTGTAATGAGTAGTAAAGCTTTCTCTGTCTCTGTCCCCTCCCTTTGGAACAGACTCCCATCATCTATCTGCTCCTCCCCTCCCATTAGTCTTTCAAAACAAGCTAAGAGCCTGGATCCTGACTGAGTACACTTGTAACTGTTCCCTGAGCAACACTAGATATTGAATCTGCCCTAGGATGTACCGTGGGCTGCCTGCCTTATACTCCCATTACTGCCCTCTACTTAGACCTTACTTCCTTGTACTGTATGCTATCCCATGCATATGTTTGTTTTCCTGTCCTGATCTCCTAGAAGTCTATAAAGAATGTCAGTCTTTAATTGAATTGTAGTCTCTTGTTAGCGGATAACCTATGTTAGCTTAAACTACAGGATGCTATAGCATGCTGCAACGGATGCCATTGTACAATTATCACTCTTGTTAATCCACGTAATATTATTATTGTATTATACATTTTGATTTTTCTGTGACTGAAAGTATAGTCACTATAGCCCATACTGTGTTGAGACCTCTTAAATTCTGTATCCCTGTGTTGGATTTCTGCTGTATGCACAGATTTCAACTGCTCATACATGTCTTGATCTCATAATGAGGTGTGCTTTTTCATCCTGCCTCACTGTATTGTATCTTTGCTGATGTTTGCCATCTGCCACTTTTGTAGCCCGGGTCGTGACTGAATATGATCCTTTGGATCAGCTTGCTTACCTGATTACCAAAGACATACATAAATAAATAAATAAATAAAATTTACTGCTGATGAAAGGTAAGGGGCTTATAGCTCTGGAAAATAAAGCCCTCTGTTTATCCACAGGAGCAGGTGCAGTATAAGCATGTAAAGTATGCACTTGTGTATGTTATGAATGATTATACAATTGGCAGTGGTGGGAATCAAACAAGTATTTTAAAGCACATATAACTGTGCTTTTGCTATTGGATCTGTGTTGTTTTAATAGTTTTTTATACATCCTGTTAGTATAAAAGTCTGTGCACATTTGGATATCATACAATCTATATACCCCCCAGCCACGCACACACACACACACACACACACACACACACACACACACACGCAACGCATGCAAACACGTTTGTGTCAGCCAGGAACTGTGGCATACAATTCTTCATCTGTGCTGGATATTTTCTTTCCTTTTCGCTACTATCAATAATATCATTTTGCAGCTGTATTTGCTCTTGCTAGGTTTTGTTTGGACCACATGTCTGACTACAATGCCTAATTTGACTATTTAAAGTTAATCATCTATTTTACATGTCCTAATAGCAATACTCCCCTAGAGTCTGTCACCAGAATATGTAACCGTTGTAAATGCGTGTAGCGGTCCTGCTGATTCAGGCAAGACATTTTTTAGCAAAAAGAAAGGGCTTGAAAAGTTTAGATGATTAATGATGGCTAAATTAATTGTGTGTGGCTGATAGTCCTTAGGGTACTGGATTTCCTGCATCTGCCAATATTGTAATAAAATCATCGAGAGATACTGTGCTTTGGAAGGTACCAGCATTTAAAAAATAAGACAATTGCTCTGTTAACCAGATGAAAGTAGCACTGTTACAATATTTCTAATAAGTGCTATTCTTTTCCTGTAAAGCCTACAGAAGCTATAAAATATAATAAACTTTCAGGTATGTATAGTGTTTTGCATTAACATTTTTTTTTGTATGCCTTTGATGTTCTCTTGTTTAAATATAGTGGGCTTGATTTTCAAAGCCTAAAATTTGGGGCAAGGTGCCTGTGCCAAAAGGGATTGACGCAAGTGGCACCTTGCACCAAATTTTGCAGTAATCCCAATTTTCGAACACAGGCTCCATTGAAATTAGGATGCCTTGACCAAAGCTACCCTGCACCACAAGTACCACTGTGCCAGGTCGCAAAGGGGCTTTCACCATGCCGGGGCTGCACCATTCTTTAATTTGGGATTTTAGAAGCCCCACCATGGACTCATGTGGGGGCTGAGGTTAGACCAGCCATAAGTTGGTCTAAGGGCCCTCTGCCACTGGCTTGGAGGTAGACAATTAGGGGGCCTGCAAAGTCAGGACCAGGGGAAGAGGGACCAGTGGGGGTGCCATAGTGGGTGACGGGACATGGTGGCAGTGGCAGAGTTTGGAAGTGGCACCTGGGGGAGGTGCCATGGCCACTGGGACAGAATCACTTGGCCCGGATACACCCATGTGGGCCCAGAGAGACCCTGTTCCAGACATCAGGTGGCAATAGCCCAGGCACCTGTCCCAGAGGTGACACCGTCTCTGATATGCAGCTGGTGACATTGACTGCAGGTTATGTGGTGCAGTTGGTGTGCAGAAATGTCCCCCAGGCATCACAATATCCCTTTGCTAATCAGCCCACCATGTGCAGCCAGGCTGATGCCCACTTAAACTATTGGGGGCTGTGTCACCTCTGGGACAGGTGCCAGGGATATTGCCATCTTTGGTCTGGGACAGGGTCCATACATGCCTACCTAGGCATACCGGAGCCAAGCGGACCTGTCCCAGTGGCTATGGCACCTCCACAGGTGCCACCTCTGAACCCTGACACTGCTGCTGCTGTGTCCCTATTATTCATTATGGCATCCCCACTGGAACTTCTGTTCCTGGTTCCAACCTTGCAGGCATATTCACCCCCCACCTTTGTGGCTCCACTAGGGTTGCGCCGGGCTGTGGGGGCTTGATGGGACCCTCTGTTAAACCCCTCAGGTGCACCAAAGTTTTGGCTCAACCCTGCAGCTGCAGCAACTCTTGAGATTTTGGTGCAGGAACCCCCATTTTTCTGGAATAGGGCGCAGAGTCTGTGACGCACTTGGAGTTTGTTACAACCCTGGATCGGTGCACCATGTGCTGACCTAGCAGCCAATGGAAAATTAAGCCCTGTAACACGCTACAAAATTTATTGCTTAGACTTTAAGAAATCAGGCTAAATAGCTGGCGTTCTTCTAGAAATGGGGCCAGATTTTCAATATAAAAATGCTGCAAGCCCGTGGTACACCGATCTTATACCTCATAAAGCTTGTGTCATTCTCCCCACCAGTGATCATGATTTCACTTCCACCCACCAAGTGCCTCAAGTCAGACCAGCTTCCCCCCATCTAACTTGTGGCATTCAGGGGGGACTGATTTTATGCAGGTTGCACCAAATATTTGATGCAAGCTGCCATAAACTGAGGAAACTGTTGCAACTGCACCTGACAATAAAAAATCAGGTGCAGTTGGGGCAGAAATGTTTGGTGCAGCTGTGCCAAAAACTGGGTTCAATGCAGGGCTTGCTGCAAGTCCTGCATCAGGCTTTGAAAATCCTGCCCATGGTATTTTTATTGTTAAAAAAGCAAACAAAATAGGTTATGTTAATTAGTTAAGTACCACATACATGCAAAATGCCTTTTGTGCTACAAGTAAGCATTAATCCGCGACGAAGGTGGCATCTAATGGGGAGTTAATGCATTGTTGGGGCCGTGCCTACAACGACCAACCATGCATTAACTCCCCATTAGATGCCACCTTTGGAGTGGATTAATGCGCTTGTAACATGGTCTACAGATGGGTTTTGATGTCACAGATGTCTTTGTACTGTTCTGATAACATATACAATGCCACGACTGAACTTATTCACTTCTATTTACTGTTACTTTCAGAACTGCTAGCCAACCTCTGTTACGTACATATATGTTATTTTTTTCTTTTGCACACTAGTACTTTGATATATTTATTAATGATTGCTACAGAATTTTAAGTATTTCTGATGGCTGATCATTATCTATTGTTGTTAGAAGGACCGCGATGTTGCTGTATTACTCCTTTTCCCTCTTCCTGTCTATCTCATTTGCATACAACTATGCCGGTTTACTCAGCGTGGTTTTCATTGTTTACCTGGCTCGACTCTGCATACACTGGTCGCTCCACTACACTGCTCACATTTCCCTGGTGTCTGCTCTGTCTTTCCTTTCTACCGGTACTCGGGCATAATTGAAATTTGTCGTGCCATACACCGTGAGGCTCTAGACATTTCATGCGCTTCCGCTTCATCCCTCTGTGTTCACTTGCATTGCATGCCGTGCCCCTCAGTCCTTGTACCGTGGGTTCCTCATATCTGTGTCTCTGCCTTGGTGTCCTTTCTCTTATTCTTTATTTTTCCACTTCTCCTCTCTGCGACCTTCTTCCTCATTCTCATATCCCACTCTCCTGCCCCGCTAACAGTGCTTATCTCTATTTTTAGCTTCCTATACTTCGGTATTCGTATTTTTTCTCCTGTGTCTCTCTTACATTTGTCCCACTCCTCGTCTGCAATACGTCCTTGCTGTTCCACAACTTGCTTTACTCTGTTCTTTAGCTTGTCGTTTTTAATACACTGTTCGTTTTCATCGCCTGGCTGGTTCTTGCATTACAGAAGCAACACGGCATTATCGTCTCATAATGCCGTGTTGCTCTTGTGGCACATGACGCCATTCCACCTATCCTCTTTGTTGCCTGCACTCCTTCTGTTTTTGCCGTGTTACAATGCTATAATAGACTCCACTTGACCTAGGCAGCAGTTGTATCCAGTGTTATGAGTAATAACTTACTATTGAGTACTAAACTAGTAACTGATATTGACTAACAATTATACCCCATTATATGCTGCATGAAAATACTGTACATTCTCCTGGAAGGTAATTTGGCCTAGTGGTTAGAGGAAAAAGCTCTGAGTCTTGAGACTCTGGATTGAATCCCCAAACCTCCCTTTACTCACTGTGTGACCCCAACCAAGGCATGTTACCTCCCTGAGGTTAACCTTTCTGAAATCTCTCTCTGACATCAATCTCTGCTATGTGAATCTCTTGTCTGCCTAATGGCAATTGCTTTCCTTAGCCTCTGCTTTCTGGATTGTTAAATTCATTGGGATAGTTTTCATGAAAAACACTAAATAAAATGGAAATCCCTTCTTTGCCAAGTTTTCATCTCCTCCCCCCTCCAGACAAGAAGCTGTCACAAATTGTTCAAGACCTGCAAAGCTGAGTCACCATTTCTGCTATATTTAGTAGATGATTAAACTTACTGCTATATTTGGCTTAGTATGCTTGCCTCAGTCATGACTAGGTCGGAAGAAGCTGACCTACTGAGTTAGAATAGCTGATAGAATTAGGGCTGATTTACTTAAGTTATCAGTTTTTGAAAAGCTTCTGTGATTACTTTCCAGCAGTTATTCTTCTTGGAAAAAGTCTAGAGCTGCCTGAGTCTCAATTACTAGAATGCTATAGGCATGTCATAACTGATGAGTCCTTGTTATGCACAGATTTGTGAACCTCCCAAGCTGTGTTATACACACCTGTGTATAATGGAGGCGTATAACAGAGTTTGTCTAGTGAAAACAAGAAAATAATTTCACAATGCTCGAAGCTCCAACATATGCTCAACAGTCATGTTTGGCTGCACTCCCATCTGTTGGCATGAAAAGCCGTTCACACTATTAACAGCTGAGAGGTTGGAATATTATCAAGTCAGCCATTTTTTGCTACTGAAACATCACACAAACAAAGTGGCTGTAAAATATCTGTGGGAAAAGATTTATTTACCTGAAGTTTGGTCTTGGTGTTACTATCTACTAGCTAGTGTCAGTTACATGAGAAACAAAGCACTTTGATGTGGTGGGCAAGTAAAAGGGAGTGAGAGATTGGTTTGGACAGTCAGGAAAATGTTGATGGCTTTAACCATGTGTTATTATTTTAATGCTATTTGGATGGTTTTGTGTTTGCAAAACCTGATTTTGAATCTCAATTAAAGCATCAATTAAACACAAACTCAAACAATTAGTATTTAAAACAGCTATCAAAGGCATGGGGAGGTGATATCTCAGTTTGTATACACACCTTCAGTGTGGGATACCCTGATAAATCACTTGAGCTTCACTCTTGTAAGTTTTTGGTTATTCTACACTTCGGGTGTTTAGAAAACCTTGTTACACACCTCCCAATGCATTATTCTGTATCTTATAGCAACATGTCTCAGTAGGTATTTTTCTGGCCCATGTCACTCATAGGTTAAAACCTTTCTGAGGCTAGTATCTGTGGGCTAATTGTTGAAAGTTAAGTGAGATTGAAATGTCTAATTTAACAATTTAAAGTTAACCATCTATTGTACATTTTCTAATACCAGTTCCTCCCCAGAGTTTGTTCTCAAAACAAGTAGGGCTTGATTTTAAAAGCAAGAACTTTGACACAAGGTGCCTGCACCAAAAGGAGTTGACAGTAATAGCCCCTTGCGCAAAAGTTTGCAGCAATCCCAATTTTTGAACGCAAGCTGTATCAAAATCAGAATGCCTTAAGCCAGAGCAGCTGTGCAACATCCTTGTTGCAGAAGTACCATTGCACCTGTTCGTAAGGTGGCTTGCATCTTGGTGGGGCTGCTTGGAGCCTTGACAATGGAGACCAGGAGCAGAGAGAGCAGTGGGGGTGCAACAGAGGATGACAGGGGCACGGCAGCAGTGTGAGGGTTCTGAGGTAGCACTCAGCAGAGGTGCCATGCTCCATGGGACAGAGTTGATTGGCCTGGGTAGAGGGGGTTGGCGCAGATGGACCTTGCCAAGGATTTTGACACTGTTTCCCATTCCCTTTTTCTTGGTACCCTCTCATCTGCTGGTCTAACCCCCTTTTGCCACTAATTGGTTTTAGGTGTACCTTACTGGTAGAACCCAATCAGTTAAGATCGCAGATGCCATCTTGCCACCCCTTCCGATCTGCATTGGCATCCCTCAGGGTTCTGTGCTTGGTCCCCTTCTATTCTCCATTTTCTTAATGACCTGCCATCTGTCTGCTCCTCCTCCTCCTCTGCCATACTCATGTACGCTGATAATACTGTCCTGTATGCATCTGGCTCATGCCCAGCTGAGGTCACATCCGTCTTGCAGCATGACTTCAATAAGGTCCAGCTCTGGTTTGCAAACCATTAATTATTCCTCAACACCAAGAAGACAGTCTCCATGACCTTTGGCACAAGGCAGAGACTCTAGGCTTCCTTCCCAGCCCACTTTCCGCATTCTTGACAGGACTTTACTAGAGGAAACCTTGTCCTTCAGATACCTTGGGGTTTGGTTAGACCAACACCTCAGCTTCTCTAGACACATTGAAGCCATCCAGAAAAAATTGTGCCCCAAGCTCGATGTCTTGTTCAGGAACCACAGTTGCATCCCTCCTGCGGCTAGGCGTGAGCTTGTCCAGAAGATGATCCTCCCAATTTTTGACTACTGCGACATAGTCTATGGTGCTGCTCCTAGGTCCTCCCTGAACAGATTGGACACTCTCTTCAACTCCTTCTTCCACTTTGCCCTTGATGCTCCCTCTCGCACCCACCACTGTGACCTCTAGCAAGCCCTTTCCTTTCCCTCCCTTACAAACAGACGCCTCTCACACTGTGCTAAATTCACCGCTAAGCACTGACTGGGTGAACTCCCTTCCTACCTCTCACCTTCAATTATAACACCCCCTCCTCCTTCCCACTCCCTCAGATCTACAGACACTCGCACACTAACTGTCCCCTGCCGCTCCACTCTTTCCATTCAGTCTGAATACTCTCACCGTTTCCCTAAAATATGGAACTCTCTACCTCCCCAAATCCATCACTCCTCCTCCCTCTAGTCCATCAGCACTGAACTCTTTAACTATCTTATACCTTACTGTTCCTGTTATGACCTGCCTTAATTTCCTTCATCTTGCTCCTTACAGTTCATCCCCCTTCAGAATTTACCCACTGCCTCTATCGACTCTATCGACTCTACTGACCCTAGTCTCTCCTAGGTCCTAGTTCTCATACCTTTCTCCCTTCCCCCTACTCAAACCCCCCTTTTCCTTAGCCTTCACAATCCCCTTGCAGGGTTCTCAACATCCTGAAGGGATCCTATAGTGCCTAGGCTTGCCACCTTTTCTTCCCCCATCTACCTATCCCAGCAGCCTGGTGGGTTCCTTGGATCAGGCCTCATCACCTCCCAGGTGTTATTTCTCATTCCTTCCCTCTCAGTATCCCTCTATAATTACAGCACCTAACTGCAGGATAGTTTACAATCACATGAACTTCCCTGCCCCCTTTCAGGGTTCATTGCATCCTGAAGGCTTCTGTTTTTGGGCCAGACCTTATTTCCCCTCCTAGGTGTTAATCACACTTATTCCCTCTCTCTCTCTCTCTCTCTCCCCTCCTCTCTAATCCCTACTCCAGTCCCATGAAAGGATACCAGCTGACCATCCGCAGACAAAAGCTAACTAGTACCCGCTTTTAGCATATAACAATAAAAGAAAATTATTATTTACAGTTCAAGGAGACTAACAGTCCAAGGAGGTCTGGTGTTGTATGTTAGGCCATGGAGATGTCTGCGGGAACAGTAAAATCCAAGACAAGGAGATGGTCCGGTGGAGAATCCAGTCCCCAAGAACTCAGTCCTTTGCTAAAGGTTTCCCTCACTCAGGAATCTCTGAAGCATGCAATCGCCCCCAGCGGTCATGTCCGTGCATTACCACCTTGGGATACCGAGTGGCCTACCCAGACCCCAACCAGAAAACTATCCTCAGGTACCAGTTATATATAAAAAAATTATTCGTAGAAAAGATTTTTAACTAAAACGCTTAACACTGCACACAGGGAGGAGTACCTCCAGTAATAATGACATCAGGCTTAAGAAATAAAGTCAGCCATTTTTAAACAGTTCCGGTAGCTTGGTTGCTAATTCAGCTGTCACTTGTGTAGGTGCGTTAAAGAAGAACTAATTGCCAGAAATCGAAATCTGCAGTTTAGCCGGGTAAAGCATCTTAAATGGAATACCAGCTGCAATAAGTTTGCTAACTGTAGGCTGAAAGGTGTGATTCTGTGATTTGCTTTAGTTCTTTGCATGGTCACCTCCAGTTTAATAAATTGGTACATAAGCTGTTCAAACATTTTTTATGTTTGCTTGCGCGCAGTGCAAGAAACATATTGCGGCAACTTGGTGCCGAAGCAGGTTCTGGAGGTGCAGCACTGTTGAGGCCGATACCGGCACAGCATTTTGGGGCATGTGTGATGTCCACCAATAATGGGGGACACAGCTGGTGACACTAGTTTGGAACCTTGCCACCAACTTGTGACCGCTGCAATCAGGGGCCACCTCGTCTTTGCAGCATCAGCCATTCACTGCAATGAGGGAGCGACCCGTTATCGCAGGGTGGGAACTTGCAACCCTGATATTGTTTGTGAACATGGCTGCGGCTTGCCACCTGTTCACAAAGAATATTAACCCCTTCCCCTGCCGAGGGGGTGCCCAATGCCTCTGGCAGCATGTGCCCCCCCAACAGGTTTGTTTGCTGACGGGGGCCCCAATCCCCGTCGGCTGCAGTGCCCCAGATGTATGTTGCTGACGGGGGATCCCACCCCCGCCAGCAGTATGTAAATGCTCTAACCGCATTTCTTGTCTGCTGACGGGTGCCCAATCCTATCGGCATAATCAACTCCCCATTGTTGTGCGCTGACAGGGTGCCCAATCCCGTCGGCATAACGTATCCCCTTGTTGTGTGCCGATGGGGGTGCCCAATCCCCATTGGCTACAGTGACCCCCCAAAAGACTCAGTTGGCATGCTGAGAGCCCACCCAGCGTGCTACATTTCCTATAAATAAAAACCGCCTCCGCTTATGTCTTTTTTTACCTGTAATGAAGGAAACGGTCCCCCAGCCGTCTCCCCTGGCCCCTCCCCACAACCCGCACTCCACCCACTGCGCACCCTGCCTCCCCACAGCCCTCACCCCATACTTACCTCCAGAGTCTGGGCGACAATCTTCGGTGGACCGGGAACACATCTGCACTCTTCAAAGCTGACGCAAAATGAGGAAATGCCGGTAAGCTGTATAATGGAATAAATAGGGTTTTCAACTTTGCTGCATTTCTCCAGGCATTTTTGGAATTTTACCACCAAATTTTCAACATGGGGTTTTGGGACCCTCCTCATAAATTCTATCACTGTCATGGCGTTAATCGCCCGAAAGGTGATTTTATGCTCACAGCATGGAATCACCTTTCAGGACTGATTAACAAAATGACAGTGCCAGTGTTCATGAGGTGGGCTCTCAAACACCTATGTTGCAAATTTGGTGGGAAAAATCCAAAAAAATGACTGTTTTATGAGTGCGCGTTGTGCAGTTGCTATGCACACTCATAACTTTGTAAATTTGCAATATTTTCACCCCAGATTTTCAACACTGGCATTTTTTCAGACCTCCTTGTGAACAGTAAGCTGTCATTTTTCACACCCTGGACAAAATTGTTTTCGCATTTGTGGCACAGAATAGCACAGTCGGTATGGGAAATCAGTGTTCCACACAAATTAAGAAACTGACAGTGGCACTGTTCATGAGCAGAGATCCTAAAATGCCCATGTTGAAAATTTGGTGACGATATTCCATAAAATGACTGTTATGAGCACGCGTTGCGCTGTTCCTACGCACGCTCGTAAGTTCGCGAATTTTCAATATTTTCACTCCAGATTTACAACATTGACATTTTACCACACCTCCTTATGAGCAGTACAGCTGTCATTTTTCACATTTCACTCAAAATGTGTTTCCTGCATGTAGCGCACAATGGCTCAGTCTGTGTGCGAAATCAATGTTCAGGACAGATTAAGAAAATCACAGTGACACTGGTCATGAGCAGAAGTGTTAAAATGGCTATGTTAAAAATTTGGTGAAAAAATTCCCCAAAATGACTGTTTTACAATCATGCGTTGCGCTGTTCCTACACACACTCATACGTTTGTGAATTTTGACTATTTTCACTCCAGATTGTTGACATTGCTATTTTACCACACCTCTTTATGAGCAGTACAGCTGTCATTTTTCACATTTCACCCAAAACGTGTTTCCACGTATGTAGCGCACAATGGCGCAGTCAGTGTGCAAAATCAATGTTCAGGACAGATTAAGAAAATCACAGTGACACTGTTCACGAGCAGTGGTGTTACCATGGCTATGTTAAAATTTGGTGAAAAAAGTCCATAAAATGACTGTGTTACGGGCAACCATTGCGCAGTTTCCATGCACTCTTGTAAGTTCATGGATTTCTAATATTTTCAGTCCAGATTTTCACCACTGGCATTTTTCCACACTTCCTTATGAACAGTACAACTGTCATTTTTCACACCATGGCCGAAATGTGTTTTCGCACTTCCAGCGCAGAAATCCGTGGTCGCTATGGGAAATCACTGTTCGGGACAGGTTTAGAAAATCACAGTGACACTGTTCATGAGTGGAGGTTCCAAAATGCCTGTGTTGACAATCTACTGTAAAACATCCCCACACTAATTGCATTATGGGTGTGCATTGCCCGGTTTCTACAGACGCTGGTGATTTTACCAGTTTTTTTAATATTTTCATTGCAGATTTTCAACATTGCCATTTTTTCCACCTCCCCATGAACAGTACAGCTGTCATTTTTAACATAGTTTCAAAATGTGTTTTCGCACCTGTGGTGCCAAATGGCGTAGTCACTGTGCAAAATCAGCTTTCGGCTAACAAACTGATATTGCCACTGTTTCCTCTATCATACATATAACTCTCTGCCTCCATTCCCGTGCACTGAGTCATCATTTTTCTTCAGTAAAGACAGAGCAGAAGTTTTCATTTAACACTCTGTTTTATCCTTACTTACTTCCACCCACTCTTCACTCTTCTTAAGTTTAACAATGCCCTCTTTCATGTCCCTTGTACCCTTATACAGCATAACAGAAGAAGGCCTTGTCCCCTTTCCTAATCCTCTCTGCAGTCTGCAGTTCCTATCCTGCCTTTGCCTGTCTGACTGCCTTGCCACCCTTCCTCACCTTTACCACATACAGTAGGTTACCCTGTCCTCCCCTTTCTGGGACATGCTATGCTTCCTAGATGGTGCCCTATTTTCCTTAACAATGATATCCACCTCCCTTTTGAACCAAAGTGACTTTCTGGATTTACCTTTCTTACTCCTCTGCTTAAAGTGGAATTCTTAGTTACCCTGATTAAATGCTGTGGGACTTAGAGGTTCTAATTTAGCAAATCTGCTAAAAAAATATTTTTTTCAATAACTTACATGCTAATAATGTCATATGTTATGTGGCTGATCCTGCATTCCCCACCCGCCCCCGTCACCAAACAGTGTTTCCTACCTGCAGCCCTTTGATGGTGTGAGTTACAGGCTAAGCCATGGGGAACATCTATGAGCCAGCACTTAGTTAGGTAAGAACTCCATGAAACAGCACATTTTCACATTTAGTCTGCCATCAGACTAAGTGCAAATATGCACTGCTGCTGGTGCATAACCAATATCAGTTACTAGACATAACCCAGTGCACAGCCTCCACAAAGTTGCCAAGAAACAGAATGCAGACACTACCTGGATGGCAAGGAGATTAACAGAACCAAGCCTGAAAACAATTCCGGAGTACTCATTAGTGGAAATTTTAAATGGGAGCAGTCATGTGAGGCAGCAGCTAGAAAGGCAAACACAATCATATGATATGTTAAGAGAAACTTTGCAAGCAGATCAGGAGACATTATTATTAATTTTTATTTTGCAATATTTTTTTACCCAGGATGACCCAGCACCTAGTTTCTAGTGGGCTCCTCTATCTATCCAATTTCATGGCTGGGTGAATTGGAGCTCTTGGAGGTTAAGTGACTAGAGTATTTGGCTCTAGTAGGGTTTGCAGTTTCTCCAGTCTGGCATACTTGCCCTTTTTTGCTCTATTTGTAGTTTAATAAATAGATTTTATCTGCTTTGCACCAGAAACATTTATGGACTTCTCTCTGTCATTTGGTGGTGAGTGCCCAAGTTGTTCTGTGCCTGCACATAGTGGTTTGAACCTGTGGTCTTGTTCTCAGGCTGTTGATCTAACTACTACACCACGCTGCTTCCTCATACAGGTCTTGGCTAGGCCAGATTATGAATACCATGTGCAGTTCTGGTCTCTATACCTGAGAAAGAATGTTGATGCAGTGGAAAAAGTACAGAGAGTAGAACAAAATGGTTGATCACCCAGAAAACATGGGTTCAATAGGTGTACATAATCAAAGTGTGGAGTAATGCTTGTGCAACATTGTGGACGGTTAGGAGGCTAGTTGTATGATTGATTTGTGTGACTGTTATGCGTGGATGCTTTAGCCATCTGCACTGACTGATGAGGACAAGTTGGTTTTGAGATCTCACGACAAAGAGTTTCAAATAACAATCTCCCGTAACAAGGTAGAGTTCCTGTCCAGGGAGATTGCTGCAGTGAAGAACAGACCAGCTCAGCTCTTCCAGACTGTGGGCAGGCTACACCATCCTGCCTGTCTTTTGCTAGTTAGAGCCTTGTTGTCCACTAGATGTAAAGAGTTGGCTCTGTTCTTCACTGCAAAGTGTAAAGACTGCATAGAGTGTGTGAGTGGGTCCACAACGTAAAGTGCAGGAACCTTTTGTACTGTGGCAAACTTTTTGTGTTGAACATGAATAAAATGATGGAACTTGAAGTAGCTTGAATTGCTTTGGTGATTTGGGCAGAGTGTTTGAAACCAGCTACTTCTTCCTGCTCTGTTCTTTGCTGACAAAGTGTGTTCTATCAGGTCAGGCGTATCCTCTGGGGTGCCACAGGTGCACGGTGTCAGGTCTGAGACCAACAGAGCCCTTCCTCAGGTCTGGAGTGAGTTTCGTGAGCATGGAAGAGGTTAGTGAGATAGTCTTGAAATTGTGGCTGACATACTTTGATCTGGACCCCATCCCGACACATCTCCTTGTAGGTTGTGTGGAGTTCATTGGTTCAGTGCTCGCCGAGATAGTACTGTGTTTCTTCTTGAGAGGGTGTTTTCTTGAGCCCTTGAAAGAGGCACTTGTGAGACCTCTCTTGAAAAAGTCTTTACTGGAGTCAGATTGTCTGGCAAACAACAGACCCATCTTTAACCGATCTATTTGGAGGATGGTTATTGAGAAAGTGGTAGCCATACAGCTCAAGGCTTGTCTCACCGCCTTTGACATCTATGAGCTGCACCAGTCTTGATTTTGGTCTAGGCACAGTACGGAGACTGCGCTTATCAAGGTGCAAAATGATCTCCTTAGGGTGAGAGACAGAGGTGAATGATCTATCTTGTTCTCCTTGACCTCTCCACAGCATTTGACATTGTGGATCATGGTGTGTTATTCAATCACTGAAAGAATGCCATGGACTCACTGGCACTGTCCTCAACTGTTTTAAGTCCTTTCTCACAGTCAGGATACAAAGGGTGGTGATGGGAGTTTATTCCTTCTGCCCAAAGCTCCTGTTCAGTGGAGTTTTGCAGGATTCAATCCTGTCACCAATCTTGTCTGCAGTGTACTTGCGGCCCCTGAGAGATATAATTAGATGGTTCAGTATGGGTTTTCACTGCTATGCAGGTGATACCCAGCTGTATATGTCTCTTGCACCAGGACTACAGAGCATGGTCTCTGTATTTAATTCTTGCCTGACTGAGGTCCAGGACTGCATGTCCTCCAACTGACTAAAACTTAATCCAGACAAGATGAAAGTATTAGAGATTGAGCCTGGATATTGGCAGGATGCCAGATGGCTAGACAAGGCAATCGGATTTATACTCGGTGCCTCTCAGCTGGCCACTTCTGCTATTGTGAAAAATCTGGGCATGTTCCTTGACAGTGAACTGGCACTACAGGCTCAGGTGTCGGCAGTTGTCCAACATGAGTTAATCATCTGAGGAACATTGCCCAGATTAAACCCTTTATCCCACCTGACAACCTGCCCTCACTAATACATGCCTTTGTAACATCCAGACTTGACTACTGCAACACCCTGTACCTGGGGCTAAGTGGAGGAGCCCTGCTTTGCCTGCAGCTGGTGCAGAATGCAGTGGCCAGATGGTCCTGCCATATAACACTGGTCTTATGTGATTTGCACAGGAATGGAGAGGATGGGAGGGTCGGTAAGGAGATACCAGGCCTTGCAGGTAGGCAATAAGGAGAAGGAAACTGGCACACACCAAAATAGCTGGGAAATAGTAAAGATTTATTTATCTATGCTTTAAAAAGCATGGCTAAGATTCGGAACTAACAGTCCTACATATCAACCCAGTCACATGGGTCTTCCTCAGGGAGAGGAAGACCCATGTGACTGGGTCAATACATAGGGGTGTTAGCCCAGAAGCTCAGGCATGCTTTTTAAAGCATAGATAAATAAATCTTTACTATTTCCCAGCTATTTTGGTGTGTGCCAGTTTCCTTCTCCTTATTGCCTACCTGCAAGGCCTGGTATCTCCTTACCGACCCTCCCATCCTCTCCATTCCTCTGAGGAGGGTCTCCTAATAGTTCCCAGGATCTGGTTGAAGTCATCTGGGGAGTGCGCTTTTCAGTAGCAGTCCCGACCCTATGGAACTCACTCCCAAGGTCTTTAAGGGAGGCCCCCTCATTGGAAGCTTTTAAGAGAGTACTAAAGTCTCACCTATACAAGGATGCCTTTTCTTTGTATAAACCTTACTGGCAATTTATTATTGTGGCAGCCATTTAGTGTTCATTAGTTTTACGTTTTTCATTTATTTACTATAAGTTACTGATATTTATATATTTTAGTACATTATTGTTCGGGGAATAGAGCCTTCATGGATGGGCACTTCAGAAATAAAATCTGCTTGCTTACTTTTCATTGGTCTTCTCCTTATCTTCTTTGTCCTCATTTTTTGCAGGCTGCCAGCCTAAGCATCTCTCAGTTTGGATTCCTGTACCTGACTATGCAGAGTTTTTTTTTTCATTTTCTTTTAAACTGAGTTGTCTTTATTAGTGGTCTTCAATGATATGAAGTTAGATGCAAATGGGTTCTCATGCCTAGTACAACTTTTTATTTGAATTTCACTGTGGGGTTTTGTATTATGATACTGTGATCACTGGTTTCAGAATTTTTGCACAAGTTAGGTACTGGCTAACATTTAAGCAGGAAGCAAACTGGTAGCTTTAAATCTGTACAATATAAGCTAGCTTTTTGGGTACTAAGCTCAGTTATTGCAGTCAGTTTTAGTACTTGATTATTCCAACCTGTTACCTCATACCTGGACTGCATCTGTTTGTGCTTTTCCTGGCTGAGTTTTGTTTTGATTTGCACTGGCACTGCCTTTGCCTTTGAGTGCATGTGGTTCCTGTGTTCCTTCCATTGTGTTGAAATCTTACAAAAGAACAATTTACAGTACTTGACCACGTTAAACAGGACATGCATGGCAATAATCTGTTGTGTTTTATAATAATTATGCTGTGACTGTTCATATATTGTCTATCCCGTGTTCCTGTGCCAACCAGGTCCATCTTGTAAATGAGCTATACTCAATGGTGTTTGCCTGGATAAATAAAGATTTGATTGATTGATTGACTTGAATCTGGCCTCCAGCCTCTTAATGCTACACATGAAGGGGCATGTTATTGGCAACTGTATCATGTTTAACATGATCAACTAAATTGTTCTTTTGCGTCTAATTTTTCTCCCTGGCTCAGCAGTACTGTTTCTAGCCATTGCAGTCATTCAAGCAGTCAGTATGAACACTTGCTTGGGAAAAGCAGAAACACAATTATATGAATAACCTTTTCATCTAACATAGCCCATATTCCACTTTTAGTTACTATAGCACATCTTTCTATAGCTGACCATTTTTCTGACATAATAGTTTTCTTGCAGATTAAATGCTTTTTTGATCAGATACTAATTATACTAGCACTAATACATACTGTATATAAAAAATTAAACTTTCATGATTTAGCAACACAAATATAAAAAAAAATGTGATAAACTGCTATAGCTAATTAGGGTAAATTCTATACTAGATTAAGATGGTTTCTAAACCTAGCAAATGCTCAAACCCATGGTTTCCTCGGGCAAACTTTAATGAATAGCAATGAGAAATACCTGGGTTCAGAAATGTCACTCTTGATATGAAGGTTAATTAGGGCCTTTTTGTTCCCATAATAACTTGGGAAAGCTAGCAGAATGTGATGTCAAAGGTTTGCTCCTATGGGTATGATACGTGTTTTGGAGACAAAGAAAAGTAAAAATGGAGCTACTGTGAAATGGTTCTGCTTACTTCCTACAGGTCTATGATATGATGCTTGGCCTGCACTTTAAGACACAGAAATAAGTTCTGCTGAAATACGGTCTGGCATATTTCTTTTCTGAACTTGTATTTTAATTAGTATGTCAAAAAATCATAGTAATATAGTTACAACTTGTGAAGATTCAATAATGAATAGATGCTGGGCCAGATATTCGAGATTTAGTGACATGCAAAATTACTTTGCACCATGCAAACCCTGTCAGATTATTTCAGTGATTATCACATGATATTTAATTATTTATTTATTTATGTTTGGTAACTGGGAAAAGTACACTGAGCCGAGGCTCGTTTAAAGGTGCGACCCGGGGGAAGAGGGAAGGGAACAACAGATTTGAAATTTCAATCACAGGTATAACCATTGCTTTGCAGAGCATAAATATACAGTGTCAAATATATACAATTGTTTCTCAGAGTAAATAAAGCAAACTGACTTGAGCAATAGCAGATATGCAGAAGACAATACTTTGACATGGATTACAACTAGAACATGGTTAACTATATCTGTCAGATCTGCCACATTAGAGCCCCACCAGCTTGCCTTGGTCTAGCTACAGTGGTTATGTGCCTGGTTTTAAATTTAGAATACTAACAGTATAATAATAGTAACAGATATTAACAACAACAAAAATGGAAAGGGACCTGGGGGTAGTCATATCAGATGACTTAAAGGTGGGCAAGCAATGTGAGAGGGCAGCAAGGAGGGCTGGGGGGATACTGGGATGCATAGGGAGAGGCATCACCAGTAGAAAACAGGAAGTTGTTATCCCTCTGTACAGACAGCTGGTGAGACCCCATCTGGAGTACTGTGTGCAGTTCTGGAGACCCAATCTCTGCAAGAACATAGATAAGATGGAAGCTGTCCAGAGGAGGGCAACTAAAATGGTGCAGGGTCTGCACCGGAAGACATATGAAGAGAGACTAAAGGAGCTTAATATGTATAGCCTTGAGGAAAGGAGGAGGGAGAGGGGGGACATGACAGAAACTTTCAAGTACCTCAAGGGAATCAACAAAGTCCAAGAGGGTAGCATCTTTCAAAAAAAGGTGTGCAAGAACAAGGGGGCACAATTTGAAGATAGAGGGGCGGCTCAGAGGTAATGTAAGGAAGTATTTTTTCACAGAGAGGGTTGTGGATGCATGGAACAGCCTTCTGGAGGAGGCTGTGGAGTCAAAAACAGTGGTTGAATTCAAGCATGCATGGGACAGCCATAAGGCAATTCTAGGGGTTGGGGTAGAAAGAAGTAGGCTGCTGGTTAACTAGGATCTGCAGCTTATCCATTAGGTAGAGAAATGGGCAGACTGGGTGGGCCAAGCAGTCCTTATCTGCTGTCAAATTCTATGTTTCATATGTTTCTATGTAAGTAGATGAAACTCTAAAGTGCTATATGAACACGAACCTAAAAACAAGAATGGGGTTGGACAATATTGATCTAAAACTCTTTCTTTGTTATTGATGTACTGGCCCATCCTCCGTGCACTTTGTACAATCATTTGTTAGCTACCGGCGAGGTCCCAAAGTTACTGAAGCAGGCTACCGTGGTCCCTATTTTTAAATCCAGAGAGTGCAATCTGACTTAAAATTACTGTCCTATTTCCCTACTTGCTCCATTGTTTGAAGGCCTTGAGAGGATTATTTCTGGCCAATTTATGGAGTTCCTGTATACTGGCAATTTGCTAACACCTTACCAGCATGGTTTTTGAGATGATCACTGCATGCTCACAGCTGTGCTTGAAGTCACTAATGATCTTCACAGAGCCTTGGACAATGATGAGATGGCTGGTGTGCTCTTGTTAAGTCTTTCCAAAGCATTTGATCTGGTGTACCATGGTTGTCTACTTGCCAAGCTATGGGTTCCTGGTCTATCAATATCTGCCATGTCCTGGTTCCAGAATTACCTGACTGGCAGACCTCAGTCAGTCTCATTGAATTCCATTTCCTCGCCACTCATCAAAATTACTACTGGAGTACCCACAGGAATCAGTCCTGGGACCTACACTGTTTAGTGTCTTGTGAACAAGCCAGCTGATATATTTCATAGCTCTGAATCCTGTATGATCACTGTTTGGATCATATTGCTTTGTACAGAATGGCATCTAATGTCAGTGACATCAGATACCTGCAGCCTCACTTTGACCTGGCACAACAAATTATTGTTAAAAATTGCCTTCTATTAACTGTAGGTAAAACCAAGTACATGCACTTTGGAACTAAACAAACACTAAAGGGTTTACCCCTCCCTCTAGCTTAATTAAATATTTGAGTAGAACTGGATGACTCAGTAGATTAGTGGCGGGTTAGGAAGCCTTTCGCCTCTAGGTCATGGGTTCAAATCTAACACAGGTCAGTACTGGTCAAAAGTCATTATCACCTGAGGGCTGTTCAGTGGCCTGTGTGAACTGTGTTGTTATGCTGTCAGTCCAGTTCCTAGTGGGCAGGTCTCTACATCACAAAACCACCACCACAACTGGCACAAATTGGCATCCTTTATTATATGCTTAGCCAGGCCACATTTAGTCTACTCTGTGAAGCAACTACAAGAGTGGCATCCCTTTGGTGGGCTGCCTTGTACCCTGCCTGCAGGTGTGCTCAACTACTTCCAAGGGTAGGGTTTTTTCCAGGGGCACTGCTCAGAATGTAGACCTGCTCCGTGTGTGGATTTTGGTGGTAAGATCAGGAGTGTGATTTCCAGGAGACACCAGGGGAGTAGACGTTATCTGGAAAGGGGTTCCTCCTGCCTGATTCCTATTCCTCGGGCTCCTGAGTGTTCTGCTGAAGTTGTGGCTAATGGACCAGCCGACTTGTCTCCTCCACTTAGGGCAGTTCTTTGCAACACTGGGTCTCTTAGGAATAAATGGCCCCAATGGAGGCATTCATTGAGGACTCCTCTGCAGATCTGATATGTATATTACAAAGACCTGGTTGGGGTACAGCTCAGGCCCTATGCTTGAGTCGTCCATTCCTCCAGGTTTCTCCATGGTATATTGCCCTAAGTGGGAGCGGGAGGGGGGTAGCCATCTGTTTTAGATCTACCATGGGACTGATGGCATACCCCTTGAGAGAGACCAGATCTTTTGAATATGTGGCTGTAAAGGTAGACTGGGTACCAGTTGTAGGATCATGCTCATATACTGTCCCCCTTGATATGGGCATGAATTCCTGCAGGAACTAGAGATCTTCATGGCCGATCTGGTGGTTGGGTTGTCCAAATTTTTGGTCTTGAGTGACTCCAGTGCTAGTGTCGATGATGAAACATCTCTTTTTGGAATGCACTTCCTCCAGGTGATGTTTCCCTGGGCTTCATACAGGCAGTTACCACAAGTACCCACCAGCATGTCCATGTCTTGGATCTGGTTTTCTAAATGGGTCTTGAGATCAGTGATATTGGGTTGACCTGGTCATTTCGTCAGATCATCATGTTATGCAATTCCTCTGTGGGGCTCCTCATTTAACCTCTCCTGTGCAGATGGTCAGATACCACTCTTTTACAAACTTGGAGCCTCAAAGAGTCCTGCAGTACTGGACATCTCAGGCATGAAGACAACTTGTGCAATGGGAGCTGAGGCAGCCATGGATGGTTACGATTTAGCCTTTTTGACTGCCATCAACTCCCTAGCACTGTTTCATAAACACCCCTTGATTTCCCACCTCAGGTTGCCTGGTATGATGCGGATCTGGGGAGGTTTAAGACTAAGGGGCGGAGGCTGGAACATCGTTAGCAGAGGTCCTGCTTGGAGGAGGATAAATTGGCACTGAGGGCTCATTACGGTATCAGTGAGCAATCACTCTGAAAAATTCAGCATTTCTGTCATGAGTGATTGCTGCTGGAAAGAACCATCTGACACGGTATCCCCTGATATTAGCAACCGAATATGGGCAACCGTCAAAACAGTGACTCCATATTCGGTGCTATTGGGATGGGCTACCCATGAGGGTAGTGACTACGCTGACTACAGGGGTAGGGGAAGGCAACCGGAAAATGAGATTGGTGAGTGGAAGGGGAGGGCTAGGGAAGAGGGTTATTGTGAAGGACTGTGCCTGCTGCCGCCGAGCCACCCATGTAGTGTGGTGGTGCGAGAGGTGGGCCCTGGCAAAGTAGGTACAGGGTTCAGGGCCGGAGATGGGAGGGTTTAAATTTTGCCGCTGCCTGCGACTCTGGATTTAAATTTTGTTTTTCCCCAAATTCATGCTTCCTCTCCAACATACACCCCCTTGGGTTAGGAATCCTTGATTAGGGGGCTGCAGGGGCAAAGCCCCCTGCAAGGGGGCGTGGATGGTTGCAGCCCCAGAGAAACACTTTAGGTTGCCGCATGTTGGTTCGCCGGTAAGTGTATATCACTGATTTGCTTTTCGGCAATATACACTCGACATAATAGCGATCACCATTCCACATTCGCTATTATAACATGAAACATGCCAGCTCACTTCTTCAACACTGTGGACAGACTATAAATCTGGTCTGTCTTCAGTTCTGCAGATCTTTTTCTCTTTATAGGTGCAAGAAGTTTAACTGGTTCTTTCTAGACAAGGTGTCCACCATCCGGGCTGAGATATCCCAAAGCAACCTGTTATTGACTGACAGTGTCCAAACTTCACTGGACGGAGGCACTCCATTTTTGTGGGCTGAGTTTGAGCCTGTTTGGGTGGATGTTGCTTCCTGGATGGTATCTGGACTGCGTCCCACCTCCTGTATGTTGGATCCTGGGCTGACCAGGCTTCTTTTAGAATGCTGGGATTCATTCTGTCCAACTGTTGTGGAGATTGCCAGGTGTTCCCTTGTGGAGGGTGTATCACATCTGCCTTTAAAAAGGTTGTATTGAAGCCCTTCTCAAGAAGTCTTCCTTAGACCCTGTTGAACTCTACAACTACAGGCCTGTCTTGAACCTTCCTTTTCTAGGTAAGTTGATTGAGAAGGTGTGGTAGTGCAGCTGGAACAACACCTGGAAAAATATGACATTTATGAACCTTTCTAATCTGGTTCCTGTCCTCACCATAGTACGGGGACTGGGCATAGTCAGGGTGCACCATAATCTCCTTCTAGCGAGGGACAGCAGGTTGCATTCTGTTCTTGTCCTGCTTGACCTCTTCTTGGCCTTTGACACGTTGGATCATGGGGTGTCGTTGGCTCATCTGAGGCACTTGGAAATTATGTTGCTGTGGTTTGAGTCCTACATGTCTCAGAGGGTGCAGCAGGAGTCACTTGGCTCTTTACATCGAGCAGGGCTGAACACTGTTGTGGTGTGCCTCAGGGGGCGATTCTGGCCCCCATGTTATTCGCCATGTACATGGTGCCATTGGAGGAGATCATTAGATCTATGGTTGGTGTTTAGTTGCAATGCTGATGACACCCAGTTGTATATGTCTTGTGCCCCTGATGACAGTGCAGCTGTCTTGGAACAGAGTAAGCGCCTTTGAGAAATCCAAGACTGGATGGCAGCTAGTTGACCGAGGCTTAATCCCTCAAAGATGGAGGCATTGCTAGTGGAACTAGGTAGGTCAGGTTCAGCGGCAACAAGCAGCAGCGTCACCTTTCCTTCGCTGGATGGCATGGCTCTTTGTGCTGTAGACAGGATGAAGAATCTGAGGGTCATTGTGGACTCCAAACTGACTCCAGTATTTCAGGTGTCAGCTGTTGTCCACAGCGGCATTTATCATCTTCAAAACATCACCTGGATCAAGCACTATCTTGAAATGACTAAACTGGCAACACTGGTGCATGCTTTAGTCACATCTAGGTTGGATTACTGTAATGCTCTTTACCTTGGGTTATCTATGAGGCTGACGTGTCACTTGCAGCTAGTTCAGAATGCGGCAGTCCAGCTGGTTGTGGGGACATCACAGTTCGAGCACATCATGCCAGCTCTCTGTGCTCTCCACTGGTTGCCAATGTGGTGGTGCATCAGCTTCAAGGCGTGCTTGTTGACATTCAAGGCCCTGCATGGACTGGGTCTAGGCTACTCCTCCTGAATCCATACACTCCTGGTTGCACCCTCCAGTTGGTGGGGGCAGACCTCTTGTCCATCCCAAGTTATCAGTTAAAATGCTCAGATGATTGGGCATTCAGTGTTGCAGCTCTAGTCCTCTTGAACACCCTTCCCTGGGAGGTAAGAGGTGTTTCTTCAATAGCTGGTTTTAAAAGACCTTTAAAAACTCACTTTTTTACTTTAAATTTTGGTCTGGATTCATGATTTAATATTATATAGCTTTTATTTATTGATTTCAATCCTAATTGTTGCACTTGTTGTAAGGCACCCAGAGCCTCTGAGACTGGGCACCACATACAGTAAATAAAATTGCCTTCCCTTTCTGTGCCTTGTTGGCAGACTCACGTGAGAGGCCAAGGACTGAATGGGCATGGAGTCTGAAATACCCTCTCACCTGCATGGGCTCCCTCCGTGGCATGGTTCAGGTACATTGACAGGGCAGTGTGGGAAAGCTTGCACTGTGATTGCCTGTGCTGTACCTGCCATGTGGATCAATAGGGGACTTCCAGTTCCAGTGCTGTCAATATAGCACCTTCATGAATGCAAAGCATTCACACAGAGAAAAAAAAATCTAAGTGGTACCTATGTGAAGAGACTGGAAAACTTCAACACCTCAATTTTACTATAGACCAGACTCTGTGCTTCCAAGGACATTTCTCTGCACTGGTTAAATTAGTTCACACTTGCCTTGGTCTGCTTTATAGGCAAAACAATTGTTTGTCCGCTCACTCTAAGAAAGTTCTAGCTCAGTTCCTTCTCCTGTCCTTGGCGGACTATGGACTTGCAGTCTATGTCACTGCCAACATCATGGACTTGGAAAGAGTTATGCCTCCAGACCCAGATTTTCATATCAGTGCACTCTTCACAAACATCTTGGCTAGTCTTCTTTTGAGTAATGCATTACTTGTTTACCCTCAACAGTTTTAAACATTTTCTAAATGGTCCTATTAGATTTTTGTTCTTCACTGTACTAGCCCCACACTGGTTTCCAACATACTAAATCTGCTCACATTCATTTCATGAGACCCCTATTCTCCCATTCCTCCATGGGCCAACACTCTTTTATATACAGAGCCATTACATGCAGGAATAGTTTACCTGCTTCACTACACTTTATCAATTCACAGAATACATTTCAAATGCTGTTAAAAATACTGTATGGATTTGTCAATGTGCACATGTAATGCTACCTGATTACTACGTACAGTGATGTATTGTATTGCCAATGTGCAAGTGTATTGCTTCCTGATTTCTGTGTACTCTGATGTATTGCATATTTATTATGTACTGTTGGTATGGTTTACACCTCTGGGTCACCCTTGAAGATGGGCATTAAATGCTCTTGGATCCTACCCAGTTAACACATTTCCAACAAATAAACAAGTAACTACTGGAATGAATGAATGAATAAATGAATGAATGAATGAATGAGTGAGTGAACAAATCAATCAATCAATAGGACAAACATGTTCCTGATAGGAAGGTTTGTGTCCATGGAAGCCACCTTCTTTGATCTCTGCAGACATCACTGATCAGCTCAAAGCTTAGGATTCTGCCAGGCATCTCCATAAAGCCTCACACTGTGCTGTACACACTATATGTTCATTTCAACCATTATATTTTAGCTGCATCACAGTTACACGTATACAACATGATCTGGACCCAGGAACAACAGATTACTCACCTCAAGGCCAGACACTAAAACTGCTAGCTTATTTATCACATACTACATATGCAATGCATCTCCCCTTTTGGAAAAAATGGCCAGTCCATCTATTATCAGTTTTTATAATAGTAAGAAAACATATATTCTGACTAGAGGTCACAAGTGTATCACCCATTGGTGGGATACAGTTTTTACCACCGTCTCATCACATGATGTAGTCCCACATACAGTATGATCAGGAAGCACAACTTCCCTGCTGCTTGCAGTAGACTTGCTCTGTACTTTGTAGCAGAGTGTTTGACCCAGACACCACCTGGCCTTCACTGTCATCCTCCAGCATGGCCATTATTGTTGTTCCCTCTAATAAACTATATCTTCATATCAACAGCTATTGGCACATGCTCTGATTTCCTCAGATGTCTTCTGCTCTTGCGGTAAACATGTCTGTCAGGGGTGATTTACCTTGTATCACTATGGTTCCAGACATATGGGGGGATCATCAAAAAGATTTGACATGGATGCAAATGCATGCTGTGCCTTTTCTTGTATTCGGGCAGCCCTGCTGCTATAGTATGTTCAGAAGTTGCTTCTGTTTACAACAAAAAGTCACACTTTGCAACACAGAAATGGATGCAGTTGCCTCCAAAAAGAAGGCAGGTGCAAGTGTGTCTATTTTTGAATAGTGTTAGGCCATCTAATAGATGATCTAACAGATTTGGACACATTGCCACTTTGAAAACAGCGGCAGAGGCATCTTGGGCAGATCTTTTTTGAAAATTCCACCCACCCCCAGTCACTGAAGAGGCAGGTTACCAGCCTCGACGTCTCTTCAGACATTCCTCCTCTCCTGAGGCAGGATTTTCAAACATCTGTACAAGGGCTGTGTCTAAAGGTAGAGTCCTGAACTTCGGTTCAGCTGGTGCACCACAAGCAGTTGACATAATACTTGCTTTGTAATTTGAAACACTGACTAATTTTACAGTACATGGATGTGCTTCTAATCAGCTTGCCTCAAATTCTAGGTGCAAGGTACTTGAAAGATGCATACAAGAGTTCCCAACTATGATATACACTAGATCTCAGAAATTTGGTCTAGTAGAATTTCTGTCTAGCTGTACAGATGGAAATCCCCAATTCTTTTGTGTAAGTCCCCTGCACCAAAAGCCTGATGTAATGGGGACACACATCAGATATACTGCTTTGAAAATCTTGCCCTTGTCTCAGTTCTGGTAGTGGCCCTGCTGTCAGACCATAGTACTGCTTCTGAGTAGCTTGGCACCACAGCAGTTCTTCCTTCACTTGTCTGGATATCTTTGGTTGCAACAGAGTTCTAGTGACAGGCAACTGTAAACAGTCTTCCCAGTAACATTTTGGCAGGTGAGTATGGTATTCCTAACACTGGTGTGTTAGTGTTTCAACAGTGTCAAATGTGGATTTGTGCCAGCTTCCTCAGCTTTTTTCAGCAATAACTTAACAGTCTACATGGTTCTGTCAGTCATCTTGTTTAACTGTGCATCTATCAGACTTGTGGTCATTAGTGTGATGCCTCATGCTAAGGCAAATATTTTGAAATCATGGCTTGCAAAAAATCACATGGTCACTGACCAAATCAATCGGAATGTCTTGCAAGGCAAACTTTGCTCTCATATTGCCAGTTACTGCTTTCTTCATCCTGTTGGGAAGCTACTTTTTCCATGGAAGTTCAAGTATGCTATGTGGCATGAGTGGTTCCTTCGAATTGTTGTGACGGTACTTCTTACTTAAAACACAACCCACATTTGTCTTCACTATGTTGTATGTCATCCTGGGCCACTGCATCCCAGTACTCACCCTAGATTTAGTCTCTTGCACCCACAGACTTGATCCTATGTAGCAGGCAGAGCATTTCTTCTCTCGTGCCAGATGGAATAATCACCTTGTCTTCCATGAGGAGCACTCCTACGTGGCTATGCAGTGCATTCTGTAAGGTGCAGTACCTTTCTACTGTGGGTTCAAGATTTCTGCTGGACCTCAGCCATCCATCATGTGGCATTCTCTCAGTGGCTTGCAAGACTGAAACCTCCTTTTTGGCCCTTCTAATTTTTAAGTGGTTTGGTTCCTATGCTCCAAGCACTAGTCACAGCAGGACTCATTCTAATTTCTTGGGCTATCAGAGCATCAACCAGTGCTCTGCCCACCACTGCTCTGGACAATGTGTCAGCACTGTGTACCTGCTTCCCAGGTACAAATTTTACATCAGTGTTACATCTCTGAGACTAGGTCATCATTCTGTGGAGCCTTGCAAGGGCCATTCAAAATGGTTTCCTTCAAATTTCTTTCAGTGGCTTGTGATCTGAGTGCACTCTGATTTCTTAACATGGACATACTGGCGAAATGTTTTAACCACACACACTACTGCCAGCAGCTCTTTCTCTATTTAAGTGTAATTTTCCTCACTGGGGAGGTGTAGGCCAACAGGTGACCCTCCTGCATGAGACATGTCCCCAACCCATTTACTGAGGAATCAGCTTAAATGGCACCTAGTTTTGTGACATCAAAATTGCACAGGACTGAGCTTCATACAACCCCTACTTGATCTAAGCTCCAGACTGCTTCTCAATTCCCCAGTGCCTGAGTTAATTCTACTAGTTTACTCTCTTTAGTTAGGTGGTTAGCATTGCTTCCTTTGGCACATACTTTGCTAAGTGGTATACAATGCCTTGGATATACATCAGATCTTGTTTAACCTCTGGATCAGAAATATGCACTACAACATTTATGTTAGCTTTGTCTGGTTTTACTCCTTGTGCAGACACTATATGTCCAAAATAGCAAACCTCTGTGACTTTGAATTGTATTTTGTCTTCACTGAATTTTATATTCTTCTTGCTCTAAAATTCTCCTTGCTATGCTCTCTGCACAAGATGCGATGCCGGGTCATAGCATACTTGAGTTTTGCAGCTGTTGTTATATCATCCACTATCAAATACACCCTAGGTATGTAACCAAATGTTTCATGGCATTTCATCCAGAAATTTTCACTGGTTTGATTGATACCAAATGATAGCCAACAAAGTGATACCATCCCCAGGGCATAATAAATGTACGTGGTTGAGATTATTTTTCTTTTAGCTTGATTTGCCAGTAGCCATCCTTGTCACTGAGGATAGTTAATCCTGTCTTTCCTGCCAGATCATTTTGCACATCTTTGGGTGTTGGCATGTTAATGTGCTGCCTGAAGATTGATGTGTTCAAATTTCTGGAAGTTAAGGCACATTCTGAGTGAACGATTCTTTTTCTCAACTATCAACCAATTCATTGACATATGCACTCAGGCAATGATGTGCATACTCACCACATGGTTCAATGTGTTCTTCAGTTTAGCTGTCACAAATGAAACAACACCCATGAACCACAAGAGAAAACTTTGGATCAGTGTATACTGTATGTGGTGTTCTCCATAGATCTGATCCACACCTATGAAAATATCTTGCATTCCTCAACAATGCTTTCTCTAGAGAATGGCATTTGTACATTTATTACTTTTTTCTGCCCTCCAAGTCTAGTATTTTACATGTCGTTTTTCCAAGCAGTGAAGCAGATGAGATGCTTGTTCTACTATATAAAGTAACAATTCTGCCACCTTACTTGTACCTGGCATTTCAGTCATACTGCCATTTGAGCTGGAGGTACTTCCCTCTGTAGGCAATCAGTGAGGCATGAGTATTATGTACACATATATTTATTTATTTATTTGTTTAGATTTTGGTAACTGGGTAAACCCACTGAGACCAGAGGTCCCTTTTTCAGGGACAACCCAGGATTAGTTACAGCAGTAGAATAAATACATTGGAAGCTATTTAAAGTAGTATTCAGTGGATACATACAATGAAAGCCATTCTCAGTAGTTTACAGTAGATACATACGTAGGAATGGGAATGAGCACATTACAGAGTGAAACAGCAAGCTCACAGTATGTTAAGACAGGTACACAGTACATTAAACAATATTACACAAGAGTATTGTGGGAGACATGGTGATGGCAGAGGAGTAATAGGCAGACTGATTCCAAGTCAATGTCCAGACAGGGAGCTAGCGATTGTCAGTCACAGAGACTAAGTTCCAGCAGGTACCCTTTAAGACCTAATTTAAGCCAAGGAGAGTGGGCTTGTCAACCAGACTAGCTGTGATAGGTACGGAGCAGTGTGCTGAAAGGATCGCTTGCCTTGGTTAGTGCGAACCCATGGTATGGCGAAGGGACGACTTGCCAAAGATCTCGTGTCACAGCACTGTACCTTGGGATTGAGCAGATCACACAGATGGGGGGGGGGTCAGCGGTGGTGAATTTAAAGGTCAAGCAGATAGAGGAGTAGGCCAGCTTGTGCCATGTAGTGGGCCAGTGGAGGTCCTTAAGAGCCTCACAGTGGTGCCTCCTGGGAGGTGGAGTTAGTGGCAAAGCATGCCACTCTATGATAGAGCACCATGAGTTTTCTTAGCTCTCCCTCCCTGAGGAACTGTAACAGGGGAGCCCCATAGAGGAGGGAGGGGAGTAGGGTGCAGTTAGCTATGGCCCACTGAGCCTCATCAGAGAGAGAGAGAGTTACCCAGCCATAAAGGAGACCAATCTTCTGGTGGGTAGACTTAGTTAAGGAGTCGATGTGAGTTTTGTAGGACAGCCCCTGGTCAAGGAGGATCCCAAGGTACTTAATCCTGTCAATAACCTCCACTCTCTTCCCTTGGACTGTGTGGAGCTGGAGTAGGTTGCTCCTGACTGCCCCAAGGCATCTGGTCCCAAAAAAGAAAGCCTTGGTCTTCTCATCATTCAGCATGAATGAGTTGGAGGAGAACAGGCATTAAGGATATTTGACGTGAGCCGGATAAGGGCTGTGTTGGTGCCATGGCCTTTCCGAAAGCCATGCTGTATGTCTGTTAGGAGAAGATGCTGCTCAAGGTAATCCTGCAATTAGTTATAGATCAATCTCTCCTGCAACTTCCTGAGAGGGCAGAAAATGGAGACTGGCCTGTAGTTCCCCACTTTGTTCCTGGGCCCTTTTTTATGGACAAGGACTATGGTTGCTGCCTTCCATTTACTTGGGACTGTTCCTTCAAGGGGGGACCTTTTGGTGAGGGTAGTGACAGGGCCAGCAATAGCAGGGGCAGCAGCCTTTAGCAGCCTCAGTTCAAGCAGGTGGTGTTCTGGGGAGGAGTTTGGGTTTATTTTAAGTAGAAGGGGAAGTATGTCCGAAGGTTTGACAAGTTTCAGGTGAAACTGAGGCCTGGCTTGTTCCCAAACAGCATTGCTATTTTTGGGAACACCAGAGAGATCAGGGGGACTGAGTCCACCTGGATTGGAAAAGGAAGCATTGAATGCCTCTGCTGCAGCAGAGGGGTCATTAGTCAGGGTATTCCCAACCAAGAATACTCCATCCTGAGCACTAGGGGCACCTTGAGAAGCAGATTTATTTGGCTCCAGAATTTCTTAGGATTCTATGGGTGATTGGTCTGGAGATCACATGGGTATTTGGCCTTGGCGTGTTTGGAAGCTTTCTTGCATTGATTCCTCAACTCCCTGTACTTCTCCCAGTCAGGTCTGTGGCTGGAAGATTTATAAAGTCCCCAGGCCCTGTCTTGGAGCAGCATATTTCATTTAAGGCCAGGGTTGAGCCACTTATGGCACTTCCCCTGTACCATTAGTTTCTTTCGCAAGGCATGTAAATTGGCCACGGACAGAAATGAGTAGGTAAAGTAGTCCAGCGCCTCATCCACGGTGGGGAGGGAGACTAGAAGGTCCAAGTCTATGGCTCACAGGTCAGAGCAGAAGTCAGCTGGTAAGAGCCTGCTGAAGTTCCTAGCTTCTATCACCCTGGCTGCCAGTTTCAGGAGTTTATTAGACCAGGTGCAGAAGATTGGTGAGTGATCACTCAATGAGTCTGCTTTGATCCCAGCTGTCAATATACGGTCCGGGCACGAGACTAGGGCCCAGTCAAGTGAGGCGTGATTGCCAGATTTGGCATTATATTTTGTGGGCAGGTCAATGATTTGGGTCAAGTTTGAGGTAAGAACAAGGTTCTTACTAATGGAAGCCCCTGGGGCAATCCAGTTCTGGTTGAAGTCCCCAAGGAGAACAGTCTCCCCAAGGGGGTGCTCCGCCAGGGCATCAGTAGAGATTCAAGGGAGGAGCCAGCCAATTGGGGTGGAAAGTAGAGACACCCTATGTACAAGGGTTTGGTGTCTCCAAGGGGCACTTTAACAAGTGTGATCTTATTTACTGAGCCACGGGGCAGTGATCTAACTCTGTAGCATATAAATTTGCGCTGATGTAAATGAAAACCTCATCGCTTTTCTTCCCTACTCGATCATTTCTAAAATACATTATAGCTGACCAGGTCAACTTCGCGAGGAAGGATATGGGGTTTGAGCCAGGTCTCAGTCACCTCTAGTACATCGGGTTTGTACAGTGCCATCCAAGCTTCAAGGTCTTGGATTTTATGCCTTTGGCTGCTGATGTTCATGTGAACCAGCTTGAGACTCCTGGCATTTGCCCAGTGATGGTTTATTGGATCACTGAGAGTGAGATTGGGGGAGTGGGGACCAGGATTTGGTTCAATGTCGCCCCCCCCCCGAGCAAGTTTAAGCTTGGCAAGACAGTCAAGGATTCTGGAGGGGGCGAGAAGGAGTCTCCATCTACCGCCCAAGTTGATGTAGTAGAAAAGGTTATAACAGTTCCTATTTTGGGTTACTCCATACACTGATAGGAGTAGCACATTGGTCTCTTCCCCCAGAGGTTCAAGGGGTCTGGGGGGGTGACCGGTGTTCCCACCTGGGTCCGAGGGATAGTGGCCCCAGGAGTAGAGCTGGTCAGTTCCCAGTATCAGAGCGATATAGGTAAAAGCTGCCATAAGTCCCATGCACTGCACGGTCCCAACACAGGGAGGGGATGCACGGTCTAGGGACCCCAGCAAATGAGATACGGCAAGTAAACTAGACTAGATCAGGTACAGCAGTAAAAGTAGTTGGGTTTTAGGTTGTAAAGCATGGTATCACAGTATTACAAGTTGGCTTGTGTATGAACCCCTAGAAAGATAGAGTCAGCTTTACGGTAAGAGAAAACATCTGTTAATCAAGCACAATAGAGGTTAAACCCTTAAGGATAGAAAGTTAGTTTACACTGTAGCAAATATTCCAGGCCAAGGGATCATTCATGCAAATCAGTTGTTAGACCCCTACAATTAGACAAGTCCGTTTATACTGTAGCATATCTTCCAGGCCAGGAAATCATACATATAAATCAGTTGTTGATTAAGACCCTTATGATTAGGCAAGTCAGGTATACAACAAGAAGTTAATGGTAACAATGCTGACACAGGTTAGGACTGAGAGCTGCGAGGCTGGGAGATTGGAATAAGGATACAGCTGTTCAGGGCAAAGCGCATTAGTCCCATTGGTTGTCTCAGTGTGATAGGTCCTCTAGGGGTAGCAGGAGGGACTTAGCTGCATTTAAGGGGAGGAGGAACAGGGTGGGTGGGTAGGCAGGAAAAAAATTATCCCAGAAAATGCAGGCTTTGGGGGGAGGTCCACCAGTGCCAGCAACTCAGTTCCGAGGACAAATTCTGTAGTTTCAGTCCGATAGGAGGCTCATAGCAGGGGGAGGGGACCCACGGCAATGGCCCACCCTCACAAACCCCTGGGGAGTCTCTAGTGCTTCTGGGGCCAGCAGAGCTTGGAGTCGGCTTTACATACCAGCCGTCCGAGCATCACTGGCTGATTGGGCCAATAGGCTCTGAGTGCCTTTTTCAAATTTGGTGCTCAGAGACTGCCCAGGAATACTCCGGTCAAAACAATGGCTCAGTATAGGCTCCAGTAGTTGGGGCCGGCCAGCACAGATGAAGACTGTCCAGTAAAGCAGACCCTCCAACCCAATAAGTGGCTCTGGTAGTTGTGGTAGGTCCAGTGCCAGAACAAGGACAGGATTAAATTTGCCACAGTAAATGTGACAGTTTGAAATTGTCCCAGAAAATGCAGGCTTCGGGGAGGTCCAGCAGCACCGGCACCTCAGGCCCGAGGAGAAATTCTTTAGTTGCAGTCCAATAGGAGGTCCTTAGTAGGGGAGGGGACCTGTAGCAATGGGCCACCCTCACAAAGCCCTGGAGAGTTTCTAGTGCTTAATGCAATTTTCTTCACTGCCCCCAGAGGTACCATGTTAGCTTGAGCACCAGTGTGAGTTTGGAATTAAATGATACACTCTTAACTTTTATCTGTGAAAATGACACATCAGTCTGATCCCCACATGTGACTTTACCTATGAACAAAGTGTCCCTGTCAAAGTCATAGTCAAATTTTTATTGCTAGAGTATGTAATCAAAATATGTACACTTTGAATTTAAAAAACATGAAATCAAAAGTGCAGCTCAAAATACATACACATGAAAATAGCACAGATAATATGTACAGTAGCATAACAGATTTCATAATCCACACTTTACATTACATAATTACACTTCACAACATTGCAAATCATGGTAGCCCGTGACAATGGCGACAGCGACTGAGCACTTTCAACAAGGGGCGACTCAATTGCGGTGCCTGTCCACAGGGCTACTAGGCAGGGAGGGTGACCGGATTGGGGGGGGGGCACGAATATAGTGACAGGATGTCTCTATATGTACACACGCGGGGGTGGGGAAGCCAGCATGCCGAGCGATGGATGGAAGGGAGGGGAGGGTTTGTGAGGCATAAAGTGGTGGTGGGCTGCTGAGTTGGCCCTGTGGCGTGGAGGGTGGGTAGCAGGCTAGGGTTGTGAGGGTGCCGGGTTCGGGTCCGGGCACACGTTTGTTTTGTTGCGCCCAGCCATGACACTTTTTTTAATCCTGTTTTGCACCCCTCTCAGACATGCACCCCCCTGGAGTTGAGAATCCTTTAGTAGCAGGGTGCAGGCATAAACAAGAAAAAAGTTCCCGGTGCCCTTTTTCTGTGCGCCGGGAGTGTACATCGAAAATTGATTTTTGGCGATGTACACTTGCTCTAATGGTGATCGCCTTTCCGTGATCACCGTTATCACATGGAACCTAAAACACCCCTACTCAGTATATGAACATAAGAAAATGCCAGCAGAAACAGGCCATTTTAGTCTATCTAGACTGCTGGAGTGTGCAGCCCTCAGACAAATTTATTAGAGCTGCTCCCTCCCTTTCCTACACAGAGTCTTCCTCCCTTCCCCTCTCTTTCCCCCTACCCTTCTTCCTATCCTTTATGACTCTCCCCTTCACTCTGCCCCAACCCCTTTTAAAGCTGTCCACTGTTTTCAATGATACCACATTCTCTGGCGGTTCGTTCCACTTGGACACCACTCTTTCTGTGAAAAAGTGCCTTGTTATCTCCCTTTGAATCTTCCTTCCACTAATTTTAGACTGTGCCCCCTAGTGGACTCATTCCCCCTGAGACTGAATATGCTATCCATACTAACCTTAATACCTTTAAGGTACTTGAAGGTTTCAATCATAGCCCTCCTTTCTCTTCTGTCCTCCAGGGAATACATATTGAACTTCTGCAGCTTCTACCTCTCCTCAGAGGGTTTGTCCTGCAGGCTGTGGATCATTTTAGTTGCCCTGTGCTGCACCTCCTCCAGTAATTTGATGCTCTTCTTCAGATATGGGCACCAGAACTGCATGCAGTACTCCCAAGTGCTGTCTCACCAATGACCTGTACAATGGAAGGATGACTTCCCCTTTCCTGGAGGTGATTCTGTTGGCTTTGGCTGCTGCTTTATGGCAATGCACAGAGTGCCTTAGGTCCTTTGTGATGATTACCCCTAGGTCCTTTTCCTCCTCAGAACTGGACACTTGTACCCCTCCCAGCCAGTAACTGGCTCCTGGGTTCTTGCTCCCAGGTGCATGGCCTTGCACTTCTTGACACTGAACCCCAGCTGCCAGATACCCAACTAATTTTCGAGCATAGCCAGGTCCTCCCTGAGCTCCTTTCTCTTCTCCTCTGTGTCCATTCTCCCACACAGCTTAGTGTATCTGCAAATAGGCAGATTTTACCTTTGATCCCATCCGTCATGTCACCAATAGATATTAAACAACACTGGGCCAAGTACTGAGCCCTGTGGAATCCCACTGGTTACAGGCCTAGGCTTCGAGAGTTCCCCCCCTACTACCACCCTCTGGTTTCTGTCTTGTATTCAGCTCTTGGCCCATTCCACCAGCTTCTTCCCAGCTCCCAGGTCCTGCAGCTTACTGAGCAGTCTCCCATGTGGCACAGAGCTGAAAGCCTTGCTGAATTCCAGATACAGGACATCAACCGCCTGTCCCTTGTCCAAAGTCCCTGTGACCCAGTCAAAAAAGTCTAGCAGATTGGTCTGGCAGGATCTCCCTAAGACTAACACATGTTGCCTTCATCCTGGAGACCATTAAGCAATATTAACTATAATCTGTATGTTTTAGCATAAGTATCGACCTTATTATTCCATTCAGTAAAAACATTACGGGCCTCCAAACAGAACTTGATTACAGCATGAGTAATGACCGTACTCTTACTATTCAATGAAAAACGTTTTTCAATTACATTTAAACCTCTCACTCTTTCTAGATGTTTTGCTAACATTTCACTCATATCATTTAATACTACACGGTCCAGAATCAGGTGTTCTGTTAAAATATGAGACATACAACATATTTTGTCTCCTATAAACTTGCCATGTAACAAACACAGTCCTGTAATGAAAATGAATGTCAAATCTGATCCTGACCAGGGATTTTCTATGCAAAGCATTTTTGTACCCGAACAGGTACCCTTACTTCAGATGACTACTATTTAAATGTTTGTATATGTAAAACAGTGAGGAACTGGTAATTTTTTCATACTCAGCTTGATTATAAATGATTTTCTGAATCAATAAATAAATTAGCAAACTCTCCATGTGAGTTTTGACTGACTGTATCCATGTGTCCTTACTGTTTTTTCTTGCAAACTCTGGCAAAAAATTTTCCTTTGCATTCCTAAAATTTTCTTCACATGTTGGGTAACTTTGTAGGGCATGACTATATCAATAGTGATGGCACTGTCCTTTATCCAAGTCATTTGCATTCTTAGGTTTCTGGTGTACTGTCTTCAGAGGTCTGTCTTTTCCTCTCCATGCCATGATGTAGCCTGTTACTGGTGGTAATGGGATGAAGGTCTTCATTACCTTTCTTCCCTGTCATATCCTGCATTTGTGGTATAGTGGCTTATGCTACCCTGCAAATGCCGATTGCTTTCTGCAGTTTCAGGTCTGATTCACACAAAAGACAAAAGACTCAACTGGGTGTCATTGATGCTAAACACCATCTTATCCCCCGATAGTTCATGTATCACAGCCCCAAACTCACAATCCCTTACATTCACCACCTGAAGGTCCGTTATGTAATGATCTATTATATAGTCTCTCCTGCAGTTTGAGCTCTTACCGTCAAACTTGTTGCAATTAAAAAGCACATTTTCCATTGGGTCACAGTAATCTCTAAACTTCCCCAATACTATATCTTTCTTTCCAGAATAATTTGCTCTATTAAACATGAAAGAACTGTGGCCTTCTAAACCATCATCTCATCTATCATGAGGCATGCAGACAGATCTGAAATTTCTGGTCCCACCATCTCTTGTTATCAGCAAAGTTGCCAGTCATGCAAAGTGGTTGTTGTGGCAGTCTGAAGGAGTCCAATTGCAGTTGTTTAATGCATTTCTTGCCTTTGCTTCTGGAGATTCAAACAAATGGGTCACACTTTAAGTGTGAGTTTCAATGTAACTGTGGGGTAGGTAATCATTAATTACATGCAAGAGAGTTAATTAGACTGTAGTTACATATTTGTTACATGTAACTACATTGCAATTACATTACCCATTTCTGCTTCTTAGGCAGCATCTGTTTCAAATTCTGACACCATGTTGTGTCCCTAAGCTTTATCTGAAAAAGAGCTATACACACACTATACGTTCAATTTAACTTTTTTTTTATTTCATTTGCATCAGAGTAACACACAGTTTTTTTTGTTTTGCCTTTTTTACTCTGTTTCAATGCCCCCAGCTCTGGAACTCTCTCTAGTCTCTCCACTCACCAGATCTGCTCTACCGCCTGCTGTGGACCCCGCCTTCTTCAAGGACGTTACTGTCTCCCTGAGCCCTGAGCTAGCAACTGGCCAGGGAGACTGAAGGAGGCAGAGGTGGGGAACTAACATTGGGCGTGTGGCAGTCTGGCACTGGAAGGACCATCTCCTATCCAGGCTGGAGGTTTTTTTCCATAATAGTCCCTGAAACCCCTCCTCCCACCCAAGCGTGACACTCCCCTGATGCCATGGTGCATGGCTACCCTGCCGGTGTTGGCACGCTCCCCCAACGTGCGGTCTGCATCCTGCAGTGACCCCTGTGCTCCACCAGGGGTCACTGGGAAGTCGGACAACCCACCACTCTCCCCCCAGGAGAGGAGAGCAGCCCTGCAGGTGCTCAATCCTCTCTGTCCCCTGCTGACCCTCCCCGGTACCTAAGCTTGCTCTCAAACTCAGGTCACTGCATGGTGTGAGGTGTGGCATCTGGAGCATCAATCCTCAGTGCCACTGGGCTGGCACAGTAGCACACAGCTTGATCTGGACCCAGTGTCTGACTATGGCATTACAGAACATGGCAGAGGAGTGCCAAAAATGGAAATACCAAGTATTACCACAGGCAGGGCCAGAGAGGAGCTTGAGAATCTAAAGATCAACACATCTCCTGATCTGGATGGAATACATCTGAGGATAGTTAAAGAGTTAGCTAGTGAGTTACCAGACCCCTTAGTGCACCTGTTTAACCATTCTCCCAAGACATGAGTTGTACCTAATGACTGGAAAAGAGCCAACGTGGTGCCTCTGCATAAGGGTGGTAAGACCAAGTAGACTGCTTGGATAAGCATGACCCACAGGATGATAAAAAAACATGATTTTGTTACAGGCAGGTCATGCCAAACAAACTTGATTACTTTCTTTGATTGAGTATCTAGGGAAGAGGATAGTGGCCGGCCAGTGGACCTCCTCTATTTTGACTTCAGAAAAGCCTTTGATTCAGCACAACACGAATGCTTGCTGAAGAAGCTAGAGGATCTTAGCATAGCAAGCTGCATTGTTAAGTGGGTGGGAAACCAATTGGACAGAAGGAGGCAAAGGGTGGTGGTCAATGGGGAGATGTTGGAGGAGGGAGAAGTGATGAGTGGGATCCCACAGGGCTCAGTCTTAGGACCAATCCTGTTTAATGTGTTCATCAGTGATATAGGAGTAGGCATCCAGGGCAAGGCTGCACTGTTTGTGGGCATCACTAAGTTGGGGGGAAGGGTGGACAGCGAAGGAGTTGTGAGAATCATACAGAATTATTTGAAAAGATTAGAACAATGGTCTAGTATCTGGCAGCTGAAATTTAATGCCAGCAAATGTAAAGTGACGCATATTGGCAGGAATAACCCTAGAATAACCGATTGGCTAAACAGGGTCAAACTCAGTGACTCAAATGAGGAACGGGATCTAAGAGTTATTATTAATGACACCCTTAAACAAACAAACCAATGCAATGCAGCATATAGTAGGGCCAACAAAATGCTGGGATGCATAGGGAGAGGATTTGACAGAAGGCTCAGGGAGATGATACTTCCACTGTACAGATCTATGGTGAGACCCCATTTGGAATACTGTGTACAGTTTTGGAGACCATACCTTAAGAAGGATAGGGACAGGATAGATACCATTCAGACAAGGGCAACCAAAATGATACAGGGGCTTCAGGGGATGCTGTATGAGGGGCAGCTAGAGACATTAAACATGTACTCACTTGAATCTAGAGAAGAAAGGGGATATGATAGAAACCTTTAAGTACATGAGGGGTATAAAGTCAGTTCCCTTTACTGAACTATTCACCAAGACTCCCAACTGAAACATGAGGGGGCATGGATGGAAACTGAGGGATTGGAGTTTCAGGAGTGATCTTAGGAAGCACTGTTTCTCAGAAAGGATTGTGAAGCCATAGAACAAACTACCTGTGGAGGTAGTAAGAGCTACGACTGTATCAGCATTCAAAAAGGGATGGAATAAGGAGTACACTAGAATCAAATCCATAAGGGAATCTACAAGGTAGGATCCAGGATCACCTAGGATCACAGGATCTCAAGGGCAGACTTGATGAACCCTTGGTCTCCTTCTGCCATCACGTTTCTATGTTTCTGTGTTTCTATGTTTCTGCATTTCTATGTTTCTAAGAATCATAGAGTACCCCTCCTACTTGCCAGATCCTAACACTGTTAAGTCCTAAAATGGTACTACTCCCATACCGCACACTTCTGTACAGTGGCTTATGATTATAAAATGTGCATCAGTATTTGAGTAATAAAATTAGACCTTGGATGAGATAAATCTTGGAATTAATGCATGGCCAAAAGCACCATCCAGCCTCACTGCTCTCACACTAATCTCCTAAATCTTACTCCTCGTCTCTGAACTTTCGACACTGCTCAATGACTTTTAAATGGCAGTCATTCTTCCACTATCTCCTCACTGCAAACTTTCAGTTAAGCACTAAAAAAAAATAAAACTTCTTTAAGTAAAAACACAAATAAACTAAATGTTGTTTCTCCTCATTACATACTGTACATACACAAATTTAAAACAAGCTTTGGCCAATACTAAATGCTTGCTTGTATTTGATGTACATCTGTTGAGCATAGATAGCACAGCAGTTAATATTTAACAAATTAATAACATGAGCTGTAACACTGAAATTGCCAAGACTGGGAAATACGGTTGGGAATTGAGGTCACTAACATATTTAACAATTTCTTCACTTCCTGTTACCTCTCTTTTTTTCCTCCTCCCCTCCACTCCACCCCCGTGTGAGATGTGTCTCCCCAAATGCCCTTCATCTCTTCACCCTCAACTCCAGCACTTTTTGTTCTCTTCAGTCTCCACAGAGAACATATTCACAGTTTTACTCTTTCTGTCTTATAATTCCACTACAGGGCACATCCCTGATGGTTTCAATCCTAGTCTTCTCTGTGACCACCACCTGCACCATGTAGAAGCTGCCCTCCTTCGCCTTAGGCTTTCCGCCCACTCGGAGCTGCTCCATGACCACCACCTGCACCACGTAGAAGGTATGGAATCTCCATCCTTGAGGCACCCTGCAAGGTCCTACTTGACTTTTTAAATTGGTGCCATTTTTCAGCTGCTCTCTGCGACTCACCCGGAGCCCAGTATCTTGGTTGCCCACACCTATAATTCTCTACTCCTTCAGGCTTTAATTTTAAATATTTGACTACGAGACTGCTACTGTTTTTGTTAAAGTCTAGCCTTGGCTCTAAGCTTTTATCAAATTAATTTGTTCAGCCTGTGGTATGCTGCAGATCTAATCCCAAACACACAGTCTGCATTTACCAACTTCCTCCGACTGCGGTCTGCTGTATAATTTAATCCTAGTGCACAGCCTGCATTTACAAGCCTCTTGCTGCTAAATCAAATCAAAGTTCTTAGCCTGCTTGAACAAGCTGCTGATTATTAAACCTAAGCTGCTGCAAAACTTAATCTGAGTGCACAGCCTGCATTTTCCAGCCACTTGCTGCTAATTTAAATCAAAGTTCTTAGCTTGCACCTGCTTGAACAAGTTGCTGATTATTAAACTGAAGCAGAAGCAAAATTTAATTGTAGTGCACAGCCTGCATTTATAAGGTGGTCTGCTGCTAAATTAAATTATTAAACTGATGCTTTAACAGGCTAATTCGAATCAGTATTTGTAGTAGGAAGCAGTATAGTGCAGTGGTTTAAGGCTCTGAGCTGCAAATCTGGAGTCCTGGGTTTGAATCCTATAGCCCCCACTTGCATACTGTGTGACCCGGAGCAAGTCACTTAACTTCCCTGTGCTCCCAGGTTGCACCTGTAAACAAGCTTTCAGCTTAGTGTGTCTCACCTGGTTAAACAATTGGGGGGAAAAAAGTATTCTGGTATCTCTGTCATCCCCGACGCCTTCGGTGTCTCCCTGCTTGCCCTATTTGAGAGTTTACTTTTATAGCATGTACAGACCAATCACTGTTTAGTTAATCTCCTCACTTTTCCATTGGCTCCTTATACCAGTCAGCCACTAGAGAGCTTTCCAGAGTGCTCCTCCATTCATAAAAACCTACATCCATTTTAAAAAATTGTAGCTCTTTTAACTTCTCTGTGTCAGTCCTAGTTTACTTTCCCCTCAAAAAATACCCCCCTCCTGACTTTTATTTCCTGAACTGTCTCCCATAATGGATAAAATGGGTGGTGTGGTCATTATCTCCAGCCTTCTACTCCTATGCTCTGCTGACTACATCATTGCACACTCCTTGAAGCACCCTCCTATGAGCAGTCTGCACTCCCCTCCATTTAGCTTTACGTCTGACTATACCAATGTGCCTCTTTACTGTCCTGGCCTCCCTAATCACTATACTGTTTACCCTGGCCATTGGCTAAAAAAAATTTGTGCATTCCTACTGCTCCATCCAAGTACTGTAGACATCAACTTCGCAACTCGCCATCAACATTCCTTCCCTTACTCATCCTGCTAATTAGGAATGGTGACATTGAGCTGAACCCTGGACCTACACGTGCAACCTGTTCCTCTAATATAACAGAAAGATCCCCCAAAGGGCTGACAATTGCATCTAAATTCTCAAAGTATTCATCCCAAAATGGCTGAACTTGATGCCTGGTTTCAACTACATGCTCCTGACATACTTGGCATCACTGAGTTCTGGCTTAAGCCCAGCATCAGACAACATGAGGTAGCTTTATCTGGCTATAACTGCTTTAGGAAGGATACGGTGGGTAAAAGGGGTAGAGGGGTCCTCTTATATGTCTGGTCTGACCTAATCTCTACTGAAATTCATTTGCCCGGCTCTGGCCCCCTTGTAGGGGAATCCTTATTTCTATTGCTGATCCTTGGTTATACCAAGAATATAATTGTGGGATGTCTTTACCTGCCTCCTAAGGAGGCCACTACCAGCCTCCCCTCCCTCATTACCTCACTAGCAAACCTCCCTCGCTATGATCTGGTGATTTGTGGTGACTTAAATATTGATTGGTTGAGTCCCCAATCATATAAGGCATGTACTGTGCTTGCTGATTGCAATCTGGTCCAACTTATTAATGATCCAATGCGAATTAATACTACAGTTGGTAACCACTCCCTGCTTGATTGGGTAATCACCAATTGCATTCATAGGTTTAAAGACAGCATTAGTGATAATTCCCCCACCTATTGCATCCAGTGCAATAATTTCCCTAGACACCCTCCTACTATCTCCCTGGTTTGGGATATGTCCCATTTTGACCCTTGTGCCTTTGTTGCATCATTAAATGCAGTCAGTTGGGGACCCATTAAGTCTCTCCCTGACAGTAATCAAGCACTAGTCTACATTATCTCCACTCTCACGGCAATAATTGATAGTCACGCTCCACTGAAAAAAAATGGATCAAGAGGGTTAAAAGTCCCCTGGCTAACCATGGAGATCAGAAAACTCATGTCCTCTAGAGATAAAGCCTGGCAAAACTACAAATGTAGTGGGTTGCCTTTTGACTGGCAAGTTTACAGGCAGCTCAAGAATGAGTGTAAGAGCAAAATTAATAAGGCCAAGAGCCAGTATTATAGGTCTCTCCATTCAGGACACCTCTGCAACCCTAAGGAATTCTGGAGACAGGTGAACTCGCTAATCAAGGGCAAGTCCACTGTAGTCCCTTGCTCCATCACTGTCCAGGATACTGTTCTTTCTGACCTCTCTTCCATTGCCTCTGGTTTCAATGAATTCTTCACAGACCTTCATACCTATACTTCTCAATTCACCAATGCCACCACCTTACTACCTGACCATTCCCCTGTAGCAAATCTTGGAGCCTGTCCAGCCTTTCACTTGAAACCTGCCACCCTCAAAGAAGTTACCCGGCTACTTGCTAAACTGAAATCTGATGGGTCACCTGGTTTTGATACCCTTGAACCTACATTTCTTAAGTTGGGGGCTGCCGCATTTGCTCGCCCTGCCCATGACCTGTTCAATTGGTCTTTTCTCTCGAACACAGTCCCAGTCAAATAGAAAGTTGCAGTGGTTGTTCCAGTGCATAAAGGCGGCCTGCATACTGCAATTGAGAATTACAGGCCTATCTCAATCCTCTGCCCCCTAGCCAAAATCCAGGAGTGTATCCTTTACTATCACCTCCAGGAATACCTTGAACTCCATCAGTTACTCTCTCCATTCCAGCATGGTTTCAGGAAAAATCATAGTATGCCAACTGCTTTAATCAAAGTCTCATCTGATCTGTTCCATGCCATGGGCCAAGGCCTTGGTACTGGGGCTATCTTTGTTGATCTCACAAAAGCATTTGACTTGGTTAACCAAGGCGTCCTGCTCCATCAGCTACATCTTCTTGGTCTTGACACCAATGCCTTGTGCTGGGTCCAAAGTTATCTTTCTGATTGCTCCCAAAGGGTCAAGTGGACTGTCTCTCTCTCTCTCTCCACCCTCTGCCATGTTTCCCATGGAGTTCCTCAGGGCTCCATGCTTGGCCTGCTCCAGTTCTCCCTCTTTATTAATGAGTTACCTAACAACTGTGGAGGGGCCTCTGTGCATCTCTACGTGGACGATGCCGTTATATATCACTCCTCGTCTGACATTGGGCAGATTAACAACATGCTTGTGCATGATTTTCGTGATCTTGAGGACTGGTTTCTTGAACATCAACTTGTTCTGAACACAGAAAAGACAATGTATGTTGTTCTCCCAACTTCCCTCCTCATCCCATAGCAATTCCCCCCTTGTAAGCCTGGCTTGCAATGGTGATACCCTGGATACTATGCTATCCTTTAAATACCTGGGTATAACCCTTGATACAGCACTTTCTCTTGAAATGCATGTCACCCTCCTTACTAAAACTATTAACCAGAAACTTGGCTTATTTTACCGTATCAGTCCCTTACTTACATCTGCCTCTCATTGTAAGATTGCTGCTGCCTCGCTTATTCCCCTCCTTACCTACTGCACACCTCTTCTGCTAGCACCTAACTCATCGGCCCTATCCTGCATTAAACAGTCATACCTCTGGGGCCCTTAGGTCTGCCTCCTTACCCTTGCTTGTTGTGCCCAAACCTCGGCTAGCAGTGGCCCGCAGATTTTTCACTTACTCTGACGTCCATTCCTGGAATTCACTGCCTCACCCTCTTCTCTCCTGCTCTTCCTTCCCCAAATTTAAGTCCTCATTACTATCCCACCTTACTGCCTCCTCTTGTTGTACCTACTGCCGATGACCTACATCTACTTCCTTACTGCACAGATATCTTCCCTCCTGTTTCACACCATTCATCTACTTCCTAGCTCGTGACCATTGTTCCTCTAACCTACTTTTCTGAATTTACCCTTCCCTGAGTGGAGGGACTAAGCTTTGCAATGCCCTTGCTGCTATTTGCACTATGCTGCTCAGAATATTCTCTCTGAGTCAGCCATTGTACAGATAACTCTTATATTATGTTTACCTTTGGTTTTATTGTATAACATGATGTATATATTTTGTTACTCATTTGTTTTGACTTTGTTGTAATCTAAGCTAATTGTATCCTATGTCAATGCCACTGTATGTTGTGTGTATCACTCTTCCTGGGTGGCCCCTGAAACAGGGACTGTATTGTCTCAGTGGGCTTACCCGGTTACCAAAATTCAATAAATAAATAAAAAATACATTTCTCTGCACCAGCCATCACTGCCCCTCTTACCTTCCTTTTCAATCTTTCTTTCCAACTTGGATCTGTCCCCCAATTCTGAAAGCAGTCTAAAGTACTCCTTCTCCTCAAAGGTGGTGATCCTTTTTTCCCAGGTATTTACTGGCCCATCTCCCTCCTCTCTGCCCTGGCTAAAGTGCAGGAAAAACTTGTTCTCTGCCAGATATTTACCTAACTGGACTCTTCTTCTTTCTTTCCCTCTTTTCAGTCTGGCTTTCTGCAAAAAACACTCCATCATCTCCTCTCTCCTCTGGCTCACAGACTTTACGCTGAAAGGCATGGACCAGGGTAGTTCCACTACAGTGATGCCATCTTTTCCTGATCCACTGTGACCCACCCACAATGATCTTGCCTGTGTTTGACTACTCAAATGTAGTGTACAGTGTTGCCTCAAAGTTTACACTTGCCGGGCTTGATTCCCCTTTTTCATTCCTTCTGCTGGTTTTCCCCTTGGTGCTCGGTCTCTTGCCCATCACTGCTCTATGAACTAACCTCTTTCCACTCTCTTGAAACCTGGCGTCTCTCACACTGTTCCTCCTTCATGTCCAAATACTGGCTTGCCACTGTTCCCACTTACCTCTCCTTAGCCCTGCCATCCTCCCCTACTCCCCCCAATCATCTGCTGCTCATTCCTTTCATGTCCCTCACAGTGTGTCTGTAGCAGTCCAGTCTGCTTTCTGTATCTGTCCTCCTACACTTTGGAGAAGCCCCCCCTCCCCATCCATCTCTCTCTCTTTCTCCCACTCATAAACAATGCACCTGTTCGTAGACTTCTTCCTCTTCTCGCCACATTGCAACAACCCATGTCCAAGCCATCCCCCTGCTATTTTACCCGTTTTACCTTTTTTGCCTGTTCAATTGTATAGCTTACAACTCAGCGTCCCATGTAACCTGAGTTTCATGCCTCATTGGTTCTATACAAATGATTTGCTGACACTGGTGACATATTCCTTTAGCTCTCAACCTAACTACCCCATAGCCAATGTACATGTGCACTTTTTACATTGTTTTTGTCTTTCTCTGAAATTCATTACTTGTTCTGTGATTTTCTTTGCACATGTTCCCGCACCTATTGTTGTCACTTTGCTATTGCTGTTTCACTCCCTGTTGCATCCCCTCCCACAGATCAGCTGGAAACAAGCTCTGGCTCTGTGTGCCTATCCCAGTTAAAACATTTTTAGAAAGAAAGAAAGAAAGAGGTTCACACATAACATTGCTGTTCCCTAAGACTGTGACTGTTGTGTGTTGTGACTGGGCAAAGACATCAAAGCAAAAAGGAGGAGAAAGACTGACACTGGGCAGAATTAGGGAGCAAATTCAGTACTGTGATTCTGTGGTAGCTGAAGGGACATGCCCAAAAAACTCCTCTCACAGTTCAGACTGAACAGTTTTTCCACATGCTTTAGAAGCAGACATAGTCAGCTTGAGTCCTAGGATAAGGTTAACTGGAGTATGCTTGCTGAGCCTTGTTTAGTTATGTTGTAATGACCAAAATGTTTAATTTGAGGGTTCAAACACAGGGAAGCAGAGTAACACAAATCCTTGTAACAATCATATAGGAGTGTGGTGTGCATATTTATGGAACACACACAAACAAAGGTGAGAAAGAAGTAAGTGCCTCAGCTCGGACTTGAACCCAGGCCGAACAGAATACCATTCTGAGTGCGCTAACCAGTTGCGCCACTGAGATAACTGGAACCTGGACTGTCCCCGAGTACATTACTCTTTCTCAAATGCACAACCCAATGGCAACACAAATATTTACTTGTAACAATCACACAGGAGTGCGGTGTGCATATTTATGGAACACATACAAACAGAGGTGAGAAAAAAGTATGTGCCTCAGCTGGGACTTAAACCTAGGCAGCCCAGAATACCATTCTGATTGCCCTAACCAGCTGTGCCACAGAGACAACTGGAACCTGGGCTGTCCTGTGTGATTGTTACAAGTAAATATTTGCGTTGTCATTGAGTTGTGCATTTGAGAAAGAGTAATGTGCTCGGGGACAGCCCAGGTTCCAGGTGTCTCAATGGTGCAGCTGGTTAGCGCAAAGGGAACGGTATTCCGGGTGGCCTGGGTTCAAGTCCCAGCTGAGGCATTTACTTCTTTCTCACCTCCGTTTTCTATGTTTTCCATAAATATGCACACCTCACTCCTATGTGATTGTTACAAGTAAATATTTGTGTTGCCATTGGGTTGTTCATTTGAGAAAGAGTAATGTGCTAGGGAACAGCCCAGGTTCTAGTTGTCTCAGTGGTGCAGCTGGTTAGTGCCATCAGAATGGTATTCCGGATGGCCTGGGTTCAAGTCTCAACTGAGGCACGTACTTCTTTCTCACCTCTGTTTGCATGTAGCACAGCTCCTTACCAGAAGTGATCAATGGCTGTAAGAACATATTGGAGCATCCGTTTTACTTGCTTTTTACCACAGTATGAAAATACATCAATTAATTAAGCAATTAGTTTTATTTATTAAAAACTTCAGAGCTTACCTTTGAGCACAATTGCTCATTTACAAAGGTTCAACATCAAATACATAGTCACAAAAAACATTACAAGTACAACAAGCAGTTCCAGTAGAAATGCAGTCGAGTCAGGCTCCAAGGACTTAAGGCAGAACAATTACATACAGTTTTTAAAAAAATTGATACAGATCATTGCATAGAAGGTCACAGGTTATGGACAGTGAGAACCCAATCAATTTATTTATTTATTAAATTCTCAGATTAACACCTTTGAGCTAAGGACTCTTTTACATAGGTTCCACGTTATGGTACAAAACAGGTACAGCACAGATATTACATGAAGACAATTAAATGTAAATACATAAGTAAGTGGATACAGTAACACAGGCATTGTACAAGGCATGCCCGAGCTAGAGACTAATGACTAGAGCTAAATAAAATCTGCTTATACTGGACCAAAACTTTTTAACAGAACATAATGAGAAAATACAGCCCAATGCATTGTCTGGGTAGAAAAATTAAAATGAGCTAATAAAACTTACATAGGCAATTGGACAGTGTAGGCCTGGCCTGGTGTCCAATAAACTAGAGCTTAAAATGAAAACTTACTAGTACAAAATCATACTTCTTACAGTATATTTGAGAAATGCAACCCAGAGGCATTTGCACTGATTAAACTTGGGGGTGATTCAACAGTGTATCAGGCAATTTATTTAACCATCTAGTGGCCCTGATAGCAAGTGACCACTTTTCCAGCTGAGTATGCTAGAAAGGAGGCTTAAGGGCCTTCCTGGCTGTGTTCTTAGTGTTGTATTGGTTAGAGATGGCAAGGAAGCAATCTGTTAAAGCTGAGGGTGTTAGGCCTAAGCATGCTTTTTCGGCTAGCAAACAGTTCTGGAGCTTTATTCTGCCAAGTAAAGGTAGCTAGTTAGTGTGTAAAAGGTACAAATATGAGTGCTGTTACCTGCACCAAGTACAAAGTGGCACACCCTATTACACCCTATATCAGCTTTACTCTTAGCACCATGTCACAGGCAGCAGCAGCATAGACAGTGAGCCCATAATCTTTAAGTGACAGAAAGGAGCGGGCCACAGTAAGGCATCTAGCATCCCCAGTGAGTGTTCCTGTTATGGTACAGGACACCCAGTCTTCTGTTAAGTATGGCCACCAGATTGTAAACATGGGCTGCAAAAGATAAGGTGTCATCCAGAGTTACTCCAAGGTATTTGAAGTTTTGACCTTGACCATTTCTGATGGCAAAGGTTGGAACTCCTCTTCTGTGGGAGACTAAAGAAGAGCATGGTCTTTGTTTTATTGTAACCGAGGACCAGTTTGTTGTTTGAGAACCAGCTTTCAAGTGCCTAAAGTTACTTTGGAGAGTGGCAGTAAGGCTCTTAGGGTTAGGGTTTTTGGAATAGATGACAGCATCACCGGCATAGAGGAATATGTTTGCTGTCTGACAAGCATCGGGTAGCTGATTTATGAAGAGGCCAAACATGAGTGGGCCTAAGGTGGAGCCCTAGGGGATCCCAATAGATACTCCCCTAATGTCAGACAAAGATTTATCTGTCTTAACCCACTGGGAACAATTGATGAGATAGGTGTGGAACCAGTTAACTGTGTTCTGTGATAAACACAGTCCAAGGAGTTTGTTACTTAGGAGCTTATGGTTGACCAGGTTAAAGGTTTTAGAAAGGTCAATATATAGCTTCAATTAGGTCACCATTGTCAAGGGCCTGACGAGCATCGTTGTTGTATTCCAACAGCATCAAGCTGGTGCTGTGGAGATTCCAGAAGCCATGTTGCTGTATACAATGGACACTGTATTGTTTGAGATATGTGACAAGTTGGTCAAAGACTTTTCTCTCAGGGGCCTTGAAAAGGGGGGATAGAAGAGAAATAGGTCTGTAATTGGCAAGGCTTGTGTGGTCTCTGCTTTGAAAACTAGTGTAACCAATGTAGATTTCTACTTGTCTGGGAACTGTGAATAGCACAGTGAAAAGTAAAAGATTCTAGAAGTGGGTTATGAAAGTTCCTCTACCAACAGAGCCAGAAATTTCATATCAACTGAGTCACTCCCATGCCTAGTTTTTCCAAGTACCCTACTGATGCATTTTGAGGTGTCTTTAAGTGTAATGGCCTTAAAGTATAATGTAGGGAATCTTGGCTCAGAGTCCACCCTCTGGAAGGCTTCAAACCCTGGTTCCCAGTACGGGGTTTGGGCAGGCTCAGTGGGGATGACAGAACTGAGGCCAGTAAAAGCTGAGTTGAAGTGATTGCAATTTCAGTGGGATGAAGGACCTCTTGACCCTCCACCATAAGCAGTTGAGGAGTGGTTTTAACTCCCTTGCCAAGGAGCTCTGAGATGTCCATGAATCATTTGCCACTTCTCCAGTTCTGAGTCTGCTGGTCCTCATGGAAGTCATATTTGGCCTTTCTTATCACACTGGTGCACTTTTTGTGAGCTTCCTTATACATTTGTATGTGGGCATGGAACCCTGCTTCCCTGGAAATTGCCCACAGACTGTCCCTCTCCTTCATGTGGGCAAGGAGTTCAGAGGTGATCCATCCAGATGGTGTTCCTTTTACCTTGCATTTTTTAAAGGGTGCAAATTTATCTCAGGCACATGTTAACTCAGAGACAAAGAGTTCTAGGGCTGAGTCAAAAATGATAACAACATCTAAGAAGCTCCAATCAATTTGGGTCAAGTAAGACTTAAATTCAGGCACCTTTATTTGTATAGGACTCAGCTGACTTTGATTTTTGGGGGGCCTTGTCTGGTTAACTGCCCAAAGACATTGCACTGAGGAGTAGTCATTTAGAGTATCAGGCAGAACTTTGACAATTTTAACCCTCTCAGGGTGTGTAACTAGTGCCCAGTCTAGTAGGGCCACGGTACCTGTTTTGTAATTGGTCATATTGTGCTCAGTGACCATTTGTGTGAGAAATAGGCAGGACATTGTATTCCGATGACCTGTGCTGGACCTATTCCACCAGTTGCAGGCACTGCACCATGGGTATGCAAATAATATTGGCTGTGCAACATCTCAGCCATTCTCTGAGAAACAAGGAACTTAACAGTAGTACATTCTAAAGTGGTAAATAGTATATGTGAAATGTTAAGCAGGGTCAAGATTCCAAGCAGGAAGTATTATTTGCACAAGAAAAACCTCTAACTTGCATTTTCCAGCCTTGTGATTGGGTAAGGACTTCAAAGGAAAAAGAGGAGAAAGGTAGAGACTCGAGTGGGCAGAAATAGGGAGGAGCTTCAGTATTCTGAAGCTGTGATAGGTGGAGGGGGTGAACCCCCCAAACCCTCTCACAACTCAGACTGATACCAATTTGCTTGCATGCTTAGCAAGCAAACATAAAAATGAAATATCAATCGGAGTGCAGTTTGGATTTTTAGTGTTCCTTTGCTAACCATGACAAATCTACTGCCCATCCTTACCTGCTTACTAGGGAAATTTCTGTTTCTTGCCCTGTCACAGATAGAGTTTAGGCCCTTGTACTACAGGAAACCGTCAGGTGTGTGTGTGTGTGTGTGTGTGTGTGCGCGCGCGCGCGCACACATGAAGGGAAAACATGCTGCCTGTGTATCAGCGGTTTGGGGCCCTCAGGGTCTACATCTCTGAACTCTCCTAGGATGCTGGCCTGGGATGCTGTAACACTACTACAGTGAAAACAACTGACATGTAATGAAGGGTTGTCTCCACCTGGGATAGCAATAGGGATACCTGTCTGTTTGCACACTTTACTGTCACCCACAGGAACAATTGAAATATTTCAATTCCCACACAGTTCCTCCTCAAAGCCTGTGACACTGTACACAACAATAACCCATATCACAGAAATTCAGTTAAACCAATACCTTGTTTAGGGGGGAAGACAAGGAGACAGAAGGAAACAAATGGAGAAAATGACTTAGCAGTAATATACTTAACATTCTATACATCCATACCACTCTATGTAATTGCAGTACAGTTCCTCACAGTCTTCCTCCCACCAACAGTTTAGGGTGCACCTGGCTTCATCCTACAACAGGCCAGGGGTGACAGCTCACTCTTGCTACAGTGGATACCAGACTGGGGACACAGTTGCTGCCAGCAGGGTTGAGGCCTTGATGGTACACTAAATAAATTTGTAACCTTTGCAAACACTACTGAAGATAAACACCAACTTTAGTTGAAAATAAGGGGAGAGGCCCCTATTTGTAATCCAGGGCATTGAAGTCTGAGGGGCCTTAGAAGGTCTTCACCTTGGCCTAGAACTTTTTCATGGTCCATTCAGGCCATGTTTCCTTTGGGAAAATGCTCAATGTCCACCCCCCCCCCTCAGCTGAAGGGTTGAACCTCAGTGATTACTCACAGTTCTGTTTTTACAGGATGCCTCAGGAGGTTACTTAGCTGATTTAGTTAAGATGCTGACCACTTTCTGCTGTAGGCAGGCTTTCTCTGGGGTTGTCGGACTGCTCTCTCCAGTTACTGTGCTGCACACTAGGGCGACCTCTGTTCTACAGAAGCAGGGGTCCTGGAATCCTGGTCAGCGGTTGCCTTTGTGGTCTGTAGTCTCTGATGGAGTTGTTCCTGGTAGGGCTAAATTACTGTGGGTTCAGTTCACATTTTAGCTGCACTCCTTGCTTTTGATTACGTCAGTCTCTGAAACTGTTTTCTTCTCTTTCACACTGGTGTGCACGCACAGAATTGCCTGCCAGGTCTGCAGATCCTGGCACCCATGGCACTGGTCACAAGTAAACTGGCATCAAAAACGTACACCCTGAGCTTTCGGCAAAAATGAATACACTGTTTTCCCTTTTGCAGTTTCTCTTTATAGGCAGTACAACACAATACCCGATTAGTCCAGCATTTCCTGAAATATCCAGCTGAGGGCTGCTAAACCCAACCATGCAAAACATCCATGTAGTCTTTTTTTTCCACTGCAAAAAGGATTGGCACAATTTTCCCCCGTTAGAGTCTCTGCTTAGCTCTAACCCCTTCCTATAAATCTTTGTGAGGTCAGAGGGATTAGTCTGCATGGCTGTCACCATATTTGTTTACATTTTTCTAGTCCCTTTGTATAGCCTCCTGCTCCTGATCAGCAGTCCCAAGAGGGCTAATTAATCCTCATCCTGGCCCCGCTACCCACCCTGAGGCCAATATGCCATTTGTTTTACTAGGCTGGGAGCCCATTGCTCTATTTGCTGTGTGCACTCTGTCCACATACTTCCAAGGAGCTACAGCCGCTTTAAATCTTGGCCATTTTCCCATGTTCAAAATGGCAGTTCCAGTTTGGGTTTTTGGGTCCCCATTCCATCCAGCTGTTTGTGGGTACTGGGGACACTCACTGTGGTTTATGCATCTATATGCAGCTCCAACCATGAAGATTTAGGGGTTCAGGTATAACTCCTCCAATGCTGCTGACTATCCTGGTGCTTGGATGTCCAGCCAGCCCCCACATCATGGTTCTACACACTGATGTGGAAGTGTGAAGAAAATTACTTATTCCGCTGAGGAAAACAACTCTGGGGCTTGGGAGCCCACTACAGGCAAGTCTCAATTGGAGGGGGACTTTCACTTTTAGTTCATGGCAAACATTCAACATATTAAATGTGAGAAAAATATGCAAGTTAGAGGCTTTTCTTGTGCAACCAATACTTCTTGCTTAAACTCTTGGCCCTGCATTTCATTCCAGTGAAGGAAGCCTCCCCATAAAGCATCAGAAGGAGGGGATGAGCCTGGAGTAGTCAGACCGTGAAGTCCTCCTGCTTTGAAAAAAGTAAACGTCCGAAATGAAAACCTTGTCCTGAATCTTTTACTGTACTTGGATTTACCTTCTGATTGGTGGCTTATGGTTGTGATGACTTTTGTGTGCTTTCATCTTCCAGTATCCTGCTGTTGGCTGGCAGCAACTAGGCATGTGTAAGAAAAGCATGTCTCACTCCTTGTGTTCACATTTTCAGGGACAATTGCCTTTTTGGGCACCACAAAAATGTAGGAACCCTCTTGAGGAAGCTTCTGCCCCTAGAGGTACCACAGGAATGAGGTTCCCTTAGGCCAAAGGTGCTTTGGAAAGAAGGCCTGCACCCAAAGTTAAGAGGTGCACCATCAGGGCAGGGGAGCATGGTTGGCTGTGGCAATGCATCAAGAGTCCAAAGGATGCTTCATTATATGCGGTTTAAGTATGTCTTGGTGGGAGAGGGGTGGCATGGGTCAAGAGCTGCCCCACCAAACTTTGGGCAAAGCCCTCTGATTCAGTGGACAAGCAGACTCCTTATGCAGAAATTCTTGGGGGACACAGAGAAGGATTGCTATGATTTAGTACTGAAATTATTGAAAGAGGCAAAAGACATGCCTGAAGATACTGAGTTTGTCAGGCGGTAGAACATAGAATGCTTGTGGAAAGTGGTTGGAACTATGGCTTATACTATCTCTGTTCATGCTACAGGACCTGCCACCCTTTTAGGGTGCCTTAAAGACATAGGAAACCTCTTGAGGTGGATTCCACCCATAGAGGTGCTGCAGGGATGAGGTCCCCTTAGATCAAAGAAAGGTTCCTTAGGGAATGAGGCCCAAAAGGGTCAAACAAATGACCAATCACTTACTTCCCACAGGAGAAAGAGGACCAGCCTGAAGGGGGTATCACTTTTCAGGAGGTGAAAGCCAGAATTAAAATATAGGCCACCATCCACTCCAACACTTGGCAGAGTTTAAAATAATTTTAGATTAATGACCTTCAGCATGATGGAGAGGAGAAGAAAACTGAACCTGTGGAAGAAACCTCAGGGGAACCGAGGCCTTGGTTGCCATCCCTCTTGGTTTGTACTACAACTGTGAGAGTTCTGCTCACTGCTGAATTTGGTATCAAAAAAGAAAAGAAGAGCCACGTACAGGGATATCTGTGTTGTGACAAATTGAAGTGTACTACCAAAAAACCCCAAAACACAAAGTAAAACCTACAGTCTCCTTGCATACAAAGTGGCATCTGCTATGGGAAAAAGTTTGTATTTACCTGTTTGTAGTGTTCACACAGTCCCATATATTCAGACGACATGCACTGGACGTTAGGGACATGGCCATGTTCAAAGGCTATGGATGCACCATGCACCCCTGACTGTGCCGCTGTGCATAATATTGTGATGTGCATATGCAAATGAGGGGTCCCTCATGCATATGCCACACATCACAATATTGAACCCCCCAAGTGTAACTATGGCTGGCTGCACTGGTGCATAGTTATGCTTTTGATACCATACTTTAACTATGCATGGGGTCAGGTGCTTCCCCCACACAGTCCAGGCCCCTGTACACCCTCCCCCCCAAGCCTGATCACTGTTGTACTCTCAAAAATAATCCAGATCCCCTTTTCCATAGTGTAGGGACCCCCTGCCCTGATCACTGAGTGAAATAATATAAACACCATTGCATTTTCTGTAGTGTAGGGACCCCCTCCTCCTGTTTTTCAATGGGGTTTTGAACTTAGTGGCATAACTTGAGCATTTTTGCATATTTTTGGCCCACATTTTTAACATGCCTTCTTTGGGACCCTACTACATGAACACTTGCACTGTCATTAGGCAAATCTGTCCCAAGGGGTCATTTCATGGTCCCTGTGTGAAATCACCTTTCAGGCAGGAGTTGAACATTTTCTCTGCCATTGTTCATGAGGTGGGGTCATAAGAAGGTTATATTGAAAATGTGGTGTAAGAATATTAAAAAACAACAAAGTTATGAGCCTAGGTTGAATTTTGTGAACACAGGCTCGTAACTTTGACAATTTTCAATATTTTCTCCCAAATTCACAACATAGGTATATCTTTACAGCACCTCATGAGTGTGACAGATGTCATTTTTCAAATCCCAGCAAAAATATGTTTTTTTTTACATCTCGGAAGGTGATTTCACAGTCCCTGCACAAAATCACCTTTCAGGCAGGAGTTGAACATTTTCTCTGCCCTTGTTCATGAGGTGGGGTCATAAGAAGGCCATGTTGAAAATGTGGTATAAAAATATTTAAAAAACAACAAAGTATGATCCTATGTTGAATTTTGTGAATGCAGGCTCGCAACGTTGGTAATTTTCAATATTTTTCTCCAAAATTCACAACATAGACCTATTTTTATAGCACCTCATGAGTGTGACAGCTGTCATTTTTCAAATCCTGGCCAAAATGTTTGTTTTTAACATCCCAAAAGGTGATTTCGCAGTCCCTGTATAAAATCATCTTTCGGGCAGGAGTTGAAAATTTTATCTGCTCTTGTTCATGAGGTGGGATAATAAAAAGGCTATGTTTAAGATCTGATGTAAAAATATTAAAAAACAATAAAGTTATGAGCCTACATTGAATTTTGCAAACCCAGGCTCATAACCTAGTAATCTTCTATATTTTTACCTCAGATTTACAGCACAGCCATTTCTTTACAGCACCTCATGAATGTGACAGCTGTCATTTTTTAACTCCTGCCCCAAATGTGTCTTTGTGTCCTGAAAATTGATTTCACTGTGCCTGCGTAAGATCACCTTTAGGCCAGGAGTTGAACATTTCCTCTACCCTTCCTCATGAGGTGGGGTCTTAACAAGGCTGTGTGGAAAATTTGGTGTAAAAATATTAAAAAAACAAATGTTCAATATTTTACCCCACATTCCTAGGCTGCAGCCCTATCGGCTCTGGCCAGAGTTTGTTTATATTATTTTAGATTACCACCTATCATCTGACTAGTATGATATCCCTTCTTCATTTTGAGTCTGTTTTAGCCCTTGTTTTTGCATTAAAAATAGTAAAAGGAACACACCTTTTAACATGGCTTAAACTGGTTTTCATCAGTATTCTCAGCTGTTTCTGTACACCTGTCAACTTATAAGGTCAAGAAGTGTTTATTGCATGTTAGAAAATGGGCTTTAAAAATAAAGCATCCTGATTGCCTGAAACCCCCAGTCAGGCATGAATTTATTTTTCAATGGAGCCCTCTAAAAGTAAGTGCCAATGCAGGGTGCCCCCATTACCTAAGTTATCACTGGGGACCCTGAATTTTCAAACCATCAAACCGCCATTTTTATCTCCCACTTAGTGGTTACTGAGAGACGCAGCCACCCCAAAAGAACTCTTCTCTACCACATACCTTGAACCCAAATCACCATTTAAACCAAAAAAAAAAACATGTTCTTAAAATAAAATTATATTTTTTGTGTCACAGCACACTGTTCCCTTGGGACAGAGTTACTTGTGTCTCCCGCTTCCCCAAAAGCCAGCCAAATAATTACTTAGAGCAAGCCGGCAAAGCATCTCAGTATTTGGGGAGCTGAAGTTAAGAACATCCAACCACAGGTCCTCACTCCAATCATGACCCCCCCCCGCTTGGTACATAGCAAGTTTAAAAAAAAAGAACAGGGAGTTGATCACCAGCCCTATATCAAATCTGCAGGTCAAAAAAGCATTTCTAATTTTTTTTTCTCAATAGCGAGTGAACAGCCACCCCCCTGCCTACAACATTCATGAAGCACAGTCTCTGGAGAACCAAACAGCCTCGCTGCCAACATAATTTAGTAAACATGTAAGAAATCCTCAGACTGTAAGAAATCCTCAGAAACAATTGTTATTTTCAAATGTTAAACTGCCAGCATACATCTGGCCATTCATTTCTAGCAAATGTCTTGCGCTATTACCCCTGTTCACCCCAGTGGTTTCCCCTACCCATAAACAAGACTAAATTAACTTAAACATAAAAAATAAAACAAAAAAAAACTGCTGCTTTTATCTGTTGCACTCATCTTAATGTCTCATGAAATGCAGCTACTCTGCCCGATGCCAGTATAATCCTTATGTTCATTACTGCCTGACCAGACCATATGCAGCTGCTCTGCTTGTCATTGATTGCGGTTCTGCACTGATCAATAAAATGAAGCACAAGGTAACACAGCAAGAAAAACACAGATGTGGCAATATTTAACAGAAGTGCTACCTCAGGTGAGAGGGAGGGTTGAACACATTTGCTGCCTCTAAGACAAGTGTAAAAAGTCAAACACCACAGTGCCCTCTACTGGCAGGCATATCAGTACAGGGACTACTTTAAATAAAAATGACTTCAAATCAATTTCTACTCATGTTTAAAACCTCATTAATTATTTTTTTTAATCCTGTATACAATATTCCATATAGCTTATTTTATAAGCGCAATAATACCTTCCAGTGTGGGTGGTATTGGGCTATACTGGACCTTACAAGGGCTTTAACGTCTCCCACTCAGTACCCACCACCTCACTCCCCCCAAACATAAAACTGACACTTGGGGTGCCCGATACCCCAATGTCGAAACCTGAAATAAAGAAAACCTTCCCATTGCTTATTTGTTTGTTTTGTTTTTAAAAAGCCTATAAATAAGGAAACTGTCCATTGATGTCTTTTGCACCATTAGTTCCCTACTTGTGACCATCACACTCAGCACCCACCACCATTTCCTTTTCTACTTTAAAAAAAAAATAAGAGAGGCATTTTCCTTATTTCGGTGGAAGATGGGGGATTGGGCACCCCCCACAGTGTCAGTATTAGTTCCCCTCTTCTGACCATCCCACTCAGTACTCACCACCATTTCCTTTTCTACAGGCTTTAAAAAAAATAGGAGAGACATTTTCTTTATTTCAGTGGACAGTGGGAGATTGCACCAATCAATGAGAGACTACAAATGTGCCCTGGACTGTTTTAGTATTTTCTGAAATAAGCATATTGCCAGTATCTTGTTCATCATTCAGATCCAATAATGGGTCAAAATTATTGTAGATGGGTATTTGAAAGCATCCAGCTTTTCTACCTTTCTTTGCAGGTTTACTATTTTGAATAGTGAACCACTCATCTTCCTTACCTAGTGATTCTATTTCCTGTCTAGGCCTTTTTCTTTGAGGAGGTAGCACACTCGCCTCTGAGGCCGGGAGATCAGAGGGCTGTGGGTTCAGTTCCCACATCTGGCACTTGGGTTAATATCCCAGTACTGGCACTGTAGTGCAGCATAAGAGGGGTGCTGCACTTCTGAGGTGTTGTCTTTTGGATGAGATGTTAAACCGAGGTCCCATCTGCCTGGATTGGTGGTAGTTAAGGTGGATGCTAAAGATCCCATGGCACTCATCGACAAGAGAAGGGGAATTTCTCCGGTGTCCTGGCCAAATTTCCCTCATTCACTAAAAATACCACCAACAGCTTAATCTGATTCAAGGTCAGCTGGCATTCATCTGTATCCCCCTCCTCCAGGTCGTGCCTGAAAATAGGCAGGATTTGTCTAGTGCACTTACCTGGTCAACAAAAACTAAATAAAAATAAATAAATAAAACATCATTTGCTCTCAAAGGCTCCCCATATGACACTTGGTGTTGATCAGGTATGATGGATAATTGGAGTCTTTTAGTGGTTTCCTTCTGACTTAACTCCAAGGCTCGCAATCTACTGTCAAATAGATTTCTTTACTCCTTCAATGCTTTATTCTTTATACACTTAATACATACTGTATATATGTAGTAATAATTGGGACATTTGGTTCAAAGTTATACATATTATATACTGAACACAAAAGCCTTGTCTTCCATCCACTGCTGTTATTACAACTGCCATCACACAAACATGCAGTATAAGAAGGAGGACATGCAAATTCAAAACAGTACTACCTCACCCACGCTTATGCCTGATGTTCTGAGTGGCACCTTTGATGCCCGCTCGCCCTGCTTGGGCTCGACCTGCTCGCTGTGGGGCTTGCTGTTATAGCCCCAAATGACCCCGGAAGTGTTCCCAGAGGTCAGACAGAGCCTTGAGGTGCAAAATGGCACAAAATGCAGTTTTCAATCCCCAAAGTTAAAATTTCCACTATATGTGGCTTAACAGAATGTTATCTATTTTTGTGATGTTTTGTATACTGTTTCCATTATTCACTATTTTGACATTTGCTGCTGTAGTTACTGTGTATCCCAGTCCCCTCTCCCACAGGGTGCATCTAGAAATGAGCATTTCTGCTCAGAATACCTTTCCTGGTGAAACTTTTAAATAAATAAATAAACAAGGCACCATCCTGATGGTAGCCCCACCCCATCTCAGTCCTAACGTTTATTGTTCTTGGATCAAAACAATGTAATATATGCCAACTGTTTTAATTATAATTGATTGTCTAGTACATAATGAAGTGATTGTACAATAATTCTGTATTGTAGTTATGAATAGCTATACACTGTCTGTTTATAACCTCTATATATTATATTTTACTTATATGTGCTATGATATATAGAATAATGGCTATGCAACTGTGTGTTATGGATTTGTTTTACACACCCAAGGTGTGTGATGACCCATAAACCTCAAGGGCAAAGCTCAAGAGGTTTATGAGGTCATTACACACTGAGGATATGTAAAAAAGATCCCTAAGAACACAGTTGCTTATCCTTAATTTTTTATGATTACTGGTGCAGGGAGTCAATGCTGCGGAAAGTCACTGAATATTTCTGATGTAATCCCTGCTGCCTGTTACTCAGTCCCTGTGCTAGACACACACACACACACACACACACACACACACACACACACACACACACACACACACTCCTTCTCCCGTATGAATGTTTTATTTCTTTTTTTTTACTTACAGTGTGGAATTGTGATCGTACTTAACTACAGTAGCACTATAGGCCACAGCCCTGTTTCTGCTCGCACTCAGTATCTCCTGAAGCTGATGAATAGCTGGATCAGCCAGATACATTTCACAAGTTGAAAAGGCAGGATCAACTGGATAAATGCTAAAAAAAAAATAATAATAATACTGAGTAGAAGGGACTTAATAGAAACGTCAGGTGAATCGTTGCTACCCAACTAACAGAGCTGCTATGTTTGTGGAATTGTTCAGCCCACCCACAGACAGAATAGGAACCAATGAGGTTGCGTGACAAATGCAACTGACAGGAGAATTAAGACAAAATGCTGAAATAACCAGGTAACCTGGTTATTATGGCATTTGAAACACAGATCCAGACCGTACATTAAAGGGGGTCACCAGTAATTATATTGTAATTCGTGTTTTAGGAATCCACTAAAAATGAGCTTTGATCAGTTGGTCTTTTCCTACCAAATAAATAACAGACAACAGTAATTAAAAACTAAATACATTTATAGGACACAAGTTTGTTTACTTCTGCTAATATGTTTTGTATTCCCATATGGAAATACAAGTGCTCAGCATGCATGCAGCACACTTGTATTTCTTGTATTTCCGTGAGGGTTCAGCCAGAGCCAAGAGCTAGGAAGGATGCTACTGTAAATATTTATCATGAATCTATGGGTCTGGTTGGAGGGCTTGTTTTGGATATGTGTATTGTCTCACATGTTCTTAGGATGAGAGAACTCCAAACCACAGGTGAGGCATTCTAGCATCCTATTTACACAAGGGGTGACACACTTACATCCATAAGACATCCTCCAGTCAAACCCACAGAGGTACTATACATCACTCCAATGTTATACATTACCTTTTTTCTTAAAAATGAAACATAGAAACATAGACTTTGACGGCAGATAAGGACCACTTGGCCCACCCAGTCTGCCCATTTCTCTACCTACTGGATAAGCTGCAGATTCTAGTTAACCAACAGCCTACTTCCTGCAACCCCTCACTATAATTGCCTTAAGTCTGTCCCATGCATGTTTGAATTCCCCCCACTGTTTTAGACCCAACAACCTCCTCAGGAAGGCAGTTCCATGTATCTACCACTCTCTCCATGAAAAAAAATTTCCTCACATTACCCCTGAGCCGTCCCCCTCTATCTTTAAATTGTGCCCCCTTGTTCTTACACATCTCTTTTTCTGAAAGATGCTACCCTCCTGGACTTTGTTGATTCCCTTGAGGTACTTGAACGTTTCTATCATGTCCCCCCTGTCCCTCCTTTCATCAAGAGTATACATATTAAGCTGTCTCAGCCTCTCTTCATATGGTTTCTGCTGCAGACCCTGCACCATTTTAGTTGCCCTCCTCTGGACTGCTTCCATCCTGTCTATGTCCTTGCATAGATGAGGTCTCCAAAACTGCACATAGTACTCCAGATGGGGTCTCACCAACTGTCTGTATAGAGGGATAACCACTTCCCTTTTTCTACTTGTGATGCCCCTTCTTATGCATCCCAGTATCCCCCTGGCTCTCCTTACTGACTTTTCACATTGCTTACCCACCTTCAGGTCATCTGATATTACCACCCCTAGGTCCCTTTCCATTTTTGTTGCTCTTAGTACCTCCCCTGTTATTGTGTACTCTTCTCCTGGGTTTTTGTTTCCCAGGTGCATTACTTTGCACTTCTTTGCATTGAATCTAAGTTGCCGTATGTCTGGCCATATGTCAAACATATGGCATGAGTGACCGGTGAGAAATGAATTACTGTGGCACAGAGAAATGCTTATGAAAATAAGTGTCTCACATGCAATTGAATGAAGCACTGTGATTAGTTGGGAGGTCAGAGCCCCCATGATCATCAATGAAAATTTATGAAACAATAGAAATGTGTGGCATAGCAGTGCTGGAGTTAATATTATATTCAGTGTTGTCTCCCTCCATGGAGGAGTTGGATTTCTACAGTACTTTTATTGTACAAGATACATGTGTTGACTCACTTCACATTCAAAAACATTATGGTTAAAGGTGTATTGATGTATATTGATTTATATCAGTACATGAAGACTCTATAGGTTGAGCACAGCCATGTCAACCTGATTGCGAGCATTAATGAAAAGAAAAATTAAGTTCCTACCCCTGATGATTCTAAACTTCACCCTTTTCAAAGATGTTTCTTTAGAATGGATCAACTTTGCAGATGCTTGGGCACAGACGTTTTGAAGTAAAAGCTTGGCATAAGATCGACATGGATATAGAACCTGAGGGATTTCTTGGTCACTGATTAGATAGGGTAGGGAGACAGGGCGTGGGTGTCGTCCTATTTTCAAAATGGGAGTTAGGGCAAATATCAGTTCTGTTTGCTGGTCAGGTAGGGTTTATTGATTGCCTATTGGTTAAGATTCATAAATTAGCACTCATAGTGGGTATTATTTATACCCCTCCAATGTCCTCTATTTATTAATTTGATAACCTAGCATTGGTTATGCAAGTTCATTCTATGTATTTGATCTATTGCGGTTGGGGGACTTTAATGTGGCATGGGGTAAACCTCGTGAGCAAGCACTCCAGAAAAGTTTTAAAGCCCTAAATGTAGATCAAAAAAGAGTACTCCCGACTAGGAAAACCTCTCAAACTAGCATGGGTAACATTTTGGACTTAATTTTGGACTTAATTTTTGTTACATCAGGAATTTCAACTTAAAATTTAGAAATAAAACAACCAATTCTAGGTGACCATAGCTCAATAAATTCCCCCTTATATTGGATGAGAAAGGAATTGTAGGCCAGATTCCTCTAAAGGTCAAAAAGAGATGTTTTAAACATTATAATAAAGACGTTTTTGTTGCTAGATTAGCCTCTATAAATTGGTATAGACTATTTCTAATTCCTTCTGTAGATTTAGCAATCCAGGAATTTACTAAATGGTTTCTTGAAGTTCCATAATGAATTGGCTCCCTTTAAAACAATTGTGCAAAGGAAGACTCATGTTACCTGGATAACAGAGAAATTAAAGAAACAGATACGAGGGAAAGATAGGTTATGGAGAATTGCAGGGAAGACCTTAAGACCAGAGGACTGGGAAAGATATAAAAGAGCCAGAAATGTATTAAGACTTCAAATAAGAAAGTCTAAAATAAAATATTATGAAATTAAGGCAAATGAGACTACAAATGTTAAACAATTTTGGATCTTGATTAGATCTTTTGATTCTCTTGTTACTTCAAGACTTCCAGTCCAAATGTTAAGTAAGGGCATTCCACAGCCCTCTAGGCAGTCTACAAATATTCTTAATAATTATTTTGTAAATTTGCTGGACTTAAATATTCCAAACCTTATATTGAAAAATAATGTTTCTTTAAAAGTAATGTTTGATGTTCCCAAATTTAGATTTAAATATTTTTCCTGTAAACAGGTTAAGGATGAAATAAGAAAGCTCAAAACAAAAAAGGCCTTTGGCCTGGGGTTACATAGAAAATTGTTTTCTTAAAGATTCCCTACAGATTATAGGTCCAATCTTAACAAAACTCTTTAACTGGAGCTTAAAAGAAGGAATGTTTCCCTGTAGTTGGATAAATGCAAAGACTATTCCTATTTACAAAGGAGAAGGGGATGCTTTTGTGCCTACAAACTATAGGCCCAATGCCTTATTATCAGGTCTTTCAAAGATTATGGAGAGGCTGGTACAGATACAACTTAGTGACCATTTGGAAAAATACTCACTATTAACTAAATACTGGTTTGGATTCCGCAGGGGTTTTTCCACAGACACCACACTCACCATGGTAGATATTATAGCCTCAAAATTAGAGGATGCCCTGTCAGTGGGTGTTGTGTTTGTGGATTTATCAAAGGCCTTTGATACTGTGGCACATGGATTGTTGGGAGAACAATTAGAAGAGGTAGGCCTCATGGAACATTCATTGGATTGGTTTAGATCCTATTTAGAGAATAGACCCCAACAAGTATATATTGATGGAATATTATCTGTTAAAGCCTTGGTACAGTGAGGGGTGCCCCAGGGCTCCATTTTGGGACTAACACTTTCCCTTATATATATAAATCAGCTAGTCGACAGTGTAAAGCATTAGAACATTCACTTATATGTGGATGACACTATTCTGATCTACAGTGGTAAAACCCCAGAGATTATGGAAGTGCATTTGCAAAAAGACTTCACAAGGCTCTGTACATGGCTATCAGACTCAGGGTTGATAGTAAATAGTAAGAAAACAAAGTTTATGGTATTCCAAAAGGGAGGAAATGTTCAGGTTAAAAATAAAAAACAAGTACAAATTATAACACCGCAGAATGAAGTGCTTGCCCAGGTCTCAGAATATAGATATCTTGGTGTATGGATAGATAATACCTTAACATTTGAATATCATATAACTGAAATAGTATCAGAGGTAAATAAAAAGCTGGGTGCATTTAGATGGCCCAGTTTCTGTATAAATAAGTTAACGAGGGAGACTATAGTAAACCAACTTCTTCTCCCTGTTCTTGAGTACTACTTGATAGCCATGTATAAGGCTTTGCTACTAAAGGTATGTTGTCTAAAATTGATGTGATATACAACCGCTTGGCTAGATTTACCCTAAGAAAAGATTATCGTGAACACCATTGTAACTTATATGAGAAACTTGGTTGACTGTCCCAAAGTAATAAAAGAAGGCTAGTCTGGGCAAGCCAGATTTCTAAGGTTGTAAATATGAACCAGCCAACATATCTTTATGAGAAATTGGAAAGGAAAGCATATGCTCATAATTTGAGAGGTATAAATATGAGAAATTTTGAGTTTTCAAAATTTAAGAATAAATATAGTAATATGCGCTTCCCCATAATTATGAATAAAATATGGGACTCCCTAAATTCAGTTATATACATGCAGTATAAGAATATCAAGACTGTTACAACTAGTTTGAAAATAGAATTGAAGACTAGGTGTGACTGCTATGGGTAGATCCTTTGTCTATTAGAATATGAGTTTAATTGCAGCTGCCTGAAGGATATGTATCATTTTAAAGTTGTAAAGTATAGTTGTTATAGTACTTGTTGGTGCATTAATTAGTGATGTATGATTGTGAATGATTGTATTTATACTATATGTTGTAACAAGTTTCTATGTTGTCTTCATTAAATTTTGTTAATATTTATAAGCTTTTAGCTTTTGAAACTTTGCAATAACAGGACCACCTTGTAAATAGGATGGAAAGTCCTAATGATGTGTTTTTTCCATCTACTATCCGGTATAAAAATAAAGGTTTTTACTACTACTACTAATATCCTTTTGATACAGTTTCCATGCATTAGTACATGTTAATATAGGTCAATATACACTGATATACTTCAATCCAAAATCTTATGCTTGAAAGAACATGACTAAAAGTGAACTGATGTAAACTGATGTGTATCAGTGTGAGTATATATCAAAACTGTATCAATAGAACATAATCATGTTAACCTGACCCCAGGCCTTAAAAAATGAATTCTTTCCCTTATCATTCCAATGTTAGATCTTTTCAAAGAAGCTATTCTTTCTAAGATAGCTTCTTTTCAATGACGGTATACTGTACATAGAAAGGTCATCTTTGGAAAATAAGAGCTAGACAGCTTGTAGTCAGGTGAATATGGATACATCCTGTTGATGCACGTTCAGTGTATTTATACAGTATTCTGGAAATGCACTTTTACTACAGTGGTTTATTAAAAATGTTTTAAATCACCATGTATTGATATGTACTGATGCAAGGAAACTGCATTGATATGCTTCAACCTGCCTGCCTATGTGACAGCAAACTTTTATTAATTCAGCATTTTATTGTTTGATTTTCAGTAAGTCATTACAATTTAGCAAACTTTTATAAAAAAAAAAATCCTGGTCATTATAGTTTCTTGTTTATCCCTTTTAAAAGAAATTATGTTTAGAAAGGGCAATCTTTGGAACCTTCAGAACTAGAGACTTTGTTTCATTATTGTCTATTTCTGCATCCTGCTCAGTATATCACCAGGAAGGACCTCCTTCCACATCATATACTCCTCCTATCTGCCTTGATAACTAAACTAACTGGGTCCTTCCCCTCACAGCTGGTACCGCTAAAGCCCATGCTAATCCCCATAGCTGGTCATCCCGCAGTCTTGAGAATCTTGAGTATTTTGAACACACATTGGCTGGAAACCAGGGGAGATGTGATAGAAACATATACATTTCTACCTGTGGTGAACAGGGTAGCTATAACAGAACTATTTGTTGTAAAGAGGACTGTAGCTACTGAGAGGTACTACAAAAAGGTGTTAGGGGGTGAAGTCAAAAAGAATGTGAGGAAGTTCTTCTTCCTAGAGAGGGTGGGAGAGCACTGGAATGACTTGCCTAGTAAGTTGGTAAACATTGCAGTGTGGTAGTTCAACATTGTGTGGGATTGATTCGGGGGGGGGGGTTGGGTACAGAGACCCAGACCAGAGTAGCTGGATGGAATTGTGAGTTACTAAGTAGGGACAGGACACAGTGGATGAGCCATTGGGGCTTTTTTCTGTCCTCAGCATTCTGTGTTTCTGTATTTCATGTATTGGCATGTACATTTGACCATGGCTTAGTTTCAGTCTTGTGTGACTTTTCCTAAATAATCCACATCATTGTTTACTCTATACCAATCATACCCTTTTGCCAGTTCACATTTAAACACACTTTTATAACTGGGCATTTAGGCTTTGGTGTCCAAAATAGTCTCAATGCATGGAAAGTTAAGGGAAAGTCTGGTAAACTCTTAGGAACTGTAGTTGCAACAAGAATATACACATAGCAGGGTTATCGAGGGAGTAAACATAAGGTACTGAATAGTGAATTAGCAGATCCCAGACCCAGATCTCACCAGTTGATCAAGGCAGTGTGTTATGGAAGATGTTTCAAATGGTGCATTCACAACTTCAGGAACAAAGAAGCTAAATTGGACAGTGACATCTGTTTCCTAACAAAATGGTATATACATTAATTGCTGTGAGTACAGTAGGTAGCATTATCCACTGTTAATGGCTGTAAGTGCAGTAGGTAGCATTATCCAATGTACTATACATAAGAAATGCTTTTTGTAATCCATGCCATCACCTGAAGAAAGGCTCAGTGTACTCTTGAAAGCTTTTATACTGAGCATTTCTTGTAAGTATAATAACATATATAAAATTGCTTACTTTGTTCATCTGTTTATCCAAGAACCAGTTCAGCTACAAACATTTTTTCTACAACATGGAAGAAACCACAATTCACCATCTCAAATGGCAGCTTCACAACATCAGGAATGAAATGTCTGAACTGGACAGTGACACCTATTTCCTAACCAAATGGTGCATAAGTACTGTAGGAAGCACTATCCAGTGTATATAAGAATGTTATGTATGTTATTGCTGGAGTGACTGGGGATGTGTATGATTAGATCTAGGTTATGCATAGTGACTGGTTGGAGAGTAGTCCTGTATATACAGTAAGTGTGTGTGTGAGTTTTTATGGTGAGGGATATCTTATTGTGTGAGTGTTTTATATAAGGGGTGGGTGGAAATAGGTTGTGTTTTTGTTTTGTGGGAAGGTTGGTAGGTTGTGAAGGAGGGTCTGCCAGAGGTGTGAGAAGGATTATTTATTGAGGGATTTTGGGCATGTTTCTGTTGGATTGCTGCTGGGATATGCATAGGACAGTGGACTTCCAGGCTCAGCTATTCCCCGTACTGTATCCGTGGCCTTCACCCCTTTCAAAACCCCACTGCTGGCTCTGGCATAATGCAGGTGCAGGGAAGTGGGGACTGTGAGGAGGCATAGAGGCTGCATGTTGAGATCTGGGAGAGCTGATTGGATGGGCGCTATTAGGGTAGTGGGAACCAAGAGAAACCCTGGGGTGAAATGGAATGTAGAGAGAGGCCAGACATGTTTAATTTCCATATCCAAGGCTCCCACCAGACTGAGTGGGCAGGTAGCGAAGAGGCCTGCCACCTCTATTGGTCCTCTTTGGATAGTGCTACTCAATGCCAGATCAGTAAGAAACAAGACCACTATTATAGCAGGCTGTTTCTGACTCCTCAGTCAAGTTGGCTTGCATCACAGAGCCCTAGCTTGGTGATGATGTAGGTCCTGTGTTGGAAGCAATAATTCCATCTGGATTCTCTGTGGTTCACTGCCTGAGGAAATATTGTGGAGGATGGCCATCTGTTTTATATCTGAACTGAACTTGGCTCTGCACCTAGTGGGAGATACCTCATCATTTAAATGCATAGCCATGTGTGGGCATCCAAGTGCAGGTTTTAGGATCCTTTTATGTAGAGGCCTCTGTGGCATGAGGGGGAATTCCTTCAGGAAACTGGAGATTTTATCATCAACAGGGTGTTGGGGCCACCTAGATGGTTAATTGAGCTTGCATCAACAATGAACTGTCCCACTTTGACCAAGATTTCCTCTGGGTGATAGAGTCCCTAGGCCTTGCACAAGTGGTCACTTCTGTGATTCACCAGCACAGCCATGCCTTGGATTTGGTGTCTTCACTGGGGCTCAAGGTTAAGGGCCTCAAGATTGATCTGGTCAGCTGGTCGGATGACTGCACTATCAGGTTCTTTTTTAGGGTCCCCCTTGTAGTCCACCCACTGTGGAGATGGTCTTGTACTGCCCTTTGAGAGGGCTTTGGCCAGAAGGACTGCAAGTGGTACTAGACATCTTGGTATGATGGAGGCATGTGCTATGGGTTTGGACATGGCTGTATAGCCCATAACAAGCCTTTTACAACAGCCTTCGACCAGGTGGCACCCACTCTTGTACAGTACATCCCCGTAGGTCATGCCTAGATTACTGTGACAGTGAACTTAGGGATATTAAGGTAAGAGGGCAGAAGTTGGAGCATTGTTAGAGGAGATCCAGGGCCCAAGAGGAGAGACTGGCTTTGAATATTCACTATAGTGAATACCAATGGGTAAACAACCAGAAGAAAGAAGAAGAAGATACTGTATCAAAGACAGACTGAAAGGAACTGTGGGCAATGTGAATACTGCGCTGTCATCAGAGAGGGTTACTCTGTTGCACCTCTGACTGCAGGTGAAGCCATACACATTAAAACGTTTATTAATTATGACAGCACCTACATAGTACACAAAGCAACCTGTATGTGCGGCAGATTCTAGGTGGGAAGAACAAAACATAGACTAAAAGACAGAGTAAGGGGCCATATGAGGGACATTAGAAATGGCAACAAGGAGTATGTACTTGCAGACCATGTGCTGAGTTCAAATGATGCCAGAGGGCATCAGCTTGCCTTTATTCGCATTGAAAAGGTTCACACTAGAGCCAGAGGTGGAGATTTGGACTTGGCATTAACCAAACAGGAAAGTTACTGGAAAACTTCAGGCTGCAGTGTCTCCCAGCCCAAGAGACCAAGCTGACCTAACCCTCTTCCTATAAAAAGAGAAAAATTTGTATAGGATTTGTAGGTGTGCTGGGTATCTGTATTAATCTGTTTTATTTGTATCTCTTTCAGATGCCAGGATTCTTTATCTTTTTAGAAACCGGGATACTTTCAGAATGTATTCACATGCTTTTTGTAATGCGGCAGCTGTTATGATTTGTGAAAACTGAAATGTGTTCATCTTTTTGTATTAACAGACTGCATTTTCTTGATAATTAGCAATTTATAGGCAATTTTGCACATGAATGTAACACTCTGAAAAGGCTGAGCACTTTCACACTCATTGCACTGGAATTGTTGCTCTGCGTCTTTAACGGAATACTATTTAGATTGCATGCTAGGTGGCAACACCCACTCTTGATAAAGCAAATATGGAAAAAAGCTGAATGTTGTTTTTTGTATGTGTGTGCACCCATTCACCTAAATAAAGGTATGTAGCAGCAGTAAAATAACTGTGCTGGTTGTCTCATCTGTCCTCCATGTGCCTAGGTTTTCTGCTTCCCTGGTTTGTCTTTTAACTGTGGCACTGGGTCCCCAGTTGTAGCTTTTTTCTGTTGTCTAATATCCTACATATTGGCATGCTTTGAAAATGACTGTGATCTTTACAGTTGCAGAGGGCTTTACAAATTCTGGCAAAGAACAGTTTTAAGAACCCTTAAATGGATTACTGATCTGAACAGGCTGATGATGTTCAGAAACAACTAATCATAGCACATCTTCATATGCTTGAGTACCTTGGAAATCCATAAAACAAGCATTCAACTATTTTATCATTAGTGCTGTGAATAATGTGATGGGGGTAATTAGCTATTAGAAAAGCAAGAATACATAGATAATTTATGCAAATGTCCAGACATTTTTCTTCACTTAAGAGAACAGAAAGCATGTTAGCATTATACCTATAGTTGCTAGACGAAACCTCAAAGCGACGATATTCAGAAATCATGCAATCCAAACAAAACATAATGCCTTACCTGGTTTTACTGAGCTGACATTCTTCTTTTTACAACCATTTTTTATTTGGTAGTATGCTTATGAAGAATGAACTCTTCCCCTTGGAGGTACATCTGATTTAGATGCCATCTAGGGACTTTGTGATGATATGTACAGTAAGACTGTATATTGTATGAACACTTTTCACCATCCAGTACCTTCTGATCTTGTGGACACACAAAGAGTAAGTTTAAAGGGACACTGTCAACACTTTTTGCATCCTGTTATTTACAGCTGAAAGTCCACTTTTTATGATTGCTTATCTTCTCTAAAATGCATTGACTTTGCTGGTTATTTTATTTGCTTCCCTTCTTAGTAAAACAGAAATGCATGCCTATGGTGTCATAATACCCAACCTTTTTTCTTTCATACACTTGATCTTCTCTTTATTGCATACTACCTGAACATTAGGAGTATCCCAAACAATGCAACAACTCATGATGCAATAGTCACCTCTCCTCCCACTGCATCATGAGTGGCTAGAATGTTAATCAGAAAATTCTACAGAGTGTGAACAATAATTAAATGTGGTTTTAAACTAAAGACACTTTGATGCCTAAGGGGGTTGACATTGTCCCTTTAATATCTATGATGATGTAGGGATTACAGGTACAGTTTACATAATTATTATTGTGAGTCTTGAGAGAGTCTGAAACCACTTGACAGGTTTCAGGGATCAGAGAGCTCAGAGCCTAATTCTTGCAAAATTATAGACCTTTTAATCATTTAATTTGCATTGCTTTCTTAACCTTCTTTGCTCAGTGGGCCTAAACAAGGCATCTTTCATTTTGTATTAAATGTAATCAGGCTGAGCAGTGAGGAAGAATTGATGAATGGGGACATCAGTTGGAATGCACATATCTCAGGACTGCTTATCTCAATGACATATGAGGCACATGTGTATAGACTGCCTGGAAAGAAGAAACAGTTTGCGTTCCTTTGAAAGTACTTTTTAGAGGATAAACAAACTAATCAAACCAGTCCTCCTGAATATCAAAACCATGCATGTATCATTATTCAAGTCATGTCTTTATAGAAAAACCTTGGAGGGCTCCCATTTTGATGTCACACTACTTTATCGTTGTAAGAATAATTACACAGACTGTCTCTGTTGAAGAATCCAACATAGACATAACTAATTATTTATGACTTTATAATTGAATAACACTTTTCATGATATCCACTAGGATAGGCCAATAGAACAGCACAGCAGTGGCACATTAGACAGCGTTGAGGATATGCTGGGTTTGTGTCCAACATCCTCCCCCCCACCTCCTGCCTCAGACCAGCAGAATTCAAGCAGCATCATGGAGTTGGTTTACTCAGCTTTCTGTGATGGCTGACTTGTACATAAGCAAATCTAAGACGTGACCTTGATGTTGCCTATACCAGCATGCATTTCTTAAACCTCCTGGCTGAATGAAGTATGAGGTTCAGCCATAGGGGCACAATGTGAGGGTATTACTAGGGTAAAATGAGAAATGAGCACAAAACATGGAGGAGAAGATGAAAACCCTCTATGGTCTAAGATCTGAATTCACTGCCATGGGATCATTGGGGTCTGAGGCCCCCTGGTTAGAGCAGCAGCAAGTAGAAGGCCATTTCTACTGTTGATGAAGAAACTGTTGCCTTTAGTTTCTTTTTTTTTTTGCAGCTCTGTTATCGGGAGACTACTCAGTGTCCCAAACCTGGGACCTGCAGTGAAACAAAATGAGTCTCATTTTCTGTTTTTGTAAAAACTAAGGTTGCTGGTGCAAACAATCATCAAGTGCTATAAATAAGCAACACAGGGAAGGCCACTACTGGGAATCAGAAACACAGTAAGAAAATAACAAAGAGGGAACACCAGCAAGGCAAGCAAGGCAATTTTATTTATACGTCATCTAATACCAGAGGCTCTGGACATCTTACAGTCAAAACAACAAAACCAAGACTATTAAAGAACATATTAAAAATGTATAAAATACTATAAAAGAATACATAAAAGACAATTGCCAAACCCAAAACTCAAAATAAATAGGTGAATTTTAAGGTGAGATTTTAAAAGGTCAAGCGAAGCAGTTCCTCTTACGTCTGGGGGAAGAGCATTCCATAAAATCAGAGCAGCTACACAGAACACCCAATCCCTCTAAGACTGAAGCCTAGATCTGTGTATCGTGAGGAGACTCACCTCCACTGACCAAAGTGGGTGGCTAGGAGCATATGGATTCAGGAGGCCTTTTAGGTAGCCCAGATCCAGAAAATGCTGAGCCCTCTACGTTAACAAGCATACAATGAAACTGATGCACCATCAAACAGGCAACCAGTGCACAGCACAAAGAATTGGCATGATATGCTCAAACTGAGAGGTTCCAGTAACCAACCAGGTTGATGCACTCTGGGCCAGTTACAAGTGGTGTACCAACCTCATAGATAACCATAGGTACAGAGCATTGAAGTAATCCAATCTAGATGTAACCAGAGTGTGCACTAGGGTCATGAAGTCCGCAGGTTCAAGAAAGGGCTTGATCTGAGGAATGTTCCAAAGATGGAAAAAGGCTCTGTGGACAACAGTTGACTCATGATGTTCTAGGCTCAGCTTGGAATGCACAGTGACCTCCAGATTCCTCACTCTGTCCACAGCTCCAAGCTTGACGCCATTTAAGGATGGAAGGGCAGCATCACTGCTCATCATTCCTGAACCATACCAACCTGGTTCCACCAGCAACACCTCCGTCTTCAGCAGATTAAGTCTAAGTCAGCTGGCAACCATACAGTTTTGAATTTCCCTAAGGCACCTGCTCACCCCCAAGACTGCAACACTCCTGTCAAGTGAACAAGACACATACAGCAGGGTATCATTAGCATAGCAGTGAAAACCCAAGCCATAGCATGTAATGCTCTTTCCCAGTGGCAGCGTGTACATAGCAAACAACATAGGGGCCAGGATCAACCCTTGAGACACACCACAGCAGAGTGCAGCACTGCTTGAGATGCAAGAGCCTGATGCCACCTACTGCACCCTGCCAGATAAGCTGGACTCAAACCACCATAGCACCATTCCCGAGAGTCCCACATAGTGCCTCAGCTGAACCAACAGAAGTCTACAGTTCACCCTGTCAAATGTGGAGGAAAGGTCAAGCACTATGAGGATGGAATGATGCCTGCTATTCCTTGCCAGGAGGAGATCATGGTGCACTTTGTTAAAGCAGTCTCAGTACTGTGGCAAGACTGGAAACCAGACTGGAAGGGCTGATAGATAACATATTTATCCAATTATTGTTCTAACTACACCACTTCTTGACCAGCTTATGCAAAAATGGAAGGTTCAAAACAGGCCTGTAGTTTGAGAGATCATTGGGGTCCAACTATGGCTATTTTATTTATTTATATATTTAGTGTTTGTTAACTGGGTAGGAGCACTAGCCATGAAATGACTATTTTCAGGCACAACCCAGGAGAGTATAACAATCAAAGACAGGTACATAGCATGAGTACAATGAAATTACAATAGCATATGAAACTTCTCGCCCTCACCATTGACGAAATCCTGCTCCCACTAACCAAAATCCTCAACCGTTCCCTCGTGCTGTCCCAGTTCCCCAAAAGTGGAAACTGGTAGTGGTGACTCCAGTCCATAAAAGTGGTGACAAGACTCTCACAAACAACTACAGGCCTATATCCATCCTCCCTCCTCTATCCAAAGCCTTAGAATGGATAGAGGCTGATCAGCTCATGGAGTACCTTATAAAATACAGCCTGCAATGTTCCCAGCAGAATGGCTTCTGCAAAGGACACAGCACTACCACGGCACTCCTTGAATTCACCACACATATCCATCATGCACTTGATCAGGGCCAGTTGGTCGGCGCCTCTTTTCTTGACCTGACTAAGGCATTTGACACTGCCAATCACTCCATTCACCTTGAACAATTATCCCTCCTTGGTCTTTCAAGTGAAACTACTCTCTGGTTTCAAAGTTACCTCAGTAACCGGACCCAATGGGTCAGGATTGGTGAATTCCTCTCTTCATCCCTACCAATCCACTCTGGAGTACCTCAAGGTTCTATCCTGGGTCCCTTGTTATTCAGCATATTCCTGAACAATCTCCCTGCCTCCTGCCATGACAGAATGTTACTGTATGCAGATGATGCAGTAATCTTCACTTGCCACACCGACACCACCTCCCTTCAGTCTCAACTTGTTAATCTGAAAGTGGAGAAAGCAATGCGGCCAAATGGGATGCATCCAAGGGTATTGAAGGAACTCAGGGAAATACTGGCTGCACCTCTGATGCTTCTATTTAACAGCTCACTAGAAATATTGATGGTTCTGGAGGGCTGGAGTGGGGTGGATGTAGTTTCACTACACAAAAGTGGCAGCATGGAGGAGGCTGGCAATTATAGGGCAATTAGACTGACATTGGTGGTGGGAAAGTTAATGGAATCACTGTTGAAGGAAATGACTGTGGAATATCTTGATTCCAAGGCAGCAAGGTTTCTCAGGTGGCAGGTCATGTCAAATGAATCTGATAGATGTCTTTGACTGGGTGACCAGGGAACTAGAGCAGTATGAGCAGTGGATGTGGCTTACCTAGAATTCAGTAAGGTGTTCAACACCACTCCACATAGGAGACTAGTAAGCAAGCTGGGTATCTTAGAGTGGATCCAAAGGTGGTAAGCTGGATAAAAAACTGGTTAGGAAATAGGCAACAAAGGGTGGTGGTAAATGGAGCTCACTCCAAGGAAACGAGGGTGACCAGTGGGGTGTGTTGGCAGATTCTAGACATGCAGGTGGAAACACAACACAAGTCCAAAGATGTCACAGGTAATAAACTATTTGTATTTCCAGAGAGCACAAATACAAACAGGTGTTACCTGTCAGAAGCAACAGAACCCACCATACTTCTGCACAGCTGTACTTCATTTCTACTCAATTTGGCAAAGTTTGCAGTTTGTATTTATACCCTACAAACAGGTTCTTATCACAAAATAACAGTTATGCTACCAAATAAAGCAAAATACATGATCACATACATGCTGTCACTGGAATTTTGGTGTTTTCTCTACACCCCACCTCAGAGGTTGGGTCTACTTATCCACAGCAAGCTGGTTCAAACTGGTTTGGACTACAAACTCAGCAATAAGTTTGTACAGAATAAGGGAACTGTTACATCAGTCTGTTCCAAGGACAGAGGGAACAGAAAGAACAAAATAGTTTTTTTTTTGTGTGTGCCATGCTCTGCTCATGTCATACTGAGCAGAATGCCATGTGCAAGAGAAGGAAAAGTGTGAGCGTGTGTGTGTGTGTGTGTGTGTGTGTGTATCTTAGTGTGTGTGTGTGTAAATGTGGCAATCTGTTCCAGTCCTGCTGGGTGTAATGCCATATGTTAGTGCAAGGCAGTGCTCGTGTTATATATAATACTCAAATACAATAGAAATACCATATGAGGCAGTGTACATATGCAGAAAATCAGTTAACTAGCACAGCACTTAGTATAACAAAGTTAGGTAGCCTGCACATTCCTCCCTTGTTGTCTGTGAGGCAGGCAAAACAGAAGGTGTGGTCCGGTTAGTAACTTAGTTTGATGTGCTGCAGACAGAAAGTGTACTTGTTTATGATGGTTTCAAAAGGTGGCTCTAAGACAACATGTGGTACAAATAACAATTAGCATAGCTTAAAGGATAACAAAATCGTTAAATGTTATTTCTAACCAAGTGTTTGAAAGAACTAATTGTAAATCACCATCATGAAGTAGGTCATCCAGAGCATTTTCAGTGGTATGCATGTCATTGCAAATTTGAATTAAATGAGTATCTTTATGATCCAGCAACAGCTGTATATTTTGGAAGACTGGAATAATATGCACATTGAAGGCTAATGTGCCTTGTGTGACAGCAGTTTGATGACCAGGTTCACTAAACAAATATTCCTTCTCATGAAGTGGTACCAGCAGAATAGCCATTCAGCCAATGGCAGTGCAAGTAGAAGGTGTGAAACAGAAGTTTGGAGTAGCCACTGGGCTTGCCAATGTCACATAAATAAAGAATTTAGGGTTTGCAGTTATGAAATTCTGACCAGCCATGTAGTAGGTGACTTTTGTCATGGTAAGGCACCATTTAGTCAGTCTTACTGGACAGGTATCCTTTTGGATTGACAGGATACTGATGTTTTGGTGCTGACCACCATCAAGGCCACACATTGGTCTCAGCACATCAAAGACATCACAGTGACGTACATAGTGAGGTCCACTTACTGAGCAGCAATGGACCTGACACAGGGTCGTAATGGGGGTATACACTATTAGTGAAGGTGCGTTCACCCTTTCCTTATAAATGCCACCTTCCAAGTAACCTACAGAATGGACTGTGGTCAGTTTGTCAAAAACTGCCTCAGTGGGGTTAAATATTGGCAAGGAAACAGTGAAAGATCCGTACAGGGTGTCTTGTCTGGAACAGGGCCCACTGATATAGCATTTCCCTGGCTGGGTTGCAAGGTAACATATTGCAAGTTTCTAGCTGTCACAGAAGAAAACTTCTGACAGGCCTCAAGCATCCTGAATGGATGTGTTGGGACCCAGCAACACATACTGGGCAATACCATTTGGTCAAGTACTTATCAGAGATGAGGTTAGAGAAATGTCTTTGTTTCCACATCTCAGAGCAAATTACAAATCATTGTGAGAACATAGTTTCCATATGCTGTGTATATTACTTATCTACCTATGTGTTTGTGTCAGGCCTTTAAAGATTGCTTTCAACTAATGCATTGATCTTAGTTTGTGTTTGTAAACAAACGTGCAATATTATACATATTGTATACCTTATTTATTTTTGTGCTAGGCCATGAATCCCATATATCATAGGTTTGGGGTACCTTATCTGTATTTTGATGTTCAGAATAATGCATATGCCTCTGTATGGTCTCCAGGTCAGCCCTATTACACATAGACAAGCCAGATGCAAAAAGTTCTGAGATGGTGTCAGTAGGTCCTTACAGATCTCAAACCTGTCTGGTATGGAAAATTCCCTCTTGAGGTCTCCTTTCTTGTGTAGCTATGGGATCTTGGACTCTAGCATGAAATGAAGCTAACATATCCAGAAGAAAAGCATTTTATAATAAACATACACTAGTAGAAGCACAGAAATGACTATGTTTAGTCATGTCCTAATGAAAAAAATTCAAAATCACAGATTCAAATACCAGGTTTATGCATAAACAGTACATTAGTCAATAAAGTCCCCAGGATTATGGGACAATGTTCAGTGTCCTCAGGCATTTGTGGCTCAGGTGGTGATGTATCATTGGAAAATGTCAAAGTTCATTGTAAAACTATTAAACTGATGCTTTTTACCACTTCAGGGCCTGGGTTGCTGCTTTCTTTAATTATCAATTTATAAATGCTTGTGTCTGAGTGGCTCACTGGGTCAATCACAAAGGAGGCATTGTCTGGAAAACTATGGTCTTGACCCTTATACAAAGGTAAAGTCTGAAATGCCTCTTAGTGAGTCTCTGATGCAGATGAGTGCATAACATTGGGAGCTGGTAGTGACAGTCTGTGGACAGCATGATGACATTATAATCATAAGACAGTCTTTGCCACCACAGCTCACAAGAGAAAATGGGTGAATCATAGGTGACAGGCAGCATAGCAGACTCTCCTGTGGCCACATGCCATAGGGCAATTAGGATGAGCATGATGTCAGCTTCTGAAAAAAAAAAAAAAAAGAAACAGAGAGGAGGGCTTAAGAACTCTGCCTGATTAGTATCTTAGTGCTGACCTTTAAAACAATGATGCATTATTTTCATACAGGTGTATGTGCTTTGGGTAGTGTTGTCCAATAGAGCAAGTATCTCCTAAATACGAGCCAGCAAGGCACTCATAAAAGAAAAGCCCATGATTGTCCAACATTTCCTGCCACCATTCAGTGGTGCACTGTCACCTAAAGCCCTGTGGCTCCCAGCCACATATCGCTTAATCTCTGAAAGACAAAACAAACAAAGAGAAGGGCTTTGGACCCCTCCCTTATTGGTATGTTAGTTCTAATCTTTAAACAGTTTCATCTGATTTACATAAAATCACTTGTCAGTGTTTCCCTTACTAGTAATCACTAGGACCTTGTATGCTGTTTAATTCACTGTCTTGTCTCTGTGAGCTGCTAAAATGAACAGGCTTTATTTTGCTGTGACGTTTATCACAGATTCTGATGCTGAGGGTGTGAGGAAGTTCTATGCCCCCCCCCCGAGCACCTTGCTTGGGAAGGGGATTGACTTGGGCACGCAGCGGGCAAAGAAAGCCATTTTAAAGTAGATTTTCACTTTTTTTTTTCCAGAGGCAGAGAAAAAAAAAAAAAAAAAAAGTAGTTGTTATGTTGCCAAGCAGATAAAAACTCTGTTAAGGAACAACAAACCCACATGTAGCCCAAAGGGTGGGGTGGGGCTAAGAGATGAGTCAGAGAATTATTGACTACAAGCCTTATGGAAAATCAGCCTCCTCCCCAGACACAGCACAGTTACTATGTATGCATAATAACACTGGAGAGTCCAATTCATGATAAAATGTTAATACCTTAAAAAGCTGAAAATAAATTATTAGTTTCAGAAGATATAGTCTCAGTTTCTTTGATCAATCAAGGTTCTTTGAATTTCTGTGGTTTGGAGTGTGGGCTAGCGAGCTCTTAGTTTCAACATAATGAATGCTCTGTGATAAAAAAAAATCATAAAACAAATCTCAGCAATTTCACAAGGTATAGTTTGTTCTGTGAGCTGGATGTCATGCAGCTGCTGGTCAGATAACAGAGAAGTGAATGTTTTCCCTTAAGTTTAACCTTTCTTTAGTTAGCTATAGTGTGAATTAACACTTTTGAAAACGTACCCCTCCCATTGAAGGAGAGTAAAAAGAAACACATTTCTACAGCTTGTTATGCTTACAAAAACTATATACACACACTCTGTCATTTGTGGTCAGAGTATTACCTTGTACCTTCCATCAGAACAACAAAAGTTCTTCATTAAATATTTCTATTCCATTTGTGTGTTCCGGCAGTTAATGCAAGACATATGTTGTTGCTAGTTGCCCATTCTGTCAGTTGCTATTGCGTTTTTAAATCCTTACACCTAATTAAAAAAATGATGATGCAGGAAGAAAAAAACTTTTGTTAACATAGCAGGGATGTGCCATGTTCTGGTGTAACCTTGCTGAAGTGACTGGAAAGGATCCCAAAACAACACCCACAATGTTGAACATAGATGGTACCATCACTCTTGACCATGCAGTCATTGCCAATGTATTTAACACCACTTTTGCTGACCTTAGTCATGTGCTACCCCTTAACTTTTTTGATCCCACCACAGTCAACCCAGCTCCTGCTAGTTCAGGTTAACCACCAGGGCACCCTCCTTTCCATTTCAAAGCAATCCCAGAAAGCCTAGCTAAAAAACACATTCTTAAAGTGTTTGGAAAATCTAGGGTCAGTGGCGATTCACTGGATATGAAACTTCTCGCCCTCACCATTGACAAAGTCCTGCTCCCACTAACCAAAATCCTCAACCGTTCCCTCATGCTCTCCCAATTCCCCCAAAAGTGGAAACTGGCAGTGGTGACTCCAATCCATAAAAGTGGTGACAAGACTCTCACGAACAACTACAGGTCTATATCCATCCTCCCGCCTCTATCCAAAGCTTTAGAATGGATAGTGGCCGATCAGCTCATGGAGTACCTTGTAAAATACAGCCTGCAATGTTCCCAGCAGCATGGCTTCTGCAAAGGACGCAGCAGTACCACAGCACTCCTCGAATTCACCACACATATCCATCATGCACTTGATCAGGGCCAGTTGGTCGGCGCCTCTTTTCTTGACCTGACTAAGGCATTTGACGCTGTCAATCACTCCATTCGCCTTGAACAATTATCCCTCCTTGGTCTTTCAAGTGAAACTACCCTATGGTTTCAAAGTTACCTCAGTCTCTGGACCCAACGGATCAGGATTGGTGAATTCCTCTCGTCATCCCTACCAATCCACTCTGGAGTACCCCAAGGTTCTATCCTGGGTCCCTTGTTATTCAGCATATTCCTGAACAATCTCCCTGCCTCCTGCCATGACAGAATGTCACTGTATGCAGATGATGCAGTAATCTTCACTTGCCACACCGACCCCACCTCTCTTCAGTCTCAACTACAGAAAAGTTTCACAGAAGTGGAAGACTGGTTATGCTCACATAAACTCATCCTTAACCACAAAAAAACTAAAACAATGTTGTTCCATGGAACCTACAACAAGTACAAGGACCATGAGTAGGGCAGTAATTTTATCAAAGTGTTCAAGGGCTTCACGGATACCATGAAATAGTTTACTTGCCGTGAAAACATCAGCTGTTAGTATGCGGTGCTGAAATATACCATTTTATCATGTGATGCTATCTTAAAAAAAATTTTTTTACTTTTTAACTGGTCTCTTTTAGTGAACACAGTGGCTTGTCATGCTTCATGAGATTTAATTAGGTTTAATTAGCAGTTGAATTGACAAGGGTGGTACAGATTTGCACGAGTAACACTGTTGAATCAATTACTTAATGGTCCTAATTCATTAGATCAATTAAATACTGTAAAACAGTTGGTAACTCATAGCTCATTTGTACAACTTAGTTTCTTCTCCAGCTAACAAAGAAAGCATGTCTGTTAAAATGAACGGGTCACCCGCATCTAAAATGGGTAATGTTTATGCTCTGCAACAGTGCCAACAGTACGAATCGGGTACTTTCTATGTATCTGGTGATGTTTTATTCTGCACAGTTTGTAATGTGGCAGCAGATCATAAAAGAAAGGCAACCTGCAATCGTCATCTAGACGCAGCTTCACATTTATCCAAGAAGAGAAAAATTGAGTCCTCCTGTTCCTCTGCCAAAGAGAAGCAAGTTACAGTTACTGAGCTGTTCTCTGTTAAATCTGTGCAACAGGACAGTAAAAAAATTGCTTTATTCAATTTGGTAGAAGCCTTTACTGCTGCGAACATCCCCCTACATGGACTGGACAACCCCACTCTTCACTCTTTCCTGGAAGAGAACCTTAAATCCATCGGTGTACTTCCAACATCACAGTGGCTGAGAAGCGAGTATCTACCTAAGGTATTTAACTACCACTTGAGAGAAGTAAAAAACAAAATACAGAATGCTTTTTCAGTCTCTCTTGTCTGTGACGAGACAACTAATGTCCAGGACAGATATATTTTAAATATGGTTGCAGTACTATCCATACATAGCATTCATGCCACTGAAATAAAAACTGTGCTGGAGCCAATTCTACTAGACTGTGTCATTTTAGAAGCAACAAATTTTAAGACAGTGTCACAAGCAGTGCTTAAATGTTTACAAGACTTGGACATCCCTTACACGAAGGTTTATTCATTCGTTACTGACAACCCTATGTATATAAATAAGCATTGGAAACAAAGTTTACAGCATGTATTGCTGAACGCTGTTCGTGTAACTTGCTCCACTCATTTACTGAACCTTTTGGGTGACATATGGAGGAGAAACTATCCCGGTGTAAATGAGATTGTAGTAGCAATTAAAAAGTCATTCACTGCCCAGCGAGAAAAGCTCGATTAAAGCAATTTCTCAGTGGTAGCGGACTACCCACAGCACTGCCTCCTACTCCTGTAATTACCAGATGGAAGACTTGGTTCTATGCAGTGTTTTACCACCAAGAACATCTTGAACAGTACAAAGAGTTTTTTCAAAATGAGAGCGCTGCCTGTGATGAAGTAATTAAATTGGCAACCACAGACTCAATTGTGGCTGACTTGAGGCATGTTGCTTGTAATGCTCCCCCCCTCATCCAAATGCTGGAGAAATATGAGGGAAATGAGATTAAAGCACACCTTGTTTTTGATGATCTGACTGACTTTGCTTGTTTTTTGCAGCTGAAATCCAAAGACACACAGCACCCAGCCACTAAAAGAGCCCTGTCAGAATGCTCACTTAAAATTAAAGATTACATGACAGGACATGGGAGATTTAACCAGTCGGCATCACAGTTCTTTCAAGCTGCAAGAGTTTTCAACCCAGTGAGGCTGGCTACTTTGGCGATATCAGAGGAGGAGGAGATCTGCAGTGGTATTCCTGCATTTGAGGAGAACATCAGAACACGATCTGAACTGAGAATTTACATAGCCGAAATTCAGGCACAGAAACTGAAAATGAATGACCACACTGTTGAGCAGTTCTGGGGTGACTGTCAAGAACGTTTCCCATTCCTCGTAACAATTGCACTTAGCTGTCTTAGCGTTCCTGTACATAGTGCTAACATAGAACGATCTTTTTCTAAGTATACAGCACTGTTAAGCAACAATCAATGCTGCATCAAGCCAGAGAATTTAAAAGTATACTCAATGTTACAACAAAATCAGTTTAAATAAACTGCACAGCATTTATGTTTTTAACTGAATACTGTTTGTCAGATATTATTTATGTATTAAAACTTCTTTTTGAAGCATAATCTCACTCTTATGCAGTGTTCATGTTCATTTGCGTGAAATCACCTGTTTTTGCTCATTTCTTTACCGTGAAAAACGGCAAAATTTGTCATGAAATAATTACTGCCCTACTTATAACATATACCAGTAGATACAAGGAGTGACATTATGGGTGGAGTTCACCTATATAATTTAGAGTATGTGCTCTTCTAAATGCTGAAGCAGCACTTCATCCCTAAACAGCAGCAGGGTGAGTAGCCAATTTGTTACCTTCCTCTGCTCCCTAGAGAATACAATGCAATTACTGGAGTGTGGCCTGGAAGGTGCAGAAGACTGTGTTGGATGTTTTGCAAAGTGTCAGTATGTTCTGTTGCAGTCAGAATATAGCCTAGCCTAGTAAAAACAGTTGTGCTGTGCTGAGAAATTGGTGAATTCTCTTTTATAGGTATTAAGATGTCTGCAGGTGTCTAATATTCCTATATGGTACAAAGTGTTATGCACATATTTCCTGACATGGAAAAGACAAAATGCTGTAGGGGTTAATGTGTGTAGGTGAAGTTGCTGTGTTATGGTCAGATCACCCCCACAATTAATTGACCCTTTAGCTCCCATAATAATTTGCTTTTCTGAACACTGGCATGGCAATCGGGGAGGTGTGTGGAACCACTAGACTACCAGGGAATATTTGTAGAAATAACGGGATGGTGATTGGACATTAGAGAAGGGGGAGGGACCACTAAGTTCACAGAAAAAAGATTTTCTGATCATGAAAAAGGATCCTTTTTTGTGACTCGTGATACAAAAAAGAATCTTTTTTTGTATTTCATGTCCTGGAAAAAAAGATACACAGTATAATGTGGAAAAAAAATTCAAAGGCATTTACCGGACAGTTAACTGCAGAATCCAGTTGAGGGGGTCCCGATAAGGAAACTACATATGTCGGTATCAAATAAAAACATCATTTTCTTGAGTTATTTCATTTTGTTTCCCTCGCTAACTGTAAGACAAAAGGGTTGCCTCACAAAAAAGCATTTCCCATTTGCGACAAAAGATTACCCATTTGTGACAAATGTTCCTTTATCGAGTGGGACATCTAACTGCTCTCATTGAAAATAATGAGACATTTTTCAATGTAATAACTTTGGAACAGATTAATATTTTTTCTCCAGACCTTCAAATGGCACATCTGTGACCCAAGACCTTTCTATCCTAAAAATTTAAGACCAGAATCTTAAGCTGTTTTTGTGCAGTGGTGTGACAAATAATTTGACAAATCATGGTAATTTTCACATCTTTTCAAACTCTGTATCTCAGCACCTACACACCCGCCTAGAACAAAACTTGCGACATTAATATATCTTTGATCCCTGATGAAGCATGCAAAATATCATGTGAATCACTCGAATAGTTGTGAAATTATTGAAGTGCAACATTTTGAGTTTAACATAGAAGTGACCATTGAACCCAGGGGAACAGATAATGGGAGTAAAGATTATACAATGGCAAGAAAGAATGCTGGACTCTGATTGGTCTGTGTGGGATTGGATCAGTGATGTTATCCTGGCATAAAATCACAAATCTAGTCCCAGCACACCTATGACCAAATGACTGAAACAAATATCACTGCATTCTGCCACCCAGCCACTCGCATAAACCAGCACAAAGCAACAGCTCCAGCACCTGCCACCCCCAATTTCTCCCCTCAACAATTCACCACCACCCCTGAAACAACAGCTCCTAGAGAAACTCAGTCAGCCAGACAAAGAACAATACAGTAGCAGACAAAATAGCAATCCACAGTCCCCCCCCCCAAACTGAGTGGCTTCACTGAAGCACAGAAACCGCAACTGCCAGTTATGTGCTTCAGTGACATTGCTCAGAGAGTCATCAATGTTTCTGATTTCCTGTGGTTCGTTTCACTGCTCTTAGTACAATTTGTATTTTTATACCCCCTCCGTCCCCAGTGATGCTGCCTTCAAAATTAAAAAATGAAAATGAAGCGTTTTACTGTCTCTACTCCTGCATGCAGCATGACAGCAAACACCGTGTGACAAAACGAGATGCACTTACCGATTGGTGGGCTAGCATCTTCAGATTACGTTCCCCCTCTACAAACAAGAACCGCGTGGGGGTGGGGGTTCAGGCAACACACAGGGACCTGCTAGGAGAGGACAAACATCACCTCAAACATCTGGAAAGTATCATTCACACAGGCGGTCACAGACTTAAATGGGGAGTGTCGGGAATGGCAAGACCAACCAAACCAACTGGAGAGAGAGGGAACTAAACAATGGGGGTCGGGGGGGATTTCACATGAAACAGGAGATGGACGAAGGTAGCCTCAAAGAGGGGGAGACAGACATTCATTAAAATTGCAAGAGAAACCAATTACATAACAGCGCCACCTAGTGGACAAACAGAAAACAGCAACTTTTTTCTTTGTTAATGCGATCCACATTCAAAAATCAAGGAAAAACTATTGTAAAATGTATGTTTTCTCTTTTTTTTTTTATAAAGGAGCCATTGTATAATAGGAATAATGCACTCATGGGTGTGTGTCGTGCTGGGATAATGTCACTTCTGGGGTGATTGGTCACACTCGGCCTGCAGCCTTGTGCCCACTCACCCCAGGAGTGATGTTATCCCAGCACGACTCACACCCTGTCATGCATTATTCCTTTATTTTACTACCATTTTTAAATGATATATGCCAACTTTCTGATTTTAGGAATTTGTTTCCCACCCTGCAAATTTACAATATGTGGTACACACATACAAATTTTGCAGTACCATGAGATGCTAGTGGCCATGGTACCACACTGGAATCTGTAGGGGTGGGGACAAGAGCTGCTCATTACATTATGACTCCACAACAGTATGAGACAGTCATTGGTTGCACATGCCCAGTGGGACTGAGACTTGGTTTAGAGGTGGAGGTACGAGAGGGTCAACGGATTGATACTACTACCATTTGGATGAAAAGACTATCAGGTAGAAGAAGCTAGTAGTCAATACTTTTGAGTCCTAAAAATTATCTGGACCACTGATTGAACTCTAACTATGGGGCATGACCGTTTCCCTGTAATACATATAGATATATCTAGTAATGGGTCCAGTCTGTTGTGGCACTAGTTGGTGTTGGGTTAAAATATGATGTAATCCAGCCAGCCAGTGCAGTAGTAGTGCTACAGCTTGTGATGCTGACAACCCAGGATTGGAGATGAGCCCAGCACAGGGTGTTGGAGGGCCAGCCCTCAGGGATTAACTCATTTTTTTCTGTATTCAAGTCCAGGGGACTGCTCTCTCCTCCGAAGGGGGAGGGTGGGTAAAAAGTCTGGTGCTTGCTGGCCCCTAGCAGAAGCTAAAGTAAAGGCAGGTCAGGCCAGAAGAACTGCAAGGAAGAGAACAAAAATGCAACAAGCTGTCATTTTAACAGGTAGCAGATTGTTGTAATGGGTGTCGGGATTCGTTCTTCTGTCCCTCCCCAGAAACACTGCACTGGCTATGTGATTTTGCTGACTCAGGTGTTGTAGTCTTCCTACAGCAAGAGAGCTTGGCTATCATTCTCCCCTGGGTGCTATGTGAATCAACTGACTGGGATTAATTCCTCCAGGGTCTTATTGCTTTACTGAAATCTCAAATCTTGACTTAGTAGGGCTAGCAGTGCAGGCCAGTGGTTGGACCACAGACCTGCAAAACCAGATGATTCCCTGGTTTCAAATCCTGCCAGAATCTCTGGCTCACTGTGCATGTCACATGACCTCCCTAGTGCTCCAGACCTTCCCCAGCTAGACACGTGGGTAGTCCTTACTCATTGTTAATGGGATGTGACATCTCTGCTGGGAAATCTTGGGTACAGAAACCTAAAAAATAAATAAAATATAAAGAGGATGAAGCATCACTTCACACAAAGAGTGGTGAGAAAGTGTAATAGCCTTCCAAATAAGGTAATAGAGTCACAATCACTATGTGTGTTTAAGATTAACTTATATGAATTGATGAGGGAGCGGATCTCTGGTGTTGTAAGTGTCGAGAACAGATACAAAAGATGGTGCACTCAAGAGCTGTTGAAAAATGTTTTTACTTATTTTATTATGCACCAAATTACATCAGTGGGATTGTTAGGCAAGTCCCATATAAAGCACCTTGACTCTGTATGCAACTTGCTTGACAAAGTAATGATTACATTTTTCAAAGAATGCAGTCAGTGAAAACATTTTTGAAAAACGCTTGAGTGTGCCATCTTTTATATGTATTTTGTACCTTTTAGGTATATTCTGTTCTGGGGCATTGCACTTTAATGGCACACAACCGTCATTCAGTGTGTCATTGCGATTGCAACTGTTGCAAAATGGAGGATGGTCTTGCAGGACTAGTCTGATTTTGTCTCTGAATCTTACTGCATTTATAAAATGTCCCGTGAGAATCCTGTGACCTCACTGGTTGCCCATTGTCACATGATCATTGATTATTTTCTGACAACCACACACCTCCCCTGAACTATATGTATTTTTAACAAATAGAAGCCAATTTTATAAGTGGGCTAAGACACTCCAGGCTGCTGCATGGTAAGGGAAATAATGCACTTTTTTGGGTGGTTTCAACACTCAGTTACACCTTGTGCCTAACAACCACCCAGGGCATTTATTATTCCCTTATAACTACACACGCTGTCATGTGGTATCCCTTACGTATTCACATCCGTATGAATATTATCATGTAAAATAAATTCTGATGAACACAGGGGGCCCAATTCCAAAAGGGGTTAGACAGACACAAGGCACATACGTCCATGACAAATGACGCAAAACGCAAGTTACACCTTTGACTTGCGACATGCGGTATTCCAGAGGGAAGGTTGCGCCCATTGATGCAAGGCCTGTGCCCAACATGACTTACAACCGACTTGTGTCCAAGAAACAATGTGCCAATGCGTAATGTGACTTATGACATGCGCAAATGACAGTTATGACCCTAATGATATTCCAGAACAGAAGGACCAAGTACCTATGATGAACCAAGCAGGCGCAAGATAGGCCAGAGTGGAGGTGGTCTAAGCAGACAGCAGCATATATAAGACCCCCCCAACAACATGAGCTGTTGTTGTGGCAGCAGTGTGTTGATATTGAGAGACACACAGCAATACACAATGTCAGCACCACTAGCCCTACTGGGCATCATGATGGTGGAACACCACCAGTGAAGGAATGCCAGGTGGCAGAGCAGGATCCAGAAGAATGGTGAATCACAGTTGCAGGTGACAGTGCCAAGGAGACCCATGTCATGAGTGACATGCACTTGAAAGTCATTTGAGGAGCTCACAGGTGAGCAATGTATTGTGCACTATCGCCTGAACAAGAGCGCCATAAAGGAGCTGTGCCAGGAGCTGTGGAATGACCAACACAATGCTACAAACAGGGAACATCCACTACTTGTGGAGGTGCAGGTCAGTGCAGCACTGTGTTTCCTAGCCACTGGGACCTTCCAAACCCCCACAGGTGACACAATGGGCATATCCCAGCCTGCTGTGTCAAAGTGCCTTAGGAGGGTCCTCACAGCTTTGTTACAGTGCACTGCAAGGTATATCAGCTTCCCACGGGACGTGCAACAACAGCTACATGTGAAGCAGTCATTCTACACAGTGGCACAGTTCCCCCTTGTGCTTGGGGCAACTGACTGCACACTTGTCGCCATCAGGGCACCAACATCAAAGGGTGAAGTGTACATCAACCGAAAAGGTACCACTCCATCAACATTCAAGTAGTATGTGACAGTGACTGTCACATACTGGATGTGTTGGCTAAGTACCCCGGATCCTGTCATGACTCCCACATATTCCGCAACTGTGACCTATATGAGGTCTTTAAGAGAGGGGAGATTACTGGAGGATGACTGATCCGTAGGCACCAGTGCTGGCAATACCTGCAATAGAGTGAATGAGTGAACATGTGTGGGACATGCAGATCCAGTGTAGCCACTGCTGTATGCACAATGCAGCACAACATGATAACAAGATGCACAGAGAATGCGATTTACAGTAGTGACAGCAGAACAGACATTTGGCACAGCACACAAGGGATGCAAACAGGGCCACCATGAAGGGCCATGGACTGCACACAGTGCACCACCCACAGACGTGTGTCCCACACATGGCCGCATGCCTGCCATGCTGCGGATGTACATGGGCCACACTCTGTGTGTGTGTGTGTGTGTGTGTGTGTGTGTGTGTGACAACAGAGAACAGATGTGTGTAGTGCAGCACAACAGAATGGGCAACTAACTTATAATGTACTTCAACCCCAACAGGTGACAGTGGATACACCCAACTGCCATGGCTAATGACACTGGTGAGAACCTCACAGTCTGCAGCAGAGATGTGATACAGCGAGGCCCTATTCAGCACAAAGTCTGTCATTGAGCGCACCTTTGGGCTCCTAAAGTCCAGATTCAGATGCCTCGACCGATCGGTAGGGCGTTGAAGTACATCCCTGAGATGGCCTGCAGGATTGTGCTTGCCTGCTGCATCCTGCATAACATAGCACTGTCACGGCATGTGCCACTGCCTGACACAGACCAGGAAGAAGGTGTTGCAGTGGAAGGGGATGGTGAGCCTGACAGCACAGAAAATGAAGCAACACATGGGGGAGCATCAGCAGGACACTGTGCAAGGCAGGAAGTAATACAGCAACACTTCGGAGGCATAACAGCAACAAGACTCCATGGGTGGCACCTGCAGCAGTATGGAACAATCAGATATGGTCAACAACACCAACAACATGGCACCACAAACACCAACCAAATCACACCACAATGATGGGATACTGTCTGCCAGGTGCTAAGCAACACACGTGGCATACATAAGGAGTGGTCGAAGACACAGAAATCTAGGGACATATCTGCACTGGTATGATGCACAGGTGAGGCATCAAGAGGGGGCCCTGTGCAGTTATGATGAGTGACACAATACAGCAGTGTCTGACTGTGCCTGACTGCACAGTGGCATGTGGAGAGCAGCCGTTGGTGCCAGCAACTGACCAGTGCAAAAGGTGCCCCCTGCTGAGACATGTGTTGTATGGTGGTGGGGGGGAGTGAGGGTGAACATTGACAGACCAACAGTCTGTGGCAGACACGTAACACTTTGGTGGATGTGATGACAGCACCATGCTGTCATCCTTGTTGCACAGCTGTACAAGCAGATATGGTACACTGCATCTGAGAACCACCACCACCAACCATGGGTACAGCTCTGTAACACCCATGTCCACCCCCGAGACCTTGCACCAAACTGCAGATGTGCCTGTGTCCATCCAAGGACCGCAAGATACCCACCCCTGTACTGGCCCCTACAACCACTTCCAGCATATTTGTACACAACCACAGCACAATACCCTAGACATTCAATGCCACAATGTGTACAACACAGCAACAGCAGATGCTAACAGAGTCCAACAGTGCATGGGGCATGCAATGTGACAGACATTGGTGGGGTAGGAACACATGTCAACTGACGGCACACAGGAGAGTGGCACAACAACAACATGTAGCTGTTGCCACCGGGCACTAAGCACCAGCCATGGCCACTGGTGCATGATAACAGTATCGCCAAGACAGGTATTCAGCACCGAGAAGCACATCACCATCGTCGTATGGTGGCCACAGCCACCATGTCTATGTGCAACTGGTGACAAGTACAGGGCCCTGTACACCCTCAGGTGGAGTGGTGCCATACAGGCTCATAGACACCTTACTGATATGACCACAGTGGTGGGGAGGTATGTGTACACAGCACATCACAGAGCACCACCACCGGAGAAGTGCACCATGTTGTCATTTACCCAGTGTTGTGACTGCAGTTGTGTGGTGTATAGCTGTCACACAAAGGTCATGGTATGGGTGTGGACACAGATACAACAGCACATGTGTGTAGCATGTATGTGTCTACATGTGCCTAATGTCAGGCATACATACACAACGCACATGACACACCATGCAGAGAGCAGTCAGAGACACGGTTAATGTGGTAATTAAACAAAGCATCGATTATGTAAACAGTAACAACAAACAGTGCCCCCCAACAATCAGAAAACAAATACAACAATGTTTATGTACAACCAACCCCCCCACCTGGTATTAACACAACAAACCCTGAGTGTATAACAACACTTTACAGCCCAGACTACACACAGCAACACAAAATAAGGTGTTGAATGATACAAGTAGCCCCCTCACCAACATACATGTCACACTGCAGTACAAATGCCAGGCCCACACCCCCAACCCCTGAAGGACAGGACACAAAACTATATACAACAAGGTGTACTGTGAACAATACTGTGCACAGTTAAAGTCAGCAGTTCCTCAGGGTGGATAGCAGGGCCCTGAGGGAATTGTGGAGGTGAGACACATCACCCATTATCACCTCTACCAGGTCCCCATGTACATAGTCCCTGTCAATGGGCTGGGCCTGTGCTCCGTGGTCCTGTACATCATCACCATCTATGGCATGCAGTTCCTGACCATCACCTGGCTCCTCTGCGGCCACCTCTGTGGCCCCATGCTCAGGTACAGGTATGTCACCATCCTAGTGATGCACAGCTGCTGCGTCAGCAACAGGCTCATCCATCTCCTCCTGCCCTTGGAATGCAGCAGGCAATGCAACACCCTCCTGCGTGCCCATCTCCACAGGCACGTCCTGCTGTGAGTTCCCCTGCTGGCTGCCCTCATGTGCACTAGTACTGTCAAGCGTACCCCGGTGGTGTCCTGCACAGCTTCAGTAGGGTCCTTTGCAGCCACCGCCATGCTGTGTCCCTCCTCCGGTGCCTGTGTTGATCCTCAACACCATCTATGATCAGGAATGCTGGCCTGGTCTTGCTGCACATCCTCTGCATGTAGCGCAGGCAGGTGTACCACCCCATTGGGTTATGCTCTCCTCCTCTTCATCCTTGTCCTCTGTCTCTGGTGGCAGTGGTCCCACCCTGCATAATCTGTGCTGTGTGTGCAGCTGATGTTCCCTGGCATCCTGCTGCTCCCAGTCAGACATGGCACACAACAGTGCCTTATAGTGAGGGGAGATATGCGGGTGTGCGCCTGCAAGTGTGGAATGGCACATGTCAGTTTGCATGATTGCCACTCCTGTCATTGCCCAGACCACGGTGCATGTCTGTGACTGAGTGGTACCCATGTGTGACACTGCACCCCACAGGCCTCACACAGTACCACCAGTCCTCCCACCCACCCACTGTGGCCAGACACCAACATGCATCCTGTACTGTGCTCAGTGTAGCATGGAGGTGTCCACATGCACATACAGGACACTAGTCTCAACACACAAACACAACCTGTTGACCCAGCGGTGGCACAGCTTGCCTATGGATGACCCGCATGCCACCATTAACCCATAGGCATGATGTGGCATACTGTGTACTACAATGTAGGAGGCATGAGGTAACATGTATGCACCTACCGTGCTTGTGCCAACCCTGCACAACTTCCTGGTCTCCACCCTGATGTCCTCCTGCCACCTGCCACACACATGCCCTGTGTCTGTTGGTGCTTTCACCTGTGTAGACAGAGAGCATGTATTGAGCTGTGATGTACCCATGGCCATGATGATGTTTACACTGCTGTGTACTGATGTGCCTACCTGGTGTCATACATACCTGCCATAGGTTGCCGGCCAGTCCTAATCTCCACATTCCATTGTTCTGGCATGGACAGCAGGTGGCTTAATATGGCAAGGTCCCTCTGTGTCATATCCTGCCATTTGTGTTTGAGCTGTCTGGTGCTGTGCCTCACACCACTGAGGTCTACCAGGCGTGCCCCAATGGCCATCCACACCATGTTCCTGGCTGAGGGTGAGTGGCTTCTACACCAGATTTACCAGCTGGGCAGTCTCAGCTGCAGTGAAGTCTGGTGCCCTGCCACTCAGTGTGGTCATCCTGAATGTGTAGTACAGCTCAGTGGGGGTGTGTGGCCCAGTTGCAGCACTGTACAGCCTGCTCTGCTGTCTGTGCTGACTGTGGCATCTTTGGTTTGTGAGGACACTTGTACACACATGAGACCCATGCAGGCTGCACATGCGGCCTGGTGCATAATGCATGCCGCACATGCAATGTTTGTTTTTCATTCTCATATGCAATGATTTTTTGCCGTATATGTGGGTTTTGTTGCCGCATATGCGGCAGTGCAGTCACGCAGATCGCATATGCGTGTTGCTCCAGAGCATGGCTGTCGTGACATGCTATTATAGTACTACAACACACATATGCGGCATGCGTGGATGTACAGCACAGGCATGTCCTGTGTGGCACACATGTGTCTGCCTGCCACCCTGTCCACAGAACAGCATAGAAAGCATTGACACAGCCCCACACATCACAGATACCAGTGACACAGGCCACCACCCATTACGGCCACCAGTGACACATGTGCCCCCCCAATGACACATGCCGCCCCCCAGAACCCACCCCTACTGACCACAACACTGACCCCGAGCAATCACAGACACCAGTGACACAGCCCCCCCCATACCCAGTTGTGGCTGTACAGCAGGTCTGCACCCAAACCCACATCCACAAATGAAGCACTGCTAACTGTAATGGCACATTCCATGGGGGGACAGCAAGCATCTCCACAGGATGTTCCACAGCGGACGATCTGTCCTTCATCCCAGATACACACCCATCATGTCCAGTTGCTTCCCACACATGGACCCCCCTACCTGTGCCCTGTCATCTGTTGTGCATTCTGATGCAGACTGTCACAATGCTGATGCCAGCCATAACAATGCTCACATCATGGTCATGCCCCCTCGGGACCACATGTGTGCTATCAGTATGGTCTACTGGATGTGTCTGGTGTTGGGTGCAACCATACTGCTGTGTGTATTGCAGCCAACACCCCATCACATCTGGTGTGGCATGTGCTCTGTGTCCCACATGACGGTGTACTAGTCATGTCATACACTGTGCATGGCACTGTTCGGTGCACTGGTGTGTGGCAGGGTTACAGCAGTCATTTGCTCCATTGCTATGCCTGTACTACCACACCCTGTGCCTGTAGGGCATGTGTCACACACAGTCTGCCATCAATGGTGCCATGTCATGTGCAGAACCACACTGCTGGTAGTACAGGCATGGTGTGGTGACTGTCACAAGTGGTCAGCCATCCCATGTCGTGCTGCAGAACTGCACATGTGCAGCTCACAGTGTGGGACAGATCCTCATCCATGCCCCTCACATCAAACAGTGTATCCTGTGTAAGTAGACTGCACAACACACATGCCCATTACAATGTTTAATTCAGACTTGTGCAGATATATATGTACAAAGTGATGTCACAGCCTGTGAGTGCCCACACCCTACACATGCACACACCCTGTGGAAACACACAACACACACATACACCCTGTGATGACACACACCCCACACAGTCACTCACCATGTGACTACACACACACACACACACACACACACACAACACAGTTGGCCAATCATCACACAGTGCCAAACACACAATAGTCTACATTGTGCGGTGACCCCTCCCCCATTGTGCAGTTCATCATGAATGTCACTGTCCCTATTTCTCATACTTTGTCACAGTCCTCACGCTTTGGGGGCTGGAAGTCCTGTGACTCACCAGCTTGCTGTCTGGTCCATGTCACGGTACCTGTGGATGTGTCACCCATGCCTGTCATTACCACTGGTGTGCTCAGACCGGACAGTGTTGTGTCCTGCACAGCAGTTGCTTTGGGCTTTCGGTCCCGCTTCCTTGTCCCTGGTGCTGGTGCGCACACTACAGGTGGGTGCATTATATCTTGTGTGTACATTGCTGCTTGACCCATGGCAGGCATGAAAGTCTGGAAAACGTGCTGGATCCTGGAACACCTTGACACAGCCTTCCGCTGCTTGGGTTCTTGCTGTCCCACACTGCTGCTGTCAATGGCAAATGTTCTTTTTTTCCTGCCAGGCTCTGTCCCCTACAATCCCTCCCACTGGTTCCCGGGATATCCGGTTCTGCATCTTGGGCCTGTGCCCATGGTCTCTGACCAGCCAACGCAGGTGCCTGCATCTGTGGAGCAGCAGGTGTGGTCTGTTGCACTGCCGTCATGGTCTGTCCTGCTGGTGGAATGGGCTGTAGCTCCACAGCAGTGGCCTGTATGGCAGCAGCAGTGTGTCCCATTGGTGGTGATAATGTATATTGCAGCATATTGTCCTGTGCTAGTATTGCTATATCCTGCACCTACTGCACACTTTGGGGCTTTGCATGGTGTGTTGCCATGATAGTCTGCAGCACCATGGCAATGATGTCCCTCTGTCTCTGCTGCTGTTCCACTGACTTTTCAACAGCCATTTCCAGCCTATTGATGGCCTGTGTGTGGTCCTGTACACAGGCCTGTGTGGCTTGCAGGGCCTCCACCAGTGTGTTGAGAAATGCCTTGTCTTGTTTGTGCCATACTTTATAGCAGACACTCTGCTTGCCATACAGTCATCCATCATCTTGTGATGCTCCTCAAGGCACAGCCATATGCAGCCAAGCATCTCTGTCTGCTACTCCTGCCATCCTACAACTGACTGGCGGTATGCATCATAGTCAGTGGGGGACTTGTCTGACTGGTCCTGCAGTGACAGTGCAGCTTCATTAAGCCATACCTCCAGCTACTCGATGGTGGTTGGGCTGAGGTCCTGTGCTACATTTGCTGCAATGCTGTCAACACTGCATTTGTCACATGCCTCCACTGTGTCCTCAGGTTGTGTCCCTGCTATCCCATTCAGAATGCGGCATCACTATCCAACACTCAGGTGTTTTATGTGCTCAGCACCTGGGATGTGTCTGTTGTGTTGGCTCTGGTTGCCATGGTGCTTGCATCCTCGGTATCACTGCCATCGGCACTGCTATCGTCCTCCTCTGCATGTTCCCCTGCTGTGCCTGTGGGGTTACAACACTATTTGTCAGTCTCTCTCACGACAGCTTTGTTACACTTACAGGCTGCTGTGGCGACACTGGTTTCATGGTGTGTTCTCTCCTCTGGGGTACTGCACTGTGTTGCACACATATCTCAAGTCCCAGAGTCCACCACGTGTCCCATGTAGAAGACCTCTGCCTGCACATGTGTGACACTTGCTCATGTTGCCCTGTGTGTGTTGGACACCTTCGCATGGGTTACACACGTGTTGCTACTGTGTTGCACCATTGTGCACCACCACAGGCCACATCATTGCCACCATATGCCCCATATCCAGTAGCCCACCAACCACACACCCAGCAGTGCCCCACCCCATCCTGCACCACTGTCACAACACACAGACCATACTCACTGTTTGTCTGTGAACCACCTCCACACCATTACTAGCCCCCCATTCACACGGCAGGGGTACATGGCACATTAGTGTTACTGTGGTTGTAGTGGGCCTCTCTGCAGTCTCTTGTCCAGGTCAATGTCCCTGTGCACACTGTGCATGCTGAAGAATGCCAACACATGTTGTTCATGGGCATGAGGGGTTTTTCCTCACTTGGCCCACCACCAGTTGCCGATGCACAATGCTTGTTATGGGCCTCCTTCTCCTTTTCATGCCACTTGAGGTGATTCAGGTGTTTTTGAAGGTCTCTCACAGCGTGCCTGGCATCGGCTGCCATGTCGGACATTCCTGGCAATTTCATTCCAGGCATCTTTATGCTCTTTACACAATTTTCTCTCCCCACCCCATCCCAGCAGCAGTTGAACCTTGGCCTCCACCTTATCAAGGAGGACATCCATCTCCTTATTGGTGAAGTTTTTTTTTCTCCATCCTGCGGCCTACAATGCCACTCCACTATTGTTCTGGGACATTGCCACCCACCTATGTCTTCTTTCTGTGTTTGCGGCATCTTTGCATTTTGCTGCCTTTTTATTGGTGTATTTTTATGACATGCGTAACTTTTTACATCTGCTTTGCATTTTGCACCATGGTTCTTGGGAGTATCTTGCAACATACATAATTCCAGTGGTTTAGGGCATAAGGTGTCCATGTTCTGGAATATGGCGCAAGTCGCATGTCTCAGTGTTTTGGATGCAATTTTATGGTAAGGCTTAATCTGCGACATGCTCTTGGAGATCTTTTGGAATCAGTCCCTTGGACTCTGACTTCTAGACTAAGTAATCAAAACTAAACAACCATCCATACAAGCATATCTTTAGCCCCAGTTCCACCCTCATGTGCCCAGCCTTGTCTGTAGCAGGAACTGACTGATAGAAGGGCGTGAAGACTCCTGACACCAGGCACCATCTCAACATCAGGAGCATTACCCTGCAAAAGTGCGCACTCCATTGGCTACTATGCTGATGCAATTGCTTGATCCTGTGTCTCCTCATGCCCACCAGTGAGATGATGCTGGCCACTGTGGCCTGTGGTGCTGGAGTCTGGCATGACCCAGTTTGCAGGGGGACAGGGAAGGGGAGATGGTAGAGTGCATCACAGGTAGATGGGTTGGGGGGTTGGGTGACAGGAACAGATCGCATTGGCTGGGAAACACACTATTGACCTTACTTGCTGGCAGGCTGCTCCACCTGAATACTCAGTTTTTTTGGGGGATACAAGTCTCCTGTCCTGATGTAAGAAATTGAGACGTCCTTATAACATAGTGCTTCATCATGGTGGGCTGTAATGTATCTTGCCCAACTATAAAATGCAGGAAAATGCACTTTTTACAGTGATTTGGAAAAAAAATTTCATGGGGAACTTGCCCCCAGACCCCTCCTAACTTTCTTAGGATTTTTGCCCCCTCCGTTCACTGCTCCTGCACTTGTCTGTCCCTGCTGCAAAATTTGAGGGCCCCCCAGCTCTGGAAGTACACTTCCAACATTTTCTGGGACCCTAGAAGGGGGACTATGAGGAGGGAGTAGTTTAGAAAGAGTGGGGATTATCCCTCTGGTTGGGCAATCCTAGGGGGTTTATTGTTTATTTTATATTTTAAGAGGACATGGCACTAGGCAAAGCCTATTTTCAGGGCTGTCCTGTGTCCAGGGCAACGTTTCATACAAAACAAACATTTCATATGTACAAACACAATTAATATAAATACACACATCATCAGGACAAAAATACAAATAGGTAAAATAATCAAGTTAGCAGTCACAATAAAAAGGGTATAACTTAACAAATGCACTTTTAAAGCTTAGATGAGTAGGTGAATTGTGAAGAGTTGGAGAAAGAGAATTCCAGGGGGTTGAGGCAATGTGATCAAAACACATACATCCAAACTTCGTTTTTGTTCAAGGGACTATGAGCCCTCTACCCTTTATGTCACGTAAAGGGCAAACAGATTTGGTGAATGGCAATTTGGAAGTGAGGTAGTCTGGGGCCATCCCATTCATACATTTATACAAGAAACAACCCAGGAGCCTTTCTCTCCTGCATTCTAATGATGTCTGATGTAACTGAAGGAGTATGTCACAGTGGTGATGTAGTACGTAAGGACTTGTTAGTCCCAGTATGACTCTAGCTAGACAATACTGCAATCTGTCTAACGTTTGCAAATTACTATTTGCTAAAAAAATTTGCCTCAGCCAAACCCAGCCAACCACCCTTCTCCTTCTGCTACCAGCACCAAACTCCCACTACACACATAAATCCACCCTGACGAAATACCAAGTCCCTTTCTGCTGAACCACTCAGGGGCAGGGATCCTTTAGGTCTAGAGCCCATTCTTGGATCAATAATCTCCCCCCTGAGATCAACACGCATGCTACTCTTGGTCCCTTGAAAAGTAGCCTACGTCAGCACCTGAATTCTCTCAATAGTTGCAACTGCTCCTGTAACAAATCAATCCCTCTGTGCCCTCTCACAACCCCCAAGCTTGGCCCCATTGTCCTAGACCTGAGCCTCTGTCCTGAGCACTCTCCCTCTCTTTTTCCCTGACCTCAGCATGCACCCCCCATAACCCCTATTCTGTATTGGCTACGTCACCTTAGACTGCATCATCCCTCTTCTCATTCTTCTTCCCCATCTTTCCCTCCACTCCAGCCCTTCCCTTTTCCAACACACCTCCCTCCCCAACCAATCCTACTCCCTTTTTTCCTATCTCCCTTCCCCTTCATCCCTGCCTTACACCACGGCCCTGCTGCCTACCCCACCCTTCTACTTTTTGCTGTACCACCCACATATCTTTGACTTCTGTCTTTCTTTTCTCTCACTCTCCTTTTCCCTCTTCTACTTGCACTGCATATGTATTTATGCCTTATATTTGTTTGTAAATACCCTGAACATATGTATTCCTAATTATGAACTGTAAATAGTTGCTATAATTGTACTTTTAATGTATTGTTTAACTCATGCTATCTTCTATGTTCATCTATGTTACCTGTTTCTGTATTTTACTCCCAATCTCTGTTTGTACATGACATGGAATCTTTGTAAAGGAACCACTGGTTCAAAGATATTGTAATCCTAGTAATAAATACTTTGTTAGACAATCAATAGAGTACACTACCGTAATCAGGGGTTGCAGGACTGAGGTAAGGGAGCAGAGCCGAGGTGTGATGAAAAGAAGAGGTCCCATTTTTTTGTGGAAGAGCCACAATGTTTCCATTGCTTTGAATGAGAACCTCTCAAATGTTGCCAACTTTGAAAGGCAGAATGCCGTGTGAGTAAGGAGGGAGTGTTCACCTGTCTCCAATTCTTTTAGATCAGGTGTTTGATTTCCATTAGTGTCACTGGGAGTGAGCATTGATATGGTTTTGATAGTACTGCCATTTGGGAGGTGATTCCCAGGACTATCAGGTCTAGCAAATGTGGGATAGGCATGTGGAGTATTTTGGAGCAGACCCCCTGCCATAGATGGAAAGCTGTAGGCAGTCTCACAGGACATACAGCACACCTGTGTTAGATAGCAAGCATCTCCATCATGCAGAATGCGGTAGTAGTCCCATAGAGTGCAGGGATTTTTGGGTCCTATATCATCTATGGAGGCTGGATTAGTCTGCTTTTGGTATCTGTATTAACCTGCTGAACCACAGAGATACAAGATTTGCAGATGCCTGATGAGATGGGGTGGTCCAGCTGTGGGATGGCTTAGCCCGAGGTTCAGTGTGGGGAATAGCTCCTCCCACAACCTTTACTTAAACCCTTCTCCAACACACCTCCCTTGCTTAGGGAGTGTTTTTGCCCACTGTCTTCCTCTCCTCCTCCTTCTCCAGCGTGCTTCTCACCCTTGTTCATGGGCCTTCTATTCCTTACAAATTCCTACCTACATACCAACTACTCAAGGGTGGGAAGAGAGTAAAGCCACAAAAAGTATTACATGTTGCACAAGCACTAACTACCCCATCACTATTCCCCAAACATTGACCCAACTATTAGTATCCAGAACAGGTTTATGAGCATCCTTAATTGTGGCATATGTTCTCCACACCAGATCCTTTGAGGTTGTAGAGAGGCCTAACCTCTATAACCATGGCCAAGTTGAGTGGAGGCATAAGCTGCTTTCAAGTGCCAGTGCGGCCACCCTTAACTCCAGGTGCTTCCAGAAATCAGTGTGCGGAATGTGTGATTTTATCTAAATCTGCTGGAAAGAGACCAGTTTTTCAGTACTGGGTATTGAGACCTCTGACAATAGTCTGATGCCCTCCTCTTCCCATCCCTTATACATGATGGGCTGGTCACCAGCTTCCATACTGGGGTTCTGCCAGATATAGGTGTGCAGTCTGGGGGGGGGGTGCCTTGTGTCTTTGAGAGCTGAAGTGAGTGTCATGCATTTGTTCCAGGTTTGCAATATAGTTAATGCGTTTGGGATAAAGATAGAGACTTATGCAGATTTCTGACCCAAAATGATATGAAAACAGGGTACCTTTGCCACCTCTGCTTTGAGCCACACCCATTGTGGTGAGTTGATCAAGGGACTGATGAACCATGTGTATGCTTGCACCATGTGATATGCCAGCAGACAGAGCATAACCCTCAAACCAGGGGAGGCCCACACTCACTTTCTTCCAATTGGCTCTCAGTTTGTCCTTACTCATTCTCAGGGGGTTGCCTTCTTATTATATGGATAATGTGGTGGTCCACTTTAAGGAAGGTCTTACCTGGGATGCTAAGTGGCAGGCTGCCAAAGATGTCCACAAACTGTGGCAGAGTGAACATGCGTGTGGCCTTGACTATCCCCATTAAGGATAGGCTAAGCTCAAACCAGCCCTGGATTTCTTGTCCAGGTCTGTAAGTAGAGGAGAGATATTTTCTGATGACAGTTTTGACCATTTGGTAGTAAGTCAGATCCCTAAATATTCAAACTCTGTTCCAGCCCATTTGACTTGTGAGCAGTGGCAACAGCTGTTGAGTGGTAATAATGTCGTCCTCTTGAGGTTAATGTTGAGACTTGAAATGACTGCAGAGTCAGAGAGTACCTTGAGTGCTGGCAGAAGTGACTGTGTGGGCTGTGTCAGGGTGAGAATCATTGTTGTACGTGATAACTAAGCATGCAGACCCATTCACTGTGATCTCCTGGATTGTGGGTGTTGCTGTCAGTTTCCTGGTCAGAAGATCCATGGCCAGTAAGAAGAGGAAGGAGGACAGGGGCCATCCCTACCTACTGCCTCTCTCTAAAACTGAAATGGGGGGAGATATGGTCTGGTTGGTGAGGACCACTGCTGAGGAGTCATAATGTAAGGTGCATATGCAGTCCTTAAACGAGGGCCCACACCCATACAGTGATGAAATCTCTTTAACTCCTACCTAAAAAAACATACGTGTTCCTTCAGTTTGAGGCATGGCGCTGCTTTTTAATCTATTTAATCACCTAATTGCATTAGTATTCATTGCTAACAAATCTGTAATGTCATTGTTTTGATGGTCTTTCACTGTTTTGATATTGTGATGCATCCAGACCCCCTGGGATTGTGCTTTACATAAATAAACTTGCCTAGCCTTTGTCTTTTTCAAATCGTAAGGACATACATTGCACAAAACTGCATCATTTAGGGATTAAGCACATAATGTAACAAGTGGGAAAATGAAAAGTTGGGGGGAAAGTCCCTGGAGCTTTGGTGAATATGTTGTGTGGTGTTCCTCGGAGCCAAAAAAATCATGCAATGCAGCGTTGGTGTTATGTGACTACCCTCTATCCAAACATTGCTGTGTCAGTATTTTACTTCGTCTCACAAGACAGTGCCAGAGTTAGGATAATGCCAATACTGCAGTGCATAATCTCTTAAATTCTGAGGAACACCACAGCACAGATTCATCAAAGCTCCAGAGACTTTTTCCCTTATCTTTTAATTTCCCTACTTTTTTGTTTTGTGATTAAATCCTAATTAATCAATCAATGTAGCTTTCTTCTAATTAATTATGCTGTATAGGGTAATTGATTTACTATTTACCTGCCTCTTCACTCATGAAAGTAACATTTTTATATTTAATTTCTGTTATAATTTATTGCTATTTTAAGGAGTTGTTTGGATTTATGCATCTTTTATAATGGGTGTTTTTTTCTTTGTATGTATAATACTGTTAACTAGATTTTCCTTATGCAAGGATAACAGTATTACACTTTTTAAACATGAATTAATTGTATAGTAGTTCTGGACTGATGAATCCATTTGCACTTAACATACTGTTATCAGGTAGTAGATACTAGACTTCATTCTTCCTAATTTCTTCTCCCTTCCCTTGAATTAATATGGGAAAGGGGAAATTCTTTAACCAGGAAAGGCACATTAAGTCAAAGCTTGTTTCAAGGTGCAACCTGGGAGCACAAGGAAGTTAAGTGACTTGCTCAGGGTCACACAATATGCAAGTGGGGGCTGATGGGATTCAGACCCAGGTCTCCAAGTTTACAGCTCAGTGCCCTTAACCACTATATTATACTGCCTCCTAATATAACTGTTCAAAATCAACTAGATTTTTGCTGTTGGTTTGACAATGGACCAGGTCATGGGGGATCAGCATTGTAATTATTGTGGTATACTGTGAGACCTCTGTTAATGCACTTTGCCTTTAAATAATAGATGCACTAGTCTGTCACCATTTCACATTTTGAATTTCATATTACACATTTAAATATGTGCATTGACTCCTTAAATATGATGATTCAGCATTTAAGCCCCACCGTCTGAGGAAGTGCCTATGTGAAGTAAAGCACTGTGGTATTTGTTTGGTCTGTCTGCTAATACAATTGGAGTTGCACTAGAATTCCAACCTTGAATTGCCTTTCTCCATAGAGGGGATTTTTTTCTTTTATTAGGGTCACAAGAAGTGGAAAGGTCACCTTTCCATTTTGGACTATATTTGTGTGTCCCTATGCCTAATCCTACCTGCTCAATGATATCCCACAGAGATTGCATTAAAGGTCCTGTATCCAAATTACAGATAACCCACTAATGCAAAGCATCATGGGATGTCTATGCAACTCACCATGCATATACTTCCACTGATGTTTTACATTAAATGCTTATGTGTAATTTGGTTGAAACCTGACATAGTTACCAATGCCCTATCAGAGCACCACTTGCTTCAGTGCTTTAGAACTGAAGTTATTAGGCTCAGTTCTCAAAGAGTCCTTAGACTGACACAAGCTGCTGCCAAAGGCAGCTTGCATCAAAGCCTAGTGTGCCAGAGACCTTGCACCTGATTCTCTATTGGGCAGGGTCCTGGCGGCAAAGTCCTGTGGCTTGCAGCAACCCTGGTTGTGCGCCAGACGGCCCATCCCGAGGATGTGCCGCAAGCTATGAGGCAACTGTGTACTGCTCTAGCGGGTCCCTGGTGGCTAGCAGCACCCCTCCCCAATCCCCGATGTCCCCAACAATAAGTTATGAAATAAGTCCCCTGGTGGTCTAGTGGATCCCCCTCCCTGATCCCCGATGTCCCTAAAAATAAGTTATGAACAAATCTCCTGGTGGACTAGTGGCACCCCTCCTCAATCCCCCATGTCCCTAATATGAATGTACAGTCCTAATACCCTGGTGATCTAGCACCTGCCCCAAACTCTGATCACCCATTATGAAATAACACAATCATTGGTGGTCTAGTGGACCCCTATTCCCCAACATGGCTGGCAGTGTACCACCATCCTGCTCCCCCATCCCCAAAATGAGCCAGCGAGTGCCACAGCCTACTACTCACTCCTGCAGTCAGCCACCAACTGAGCTCTCAATGAGCACTGTACTGTATTCTGTACATGGCCATTGATTGACAGCTCTGTCAATTAATGAGCATGTACTGAATACAGTACAGTGCTCAATGAGAGCTCATTAGGTTGCTGGCCATGGAGATGAGTGGTGGGCTGTGCCATTCACTGGCTTGGTTTGGGGATTGGGGAGATTGGAGTAGTGGGACACTGCCAACCGGGGTGGTGGTCCTCTAGACCACCAATGATTGTGTTACTTCATAACAGGTGGTCGGCGCTTGGGGGGGAGGTGCTAGATCACCAGGGTATTAAGACTGTACATTCATATAAGGGACATGGAGGATTGGAGAGGGAGTCCAGTAGACGGCAAGGGGATTTTTTACATAACTTATTTTTGGGGACTTTGAGGATCACGGAGAGGGGCTACTAGCCCACCAGGAGATTTAATTCATAACTTATTTTCATGGACATTGGGGATTGGGGAGGTGGGCCACTAGATCACCAGGGCTATTTATGTAGGATAATGGGGGTTCAGGGCTTGGGAAGGGGGAACTACAGCGCATTGCAGGGTTTTAAATAATTGATTAGCAGTTTTTTTCTTGGGACAATACTAACTGTACAGAAAGTATTTATATAGGTTTTCTAGAAGTGTTATGTTTGTTAAACTCAGTGAGGCAAGTGGTATGCATTTTCACAATGTTTTAGAACTTTTATGAGCAAAACGCTAATCAATTTTTAGAGTTAAATAAAACCCTGCATTGCCACAAACAGGTCAACTCTCCACAAATAGGTCAACTCTCCCAGGGGAGAATTTTATAAGTACCCTTAGACCAGCCCTGGCTGATCTAATGGTACTTGAAATTTCTTCCTCTGGGAGAGTTCTGAGAATCCCACTTTTGGGGATGTGGCTACTTACATCTGCCACATGCCCCCTAGCACTATGCTGCAGCCCATTTTGGGGCACACGGGTGGTGCAAGCCCCATTTGGGGCAGGCAGCCTGCAACTGATGCAGGCTGCCATTGAGAATAGCTCCTGGTGGATTGTTTGGTGCAAGGGGCACTTTGTGTCATTCATTGTGGTGCAAGCCCCTTGCACTGTGCCGGGAGCTTTGAGAATTGGGCCCATTGTCTTTTAAATTTATTTTATGTTTTGGAACCACCTTGGCCCAACTACTGTAAATAAGATCACAGTACTTTCTCATTTCACTCCCTGAGCCACAAAAACAGTTACAGCACATTGATAAGTTGTAAACAATGCACCAGGTCCTGGTGAAAATCTTTATATGTATTGTGAGAGTGGCTTTCCCAACGACCAGTACGGTTGCACACAAAAACTCTGCAAGACTCTACAATCACTATATTATAATCACTTTATTTTTATTGGCCACTTGTTTCCTCAATGTTTCCTTCATGAGCTTAATCATGAGATTGTCCATAGTATTAAGGTACAAAATTTGTAGTGATATGTTTGGCCTTATTTTAATCTTAAATTGTCACATGTGTTGTGGCTCTATTTTATCATAACATATAAGGAGTGCACATACCATGGCTTGTTTAGTAATTATTTGAAACACAGAACCGCCATAGCAGTAGGTCAGCACCTCAAACACAGCTCAGCTGTAACTTTTTAGTCAGCTTTCCAATGTAGTGTCACTATACATAACTTGTTCTTAATTTTTTTTATTGCCAAAAATACAGCAGCTCAGTCAATAAAATCAAAGCAGTCCAGATATAAAAAGCACATTGATGCTTACTTGCTAGAACCGACATAAACTTGCTTATTCAGGATGAAACTTACAACTTGCAGCTCATAGTATGAAGCTCCCTCACAGACTGTCAACCATCCTGGACACCACACCACACATGACTAATGTTTCAACGTCAGAAGTGACGTCTTCCTCATAGTGACAAACAGCAGACATTAGCACGGTTAAACAAGCATTTGTCAATGCCAAATGTTGTCTTGCTGGCATTGGTATTGGTAGTGCAGAAGTTAGAGAGATGCATAATAGGTTGGCAGTGAAGTATGGAACTGACGTCAACCTCACCCCACCCTGCAGAGACTGACAGACATTGAGGTGTGCCTTTGGGTCATCTGCCATAACGCTCATGCCATTTCACCTCATCCTACCCTGCAGAATCTGACAAGTGTTGTGTTGTGCTCTGGGGTCATCGGGCCTTGCGCTCACCCCATTCCATAAGGAAATACGTTGAGATGGGTGCAGTATAGGAGAATGGGCTGAATTTTGGGGCCGAAGAGTCCAAGGCACACCTTGATGCCTGTCACAGGCTGCAGGGTGGAGGTGGGGGTGGAATAGCCTGAGCATTACAGCTGACAATCCAAAGGCACACCCCTGATGCCTGTCAGTCTCTACAGGGTGGGACGTTATGGTTAGAAACCCTTACTCCCCGGGTGTTTGTTGGCATTTGCACTCCAAATTTTCAACATGACCTTTTTGTGACCCCAACTCATGAAAGCATTTGGGACTTCCATTCATGAGCAGTGGCAGTGTGATTTTGTTAATCTGTCCTGAACGTTGATTTCCCAAAGCAACCAAGCCATTCTGCGCCAGATGTGTGAAAACACATTTTGGGCAGGATGTGAAAAACAACAGCTGTATCATTCGTAAAGAGGTGTGAAGAAATAGCAATGTTGAAAATCTGGAATTAAAATATTAAAAATTCTTGAAATTACAAGCATGCATGAAAACTGTACAACACACGCTCGTAAATCAGTCATTTTATGGAATTCTTTCACCAAATTTTCAACATAGGCATTTTGGAACCTCTGCTCATGAACAGTATCACTATGATTTTGTTAATCTGTCCCAAACGTTGATTTCCCACAGCGACCATGCCATTGTGCGCCAGATGTGTGAAAACACATTTCGGGCAGGATGTGAAAAATTACAGTTGTACTGTTCATAAGGAGGTGTGCAAAAATGGCAATGTTGAAAATCTGGAGTGAAAATATTATAAATTCTCAATGTTATGAGCGTGCATGGAAGCTGCACAATGCACGCTTGTAACATAGTCATTTTGTGGAATTATTTCACCAAATTTTCAACATAGGCATTTTGGGACCTCCGCTCATGGACAGTGTCACTGTGGTTTTCTTAATCTGTCCTGAACATTGACTTTCCACAGCGATTGCGCCATTGTGTGCCAGATGTGTGAAAACTCATTTTGGGCAGGATGTGAAAAATGACAGCTGTACTGTCCATAAGGAGGTGTGAAAAAATGGCAATGTTGAAAATCTTAGAGTGAAAATATTAAAAATTCTCAAACTTACGAGCGTGCGTGGAAACTGCACAATGCATGCTCGTAACACAGTTATTTCTTGGAATATTTTCACCAGATTTGCAACACAGGCTTTTTGGGAACCCACCTCATGAACAGTGACACTGCCATTTCATTAATCAGTCCTGAAAGGTGATTCCACATAACGACTGCGAAATCACCTTTCCGGGCTGAATAACGAAATGACAGTGACTGAGTTCATGAGGTTAGGTTCCATGAACCCCATGCTGAAAATTTGGAGCAAAGAGTCACAAAAACATCCGAGACATCCACTTAAGTTGAACCCCCCCCCATTGATGCCATTATACAGCTTACCGGCATTTCTTCAGTTTGTGGGCAGCTTTGAGGAGTGCAGATGTGTTTCTGCTCCACTGAAGATCGTGGTACCTGGAGTTAAGTATGGGGTGAGGGGTGGGTATGAGGGGAGGTGGGCTGCGCAGAGGGTGGGTGCAGATTGGGGGAGGGGCAACAGAGACAACAATGTACCATTTTCTCTTTTACAGGTAAAAAAAAAAAACAAGCATTTGTCAATGCCGAATGTTGTCTCACTGGCGTTGGCATAGGTAGTGCTGGAGTTAGAGATGTGTAATTGGAATGGCAGTGAAGTATTGAAGTGACACCAACCCCAACCCCACCCTGTAGATACTGACAGGCATTGGGGTGTGCCTTTGGGTCATCAGCTATAACGCTCATGCCATTGTACCTCACCCTACCCTGTAGACACTGACAAGTGTTGTGGTGTGCTTTGGGGTCTTTGGGCATTATACTTACCCCATTCCATAAGAAAATATGCTGAGGTGGGTGCAGTATAGGAGAATGGGGTGAAATGTGTGGCCGAACAGTGCAAGGCACACCACGATGCCTGTCACTGGCTGCAGGGTGGGGTTGGGGTTGGAATGGCATGAGCATTACAGCTGATGATCCCAAGTCACACCCCTGACTCCTGTCAGTCTCTACAGGGTGGGGTGCTACAGTTGGGAACCCTAACACCATAGGCGTGTGTTGGTATTTTCACTCCAAATTTCCAACATGGGAGTTTTGTAAGCCCACCTCATGAAAAGTGGCACAATCAGTTTGTTAGCTGAAAGGTGGTTTTGCACAGCAGCTATGTCATTTGGTGACACAGGGATGAAAACACATTTTGGGCAGGATGTGGAAAATGATAATATTGTTCATGAGGAGGTGTTAAAAAAATAGCAACGTTGAAAATCTGGAGAGAAAATATGAAAAATTGGTGAAGTCTTGAGCATGCATAGAAACTGCGCAACACATGTCTGTAACCCAATTATTTTGGGGAGTTTGTTAGGCACATTTTTAACATAGCAACCCGAGTGCACGGATCAAAAGATTATATGACAGAAAAAATAAATGGCACAGCTTACCATGTCCTTGAATTTTATTCTGGTCACAATAAAACCTTTTTTCACAGCAACATACGAGGTGCAGTGACAGTATCAAGCGGAATAAATAAATAAAACGTTTTAATATCGCAAATAGTGCATCTTACTCATTGACCAGGACAGCCGAGCAGACCAGCCCACATGCGAGGTGACGCACAGGAAATCAGCTGACGTTTCGGCCGTAGCCTTCCTCAGAGCTCTTTTTTAGTTTGTTCAGTAATGGAGCCTTAACTGAGTGAATGACAGGTGCCGCATAGAAAAGAATAGGGAGTAGGGTGGCAGAGGCAGTGGTCAATCTGGCATGCTTTGAGAGGTAGGGTGCTAAGCGGTAGAGCAGCCCAAGTTTTTGATTAGTGGTTTTGATGGTGTTATTTATGTGTGCTTCAAGCACTAGGTTCTCATCAAGCGTGAGTCCCAGGTATTTGAATAATGGGACATTTTCCAGTGGAGTACCCGAGTAAGTTTTTAGGAGGAAGTGTGTGTCATAGGGGATTTTGAAGGAGGTGTGATGAAAGAGCATAGAATTGTTTTTCTTTTTCTCATTGAGAACCAGTTGGTTATTTAACAACCAAGATTCTAGGGCATGGAAGTCTAACTCAAGATTTGTGGTCAAGATGCAGATATCCTTGGAAGATCTGTAGAGTACTGCATCATCCACGTAGAGTTGTGCTGATGCACCACCACAGTTAAGAGACGGGTCATTGATGAATATGGAAAATAGTAGGGGACCAAGTATGGACCCTTGCAGTACCCCATGAGTGATTGGTGCTAGAGGGGATAGTGTGTTTGCCCATTTGATGCATTGAGAACGATTTGCTAGGTAATTTGAAAACCACATGAGGGAGTTATTATCCAGCCCGATGTGGTGAAGTTTAGCCATGAACAGGGGGTGATTAACAAGGTCAAAGGCCTTAGTTAGGTCTACAAAGACTGTGCCGGTGGCTTGGCCCAGATCCATGTTGTTGAACAAGTCAGAGGTGATGCGAAGGAGGGAAGAGTCGGTTCCATGGTGTTTATGGAAACCATGCTGAAAGTCTGTGAAGATGTTTGTTTGTTCAGAGAATAAGTACAACTGGTTGTATAGGATTTGTTCTTGATTTTTTACAATAGGGCAGAGAATAGGAATTGGTCTGTAGTTTTGGGCTGTATCAATCGGGCCGGATTTGTGGACAGGTACCACTACCGTTGTTTTCCATTTGTCAGGGATAGAGTGGGTGATGAAAGATTGATTGATTAGCATTGAGATGGACAGGGCAAGTGCTGATGTCCCAATGCAGAGGAATTTAGGGGGCATGGTGTCAAAGCCTGGAGAGCTATCACATCTGAGTCTCTTGAACAACTTTAGGACCTCGAAACTGGTGGCAGTTTTTATATGAAAGGAGGGATGGTTGGTCTCGTGTTGATGTTGATTGGTATTGTAGTACAAGCAAGAGGGGAGAAGACTGTGTTTGTAGGGAGTAAGGTCTGTAAAGAAGTTCTTTATTCTAGTGGCAATGTCCATAGGTGTTGTGACAGTGGCTCCATTAGCGGTCATGGTTCAGGGAACAGTGCATTCTCTGCCTTTTAGTAGGGTATTCATCTAGGGCCAGAAGCTTTAAGGGGTGGTAAGGTTTGTTTCTTGTAAAGATATAAAATAGTCTCTTTTGGCCACCTTCACTTTATTTTTGCATAAATTGCTGAGCCGATGATAAATAATCCAATCAGTATATACCCCAGATATCTTAAAGGTCTTAAAGAATATTGGAGTTATTTTAAAAAAATGCAGACTTTAAAGCAGCAGAGTGGGGGTGGGAGGAGAGCACTGGTACCTTAACTACATGCTTTTGTTTGGTCACACACCAGGTGTCTCCTCACAAATTTTACTAAGATGCATTGTAAATGCAGGTGATGAGCTTGCCAAACCCTTTATACTCATGAAGCTCCCACCATCACTTTTCCATTTTATGTCATTCCTTCCTGGCACTACAGTGACATGGAAGATGTATGCATGTGGAGGTGCTTATGCATTTCGGAAGTGCAGCCCCTTTTACCCACCCTGACTTTAGTCTGCCTACCAAGCATGGGCTCTATCACCAGGCCCCCACCTGATGGCAGCCAAGAGCCCAGAAAACACACCACTCCGATCTGGGATAGGAGAGCTGCCATGCCAGGCAGCTGCTTGATCCTCTCCCAGCTCTTTGACCTTTGGCAACCCAAGCTCATTCCTGAACTTGGATAGCCAGCGTGGTGAGAGGTAAGACACCACAGCTCCTCAGACCTCTGAGCCATGGGGCAGGGAAAAGGTTATTATTTTATGAATAAATATTGCCATTTCAATTTCAGAACTTTACAAATACACATTTAATTTTTAATTTCAAACTGAATGTATGAGTTTTTTTTCAAGAGGCTGACAAAGTGAACTGGCAGCAATGCTTGATAAACATGAGCATTCCATCTGGTGACTGACATGTGGCTGGGCATGTTAGGGTAGTGAAAGTGAGGCTCTTAGTTCCTAGGAAGAGAGAATGCTAGACATCTGACATTGCTGCACCATCTGCCTGTCAATGAAGGAGCTGCAATGGTGTTGGCTGTGAAGCCTGCAGCTTGTTGACCCTTTTATCTGGAGTTGAAAGTGAGGCTGTGGTTATGAGGTGTCCCAATCTTAGGGTTGGAGATGGGGAAGATAATCGTGGATGATATTAGGCCACATTTGTTATAAATCTGTGCATGAATCTAACTCCTGATAATGAAGATGACACTGATGTTATCATTGCAGGTAAGAAAGATATAAATTTGCATGGATTTGATCTATTGACCAACCAGACTGTGAGTCCTGTTACCAGCAAAAATAATGACAGCCAGCATTAGCAGAATTCAAATACACATTCTGAAAAATTTTGAATTTGAAGCCATTCTCTTCTGTATTTCCTTACCAAGGGCATTTACAAGGAAACAGGGTATATGTCCCTTAGAGTATGTCCTGCTCTGTAAGCAATATCACATTACGGAGTGTGCACTAATACATTTCAGTGTATGACCTGTCACCCCATAGTGTTTTGAGACACTAGGGTTAGTCCATACCTCTCAACCTGCTAGGACCAAAATCAGGGACACTAAATTTTATTCAGCATGACACCGTGCCATCGCATGACATGTACATCCCATGATATAGTACTGTATATATGTAAATTACCTTTAGTTTATGGTTTTAAAATGTCAAATTCAGTTGCACACTACCAACTGGCACAATAAAAAACACAAAGGCAAATGTTTTACATCTTTTTGTTGTCATTTCTCTTCATTTACTCACTTGAAACTAAAGTGGAACATGTGCACTGCTAGAGAAATATTTTTTTAGGATCCAGTGTTGAGTTAATTTCCAGGCTTTTAAGAATGCAGTGTTGTTAATTTCCAGATTTAACTGAACAGCAATATACTGTACTGGAATGAATGCAGCATATGTGTGTGTGTGTGTGTGTGTGTGTGTGTGTGTGTGTGTGTGTGTGTGTGTGTGTGTCTCCCTCTCTCTCTCTCTCTCTCTCTGTAGTCTCATGAGAGAAACAGATGAGCCTGTGGAATGCCAGGGGAGTGGGTGTCTCCTACAAACTGCTTTTTTCTGCTTGGACTAGTTTAACCCTTGCTATGTTGTTGACTGATATAACATTCCAGAATTCACACACTTTCTGATTCTTTTAGTAGCCTAAAGGTTAAACAGGTCTACAAGACTTACACTGGCATTCTAAAAATCTGGAAAAGAAGCAAGCAAGATGGGACTTCAGGACAGGAAGTCTAAATTTGGGAAGTCATAAAAACAAAAGGGACAGTTGAGAGGTATGGAGTTAGTCAAATGTCTAGTGCAGAATGCAGTGGCCCAGTTACTGACGGGCCTTTCGAGGTCCAGTCATGTGACCCTGGTTTTGTGTGCTCTGCACAGGCTGCCAGTCAGGCAGAAGGTCTTTTTCAAGGTGGGTCTTCTCACTTTTAAGGCCCTATATGGTTTGGGCTCTGGTTACCCGTCTGAGCTCCTGACACCAGTGTCTTCTGCTCTCTCCCTCTGCTCCTCTTAGAAGGGCCTCCTGGATGTTCCCAGGGTTCAGCTCAAGACCTCAGGAGATCATGCTTTTAGTGTCTCTGGGCCAACCCTGTGGAACCTGCTTCCATCTGCAGTACGGGAGGCTACCTCGATTGAGGTGTTTAAGTGGAGGCTAAAGGCACACTTCTTCAGCCTGGCCTTTGATTGCTGATACCATCATTTGTTTTGGCCAGTCCCATGAAGATGACTTCTGGAAACCTCTATTTTGTTGAATTTTATCATGTTATGGTTTTAATGAGGTTTTATTATGTTTTATTTACTAGTGTATGTTCTCATTTATGTTTGGTGCCCAGAGCCTCTGGGATTGGGCACCTTATAAATAAAATTGCTTTGCTTACACCCAGGAAAGAGAATTCAAATGCTTTCATGCACATCATGGAGTGTTTTCTTATACTCATAAAATGGTGTGCTATATAAACAGTGTTTATTCACTGTGAAAAACAAGAGCCAAAAACTTACCATGCATTAAAGTGGTTCAGTGCATGGTCATATGACATGTTACAGCCAGTCATGTTACTGGATTTCCCAAAGCCATTGAAAAATGATTCTTATTCCCTTGAGGATACGCCTGGAAATAGATTTTGTCTCAGCCTCAGTCAAAAATTGTACAAAAAAGAAAATTTATTATTTTTATTTCCTACTGGAGGTCATAACCCACTGTTAGTTTTATATGATGTTTCAGAATGTATGTGTATAATAATAGTAATACAGAAACTGTATTCTTACATTGTTTATTTATATTACTATATAACTCTTTGTTCAGGATGCTATTGGAAATAAGAAACCTCTCAATTGACCTGTACATGTTCCTGCTTTTAAATAACATCTTAATTAAAATTGTGACATCAGCATTAGTTGCTGTGGAAAATAGTTGTGATATCACAAGCAGTGGCTTATGACCTCAGCTTGGGAATGCATCAGGCATAGATGAATGCCAATATACAAAGATCTGTGTTTATTCAAAAGTCCTTAGTAATAAAAATGCAATGGACTAAAAGTGAAAGTTTTATAGAATGTTGTGTATTTGAGTTCTGTCGTTGCCAGACAGGACCCCATTTTTTACTCCTTTTGCTGTTTTACCCTTGACTGTCCTCCTTACACTCACCACTGCTCCCTCTTCACCTCCCTCACAATCCTCTCTCTTGAATCTAGGCCCCTTTTCCACTGTACCTCATTTATCTCAAAATTCTGGCTTGGTTTACTCCCCCCCCCATCTTACTTTCCTTCTCTCTGTCCCCCTTCTCCCTCCCACCTACTCTCTCCAGAACTCTAAATTTTGCTATCTCTTCTTCCTCCACACAAAATCTTCTGAAGGCCAATCTGCCTTCCTCCTCATATTTTCCCTACTCTGGTCTGATCGATCCCCTACTATTCACTCTGCTATCTTTACTTCTGCTTTAAAGACACTCCTCCATTTCCTCATTGCTTACACTTTCAACTGCAACTCACTCCTCTAAGTCCTTATCTCCACTGGCTCCTTATGTGGGTTCACTCCATAAATCCTTAATTATGCACAGGGTCGTTCAATTCTACCAAGCTTCCCAACTCCACTGGATAGTCTCCCCTACACTAATTTACTATTTTGCACACTGTTGCTCCTTCTCCTGACTTTCTGCTTACTCTTCCCTATTTTCCCTTCCCCCAGGATGCATCAGGAAATTAGTTATTACCAGCCCACTATGCCTTTCCTGGTAAAATGTGTTAAATAAAAAAATAAAGTCAGTTGTGACTACTGCTGCTGACCTGAGCCCCCATTTAAAATTTAAAATACCACATATCAGAAAGTCTTGATTCACTAAGTTCAGAAAACCTGTCTATTTAAGGAAAGCCCCACCCAAAAAAAGACATGAAAGAAAATCAGCACAATAATGTAAACATTTTTTACACAATTACATTTTCCAGAGCGTCTTAGATCAAAGAAATGTAGCACTAATGTCCTGTATAACTGTATTCTTTTTACATATAATATAAAAAAAATGCATGTAATGTAAAGAAGGGTCACTAGAAAAATTGTCAAAATGATAATCTGAAGCATTGCCATCCCACCAATGACATTAATCAACAAACTTTGCAGCCACAAAAGGTGTGTTCATCTTACCTGTCTTTGTATGTTCTTTGGTTGGTTAATATCACATTTTCAGCACTGTGAACTAGTAATTAAAACAAAACAGCCCAAATTTGTATGTAGGACAAGTGGTTGTGCAACTCACCAAAAAAGTGTGGGGTGTGGGTCAGAATTGCTCAGGCCAGTGGAAAATGTTGTGCAACAACTCATACCGTGTCACTGGAAAACAATTGCTTTTTTGGATTATAGATTGGAGGGAGCATTCCTGACCCATCAGAGTGCTACCTTCAGTTGTGCCTGATGTACTCTTATTACTGCAAAAGTATTAAATTCAGTTCAACTCAATTTTATTTATATGGTGCCTTTCAAATGCCAAGGCACCTCACAGACATTAAAACAAATTCAGCATAAAATTACATATGTTATAAGTAATATAAAATAAGAGTAGACAGTCAACAATATTAAATTAATCCCCAAAAGCTCGAGTCCATAAAACAGTTTTGAGGGCCTGTTTGAATCCCTCCACAGTCGGGCACTCACATAACTTATGGGGTAGAGAATTCCAAAGGTTGGGGGCAGCGTGCATAAATGCTTGGGCTCCAGAAGATTTTAAACAAACCCTTGGAATATCTAGCAACTCCACATCAGTCGAGCAGAGTGTAGGGCTTTATAAGTCAGAAGTCTGATTCTGAAGGTGATTCGCCACTGTCATGGCAGCCAGTGCAGTTCGCGCAGCACCAGAGAAATATGACAGGGCCGAGGAGTTCCCGTCAATAATCGGGCCACTGCATTCTGCAAAGTAGCCCGTGAGGAGGGCGCATAGGGAATGGCGCTGTCTGTAACGGTGACTCTTTCATGGCGAAATCATTCACCGTGATAGGAAGGTTGGGCATCCGTATTGGGGGATGGGCAAAATGGGCTACAGGATGTCGCTATATGTACACATATGGGAGGAGCGAGCATGGCGAGCGTGGGCTCGGAAGGGTCGGAGGAGTTGTAGGAGGTGGCACTGCGGTGGGTTGCCAAGCAGCATCATGGTATCAGGGGTTAGTCTGTGATTGGGGTGGGTGAGGTACCGAGTTTGGGTCCAGGCACTGGTGTGATTTTATTGTGCCCGGCCCGAACCTTTAATTTTACATGCGTTCACCCCCTCCGACATGCACCCCCCTGGAGTTGAGAATCCTTTATTAGGAGGTGGGGGGCAGAGCCCCTGCGTGAGGGTGTCTGTGGGGTACAGCCCCAGCAAAAAAACATTGAAAGTTATGTCCCTGGCGCCGTTGTACTGTGTGCCGGGGTGTCAGTAGTGCCAAAAATGCTTTCGGCACTCTGACTGCGGATTATGGCGATCGCCTTTAGGGTTTCACCGTTATCACATAGAACCTTCTGCACCAGCTGCAAGCAGTGAATATCCACCCCCAGAAGCCCTGGGTACAGGGCATTGCAATAATCCAGGTGAGTGGACACAGAGGCATGGACCAACATAGGAAGGTCACCGGACAGAACAAGATGCTTAACTGGAGATATTCCTCAAATGATAAAAAGAGGATTTGATGATGGCTGACACCTGCGAATGAAGTGTCAAACTCAGGTCAAAAATTACCCCAGGTTTCGCACCCATTCAGAGGTTGGGAGTGGAAGACCCCCAAGAAAAAGTCCCGAGGGTGATCCCACCCCAACCCCTCTATTCGGCAACTCGGGTCCACCACCAACACCTCAGTCTTTGCTGAATTCAACCTCAACCAGCTCAAATTCATCCATTCCTGGATTTCTGCGAGGCAGTTATTAAATGCTGAGAGAGCGCTATCCTGGTCAGGCACAAAAGAAAGGTAGAGCTGGGTATCATCAGCATAGCAGTGAAACCTCAGCCCGTACCTTCTTACAATGTCTCCGAGGGGTAGCATGTACACTGCAAACAACATGGGGGACAACACCAATCCTTGAGGAACCCCACATGATAACGGAAATGGGTCAGAGGAATAAATCCCTGACAGCACCCTCAGTTCTTCTGGTGAGGAAAGATGAAAACCACCTGAGGACTGTACCTGACAGGCCACAGATGAACCTCAAACGATTGAGCAGGACCTCATGGTCCACAGTGTCAAACACTGAAGAGAGATCAAGGAGAACCAAGATGGAATGGTTCCTCTGATCTCCAGCCATCAGGAGATCGTTGAGCACCCGAACCAGTGCTGTCTCAGTGCTATGCCTCTTTCGAAAACTGGACTGGAAAGGCTCGTAGACATGGATGGTCAAATGGTTCTCCAGTTGTACGGCAACTACTTTTCTCGATCAACTTCCCCAAAAAGGGGAGGTTCAAGATTGGTCTGTAGTTTGCATGGTAGTCTGGGTCCTTCAGGGAGCTAGAAAACTCACCTGTTTCCAAGGAGCACCAGACTATCCATGCTAGGACCGAGCCAAGAATGTCACTACAACCCAAAATCAGGGTAGTTGGTCCTGGATCAAACTACAGCACATAGGGTGCATACCCTCGACAATCCGCATGATGCCCATGAGCTCTGGCTGGTTGAAGGTATTCCAGGAAAACCGAGGGACAGTGACCAAATGCCGGTCTAGAGCAGCGCCCATAGAGTGTGCTGGTTGGAGTTCCACCCTGATGTCACCCACCTTAGCCACAAAGAATTGAGCTTGCTGAGTATCTCACATGCTGAGCCACTGTAACAGGCTTCTCACTATGTGCGCCGTCAACATTTTAAAGGAAAAAGGATTTTTTTATTTAAAAAGTTAGAGATCTATAATAATTTTATAGGCCCATTTGGAAGTTCTCCTATGGATCTAAAAGTGTCGCCTCTTGCATCCTCAGGACCGCAGAACAGCTCACCTTATGTTCGCAGTCCTCTGATCCTAAGAACACAAGCGACAACACTCTTATATAGAAAAGAGGACCTCCAACCAGACATATAAACTTATATACTTCAGCCAACCTACCTGGCTTTTTATGATTCTGAATAATCCAGAATAAGCAATAGTTTATTCACAGGAATTAATTTATGAGAATCAGAGCATAAAAGGATCAGGATGTACAACTTTTACAGAGTTCTGAGAGATATAATTAAGTCAAAATAACTATAAAGTGCAACCTATTTAATAGTAATGTAAGACAAACTTTAATATAGCATATTTTACACATATACTGCTCTGTTGCCTGCTTTCTTTTTCATATAGAATGTACTTTTTAAATGCAGCCTACCTGCCGGCCTCATAATTTCAACGTGCCTTATATCTTTGAAATTAATGCTGTTCCTTGATTGAAGTGTGGGAGTCAGAATGCACTGGCAGACCCCCAGCTTTAAAATTGAGGGATCTACTGATCCCCTAGCTCCTCCATCTATGAGTAGGCATCAGTAAAAAAAGGAACATATTGTTAGTTGAGCTTTACCTAATTTGGTTGCCGTAGTGTTTTAGTGAGACAAACATCCCTCTCTAATTCAAGATGCGGTACTGCCATTAAGAATTCATTGAATTTAACCACAAGGTGACAGCCTCAAGATAATGGCGATCCCATTTTAGCAGCAGCCTGCCTCATGCACCTATAATATGTAGTTTTGGAATTCAATTTTATGATCTTCAGTAGCTATGGGGAGTATGTTCTTGTTATGTCATAATGGCAACCTGCTAATCCATTGTAGTCCCACATCACTACACAGATACTAATCAGATTGCCACAGTTGCAGTAGACTGAGGTTGGGAACAAGGTTCTGAATATAAGTGCAGGCCAGTAATGACCACGTCGGAATATAACGGGATTTGCTACTATCTCAGCTGGGAAGGTGATATACACTGTTGATCTAGCCTAGGAGTCAAGCCCAACACCAAGCATCGGCTTACCTCAACACACGCGTACCTTCCCTTATCATATACAATGTGGAAGGTAGCCGATAAGTTGCCTTGTGGCAGGTGCTGACTGACTAGTAAGCGATGACTCCTTGCGATGCGCACTACTGTCTACCGGATGGAGAACACTGTGGAATAGTCGGCGGCTGGCTGCAGCTGGCAAAGGGTTAACATGCTGTCGCGGAGCTCTGTGAAGGGTTGAGGGTGTTAAATCACTGCTCGATCCCCGTCGGATTCTGGGCTGCAAGCTGGAGCGCTGGGGCTGCTGGGAAGGCAGGAGCAGAAACAGCAGCGGCAGGAGCAGCCAGTCGCGATCATGGAGGTGTAAAGGGAAACAGGGGAGCTAGCGAGCGTTGGTGCCTCGCAATCCAAAGCTGTGTGGCCAAGGCATTGGCGTAATGAGCTTGGATCTCCGGCTGCACCAGGAACATGGATGACAAATCCAACAAGCTCCTACTGGCCTTTGTGATGCTTTTCTTGTTTGCGGTGATCGTATTGCAATACGTTTGCCCAGGAACCGAGTGTCAGTTATTGAGGCTACAGGCTTTCAGCTCTTCGATTGCAGATCCCTACAGGGCAGAGGACGAGACTCCCGCCAAGTTTGTTCCCAAATTCAATTTCACCGAGGACGACCTTTTAAGAAAGGTGGATTTCAACATCAAGGGGGACGATGTGATTGTATTTCTGCACATCCAGAAGACGGGGGGAACCACTTTCGGTCGCCATCTGGTTCGCAACATCCAGTTGGAGCAGCCGTGCCAGTGCAGAGCTGGGCAGAAGAAATGTACCTGTCTGCGCCCGGGCAAACGGGAGACGTGGCTCTTCTCCAGGTTCTCAACGGGCTGGAGTTGTGGATTGCATGCGGACTGGACCGAGCTCACCAACTGTGTCCCTACGATCATGGACAGCAAGAAGGAAGTGACCCAGAGACCCCTGAGGTGAGTTGAGGGCAGAAGCGACTCTTTGCACATACTGTAGGTTCAAATGAGGTTTTCATTGTTGCAACAGGGGTCAGTCATGGGAAAGCAGCCTGACTTAACCTGTCAGCTACTGATCAAGCCGTGGTGACGGAGCAGATCCTGACTTCTGGTGTAATTCATGCGCTTTAAAATAATGGTATAATTATGTACATGCCAAGATTTATTCAGGCGAGTTATTGGTGTGTGTGTGTGTGTGTGTATGTGTGTTGGGGGTAGCCTGATAGGGGGCTTTATAGCCTGGTGTTGGGTGAAGAAGAAAAAGTTATAACTGATGCGCCTGCAACCTTTGCAGAGAGTCCTTACTTTCACTTCGCAGCAGCTTGTGGTTATGATGCTAATAATAAGGTTTATGTTGTGTCTGAGTCAGCTCGGGGCTGCTGAGTAAAAGATGCTGCGGTAGCAGCAGCAGCTCCTGAGCATCCTTTTAAAGGGCGCAGCTGCCACTTCCTAAACGTTTAAGTACAGTCACGAGCTGCAATAAAACTGCACTTACACGCCTCAGTAGGGGCATTTAAGGGAGTCGAGGTATCCAGTGCTTACCCTTTCTGCGGGGAGGGATGGCTGGACCGTGACCCGGCAGGTGGGTGGTACCAGGCCGGTTCTGATTGCTGTAGGTGTTGAGGCTGATAACAGTTCAGCTCAGGAACAGATCTGTGTGTATCTTTTGTTGTTGTTTTGTTTTGTTTAATCGAGAAGGCAACACTAAGGAGCCGCTGACTGTAGTGTATACCCAAAAGGTAACACCCAGACGGTAGTAGAGCTTACTTTACCTGTGAGAACCCCGAGTACCTGAGTGAGGTTGGTATACTCAGTGGATAGCGGGTGTGCTGAACAGCAATGCTTTTAGTAATCACATTGAAAGTCATGTTGTTGTATACAAAACATGGTATTTAATAATACTGCGCAATTCCAGGAGCGCAAATCAAGGTGCCCCTAGGGGAAAGGAAGTGACAGGAGGACCTGTTAATTGTCCGTACTCATGTTTTTGACTGAACATTAACGAATGGGTTTACTACTTTATAATTATGTTGCCATTGTCTGTGAGATTGTTTTTGTAGTAGTTTATGATTTTGGGGACAAGTCACCAGTGTGTGTGTGTGTGTGTGTGTGTGTGTGGGGGGGCTCATTGTCCCTGCGTCTGCTGCCTGCGAAACTACCAGAATAGAAGAGGACTGCGACACAGTTTGTGGCCCTGCCTGGGTGGGGGTATTGAAAACTGGGAACAAATGCTGAACACTTAGAGAGAGGGGAGCCAAAGCCTTCTTTCAAATTCCACTTTTCAACTAAATTATCCCACCTTGGCTCCTACTTTCGAGTAATAATATCCCGTGTTGTGAGGTAAACCCTGACATCTCCAGTATGTAGGTCCTAGTCTCCCCTGACTAGGAGTCAGGGAATGGCTCAATATGAAAGCAGACTGTCACTTCATAGCAGATTGCTCGACTTGCCGTTTCTTATTTTTGAAATTTGCTTTCTTGACCGGTTGTGAAAAGACGACATGTCCCGTGTTTCCTAGCAGTTACAGTAATGTTAAAGAAAGCATGGTAGGCTATGCTGTCCCTGCTGTTGAAGTTGCCGCCTTGGGCGGCAGAAGTTACGCAGGACCCCCTCAGACATGCCATTTCACCTAATCCTGTGCTGCACCATAGGACAGTTTCTCCTCCACACCCTTAGATTGGGTGACCTTCTATGGAGATACTAGGGTTCATCGCTGGGACGGCGTGAGGCTCAACACCGCGTCATTTCACCCATTATTTAATAGAGATTTCAGGATCCCGCCCGTCGGAGACAGTCCTATCTGGAGCTTCAGTACCGAAATCTTTTGAAGCAAAATGGATTTGCAGTTCTGAGTCGGTTTTACTAAATATAAGGGGTCCGTCAGGATATCTGCACTATTTGATACCTATAGTATGTTAGGGGAATTGAACCTAATTGGCCAACAGGATCCCATTCGGCTCAATTAAAACATCAGCTACTGGTAATCATCACAGTCACTTAGCTTTTTCATCGTTTAGTTTGGTTTCAAGGAGCATTTTGTATTTGCAAAATGCCTTACATAGTGTAGAGTTCTAGGATGGACTTTTGGTGTGCTTGAAGGCACTAGGCTTTGCCTCCTGCCTGATAATGCACCTAAGGCATCAATTGCAGTACAAACAGATACAAAGTACTCTTTCATTTGATAATGTTTGCCTTGTTTTGGCTAACCAGCAATTTTAAGCTGTCACCTTTAGATATACAGATTGATCTACCTTGAAGTTTTGTGTGGTCAAACCTATACCAATGTACACTAGCAAACAATGGGATTTTTTTTAACCTTTTCCTCTTCTGTAATTTTTGTGGTTCTTATGGGAATAACATAGTTTAGAGCAGATGGTGTGAAAGGGTGCTGACAGAAAACCGATGATATTTTTTATTGTTATGTTACTTTCAGGGAAGAGTTCAGACACTGGAGGTGTGAGGCTGTTAGCCACCTTAATGGTTTTCCTGATGTTCTCATGAGTTGCACAGCTATTTGACAGACAGTCATGTACTGTATTTAGCTGCCAGTTTACCTGAAACAGTTTACCTGGAGGTGAGGTGGGAGAAAAAAGTGGCACCGAGGTGGGCACACTGGTACTCTTAACTGTCCTCATGATTTGCACAGATATTTGAAAGACAGTCATGTACTGTATTTAGCTGCCAGTTTACCTGAAACAGTTTACCTGGAGTGGAGGTGGGAGAAAGGGTTCCATCATGCTGCGGCAACATGGAATTTGTTGACTGTCAGTGCAGCAATGGCACAACACTACCAACTGGTGTTGTGCCATCACTGGGGGAACTTGTGTTTCCTGTGGGGGACTTGGCCCCCACACCCCTTGCGCTTAAATTAACCAGCTCTGTGTTGGAGTTGGTTCAGGAAGGGGGCGAATACCCTGGCGGCAACAGTGTCAGGAACCCAGTGGACCATCACAGCGAACTGCCGAAAATGTCACTGTGATGGTCTTTGTAGTATTCCCATCACTGTTGTGACGTGATACCAAGAGAAAGTAATGGTACCGTGGGTGGGTACTCTGATCCACTTAACAAATATCAAATAGGTAGACAGAGTGAGAGAGATAGATTAGGGGATTGGTGGTTCACTGCTCCAATCCAAGCCAGCAGCATGACTCCAGCTGTGGCTTCAATATTCCAGAAAGTCCCACTGTTCTCACAAAGGAACAGTGCAGAAGAACTATAGTTATTCATGTTGTTCTTTGGTACGAGTCCTCAACTAAGCACACCACCTCACTGCTCCAACTGAAGCCAATAACATGACTCCAGCTGAGGCTTCACAATTCAAGAAATCCCACTAACAAAGAAGTCCTAGGTGGAAAGCTTAGTGAGGGCTCCTGATTCTTCATTCATGAGCCAAAATACTTCTTTTGTGAGTTTCACAAAAGAAGAATCTCAGCTTACAAAAGAAAAGGAAGGGACATAATTCCTTTTTCACAGTTCCTTCATAAGATCATATGAAAGTACCATTGTTCTTTTATGAAATTTCAGGAGAGAACTATTAAAAAAAATAATAAGTCCGAAAGTCTTCCATCTTGAGATGAGGTTCTTCTTTCGTGACACTCAGATCTGACGAAAGAAGAGTGGTTATTTCATATAGTCTCACAAATGAAACATAAGACAAAAGTGAAGTCCTACTGTTCTTTTGTGAGCCAAGATTCTTCTTTAGTGAGACTCATGAAAGAAGAACTTCAGCTCATGAAATAAGAATTGGTAGCCCTCGCTAAGTCTTCCGCCTAGGATTTTAGGAATGTCCCACAGCCATATTTTGGGGTATTTTTTCCCCCCCAAAAATGTCAGAATCTAGCTAAACAGCTTTAATGTATCTAGATTTTGGTGTTTGGTTTTTCTCCAGGGCATCATTTTTATAGATTTTTTTTTTTTTTAAATATAAAACAAAATGGCTGCCATAAAAAGAACATTATTTTCTCACAAAAGAGGAGTTTCAGCTCATGAAAGAAGAATCTTCTTTTGTGAGCCAGAACTGTTTCTTTCATGTCAGCCATATACATATAATACCCATTAAGCATCCTCTGAACTGAAATTTCAAATCCTTATAACTTGGGAACAGATTAATATTTTTTTCACCAAACCAAAAAATAAGTCACCATTCTAAGGCAAGCCCCTTCTACCCTGAAAATTTCAAAATAAAATTCCACACCATCTGGGCTGTAGGTGTAAGCAAAAAAATAACAACAACAAAATTGCCACTTTATGCACCATATGGGTCTTGGAAGCTGGATATTTATTTTATTTTAATTATTTAACCAGAAGTAGCACACTAAGCTGAAAGCTTTTTTTACAGGAGCGATCTGGGAGGACAGGAAGGTTAAGTGACTTGCTCAGGGTCACACAGTATGTGAGTGGAAGCTGTGGGATTCAAACCCAGGTCTGATCTGCTGGATGTCAACAGATTTGCAGCTCAGAGCCTTAAACCACTGCGCTATACTGCCTCCCAAGCATTTGGAATCCATGGAAGGACAACCCCAACTGCAACATCTGCTACAGTGCTGGGAACCTATCGACACCCCCCGACCATGACGTGATCCCGAACCGACCAGCAACACAGTGATGTACAATGTGGGGGGCTGCTCCCCCCCCAACCCCCTACTATAGATATCTAACTCCACATTGCACAGACAGTGGAGTTTATATTTACCTCTGTCACCCTAAAGCTTCTCGATGTAAAACTCCAGTTGCTGCCAATATAGGTGCTGTGGGGGGTTCGCTGGGGAGGGATCAGTGTACCAGTGTCTCTGTAGTGACAGTATACTGGATATTAGACCATCACAAAATGTGCCACATCAAGAACCCTTCCCCCCCCCCAGACAGTGCATGCAAAATGTCATGCAATTCCATTGAACAGGGGTGAAGCTGTTAAGATGCAAAGATAGGGGTTTAATATTAAAGACACTACTCAACCCTAACTGTAGGGGCACTACCACACCTCTATAACACACACACACACACACACACATATATATATATATATATATGTGTGTATATATCTATATATATACATATATATATTTATACTACCAGACCTCTATAACATATATATATTTTTATATGTATATATACTGCAGATATATATTCAGTGGTGGATAACCTTTAAGGTAGGTCTTCTGACTTACAAAGCCCTACACGGCTTGGGTCCCAATAACTTAAAAGAGCTCCTGGTTCCTTACACCCATCTGCGACAACTATGCTCAGCTGACGAGGGGTTGCTGGAGATTCTGAGGGTCAATTTATAGTCATCTGGTGTGCATGCTTTTGGATTTGCGGCACTGACCCTCTGGAATTCTCTGCCCCGTTAGCTCCGGGAGTGCAGGACGGTGGGGAGTTTCAAGCGGGCACTTAAGATTTTTCTTTGGGGAAAGCTTTATTGGTATTTCCTTTATTTTATCCTGTATTTATTGTGCAATTGTTTTATTTGATCTGTACAGCACCTTGGATGTTTGAAAGGCGCTTAAATAAATTTTATTATATATATATATACATATATATATATATATATATATATATATATATATATATATATACACATATACACACGTAGTAGATATATAATATATACTGTAAGTATATGTATATATATTTCTATATATATATATGTATTTGTATATATTTATGTACACATGTACACACACATGCTAACCTTTACAATGTGGTACATGTACTGTATAGCAGTTAATTTTAGTGTCTGATATATTTAGCACAACAACTCCTGTTGTACATATTAGCACCTGATATATTTAGCACTCAGTGCTAACTGCCGGAGTACAGTTAGCAAGGAGAATTATATTAATGTGAACAGAACAAAATGTTCAAAATTAGTGGGCACCATGTTATTTATTGATGAGGAATTTCTGTGTAAAATTAAGTAGTTGAATTTTTTAATTGCTCTTAGGTTAGATATACTGTAGTTCTTGCAGACCATCGGCACGTTGATGTGGAACGAAATAAGTTTAGCACTTGCAGGAATGTTTGCCCAGTAATGGCATACTGTAGGCTCACGAATGATTATTGCTGAACCTCAGGGATTGGAATAAGTGATCTCACCTGCAGTATATTTGCAGGTGTACTAAAAATGAATGCTTCTTGTGGGATATTTCAGAAGTCTGCATTTTCCTATAAAGCGGAATAAATGTGCAGCTACTTGAGAAAACTGGTGAGCCTTTGCTCCTTGCATCTTCTGCCACTAACTGTCTCAAGGTAATCAAGAGAATAATCAACCTAATTAGGAAACTCCCCTTGTTACTGTACCTCTGTTTCATACATGTATATCACTCTGACTTGCACACATGTAACCCAATGTATTACACTACAACTGATGCATTGTTTACCCTGATTTTATCAACAGACACCTTAATGTGAGAGATGTTGCGTCTTAGGGCAGTCCTACTAATTTTTATGATGTGGATTTCCAAACAAATAAATCTATACATTTATACATGTAGTTAACTAAATGCAGTGTCTCAGAAACTGTTCAGTAGACAGAAGTCCAGACTGCTATTTGCAACCAATGAGAGTGTTCCTGAACAAAATAACAAATTATATTCTTGTTTTGGTCAGATTGAGTTTAGTTTAGTATACTTGGGGGGGGAGATGAAGATAGAAAGATTCACTAAAATTGTATCTAAAGGAAGTTTCAAAAGTGTCTACCCTTTCATCATCAAAATACCCTAAATAACCAACTAAAATACTGACATACCTGTATACTGTTCTAGTCTCCATTATTAACTTGCAGTGCTGGAATTACACTTTATGAGCTTTGGGAGCTAGGGGAGCCCATAAGGGTCCTATCTTTAATTTGAGCCCCCCTTCCCATTATAAGTCAATGGCAGTCATGTGTGCACTACCAGGCATCACTTCAGAGCTACTGAGGCTGAGCCCTAACAAGCCCCCTTGTAATTCCAACACTGAAAAAAATTGATGAAGCTGACTGGCTGAAAGGTATTTGAAGCCATGATTTTATCTTACTACACACTCACGGCTTCAAAAAACCTCTGGCCATGGGATTCTCACTGCCCACAACCACCAGAAATCTATCTGAGAACAGCATTCGCTCGACCAAGAACACCAGCTGCCAGACATTCAAAAAAACATGCTGTTACTGCCACCGACAAGCAATAGTTTTTTATTTTACACCCGCTGTCTGTATTTTAAGTCACAGGAACTTTTTTTAAAAACAGTTACATTTCCCCACCACGACATACTGCCTCATGCCAAACGGCAGTTACCAGAAACCTTTCACCCACTCCAAATCATCCCATCAAAACCATGGCCCTAAGCATAAATTGCAATCCCTCACCTCTTAGTATGTTAATAGCTGTGTCTCTTCCCTTAGAAGTGTGGCATGAGCACTGCAGGCAAAAAGCATTAAATCCAGGATAAATTCTTACCAACACAGACATCGCAAAAAAAAAAAACTTTGTCTTCTAGAGAAGAACCATGTGGGTGCAGATCGGTAGGCAGTTTCCCAGTAAAACAACTACAGTACACATTGGTAAGCAGTTTCTAAGTAAAACAAAACAAAAAATGGGACACATACTACAAACAGAGGAACAGATGACAGGAGCAAACTTTTTTTCCAAGTTGAATTGGTGTGTTGGGGGGGCAGAACACACAGGAAGATGTCCCTACACTACCTACAACCAACTGCTACAACAGGGCCACCTGCTGACGACAACCCAAATAGAACTATTTTCTGAAACAGTACTCCTAGACTACCCCTCAGAAAAAACATTTTTATATTTGATTTTCTGACAGTTTTTTTTACATCAATTTTGTAATCCAGTTAATAATAGCAATAATGCACTCCAGGGTGTGGTATATCATGGGATATAACTCCTTGGGTGCTGGACACACTCAGCCTGCAGCCTTATGCCCAATCACCAAGGCATGATGATATCCCGTGATATACCACACCTTTTCATGCATTATTGCTTAATTTGTGCCCCTATGCTGTGACTATGGTGAAACTCTGAGTATGTCTTTGTTTAGAATAGGGCATGGGGGCTGTGCATTTATTGATGTATGCCTGTATCAACCTGGGATATGACTTGTTGACCTTTGATCCTGTTGTAGGTACTGGTCCTTCTTTTTATTGGTTTCCCAATTCTTAAAGTTTACATTGATTCTACTTGGTCTGGTGGTCAAGAATCATGATTGTGTCACTGCAAATATACTTGTATTATACTACTTAAACTGTATTATTTACTAAATGATAACACCGCCATAAAAAGGGTCAATGTGTTGCTCAACAAACCTGCCATTTTTCACTGGGCTGACCCAGTACCACCCACACCTGCTCCTTCTATAGCCAAATAAACTGGCTGAACTTTGATGACAGACTACAACACCACACCTGCCTACTAGCCAAAAAAATCTTTGCAGGGCTCACGGCCCCTTGCCTCTCCTCACAACTGCAACTGTTACTACATGCAAGGCACACTGGGAACTCCCTCAAATAATCTTATCAGGTGCCAAGGCAAAAACCCTCCCTGGGACAACAGTCCTTTCCCTATCATGCCCCAGGTTGGCTTAACTTACTCCCACCACACATTGTTGAGGAACCCAAGCTTGGCCGCTTTAAATTCCTACTGCGCTCCCACCTTCAAGCCTCACACTCTTGTACCTGTCCCCAACTCCCTCTACCCATGGCAATACCTTTTGTCCAATCTTCCAGCCTTATTCCCTCTGGCCATAACATGGACACCTAACCCCCCCTCCTTCCCCCCACTCTCTCTTCCTACCCAGCCTCTGACAATGGACTCTGTCTAGCCCCTGACTTCTTCCCAACCTCTGTGCCACCCTATCTTTTTCCCCCTACCTAGCCCAAATAATCCTTACCCATGGCCAGCCCTATGCCCTGTTTATCTCTTCCCCCCCTTTCTGAGCCTAAGATAGTACCTAGTAATGAATCTAATACTATGATTCTTGACCATGATGTTATATATCTTGTAACATAGTATGCTCACTTGAACTGTACCTGTCATAAACACCTGTATTTCGGTTGTATGTTATATGTATTGTATTTTTCTCTGTGCTTGACATACAGCCTTTGTAAAGGAGTCTCTGACTCAAAGGATTGTAATTCCCGAACTACCAAATAAATAAATAAATAAAGTCTGAAAGCTTCTTCCAGGGATCTGAGCCTTAAAATGGTGAGCAACATAGCTTAGTCAAGATCTAAACAAACAATGATTCATGATGTCCCAGATGATCCTAATTTTGATCTTTCATTCCCATATATTTAATAAAAATATTTTTCATTCAATTTGGAATAATATTTTTCATTCATTTTAGAATGAAAAACCTTGCTTGACAGAAATATAATACTTGTTTTATGTTTAAGCGAATTTGGTACTTTTGAGAACACTTGGCAAACATAACTTTAAATTCAGTTAATATTTTATAGAGTTTCTATATTACCATTATTATTCTTATTACAGTATCAGGATTATTGAAATGGAAGGAGGATACTTCTCCTACACAGATGTTCAGCTTCTGCTGTTTAATCTTTTGCTCACTCATGGTCCTCTGTTGACATCATAATCATTTTGGCAGAAAAAAAACTGTGATGTCACAAACAGAGGAATATGACTTAGACAAAGGAGTAAGTAACAAAAGAAGATGAAATTTAGGGGCAAACTTCATATTTCTATGAAAATTAATCTAGTAATAAAGAAAAAGGAAAGGGAAGTGCAAACACTGTATAAAATATGAGACAAATTTTGTCTAAACATTAGGCTTTTCAAAATGTTCTTAAAAGCAACAAACATGCTCTATGCTTTGGATCATTTAATTATCATTGTTTAGTTTTGAGCAGCGAGGGTAGGAATGCATGGCATATCAGAACAGTAGGAAGTTGCAAATCTGCATGGTATGCTTTGAAGTATCTAATATAGCCATGCAAGTTATCAAATATGCAAGAAATTCTTGTAGGCATGGTTTGTATATAATATATTATAGTGAAATGGGAACATTAAAGAGAGGAAAAATCACATTAGGGATGAAATAGTTTGTACAGCTTCATCCTAAATGCATATCAACATGTCTGAGTTTGTCTCTCATTTATTTAATTCAGATTGTCAAGGATCAACTTGTTCATTGATGTATCGGTTGGCAAAGAGGACTTATTAGTGAGTCTGATTGTTTTTTTTTTATAGTTGACTAGATGAGGTGCTCTTGCATACCTAAGAGAATTGGTCTATTTCTTATGAATAGCTCAGCACCAAATGAATCACCTCAATGTGTCTTTTCGAAGGAAAGCAGAGCAATTTAAGTGAGAAATGCATTGATTTACATCAAATGGATTAAGTTGCTGTGTGCAAAGCCCTGCATTAATTTGCCTTCTGCTGCAATTGTACCAGGATTAGCTATGCTTTAATTGTGTAAATTATCCACTCATATTAACTTTTGTGGATTAAAGTAGTGTTATTGAAAACTAGACTAATACACTCCAGATTGGATCTGCAAAAAGCTCACTGTAGAAAAATAGTAGTAAAACATGAAACATTTGTATAGACATAGAACTAGTATAAATGTGATTTAGACATGGACTCTGAACATTAGAAGGTTAGTAGGGGCTCCCAACTGGGATAGGGAAGAATATACTGTGCCCATAACAAACCACAGTTCTCTTATAGTACAATACTCATTTAAATACTAAATAACATTTATTTCTGACTACAGTGTGTTCTAGTCATCAGTTATTTCTAGAGACAATACTATGGAAATAAAGAATAGAACTAAACTGCAAGTGAGTGCAGCATTCATCACATATGCTCAACTTGTAAATAATCTGAATGCTGCAGTGTTCTATTCTAATTGCCTGTGTGGCAGGAGGTGTGTCTCTTGTCTTTGGCACTGAAAACCTTTTGGTTTTGTCAAATATTGCAATGGATATATACTGTAGGGCCAGTTGAAAAGCATTATTAATGGCCATCTCTCCCCAAACAAGATACAAAACAATTTGTATGTGTGCTGTAGTTGGAAGGGATACATGTGCTACCAAAACCACTGTCATCATTGTTCCGTTTGGCCAATTGTTCATGAAAATTCTAATACCCGTGCCATATTTATAACACTAAAAACAAACATTATTACTCCTTCTTGAATACCAGAAGCCACAGTGTTATGATTTTCATGATGACACTTTCTTGTGCTTTCTATAAAAGGGGAAGAAAAGCATTGCATTGTTCCCAGTTCATATCACTTACCCCTGTTCTCTTTCTCTTTCTGTACATCTATCCTATTTTGCTTTCTGTCTTCCTGTAGTTTAAAACCAGCTCAGTAGGTACCCCCCATGCACTATTATAGATGCTCCAACTAGTGACACTGACAGCTGCAGTCAGTTAGTGGCTCCTGAGGATTATATCACTACTTGACCAAGTTGCTCAGTTGATAAAAGTGGAGCAGATCCTCAATATGCTTAGTGTTCTGTGAAGAAGCATTGCATGTAAGTAGTGGTATCGACAACAGGAGCCGTTGATTATTTGTAATTTATGATGTCACCGGTTGGAATGCCTACAGTGGTATGGTGGAGTTATGCACAGAGGCAGCTACAAAGACCAGACAGAAAACCAAACAGGAGAGACTGTTACAAAAAGAGAACAGAGTGCAAATAGATACTGTATGATGAATGCTGTAGACTTACAATCCCCTTCTCATTGCGTGCATCATCATCAAAATATCTTGTGATCAGTGTGCTCTGGCCACTGCCCCGTGACAGCCATCATCAATGATGTTAGGGCATACTGGGCAGGCAGGAGAGCCGATCAGGACAGCTTTGTCTCTGTCTTTGTCAAATCATGAAATGCTATTAAATGTGAAGTCATATGATGGACAACAGAAGGTAAAAGGGATGGGAGGGTGGGGCACCCTCAGGGCAATCAGAAAATGCCTGCCCACAAAGGTCCAATAGAACAGGTTACCTGATAATTGATAATGCCACAGAGTCAATCTGGATGGAGAAGGAAGGATACTGAGTGCTACACAAACACTGGTAAAAGCATCAGTGTGACTGCAGCACTCAAGCTAAGAGGAGTGCTCTCATATCACTTTCAGCATGTTGACAGTTTTCTCCCTCAAGCCTCAAGCAATAAAAGTACCTAAATAACTTTATTGTCTGCAGCATCACAGAAAGGTGAAGGGAGAGAAAGAAATTGAGGCAGTGGGAGGAGATTGGTGGTGGTGGTGGTGGCTGAAGGGCAAGCAGTGAGTGCCCTGAAAAACAACAGTCTGCTGCAAATGTACCAAGGTATAAGCTCTATCTCCTGCAGCAACAGAGGAAAATGAAAGAACAAAATCATTATTAGACTGGGAGTTATTAAGAGGATCACACTGGAAGAAGATGTAAAGGGTTGGGCAGTCATGGTGTAAGCCACTGCAGCTATAGCCCTCTCTCTATTGCCTGCAGCATCAAAAAATGTAAATGGTGGAACATTATTAATTAGGAGGATATTGGTGACTGAAGGGGTGTGTAGTAAGTGCCATGAGAAATGGGCAGCTACAGTTACACTCATCTATGTTGTCTGCAGTATCAAAGAAATAGCAAACATTTGTCAATGCTGAATGTTTGCTTGCTGGCATTGGCATTGGTAGTGTAGGAGTTACAGAGCTGCATAATAGGAATGGCAGTGAAGTATTGAACTGAAGCCAACTCCACCACCACCCTGCAGAGACTGACAGGCATTGGGGTGTGCCCTTGGGTCGTCAGGCATAACAGCCACACCATTTCACTACACCCTACCCCGCAGACACTGAAAAATGTCACAGTGTGCCTTGGGGCTTTGGCCCTTATGCGCACCCCAGTCCGTCAGGATATACAGTGAGATGGGTGCGGTATAGGAGAATGGGGTGAACTTTGGGACCGAAAACTCCAAGGCACACCTCAATGCCTCTCATTGGCTGCAGGGTGTGGAATGGTATAAGCATTACAGGCGAGACTCCCAAGTCACACCCCTGATGCCTGTCATTCTCTACAGGGTGGGGCATTATGGTCAGAAACCCTAACACCTCAGGCATTCATTGGTATTTTCACTCCAAATTTTCAACATGGTTTTTTTGTGACCTCCACCACATGAACAGTGGCAATATCAGTTTGTTAGCTGAAAGCTGATTTTGCATAGCGACTACGGCATTTAGCACCACAGTTGCAAAAACACATTCTGAACAGGATGTGAAAAATGACAGCTGTACTGTTCATGGGGAGGTGTAAAAAATGGCAATGTTGAAAATCTGCAGTGAAAATATAAAAAATAAATGGTGAAGTCATCAGCGTGCGTAGAAACTGTGCAACGCACACCCGTAATGTAATTAGTTTGGTGATTTTTTTACAGCAGATTGTCAACACAGGCATTTTGGGACCTCCGATCATGAACAGTGTCACTGTGATTTTCTTTATCTGTCCCGAACAATGATTTCCCACAGCGACCATGCATATCTGCACTGAAAGTGTGAAAACACATTTTGGCCATGTTGTGAAAAATGACAGCTGTACTGTTCATAAGGAAGTGTGGAAAAATACCTCTGGTGAAAATCTGGACTGAAAATATTACAAATTCATGAACTTATGAGGGTGCATGGAAACTGCGCAATGCTCACTCGTAACACAGTCATTTTATGGACTTTTGTCACCAAATTTTCAACATAGCCATTTTAAGACCTCTGCTCATGAACAGTGTCACTGTGATTTTCTTAATCTGTCCCAAACATTGCTGTTGTACACCGACTGCACCATTGTGCGCTACATGTGTGGAAACACATTTTGGGCGAGATGTGAAAAAAGGCAGCTGTACTGCTCATAAGGAAGCGTAATAAACTAGCAATGTTGAAAATCTGCCATGCAGATATTAAAACATTCGCAAACTTCTGAGCGTACATAGGAACTGCGCAACGTGCGCTCCTTAAACAGTCATTTTTGGGAATTTTTTCACCAAATTTTCAACGTACCCATTTTAAGACCTCTGCTCATGAACAGTGTCACTGTAATTTTCTTAATCTGTCCCAAACATTGATTGCATACACCGACTGCGTCATTGTGCGCTACATGGGGAAACACATTTTGGGTGACATGTGAAAAATGACAGCTGTACTGCTCATAAGGAGGTATGATAAAATGGCAATGTTGAAAATCTTGAGTGCAAATATTAAAAATTTGTGAACTTATGAGCATGCGTAGGAACTGCTCAACGCACACTCATAAAATAGTAATTTTTAGGAATTTTTTCACCAGATTTTCCACATAGCCATTTTAGGACCTCTGCTCATGAACAGTGTCACTGTGATTTTCTTAAAGTTTCCCATACATTGATTTTGTACACCGACTGCACCATTGTGCGCTACATGTGTGGAAACACATTGTGGGTGAGATGTGAAAAATGACAGCTATACTGCTCATAAGGAGGTGTGGTAAAATGGCAATGTTGAAAATCCAGAGTGCAAATATTAAAAATTTGCTAACTTACCAGCGTGTGTAGGAACTGCCCAACGCACGCTCATAAAACAGTCATTTTTAGAAATTTTTTCACCAAATTTGCAACATAGACTTTTTGAGAGCCCACCTTATGAACACTGGCACTGTCATTTCATTAATTGGTCCTGAAAGGTGATTTTACACAGTGACTGCGTAATCACCCTTTGAGCCCCATTAATGCCATGACAGTTCAAGAATTCATGAGGAGGGGTCCCAAAAACCCCATGTTGAAAATCTGGTGCTAAAATTCCAAAAAATGCCTGAGATATGCATTAAAGTTGAAAAAACACTATTTATTGCATTATACAGCTTACCGGCTTTTCCTGAGTTCGCGGTTGTCTTTGAAGAGTGCAGAAGTGTTCCTGGTCCACCGAAGATCATCGTGCTGAGCTCCAGAGGTAAGTATGGGGTGAGGAGCTGTGTGGGGAGGCAGGGTGTGCAGTGGGTGGGCGGGTGGGCAGGGAGATCGCCGAGGGAACTTTTTTTTGTTTACAGGTTTTTTTTAGGAAGACAACATGGGACATTTGCCACGCCTGGGGTGGGCTCCCAACATGGCAGCTGGAAGGCTGTTTTGGGGGGCCTGGAGCCAATGGAGAATTGAGCACCCCCGTCGGACATAACAATTTTTGCTACGCTGGGGTGGGCTCCCAGCGTGGCACCTGGAAAGTTTTTGGGGGTGTTGTGGAGCCATGAAGCCAATGGGGGATTGGGCACCCCCATCAGCCATACAGTATGTGTGTGGGGGGGGAAGCGCATGAGCACACAATGTTTGTGCATGCGTGTGGAGGGGGGAGTGCTGCTCACTGAAGCAGAGCTCTCCCTTTCAACTGTACGGCACTGCATTTTCAACTGCTGTCATAGACAGCTGCAGCGTTCATTGGAGAACTGTGGCTGCACCTGCAAACAGACTGAATTGGAAGACAGCTGCCACACCTCCGAAAACTCAGATGATGGCACTATGTTTCTTGCACATGCGTGCAAGCAAACATAAAAAGGGTGAGAAAGCTCTATTAGGAAAATATTGTTGGTAGAAACCTGTGAGCAAAATTTATTTTATTTATTCATTTGGTAACCGGGTTGGTGCATTGATCCAAAGACCTTTTACAGGTATGGCCTGGGCCAGAAACTGGCACAAATAGTGCAAACTACAGTGAGAGAACAGTGTGGATCATACAGGGAACATAACAGTGAATCCAGTGTAGGTCAAGCTAACAGAGAAGATATAAAGTAAACAGTATCAGATAATTAACAATTGAGCATACCGAGGTATATAACGTTTAGGTAAAGAGGGCAAAGTTGCTCCATCATCCAACAATAGGAATAATAATAGTATCCAGGGCGGGAAACGAGAGTGGAGCACTGGGGGGATAGGTGTAAGGGTCGGCTGCAAGGGAGGTTCAGCTGTGCTAGAGGCCTGGGGGCAGACACAGGTCATGGAGGACAGAAAGTGCAGTCTTAATAGGGAATTTAGATTTAGAGGGGATCGGGGGAAGGTAGGGAAAATAAGACACATTTCTCTCTTTAGAATTTTAGTTTAATGACATAATCAGTCATAACAGAAAAATTTAGTTTTTGAATGCTACAAATAGCAAAATAAGTAAGTTTTACAGATCTCATTCTAAAGACAGAACCACTAAAAATACCGTATCTCTTCGATTTAAAACCACGGCTAATAATGCTAATTGTTGCTTGCGCTTGCGGTTTATGTTTGAGGGCAGCTAATTATCGAGGACGGTCTGTAATCAATTGATCAATTTACAGATCCAGATATAAGATCATTAATCATTTGAAAAACTACAGTTTCTTTTCCTGTTTGAAGCATGCAACAGTCGCAATGTCAAAGCGCAAGTCTTTTGACCTAGAATTTAAAGTTGCAGCTGCTCAAAGAGCAGAAAAAGAAGGAAATTGCCGAGTTGCAGCTGCACTGCATATCGATGAGAAGCAGTTGCAGGACTGGAGAAAGAAACTGCCTTCTCTCGAAGGGAAACTGACTGTGTCTGGGTACATGGGCTCCAATCATAAGAGATAACGGCTTAATGGTGGCAGTCGGTGACCCAAGTACCCTGAAAGCGAATCAATTCTTGCTGCATGGATTACAGAACAAAGGGAGCAGCACTACAGGGTAACTAGAAAAGCCATTGCTTTAAAAGCGATGTTGATAGTTCAGGATCCATAATTTTCTGCCAGCCGTGACTGATGCAGCAGAGACAGGAGAACTGTGAGCCTGACAGCTGAGAGGGTGAACTAGCAAGCTCGGATGAAATTGAATGAACTGCTGTATCCTGTTGTGAACCTGTTGCAAACCATCCTTTTTTTTTTATTTTTATCTGCTTGTGATTTTCGATAGAGGTTGCTAGTGGTTGCCAGGATAAGGTCGTTGCTAGGCACTGTCTCTTGCTGACATCAGATGTTGCGGCAAAACATGGGGAGTCGAGAGTCAAGTCAGGTAATGGAAGGAGTTACTGCGTGCAAACTCATACCTCTGTTAATCACCGTGCAATCACTGTACAATAGCGGCTAATGATAGAGGGTGGCTTGTGTTAGATTATTCTGTTTAAAGCTGTGTCTTAAGTTCGAGGGCAGTTTGTAATAAGAGGGTGGCTTCAGATCAAAAATATACAGTAGTTCTAAACATAAAACTGATAATGTACAACATGTGACCATTACTTGCTTTGATCCAGTTCACTCAACAATACCTGTAGGCCATCATGGCAGAGGCAAGCCTGGATTTGGTGGCCATAACAAAGTTGTGGCACAATGACAGCAATGATTGGAATATAGCCATACGAGGCTACTATCTGTTCAGGAGCAACATGGAGGGGGGAATGATTTACTTTATGTAAGGGAGGGAATCAAGGCCTGTGAAGTGCGTGGGTAACCAGAAGAAAAGGAAAGGCTGGGGGGTCCTGTTGGTAATCCTGGAGACAGATGCTGGGGCTGCCATCTGTATAGGAATGGTATACAGACCTCCAGCACAGGGAGAGTGGTTGGATAAGGCAAGTGGAGAAGCCATCATCAGGATGGAAATTAAGGAGGAAGTGCTGCTAGTTGATGACTTCAGTCTGCCATGTGTGGATTGGTGCCTTCTAACTGCAGTTTCACCAAGGAGCAGGGCCATCTTTGACTTCCTACAAGGAGCTTTTCTCAGGCAGCTAGCCAGTGAACAAACTAGGGTGTATCACTGCAGGACCTGGTGTTTCTGGATTTGCAGACATCACAGTGGGCAGTCCCCTACATACCAGTGATTACTCTACAGTGTGGTTTTCCATGAAGCTAGGAACAGAGGCAAACCAGACAAGGGTGAGAGTCCCGTACTTTAGGAACAGGGAGATCACATCAGAAACGGCCTTGTAGGGTGGTTTGCCAGGGAGGGGTAAAGGAACAGTAGGGAAAAATAATGGAGGGCATAATTAAGGTAACCAGCTTTTGCATAAAGCAATTGAGTAGAAGCAGAAGGGAAAATAGACCATTATGGTTTGCTAGTGAAGTGGCCAAGGTGGTGAAGGAAAACATTGTGGCTTTCAGGAGGTATATGGAAATAACTCCAGAGGGAAGAAGACAGGGAAGTGTACCAAATAAAACCAAGAGAAACAAGAAAGGCAGTGAACGGAGCAAAGGTGCAGACAGAGGAAAGGATAACCAAGGGGGCTAGCTAAAGTGTATAGGACTTTCTTCAGGTACATAAGTGAGAAGAGGAAGGCAAGGGAGGGATTGTGGGGATGAGGAGATCAGCAGGGGGGACTGTGAAAATGAGGACCAAGAAAAAGCAAACTGCTCAGTCTTCACAGTGGAACATATTGTTGTTATGTAATATCTGCAAGTCCTGTGTTGATTGTCGCTTGTTCATCCTGTATTATTTTTTCTGCATTCTCTTTGTTTTGTATTGTGAAAAATTAACTGCAAAAAAAAAAAGGCTTCACAGTGGAGGGAGGGGGTACTGACCACCAGGGTGCAGCAGGAACAAAGAAGTGGGTGAGGCGTGCATAGTGTCCATTTTCAGAGGAGAGATTCCTGAAGGGACTTGCAGCTCAGAAAGTGGACAAGGCTATGGGACTGGATGAGATACACCCAAGGGTACTAAAGGAATTCAGTGAAGTGTTAGCTGCCCCACAGATGGCCTTATTCAAGTCTGAAAACAGGTCTGGCTCTGGACTACTGTAAAAGAGTAGATGTGGTCCCTCTATTTAAGAGCAGCAACAGGGAGGAAGCTAGCAACTATATGTTGGTCAGTCTCACCTCAGTGTTGGGGAAATTAATGGAAAACCTGTTAAAGGAAATGCTGGTGGAGTATCTTGAAACAAGTGGACTGTGAAACCACAGGCGACATGGATTAATGGGGGGGGTCATACCCAAAAGAATGATTGTTTTCCTTGACTGGGTGACCAGGGAAATAGATTCAGAGAGGGCAGTAGACATGGCCTGTCTGGACTTCATTAAGACCTTTGACACTGTGCCACATAGGAGACTGATAATGAAATTGAGCAACCTAGGGTGGGATTCAAACTGACGAATTGGGTTTGAAACTGGTTATTGGTTAGGAGACAGAGAATTGTGGTTAATAGCCCTCACTTTAATGTTAGGAGATTGACCAAAGGGGTGCTGCAGGGCTCAGTACTGGGACTGGTCCTCTTCAGTGTCTTCATAAATGACATTGCAGAGGAACTGGAAAGGAAGGTTTGACTTTTTGCAGATGACACCAAAATATGCAATGGGGTGGACACTCAGGAGGGGGTGCAGAAATGCATAGAGATCTTGGGGAAACTCAAGAAGAGGTCAAGTGTATGGTAGTTGGGGTTCAGTGGCAAAAGGTACAATATCATGTACCTGGAGCACTAGAACCTAGGAGTGGATGGGGGAGGTACAATCATTAAGCAGGGAAGGGACTTTGGGGTTATCATATCTGATGACCTTAAAGTGGCAGGGAAGTGTGACAAAGTAGTCGGTAGTGTCAGTGGGATGCTGGGATGCACAGAGAGAGATATCTCTAGCAGGAGGAGGGAGATGGTGTTGCCACTGTATCGCTCTCTGGTGAAAACCCACCTGGAGTATTGTGTCCAGTTCCGGAAAGGATATAGACAGGGAGGCAGTCCAGAGAAGGGCAAATAAAATGGTGCATGGGTTGCACCAAAAGCCCTATGAGGAGTGACTGAAGGATCTCAATATTTACATCCTTGAAGAGAGGAGAGCAAGACGAAACTATAAAGACCTACAAGTACTGCACAGGGGTAAACAGAGTGCAGGAGGGTAGTAGGAATAGAAGAATATTACTGAATGGACAGGAGGTGGGAGGGTTGCCAAAGACCAGATAGGGTCTATGGAGACAGGCTAGGCAAGACCATCTTGGCAGGCTGGGTGTTCCAAGTGGTCCTTCTCTGCCAACACATTCTGTGTTTCTATGTAACTGTCATTGCATCTCTGGAACTGGAGAAAGGTTCCCCTTCTGTGATAAAAACAATTGCATCCCTTAAACCCTGCTCCTACATCAACCACATCATCTGTGTCCAAAAGTCCTGCATCTCTAGAAGTGTCAAATCCTGGATCTGTTATGTGTAAAGTGCTGCATTGAGGATGATGTCCTAAAGTGGTTTGCTGAAGTTAGTAATAGTCTAAATGCCCAGTTGCTTCTGTAGAAATTAATTCAGATACCGAACCAACTGAACAAGGTTTTGTCCAAAGAAAATCAAAACTAAACTGCAATATGGCATTCTGAAAAAGGAGTCTGGATCTTGAAGTCATGGAAGAGTATGAAGGCTACTCAATAAATATCACAGGACGTGGCTGATGTACCATGCCAGAGGGCACATTCTGTGTTGCCAGTTATGCCTTGATGAAAAATTAACAAACTCCTTCACAGCAAGATGGTCAGTCATGGAAGCAAAATCATCACAAAACATTAAGCCACAAAGGGTCATATTTCTGCCAAAGAATACTAAGAATTGTGAAAAGCACTGCTGTAAGGGTAGAGCAACACAATATAAAAAGTCAGAGTCAGAAGCAATAGCTGCTCTGAAATATGTTAATTTTGTGACTTTGTGGCACAATTATGTTTTCCAAATAGATGTATCCCAGACTTAACCCTTTGTACACCAAACAAGGCACTAAAACATCAACATTTACATTTTTTTTCACACAGTGTTTACATTCCTCAGTCCCAGTAGGGATTTTTGGTTTGCCACTGTTGCTGTATTAGGCAAACCTCATCATGAATTTAAAAAGTAGCCCCTACTTTAGCATTCTACTTGATGAATCTGTACATATTGCAGAAGAGCACAATCTCACCATTTATGAGCCATTTATCAGTCTCAATGCAGGTTTGCCATAAACACATTTGTTGTCTTCAGCACACCTTGTTGCTACTGCAGAGAAACTTGTGACATAGCTTCTCAATGAATTAAAAGACAACACTCAAAGAGAGCTAAACAATTTGTGTGGGGTTGCCACAGATAGGGCAGCAACTATGACAGGGTTAATTCTGGAGGGGACAGTATGTTAAAGGAAAACATATCCAGGAATTCCATCATGTCATTATATTTCACACAGAATGGCCCTACAGTAGTTTCTGTTGATGCTGCTGACATCATAACTAATCTTGTCAAACACCAGGAAACCATAATAGTATACAGGTTCTTTGAAAATTCAATTAAAAATCACAGTATTTTAAAAAAGATTCAAAATGTACATAATGAGAAACAAGAAACATTCAGTAATTTTTTTGCTACACAAGGTGACTGTTAAGGGAAATGTTAATGAATTGCTTGTTAATTTTTCAAGTCTTATCAGTGTGCTTGCTGCAATTAAAACTGTCAAAATAAAAGGATTATTAAAATCTATTTCCACTTACAAATTTCTGTGTCTCACATTATCTTATCTGCTCCACCAACTTGGTTACATGAAATTAGCTTTATGGTGGAAAGATATCTATTATGGTAAAATGCATGGCATGAAATTCATCACTGTTCAAATACTAACTCAGCCAAACTTATGTACAGGCACATACATAACAAAGTTTATGGAGTCTAGGCCAGAGAAAGCAGGTTCAGAGTTTGAGTTGTCTGGAAAACTGCTTAGAGACAGTGAAAAGGAAAAGAAAGGATGGAAGCTACTTTAATCATTAAATCATTTATCCAAAAACTTGTACTGCCAAATTAAAGGTTCAGTGTAACAGACAGTTCTAAGATTCCAAGGGGTTTGAATGATGTTTTTTCTACTAAGTTCATCTTGCTAAATTCTTCTTCTCATGATCCTTGTACTGCAGATGACAATTGTTCTTCATGTGATAATGCAGCATTTTCTTGGGCTCCAACTCTATTCAATGTTTCTTAGCATTTCAGTAACAATTGCAGTTCATCCAAGTTAAGCAGGCTTTGAAGAGACGTGCAAAAAGGAATATAGCCATTTCAGAACAATTGTAAAATACTAGAATCCAAGAAAGAACATCAGTTCAAAACTGTTCTGTATATATGCAAAGTTCTTGTCACAGAATCATAGGAATCATAGAAAAAAAGTACAATCAATTGCAGGTTTACAGCCCATTGATTCTCTTGCCAGTTCTTAGTGGTTGTATCCCTTGATGTCATTATTTCTAAAATACTTATCAATTTTTGGTTTAAAGGTTGACATCATTCCACTGACCACTTCTGATTCTGGCAAGCAGTTCCACAACATCACATCTCATTGAGTAATCCACAAAACTCTTCTGTTAGTTCTATACAAGTCACCTTTAAGTTGTTTGCTATGTCATCTTCTATCAGTAGTGAGGGTCTTTAAATTGAAAGCCCAAACACTGCCACTACATCATTCTTCAGTGCTCTGTATTTTAGGCACCATGTCCCCAATATTTATATATTTTGCACCAGCATTTTTCCTCATACCTCTTTCCCTTCATATACCATTCTAGTTACACGTGTCTGTACACTCTCTAAAATTTTTATGTCCTTTTTGGATTGTGATGCCCAGAACTGGTTATAATATTCCTCATGTGGCCAAACCAAAGATCCATATGGTGGCATAATGATTGCCCTATCCCTAATCCTGATGTTTCTCCTTATACAGCCAAGTAGTCCATAATATTTTGCGTCAGTTTTTATCAAATGTGGGATCATCAATTATAAATACTCCCAAGTGATTCAACAGAGTTGATTCCTTACATTCATTACCACATACTGTAGGTGATAACTTTACTTTAGTATTCTTATTGCCAAAGCACATCACTGTGCATTTGTTGATACTGAACTGCAGTTTAGCATTAAGAGACTACTCTTTTATTTGGCATAATTCCTACTTAAAAAATGTTTGTAGCCTCAGCTCTGTGAACTCCAGACCCTAACTTAGTGTAATCAATGCATTTACACATCCAGCTGCTTTTGTTACTCTGTACTAATGATATACAGATGGTAAATAGGGTTCACCCCAGCACTTAACTTTTGGACCCCACTCATTATCTCTCCCCACTCAGACACACTGTATGCCCCTCAAGGCTTATTACTCTCTGTCTCCTTCCCACTAACCATGATTCAGTCCATCTGACAAGTCTCATGTTCAGGCCTATCTTTTCAACTTCATCTATTAGTTCCCTTTGTGGTATCATATTGAAGGCATTGCTGTAATCTAAAAATATCACATCAACCAGTTACCCCCTACCTAATGCCCTACTGATTCAAAAAATTTAATTACATTAGTCTGGTAAGATATATCCTTTCAGAAACCATGTGGTGTGTCATTAACCCTGTTGTTTTCATTTAAGTACTTTTCTGCCTTTTCTTTAATTACAGTCTCCAAAACCTTCCCCATGATGGAAGGCAACCTAACTGGTCAATACTTTATATGATCCAATCATGAGTCCTTTTCAAAGATAGCAACAACTGTAGCCTCCCTCCAGCTGTTTATCACAGGGCCTATGTTCAAAGGTAGCCCAAAAATCACTGTCAAAGGCCCTGCTAGTTCCTTAACCAACTCCTTTACAACTCTCATGTGCATTCCGTCCAGTCCCTGTGCCTTTGTAGGATTAAGATATTTTTATTGGAGTTAAAATTTTATTCTTTCCAACCGTATTACTGGGCTACCAGTAATCTCTCTCTTTCCTTTTCTCCTACTAGATTTCTTTGGTGGAAGACCGAGCAAAAATATTTTTTGAAGATCTCCACCATGTTGCTTTCTTCAGTTACGTGTTCTGCCCCTAACGCAAGTGGTCCCAGAATATGATGTTTTCCCTTTATATTATTCATGTATCTGTTACAGGATTTATAATTATCCTTTATTTTGACCACCAGCTAAAATTCTATTTGTCTCTTTGCTCTCCTAATGTCTCTTTTGCTTTGTTTCATTCTTTGTTTGTAAGTGGACCAAAGTCTGCCATCTTTACTTCCCTTTACTTTCATACAGGCCTTTTTTTTCTTAAGGCTTCTTCTATTACTACTATTACTTCAAGCCCACCATGGGAAGACCTTCCCTTTTTTATTATATTTGATTTTCACAGTCATGTTCTCTTCCTTAACTTTCCCAGCTTTGTTACAGAAATATTCCCATACTTCCTCCAGACGTTTGTTAGCCATATATTTTTCCCAGCCACAGGACCTCGACTCCTTCCCCATATTAATCAAAGTGTGCCCTATCAAAGTTTTTAATTTTGGTGTTACCCCTTTCTTGACTCCAGCAGTTCTTTTACCTTAAAACTCATTATACTGTGATCACTTCCTTCAAGTGGTTCCTTAAGCTTGCAATCTTCAATTTCATTTTCCTTGTTACTCAATAGAAGGTCTAATATGGGATCCTCTCTTGTTCCTTTCCGCACATATTTTTGCAAAGTTACCATAGCCACATTGTCTCAAAAATCTTACAAAAGGCCAAAATTGCCCACCATATTTTTCAGTCAGCAACAGGCATGTTGAAGTCTCCCAGAAGGATAACTCTATCACTTGCCATAAATGCCTAAAATTGTCCAACATTATCTCATTCAGTTTGTTCACTTGAGATGGCCTGTTCACTACGGGCTCAATATTCAAAGGGTGCATCATGCCCTGCATCACACCGGTGTTTTGGCGCAGGTCCTCCAAACCTCATTTACTGAACTGCACCTGATTTTAGTGCATTGGGCACAGTTGCAACAGTTTCCTCAATTTACAGCAGCTTGTGCCAAAGATTTGGCTCAAGCCCCATAAACCAGATCCCCAAAATGGCAGAAGTTAGACCAAGTAAAAACTGGTCTAACTCATGGCATTTGGTGCCCAGGATGGAAAGTCCCAATTGCTGGCCGGGTGAATGCCACAGGCCCCATACACCAGATGATGGGTGCACCAGGGGCTTGTGACAGTCACAGGGCTTTGACAATTGAAACTTATATGCAATTAAGTCCTTTTTACTACAGTATTTTGTGATATGTCATATACTGAAAGTTGCTTTGTTGCATTGTGACTAGCTCCGCTGTACTTAGGTAAAAAAAAATGCCTCCAGGTAGTGTAACCATTACCCAAGGGTGTTCTGTTCCCTGACACTGGTCCCTCATTATATCTACAGCTTTTAGTACCTCTACTGAGTTTCTTATATATGATGCTATCCCACCACATTTTTACTGTACCCTTCTTTCTAAACAGCTTGAATCCTGCTATGTCTTTTTCCCAGATGTCTTCCTCACTCCACAACATCTCAATTATAGCACAAATATGGATTTTTTTCTCTGATCAAAATGGCCTCCAGTTCATCCTACTTATTACTCAAACTCCTTCCATTACGCAGCATGCATTTCCAGTCTATCTTTAAGGAATCCTATTTAGATTTTGCATTTCTATCCCCTTTCATTTCGGTGTCCTGTGTTTAAATTGACTCCATGTCCGGAATTATGGAAACTCCTCCCCTTCCTGTTCAGGTTAAACAAGATTTGATGCTGTAATTTATTCTTTTTCCCAGAACCCTTGCTCCATTCATATTCAGATGTAGGCCATCTCTCCCATATCAAGCCATATCTCTTTCAAAGTGGTCCCAGTTTCATTGGAACTAGAAACCCTCCGTGTTCCACCAAAGGGATGGAATGCAGCCATGTCTGTGAACTCTTGCTTGTGTTTTTCTAGCAATGATAGTGCCCACTGCTAATTGTTAGTGTGGCTTTAATAAGCTTAATCTCCTTAAGTGTCTCATTGAAACTGTTTAAAAGCAGGTACTTTAAACAATCAATTTCCATACGACCCCCAGAATCTGAATTTTGTTTTCAATCTGCCTGTATAATATGGGCTGTTAAATCTCACCATGTATTGTCACGTGACTTTAGTGGTGATAACTAAATCAACGTGGCACAAAAGAAAGTGCTGGTGCATGTAGGAGTGTAAAAATAAAACAGCCTACCCTGAACAGGTGTGGCAAGAGAGGATTAAATAAATGATTAACAGATGCTGGTATTTTAAAGTTCACTCAGCTGGAATAAAAGGATATAAGGTGTCTCAAAACCTCCTTAAAATTGCTTCTCAGTTTCTGTTGTCAGGCTCATTAACGCTGACAGATTTTCCATCATTCATTCAAAAAAAATCTACGTTTGACTTTGTGCACTCATCCGTCAATGTACTAGCTTCTTACCATATCATTAATTAATTACACTAAATAAAATGTAAAATAAGGCTTCGTTTCCTGAGGGGATAGTGTGTTGTTGCATACATTTCAGGGTCACCATAATGAAAAGGGGAACAGCCTGACATGCAATGGATTGATTCTGTGTGGTCCATCAGATGCTTCTTTTAGTCTTAAACACTTGGCTGATCTTGAACTTCATCTCCAGTGTCTGTTGCACAAGTGGATTTACAGTACTCACTGTGACTGTATGTATAACAAAAGATATGGATATGTAAAAGCTGTCTGATAGTTGGGGTACACTGAAAGATATTTTTACAATCAGTTGCCATGTTACAGCAACTTGTAGGCGTCAGTTGCTTTTTAAAAGCTGTAAGAATCTGGCTTATTTGCATCAAATTTCAAGACATGTATTCTAGTCTCCTTTCCAGTACAGTGTTCCTGCATCCATAATTAAAAAAAAAACTGAAAAAATATGTCTCTTCTTTCCTTATTGAATACACAATGTGGCTTCATTTTTGCACAATATCTTTACAAAAATGTGCTGTAAATGTGTTCTTTGATATAACATGACAAAGCATGGAAAATGCATCTGATCTTACCTTTTTGTACTGCAAATTATTTCAGACATGTTCAGTATTCTTACCTTGTATGACCCCCAAGAAATACTAGCACTTAAATACTTTTAAAAATCTTTTAAATTCACTTTTTCAACAAGATGAAAATAGGGCCTCTCTGTGCCTTATGTTCCCTACCCCCCTTGAGCTTTTAACCTGTTGACATTGGTTTCTGTATTGTCAGTGCAGTGTCATTGTCAAGGCAAGGCTGTTTACCTGTAGATACTGGAGCCTGCAGCTGCTCACTGTCTTTCTCTCTCTGGCTTAGAGGTGTTATAGTGGTCTTGTCATGGGTGTATTAGAAACACTTTGAAAACTATATGTCAGTACAGTATTCATATATTTCATGCTTTTATGTTTATTTGTACATCATTTTGTATATAATAATTGCAATTTTAGTATATAACAGTTGTTTCCCTAGTGCATCCTTTTATATTTCTTGAATACATCTAAACTGCTAGGAACAATTGTTAATATTTGTCCTTTTGCATATTTCAATGATGGAAATATTCTGCTAGTTGCTGAACCCACTAACACTTGCTAAATGGTTTCCTTTAGTATATTGCTGCTTTGGTGAAATTGGATATGCGTTAAATGTAGATATGTGAAAGGAAATTAAATATTTTACCTTAATAGAGCATCTGCCTTTACTAAGTGCCAGTAATAAAAAAATACAAATGTACTTTACTTTAAGGAACATGATTGCTGCTCTAAACTGTGGTACAGTATATCAATCGCTGTGCTTCTGTATACATAATGTTGCTTGATGTGCTTTGATTCCCACTCCTTCATGGTAACAGATATTAAGGATGCTGTGGGATTAAGTCTTTTCCCTGTTTTCTAGTTGAAATGCATTGTTTATCATATTATTTTCTAAGTACAGCAATTATAATTCATTAAATGCCAGGTATTTCAAAGAACAAAGAATGACTGATGAACGTCAACCTTTTAAAAACTACCTTGGTTCCCATTTTTCACATTTGATATGCCTGTGCACCAAACATTTTGGGACAAGTGAAAGGGGATTTCACGTGTGTGTCACTGCTGGGACCATTGCAGTTTGCAATACCAGGGGCTCGTCAGTCTAGACCAATGACCACACAGTGTGATTGTGACTCCACTCTCTGCTTGCTGCATGGAAACTTCAATGCACTTCAAAGGACCGAAGCTGCTCTAATCAGAGAGGGCTTTGGTCCTTTGATTTGTATGAAGCCATGTCAGCAAACAGCTGACTGGCTTTCAATACCAGGAGCCTGTCTTTGGAACCATAACTCTGGCATGTGCATTAGTAACCATGCTAATGCACATGCTCAAAGTCACAGAAATTCCTCACATTCCCCTAGATACATTATTTATGTTTCCTGGTATCTAGTGGCACCCACCACCTGACCCTCCCTCCCAGCATCCAACACCCCCACACTCCTCCCCCACAAACATAACATTGACACTGGGGGTGCCAAACTCCCCAGTGTGGCCACCTCCTAGTTTTTTTTCTTATAAACTGTCCATTGATGTCTGTTGCTGGCACACCTGTAAGTCTCCCCCCCACACAACCCTCCCTCTCAGCACCCACCACCCCACACCCCCTCCCACAAATATAAAACTGACATGAGGGGGTGCCCAATCCCCCAGTGTCCACCTTGTAGTTTGTTCTATAGCTTGCAACAAAGAAAACCATCTGTGGATGTCTCTTGCTGGTGCCCCTGTAACTGTTCCCCACCCCACCCAATCCTCCCTCTCAGCACTACCCCCCCATACACAACATTGACACTGGAGGTGCCCAATCCCCCAGTGTCTTCAGCCGAAATACAGAAAATTGTCCTTTGTTTGTTTAAAAAAAAAACAGAATAAAAAGTCCATTGATATCTGTTGTGTCATTATTCCCCACCACCCGACCCTCCCACTCAGCACACCTCCCCCCCACAGCCCTTACTTACCCATGGGGATCCGACAACGTAATCCTTTCTGGACCAAAGACACATCTTCAATCTTCAATGTTGGACCATGAACTGAGGAAATTAGGTATGCAGTTCAGTGTACAGTATTTCAATGGGGATTTGAACTTAGTGGCATAACTTGGCCATTTTTAAATATTTTTGCCCCACATTTTAATATGCCTTTTTTTGGGACCCCACCTCATGAACAGTTACAGTGACATTAGGCAAATCTGTCCTGAAAAGGGATTTTGTGGTCACTGTATAAAATCACCTTTCAAGCAGGAATTGAACATTTTCTCTGCCCTTGTTCATAAGGTTGGGTCATAAGAAGGCTATGTTGAAAATCTGACATAACAATAGTTTTAAAAAACAAAGTTAAAAGCCTGCATTGAAATTTGTGAACGCAGGCTTGTAACTTTGGTCATTGTCAATATTTTGACCCCAAATTTTCAACATAACCATTTCTTCACAGTACCTCATGAATGTGACTGCTCTCATTTTTCAAATCCTGGCCAAAATGTGTTTTCATACCTGTGACATGGAACGATCTTTTGGTGCGCATTTAAAAATCTTTACGTGCCGGGACCATTAGTTTGGGTAATAAGAAGGCTATGCTGAACATTTAGAGTACAAATACAGTAAAATGCCCAGGTTTATTTATTTTGGTAAACCTTTGAGCTAAGTGCTCATTTGCAAAGGTTGCATGTCAAGTATTGTAACATACAGATTGGTTACAGGCAGCTCAGGTGAGCATTTGTTAGTATAACCAGGTTATGACCGAACATTGCACTATTTCAGTGTTCACTCATAACTTCACTAATTTTCAATATTTTGATTCCAGACATTAAACTTAGCCATTATTCCATATCACCTCATAAACGTGACGTGTCATTTTTAAAATCCTGATTGAGATGTGTTTTCACAGCTGTGGTGATAAATGACATTTCAGCCACTATACTACAAATGGCACATGTCATGTCTATGAGGCCAATCCTACAAGTATCATCAAAAGTTGGAGTCAAAATAAAAAAAAAAATTGTTTACCAAGCATCAAATGTTTGGCATTGACAAATGCTTGTCTTGAAAGGTAATATCCTACTAGACATATATAGAAAGGGCAAGCCAACAGTTAAGAAGTACAGTTGGCATCAGCGGAACTCAATCATAAAACATTCTCCAAATATTGGAATTTGATTGGTGGAGACATTTTTGCTATGATCGTTAGATGAAAGACAGATCTTTCCCTGAGCTGAAGTCCTAATCCGTTGCATCTGACATCACAGTCTGTTTCTTTGGAAATAGCTAGGATATCATAAGCAGGTCAATATAACTTTGGCTCCAGAATCAGCCTTGACTGCAGATGAGCAGTGTGTGGGGGGGAGGGGTATTACTATTACAGGTTTGTTGCAAATAACCTCAGTAATAAATAATAGAATGACTTGAAATTCTGTGCATTTTTTTTAGCATGCAGTACAATTAAGATTCTAACTGTAATTTTGTAGTGTGAAGCTAGACAGTCTCTTTAAGTTATGATAATAATGTAAAACACAAGCGTAAGTAAATATATTTGAAACTATAAAATTCACTGGCTTTCCAGCTGCACAAGTCTTGTTTTTAGTACTAACATTTTCATTCACACTAATAGGGAAAGTGTTGACATGATCAGAAAGACCGTAATCAACAGAACCATGACAAGGCCCTTCCCCATGTCTGCTCAACACTCACACACTTACCTGCATGCATCTGAAACAGCTGTACCCAATGTACAATATATACTTTAGGAGTTCCATTCATTTTGCAATTAACTAGATGAGATTAACCCATCTGATCTTAATGATTGCCTAGGCAATCCAGTATAAAGAAACATACACCTGTAGTTTGTTGTTTTTGCCCTGCACTATGCAGATGTGAAAGTCTGCCTGGAAGCCAATTTCTGTTGTGGTAAAGTCATGTTAGCCTGCCCTTTACAAGGGTTTTGATATCCATGATGCTTTGCACTGGGTTTGAGGCTTCAGAGTGTATGCAAGTGGTTTGGAGAGATGCACAGGAAACAAACATGTATCATAAATATTGAAGTATAGAACCTTAGAATTACTTGAAGAGTAATACCTGGAAAAAAATTATGGCAGCAATTGTTCTTGTGTCTAAGATTTCATTATATTTACCATTGTCTAGAAATTATCAGGATGGAGCCAGTATCATAATGAAGAGTAGCGTACATTTATTCAGTATTTACAATGGTGAAAAGTACACCTTTAATACTAGGCCAACATAACATGAATGGTATTGTCCTGACTGACTTGTTGGCAGATTCACAGAACACGAAACCTCCGGAGCTACTGTGACACAAAACAGGCTATGCAACTGTAATTACAATGAGTCATTTTTGAAATTACTAGCATGTTAAAAGTAATTAACATAACAACATCTTCCTAATTGGGTCATTTTTGTGGATTGCAAGTCATTTCCAGGATAAACATGCCCTTTTAAACTCATAAAGGGATAGTTACAGTGACAAACACTTAAAAATAAAAATCACAGACTCCCATTTCATGCTTAGTGACTTAGTGGCCTAAGCTTCTTTTGCACAATGGGTAGGTTTACATGACCATGCTGTTTTATCTCGACATTATGGTGGCGAGTGAGAAGGATATAAAGTGCATGTCTAAATGTGTCTGTTTGTACATACAGTATGTATACATGTATATGTTTACACATCAACAGTGTGTGTGTGTATGCATATATGTGTGTCCACAATATATAGAGAATAAATGATCGGTATGTGTGGCATACAGGGGGAGATCTACCTATCTACCTACCTATCTATCCATCTATCCATCTATCCATCTATCTATCTATCTATCTATCTATCTATCTATCTATCTATCTATCTATCTATCTATACACTGAGGGGGATAATTAGATAAAAAGGCCAAAATCCCAAAGGATCAGTGGCTTTTTATCCAATTAGCCTCATGAAATGGATATATGGCCTTGTATATGAGCTCATAGGGTGAGTGACTTTATTGTTTAATTAGCCCACAAGATGGGCACATGGCCTTGCATAACACATATCACCATCTTTTTTTGTGTATGATACATGGACATGTTTGTTAATATTATCAGCAGTGTGGGGCTGGATCAGATTCCAGGTGGACCATTGGCAGGATCATTTTATGGTTTGCTTAATCCTTTTTAGCCCCATGTGTTTCTGTAGTGTAGTGGCACTTTGGTATTGGGGTCTCTTTTGGCCTTTTTGTCTTTCTGTAGTGCAGGGTTCCCCATAAAAGGGGCATGTCTGCAATCAGTTGTCCCTTAGTTCATTGGTGGAACAGTGCTATGTGATGATTTGGTGTAGCTGGGAGCATGGTTCGCAGATGTAAGTGGCATGTGGCACATTGTAGTAATAGCAAGCAAGCAATAATACCCAACAGGGTGGATATGTTACAAAGTTGATGGGGGCATAAAAGTTGCAGTTCATAGGTTGGCAAATATTTCTTGAGCTTGTACTTGGTATGTTGGTGACTGCAGGTGGCATCAAACAACTGCCTGCTAGATTTTCTTCTTCCTCTTTTCCCTCCCATTACTTCTTGCTCCTTCTTTTCCTGATGTTCACCCAGTATTTCACTCCATTTTATCCTGTCTTTGCTGTTTGCAGCCCAGTAGTTTGTGAGCCTGCTCTCTGAAAATGTCTGGTTGTACTGGTCATTTCTCTTGCTGCAAGGCTTGCATTAGACAGGAGTTATACAGTTGTGACCCTTATGCTGTGGTTCATATAGCCCCTGGTTATGTTTGCTTTGATCCTGAGCTTGGCCATTAGTGCTCCAAGAAAGTTTTCCCCTGTCGGCTTCTTCAAGTACGAGCACTGCTGCTTATTTAAGCACTCTTGCTGCTGACGGAGCAGATGCAGGTAAAAGGCAGGTGCTTCTGCTGGCAACTTGAAGATGCATACATAAATCTTCTGTAATTTACTTTGTTGGCCTCCATGGGATTCTTATGGTTTTTGGTACTCTCTTAATGTGTCTCTGTTGCCTGATACCAGACTGACTGGCAATGAACATCAAGATTTCTCTCTGCCCATTTTTTGAAAAATCCTTATATTTTGACAGGATAAAACTGTTAGGGTGCCCATGATGCTATTTTCAAATTTGTCCTATGTTAAGGTATAGAATTTATTTTATTTTATTACAATTTTGGTACTGACAGTTTCAGTATAAACAGGAAAGATGTGTTACGTTGGTAAAAGCAGTTAAATTAACAGTATGAACATACAATGTTCATTAGTTAAAGCAGTTTATAATGGCAATATAAACAGTATTTACATTTAGTCTTTCAGGTAGATACAGCTGCTGTTGGTCTGGAGGGGTTTTGCTCCTGAGTGGAGACTCCACTGTCAGTTTGTTAATAGTCTCTAAACTCTGTGAGTTCTAACTGTATGGTAGTTTTAAATTCAGCAAGGGATTTTCTCCCTCGGGATTTTGGGGACAGGGAATTCCAGGTCTTGGGAATGAAACAATCTAGGCTCATTTTCCTATAGTTAGTTCGGACCCTAGTTCACAGAGGCCTCTGCTTTTGATGTCTCACATGTTGCATGTGTTATTTGGGAAATGGTATTGTTAGGCCCTGATATCCAGTAATCATGCCCTTGATGATTTTGTAGACTTTGATTGCCCTGGACTTCTCTCTCCTTAACAAAAAAACAAAAAAAGCCCCCACAGCTACCCAAAATGGCCATAGCCAAAAAGTACTGGATAAACTGAAATAGAAAGTTAATTTACTTAAGGAGCGTCCATGAAAGTGATAGAGTACCCCTACATATTGCCTTATCTCAAAGGCTAATACAACCACAGCCATTTTGTATAAGTGCTCATGAATATTCATTACTGAAAATTTAAAGACAGATCATGTATCAAATAACTCAAACATTCCTACATACAGTGTCATATGGTGTCACAGAATCAGCAACAGTGTTTCCTGATTGTCATGAAATCATGTTCAAAGACTATTCAACAATTATGTGGTTTAAATCATCCAGCTTGAAACAGTAGCAGTGGTACACAAGCTCATGGGAATGTTAATTACTTGAAATATTCAGACATTTCTATTATTCTATTATAAATCCTGTAATATTTTATTAACTTTTCATGCACAACCAGACATGAGAGGATTCATAATAAACTGGCCAATAGTGTAAAAACAGAAGAGATATGTATTTTGGAAAAAAATTTGTGTGTGTTGGGGTGGGGGATGTTTTACCACAAAAGTCACTAAGCCCAAAGTTGCAAGTGGTGGAAAATTTATTAAAATTATGGCTGTATCACTATCAGTATATGTTTGTTGTGCACAAACATTATTCATGAGCTTGGAGTTCAAGCCTGCAAAGAATTAATGGCAGCAGACTGCACTTTAAAAGATGCCCCACAAAAGTTCATTCTAGACTTGCTCAATTTGTTCTGACCCATAACTATTTTATTTTTTGATGAAAAGGTATAGGGATAGCTATGGGGGTGACATTAGTTCCCTCATATATTAATATCTCTATGGCATGGTGTGAGGACCAGGAGGTCTTCATTGACTCCAGCCCCCACCATAGACACATACACTCATGCCATTGTTTTATTGATGACATTGTGTGTGTCAGAGGTGGGGGAGTGGAGGATTTTGTACAATGTCTAAACTGTTATGCTCTGAACATCTCATGCACACACAGCAAAAACATCAGTGGAATAGAAATTCTTTATATCAGGTTAAAAATGGGAGCTTGGTTGACAGCTTCACCTTTACACAATGTTTAAGAATTAAAAAGAACTGTTCTCTGACCAATGTTTTTGTAAAGGAAGGCCAGGTGCTGTTGACCAGATTCCAACAGGGGATATTTCATGAAAAAGGAGACTTTGCTGGTGCCAGAAAGTATGGAAGTGGAACAACAACAAAAAGTGAATTGTTTGCTTGACTATAGTGTGGGAGCTAGTGATGTTGCAAAACTCATTAAAAACAGGTGGCAAATTCTGTCCAGAAATCCTGAAATAGGGCAATTGGTAGGGGCACCATCAAGAATACCCTATCATAGAGGGAGGAAATTGAAAGATCCTCTCACCAGTAGTTATTATGTCAATACTGAACAACAAAGGAAGCAAATCAGGACAGGTCTTTATAAATGTCACAACTTCAGTGTGTGCTGTTATGTGGTCACAGGCCCTACATTTGTTCATCCAGCTATAGGGGAGAGTTTAAAACCAGATTTAATATGAATTGCCAGACCAGGTATTTGGTTTATGTGGGGTGGTGCACCTGTGGCAAGGTTTATGTGTGTAGGACCATTACATGCACCAAAGAAAGAATATGGAAATTTGCAGGGTCAGACTGGGGTATAGTGGGCCCACCTGGAAAGTTGACACAGTGGCCCACCTGGAAAATCATTAAGGGAGGGCCCAGGGTGACGCACTCATGCCAGTATTCCACTTCAGTATAATACAAAAGCTCTGTGTTTGTATCTTATATTTACTTACATGATCCATTTAATTAAGTAATGTATGATAAAACCAAATATTCTCAGAGCTGAGAAGGTGGCCAGGCTATCAACAGAGGGGCACCCACATAGAATTTTCCTGGTGTCCTAGTTAACCAGTCCAACTGTGTAAACTTGTCTGGGCTGTCCAGCAAGGCAGTAGGGATAATGCCCTTATAGACAATTTCAGAGCATGCCACAGGTGCATCACCTTAGATTTTTCATTCAGGGCTTTGGAACACATTTATTTATTTAATTCTAGGATTACAAGTACCTTTGAGCCAAGGCTCTTTTACAAAGGTTCCATGTCAGATTGAGTACAGCACAACAAAGTTTCAACAGTACAAGGTACAACAGAAATGTAAGCAGTACAGCAGTAGGTTTGGCAACGATAACAGGTTAATCAGGTTAAGAGCAGTTTCTAGTGGTGGGTGTAGACAATTGTGGCAAGAACATGAACAGTAATAACTTGCATGTTTAACAGCTACGCAATCAGATACAGGAGAGATGCATACATATTTGGTAGGGCATTAACATTCAAGGTCATATGAGAGCAACAGATACAAGACATGGTTAGGACATGGGTGGGGGTAAGCTGCCGAAAGGCATTGTCAACATATACAGAAGTGCAGGCAAGGAGTTGGAGGGGGGAGAAAGGGTGGAGGAGGGGAGAGGTGGAAGTGCTTGTTGTGATGCCGGGGTAAGGACAGGGACAGCAGCTAGGCTGGTGGGGTGTGGCAGTCACAGGTACTGGAGGCAGACAGAGATGGAGCATGGACCAATCTTGGGGGTGGAGGAGATATCCATGCTGAGGTTATTTAACCAGTATGGCGCCCTGTAGGCAAATGATCGTTGGCTCAGTGAGGTACGGCACCTAGGAATCAGCAGCATTTGAGAGTCAGATCCCCTGGTATGGCAGAGGTTTTGACTAGGGCTGAGGAGGGCTTGGACACCAGGGGGAACCAGACCCAGGGTTATCTTCTTTGCCATGATACAGGTTTGATATTTTATCCAGTTTGATAGGTTCAGCCAGCCAGTTTGGGTGTAGAGGTCACAGGTGTGTGTAAGGCGATGGGCACCAGTTATGAGCTGACATGCTTTGTACCAGCCAATGATAGAGGAGGAGACTGATTTAAGGCACTGCTAAGAAAGAAAATGAGTGGCTCTATCTCCTAAAGTTATTGCATCCTTTGTGTCTAAACATGGAGTTAAACTTCAAATCATTTTTGTAATTGTTTAGTGAACAGGTATTACAGCCTATTATTTAGCATGAATATAATTTGTTGCAAAAAACTGTTAATGCACCAGTTAGGGTTCAAGTTAATGCCACACAAAGTAAGAAAATGTGGCGTTAAGGTCTCCAACCCCAACTCCCCACTCACATCTCCCAAGCAGCAAAAGGAAAAAACATTAGGTTTTGGGTCTTTGGAGTCTTGTCAAATCAGTGGTGAGGTCTTGCTCACATGCAGAAAGGACATCATGTCTGACATTGTTTGTTCAGGGAACTGGGTGGACATTAGGGTTGACAACCCCAAGGAAGTCCCCACCACTGATTCACTGGTGCATTAACCTAGTTTTTTGCAAAGAATTTCCTTTCTTTTTGAGATAATGGAATCATATTCTCATTCATGCATGAACAGAAGCAGATGCACAGGACCCTTTGAGCCCTGCACCATGGAAGACTCCATCCACCTATGGAAATGCAGGGCCATTGCAGGCCTTGCACTTCCATGCAGTGACAGATGTGAATAATTCATGGGGCTGTCTGGTGGGCTGTGGAAGCGCAGAGCTCTCTGGTCCCCTGCACTTGCATGTGACCAGAGTTAGAGATGCACAGGGCAGTCCGTCCATCTGTAAGCCAAGGTACCGGCCCTCTGCCACCCACAGGTGCAGAGGTACAGGGTACTATGCCCAATGAAGAGCTGTCTTCATTAAATGTTATCTGGGCCCATGCAGGCAACCCTGCAGCTTTCATTCCCAAGCTAGGAGAAGGGTGTTGCATAACAGTGCCATCGAAGCACTCTCACCCCATGTAGCTGATCACTGAGCTTGCCTCTGAATTCAGCACACTGCCACAGGCTCACAAAGTATACCTGCTGGGGTGAAGAATGGCTCTACACAAAATGTTTGTTAATAAATATAATTTTTTTTTTTATTTTGATCCCAGATTTTCAAGATAGTTGTTTAATGACTCCTATTATAAACACATGTGGCATTTATGGTATATTGCCCAAAACATCATTTTGCACCAGAAGTGTGAAAACATGTCTCGACCAGGATTTAAAAAGAAATGACACCAGTTACATTTATGAGGTGATGTGGAAAAATGGCTATGTTGAAAGTTTGGAGTTAAAATATTGAAAATTAGCAAAGTTATGACTGAACATTGTAATACTGCAATGCTCGCTGTTAACATCATCATTTTACCATATTTGTAGACAACATTTTCATCATAGCCTTCTTAGTACCCCACCTCATGAATCTGGTAGGTGAGATTTTAAAATCCCTGTTGAAATGCCACTTGGCATTACAAGTGTGAAAACACATTTTGGCCACGATTTGAAAAATAACAGCTATCACATTCATGAGGTAGTGTGAAAAGGGCTGTGTTGAAAGTCTGGGGTCATAATATTGAAAATTAGCAAACTTACAAGAAAGCATAGAAAAATGTCAATGCACTCTCATAACATTGTCATTTTCATATATTTTGACCCCAAATTTTCAGCATAGCCTCTTAATGACCCCACCTCATGAGCAAAGGCAGTGAAAGTTTTCAAATCCAGTCAGAAAGGTGATTTTGCAAAAATCACCTTTCCAAGCCAGATTTGCATTTTTCCGATTACGCTGATCATGAGGCGGGGTCCCAGAAAGGCCATGTTGAAAATTTGGTGTAAAAATATTCAACAATGGCAAAGTTATGAATAAAAGTCACTAGTTCCAGAAACAGAACATGTCTTTGCAGAGTGGATCTATATCCGGGGCATGTTCAGGGGAGCGAAGGTGTGTGGAGTGGTAGGTGCTGAGTGTGCGGTTAGGGTGAGGTGTGTGGGGTGTGTGTGGGAGGGTCACAATGGCCAGGCAGTGTTTTCTTTTTCATAGGGTAAAAAAACAAAATAAGGGAGGGATGGTTTTCTTTATTCCAGGGGACGTATTCTGACACTAGAAATTGGACACCCCAGTGTCATGCTGCTGTTCAGTGGCACAGAGAGTGGGCACCCCAGTGCTGTGATTTAGATATTGGGAATGGCGGGCCGGAGAAGTGGTGGGATTAGGGCATCAACAGAAGCAGTACTGGGGGAGGGCACCCTTGTCCACTGATCTTAACTTAAAGAAGGGGAACGGGTGACCTGGCCGGGGGGGAGAGACAGAAGCAATACCAGGGGTGGGCACCCCAATTTGCTTAAGAAAAATTTTTATTAGGTAGGTAGTCAGATAGATAGGTTTCAGACATCGGGAACAGTTCTTGGAAACAGTTCTCTGTGATATACAGAGAACTGTTTCCAAGAACTGTTCCCAGTATCTGAAATTGTATCTGGTATTATACCTCAGTGTGAGTGCCATTTTTTGTAATAGGGCAATTAGTAAGGTAAAGCTTCTTCAGAACTTTAATATTTGGTTCAGAGCTCAAACTGCCACTTAAAGAGCAGATATTCTTTGGTTTTGATAGATTTATCCTATGCATTTAGTGTGTGAATAAAGTTTGTTATTGAAATACCTGGCTGTGTGAGTGTGTTTTTTCATTCCTGTGCTAGCTGCAAGTGTTCAGAGAACTCTGCAGTCACTGAAGGGAAGCATTGTTTTTCTTCTTTGGTCCCCGATTTGATGTGAAGCCTAAGTCTATTTGATGTCATACCCAGTAAATGACTCAGGCTTCGTGAGCGAGTATGCTCCTGTACATCGGTGCAGTCACTCCCAACTGGAATTGGATATGCACGTGGGGGATATGATGGCAGGAAAAGTCTGAATGGAAGGGCATGTGAGCAGAACTTGGTGAGAGCCAACAATACTGCTTCTAGAGTGCTCCAACTGTCAGCGTGACAATGTTGTTACTTTAAGGAAGTCTGTCTAATAGGCATGCTGATGTACTCTCAATAGTGAGTTGATCAATTAAACGAATACTTATTTCTGATGTTAATTCAAATCCTTCTGTTTGCACATTAATAGATCACTTCACTGTCTTGTGTTGGTCTAAGGGCCCTTTGAAAATCCCTTTCTGGCCATTACAGTGTCGGTATTTGTGCACTGGCACATCAGGGAGCTGATTTTGGAATTTGCTTCCCCTCCCCAAGGTCCACTCCTTCGGAGTTAGAAAAATAATAAAGGGTGGATGGGGGCTGCAGCCCCCTGTAAAAATAGGGGGCAGCGAAATCTCTACTTGGCACCCTGATCATCAGGTGCATTTACGGCAGTGCTCTGAATGGGTGGAGCCTTGAAAATCGGTCCCAAAGAATCACACACCCAGGTGTCCAGAATTTTTTGAGATGTAGGAACACCTCAAATGCATAATAAGGCATGAGCAAAATTGAAATGCTTTCAACCACTGAAGCTGTATCTATATTTAGTACAATAGGCACTTAGTGTGTTATTCTTCTTGTAAAATGGAGATTAGAATTTAAGTGGGCCTCTTGTTACTGCAGCAGCATTACTGTTCACGATGCTGGGCAAACCAGTTTTGGAAATTAGTCTAGACTGCTGGAGGTCAGGTAAGGGAGAGAGTATTCAGCATCCTATGGGACACTAATCCTTGAGTGAGTGAAGGTCCATACATCCACTACAACACTGCTTCAGGGTGACAATGGGTAGCAGTGTGGTAGACACCATGGGGAAGAGGGTGCCAGCCAGGCTTTACATCTGCACACTATGCATGTGCCTGAAGCTCCTAATGTGCTGTCCTCTTGAAGGCTGTGAGAAACTAGGTCACAAATCTCCAGTGTGTTGCAGGCACTCTCAGGCAAAACCATAGATGGCTGGCCTCCCACCAAGGATTCTCTCTGTGGAGAGACATAGGCTAAAGTGCTCCTTTCCCAGCCTCTAGGCATGGGGTGTGTTGGGGTTGGTGGGGTTGTTGGTGTGGGGCAAGGGGTAAGAACTAAAGAAGTCAGTGGATGGGGACTATGAGTTTGACCAATGGAAAGGGGTGCAGTACTGCAGATGGGGGGGGTTATAAGTAAAAAATATAAAACCTTAATAAAAAAATGAAACATAAGATCCATGCTGTTTGGTTATTCTGAGATAGCCAGACACCATGTGAGTGCTCTAAACAGATTGCTAGATTATCCCAATCTGTACAAGATTTTTTCCCATAGCAAAATCAGTGTGTTGTTTCTTCATATCGCATACTTTTGAATCTCTATTACCCAACGTTAAATCAGTTATTACATCAGCAGTAGACTAATCAATCATGATATTACAAACTAACAACATTTTTAATATTCTTTTCTCAATCTCAAACTCAGACTTACTTAGAAAAACTGTTTCACAAAAGTTTGAGTTCGTACCCCCCAAAATGTACATTGTCATGTTTAGAAATAATAGACATTCATAGAAAAGTGTTTTTCTATGGTTTGCATTTATCTCCCCACCCCAAAAACCATTTTAGAAACAACAGACATTCATAGTAAAAGTGTTTTTCAACAGTCTGAGTTACTTCTGAATTGTAATGATATCTTGGTCAGTGCATCTTTCATTTAAATACATTGTGCCTGTTTTTCAGAGGGTGACACAGCACTTACGTCAAGCCCTGCGTCACACTTTTTTTTTGGCGCAGCCACAGTTGCACCCAATTTTAGTAGGGTCAGACACAGTTACAACACTATTCAATTTATGTCAGTTTGCATTAAATATTTGGCACAAAGCCTTGTAAAAAAGGTACCTGGGATTGTCGCAAGCTAGCACTGTGAATTCAGAATGTCTACCCCTTTAAAATGAATCCATGATATGAATCATTTTTTGTAATTCAATTAATGTTTAATTATTTTTGAATTTTTCTTTATTTTTTATGTTTTCTCTTCTTTACACATATGTAGTCATAAAAACATTAAACAACAGCTTTCTTTATGGTTAATGTTTCAGGACTCAAACTTGTCCCTTGCTCAAAACCTAGGAGCTGTAAATAAAGTGTATATATTATTGTTTCTTAATACTTAAATAAATAATATAAGCAAACATTTATTTGACTGTTTTAAGTTATGGCAGCAGGAACCTACCTGCGTGTAAATGCAAATTGCCCTTTCCTCTTACATTAATTAATTCATGTGCCACTTGACACTGTAATAAAATAAGCCTTTATTTAGTATCTGTGTTTGTTGTGTCTTATTTCAGTTTTAAATTAGCTATAGTATTCTCTGGGGGGGATATGGTTTTCAGTCTCAATATTTAAGTAATACTTCTGAGCTTGTAATATTACAATATCTTTGTTAAAAGCTTTATTCTATGTTTCTTGCAAGCTGTTTAAACTTTGTGCTCCAAATAAAACTCGAGTGTTTTAATTTCAAAAGGTCAGGTTTACAATGTCCTTTATCATAGACTTTAATATGTTCAGTCACATACCTGCATTTAATTATTTTTTTATTTCTTCTTGACATGCCTTTCTGAGTCAAAAGACCTGGAATGGAACCATTGAAGTAATGTTTATTAACCCCCTCAGTAACACTGAACTCATGTTCATTTTAACTTTTAACCTTATGTGTTTGTTTAAATTGTGGTTTAACCTGTATCTCTGGGTGATAGCTCAATTTCTGATGGTTGTGATAAGATCCATTTTTGGACTTCATTTAACTTTTCAAACTGTGCTATGCACTGCCATTATCCAGAACGCCAAAACTGCTTTTCTACCAAGTGCTGCTTCACTCTGCAGCATGAAGGAGGCTGAGCCATGGTTTGCATTCTGCAGGTGCAGCGTGATGATGTTATGGATGTGACTGTCTTCCGTGGCTTGGTCTTATACTGAGAAATCACTTGTTGTCTCAAGGAGCTGTATGTGGTCCCTCGCATGATTTCCTTCCTTCCTTTTTAAAAAATAGGCTTTGCCTGGATTGTCTCTTCTGGGGCCAGTCTATAGTTTAACTAAATATGGAGGAAGTTTAGAGATGGGGGGGTTATTAGTTAAATCCTTTTACAGTATATGAGCACGCCTAACATGCTCAGGGTCACATTGAAGACCTTCCACTCTTGTACTTAATGTATTTGTCTATTGGAAGGTTCAAAGATCTATTTACATCCTATTTAGATCTAACTTTTTAGTTATGTTAGTTACTAATTTAAAGGGGAAACTACTTTTGTAAACAAAAAAACATTAAAAGTTAACATGTGGTACAGTCATAATTCAAGTTATATTATCTTGTATGTATAAATGCAACCCTTATGTATATAGTCTTTAGTATACTTCCCTTAACCTACTGTCATATTAAATGATCAAATGGGACTTTCATTCTGTCCCTATATATGCAATTTACGCCTGGTATGCTCAGGGCCAAATCAGTTACCTTTTACTCTTATAGTAAACATATTCTGTGTTAGAAGTTCCATATTGTATTTACATCTGACTTAAATCTACCTTATGTTAAGGAAAAGGCAACATTTCTAAACAAAAAGTTAAAAAGTTAATATGAGGTACAATCAGAATTCACATTCAGCATGTCATTTCTTATGTACTTGACAAACATCACTTTTGTGTGAAGTCCAATATGTATTTTCCTTAACCAGTTATTATATGATAAGTGACCAGTTCAGACTTTCATTCAGTCCATATCTACTTTTATAGTTTTTTAATGTAAAAATCCACCAAGCTTCTCTTCTTAGCATCAATGTCCCCCAGTTGCCTCCACTCACTGGCTTTTTTACCTTTTCTATAAAAATTGTAAAGTTGAAATTTGATGTTGGCATGAGTTGAAAGGACGTGCTACTGTTGATTTTGCATCGTGACATCTGATTTTACTTTTATGCTCTGTGATCCTTATTTTTAAAGGTTGAGATATTTGTCCTATGTAATATTTAGAACACGGACATATAATACAATAGATCACATGGTCAGAACTACAAGTTATAAAGTCCCTTATTTCAAATGTGTTTTCCTGACACGTGCTTTTAATGTACTTAGTTTTAAGACACTTTTTGCAGTGCACACAATTCCCACAACAGTAGCAGCCTTTCAGGTCTCTATTTAACCAGGTTGTAGGTGGTAGGTAAGGCTTCCAATGTTGTGTTTTAATTAGATGGCTTCTGACATTTTTAGTTCTTCTTGCTGTGATCCATGTTTTTTCTGAAAATGTGACATTGCCTTGTTCTGTTGTTTGTAATATGTTCCAATTTTTTAAAATTATTCTTTGAATTGAAATGTTCTGAGTAAGTAGTATTCATTTTGATTTTGTTACTTTGTTCTTTGGCAGGTTTGTTTTGTAGTAAAATGTCTCTTGTCTGAATATTTGCTTTATTCTTTGCTTGTTCCAAGATTTTCTGATTGTAACCTCTTTGTTCAAGTCGAGATGTAAGATCTGCCAGATTTTTTTCACAGAGTTTTTCATTACTGCTATTTCTCTTGGCCCTTAACATTTGTCCATATGGAATACTTTGTTTTAAACTTGATGAGTGAAAACTCTTGGCATGTAATAAGATATTTCTTTCGGTTGGTTTTCTGTACAAATCCGTGATTAACTTATTATTATCAACTGAAACCATCAGGTCCAAAAACAATATCTTCTGAGTACTGCATTCCATCATAAACTCCAGATATTCTGTACAGGGATTAATGTATTGATGAAATTCCTGAAGTTTTTCTTCTGAGTCTTTCCAAATAATTATCAAGTTGTCTATAAATCCTTTATAGAGGCAAAAGGATGAGCTGAATCTGTTATTAGAATTAAATATGTGTTCATTCTCAAATTCTCCTATTAGGATGTTGGCATGAAATCTTGCCAAAGTGGCTCCCATTGCTGTGCCTTGTAATTGCAGAAAGCACCGATTCTCAAAATTGAAATAATTATTTTTTGGACAAGTTCTGTTAATGTTAAAATCAGTATCATGTCAGGTTGGTTCCTGTCCCTTTTCGCCAGCATTTTTCCTAGTGCTCGTGGGCCCTTTTCATGTAGAATACTTGTGTATAGATTTGTGATGTCACATGTCACAAGAATACATTGACTTATGTTGATTCGTGTCTTATTTAGTTCCTCCACTATCTTAATACAGTGGTTTGTGTCCTTAATATATGATATGATACTTGGAACCTAGTCTTTGAGCTACAAATCCAGATACTGTGATAAGATTTCTGTTATAGAGCCTGTGCCTGAGATTATAGGTCTACCAGGTTGTGTTTCTTGATTTCTGTGTATTTTTGGTAGACAGTAAAACAGGAGAACTCTGGGGTACTCCTTTACCAATTCTGTTTGTAACCATTCTTCTATTTGTCTTCTGTCAACTGCTTCCTGTACAATTGCTTTTATCTTGTTTCTTAGCATCTTTAATGGTATTGTTGGTACTTCTTGGTATATATTGTTATTTAGTTAACGTAAATATTCATTTTTGTAATCTATATAATTCATAATAACAATTCCTCCTCCTTTGTCTGCTAGTTTTATAATGATTGACTTGTCATTTTCTAAATTCTGTAATGCTTCTTTTTTAGGTTTGGAAATGTTGTATTTTGGTTTGGTTTTGTCACTTTGTTGTACTATTATTTTGATTTCTCTGTTGACCTTCTCAATATATGTTTCAATGTTATTGGGTACATTAAAATTTGGATCAAACTTTGATTTTACACCTAAAGCTTGTTTAAATGATGTTCAGGACCTCATTTCCATTGTTTCCAGTGTGATATTTCCTGGTAATGAAAAATAAATGTTTTAAGCATATTTTTCTATAGAATTTTTCAAATGGATTTAGTTTTTGTGTAATACAAAATGAGAGGCCTTTGTTCAGTATATAAATTTCTGTTTGTGTTAAATCTCTATTAGAAAGGTTGAACACAGTTATATCTGTGCTGTTTTGGATCTGGTGTCATGTATCCTATCCTTGTCTCCTCTTCCTCCAAAATCTTGTCCTTGTCCTTTGTCTTTTTCACCTTCTTTTGATTGAGTAGTTCTGGGAGGGGGGTGCTGTTACCTCCTCTCTTGATATAAAATGTATGCTGGAATAAAAATCTTCTCTTCTATCATAGGAATCTTGATATTGGTAATCCCTATAAGGTTGAGGTCTATATTGTTCTCTCTATATGAACGTTGTCATCTATAGTTGTTTCTATTCCTGGGGTATCTTCTATGACGTCATGAGTGTCTGGGCCTAGATTTGTTCCCTCTTTGATATCTGTTTGATTCAAAACTGTCTGAATCTGATGTAGGTGCTGATATGTCTATATCGTCTATGTTAGAATATGTTGTTTGTTGTTCTGATTTTTTCCAATTATAGACATGTCCATCCCGGTTGTCAATTATATCTCTTTTGAATTTAGATAATTTAATGCCTTTTGTATAGCTGTCATACTCTTTCAATGATTTCTCAATTCTTTCTAATAAATGTTTTATTTGTTCTCCGTATATGGTGTCTCATTGTTTTTTCCATTTCTTCTATTTCCATTAAAACATTTGCATGTTCTGTTGTCATTGACACAACTAATAATAACATAAAATCGAGAAACATTTACTTCTGATGCTATCCTATTTTTCCACAAAACCCTCTGGTGAAAAACCCAGATTTGATTCCACTAAGATTCTCAAACCCATAGGAATCCTTTTTTGTTTCATATATTTGTTCACACTATAAGAGATTTGAAGGCCCATATTTGCAATTGTTAATTACCATCCGTATGTGTTGCAAAGTCTGATAAGTCCTGTACCTTATATAGGTTTGATGGTAGTTTTTATATTTTCTGTTATATTGTTGCTATATTAGTAACATTTATAACTTCATGTGAATGTGTTAATGTTTGTGTCATATTGGAAGTCTGTATGTCTTATGGCATATCTTAGCTTGATGTTATATTTATAGTCTGTATTTTTAGATGGGGATTACACAGGTCTGTCTTGTAAACTGGACTATTGGTTCAAATGACATATATTACCTGTATAAAAATAAACTTTTACCCTACCTACCATTCCAATAATGTGACCGCGTGCCAGTCAAGGTGTATTTCTTTTTCCTTTAATGTTTCCAGTTTATTAACTGACATTTTATGCAGCTCTATGTTACTTATAGTCTGTTTGCTTTTTGCAAAATTCATTATCCTTGTAGCTTTCTCAATGTCAACGGTATGTGGTATTGATCTGGCCTCAGTTAGACCACCCAGTTCTGCAAAATTAGCCATATCAAAATTTTAATGATAGAAAAAATAAATAAATGGTGAGACTGCTTAAGGATTTTTACTGGAAAAAAAGTGTAAATCAGACAAAAATCAGAGTTCTAGTTATCTACTCCATATGTTCCTTGAATATGTATTAAATGGTTGCTTTCTTGAGAGGGGGAGTTACTTAGCAATGGTAGTAGAAAATGCACTGTAAATTCAGAACCTCTACCCCTTTAAAATGAATCCACAATATGAATCATTTTTTGTAATTCAATTCATGTTCAATTTTTCTTGAATTCTTCTTTATTGTTTTCTCTTTTCTCTCCCTTACACATATGTAGTCACAAAAACATTAAAAAAAACTAATTTCCTTATGGTTAGTGTTTCAGGACTCAAACTTATCTCTTTCTCAGAACCTAGAAGCTGTGAATAAAGAGTATGTATTACTGTTTCTGAATACTTAAATAAATAATATAAGAAAACATTTATTTGACTCTTAAGTTATGGCAGAAGGAACCTGCCTGCTTGTAAGTGCAAATCACCCTTTCCTCTTACATTAATTAATTCATGTGGTGCCACTTGCCTCTGTAATAAAATAAACTTTTATTTAGTATCTATATTTGTTGTGTGTCTTATTTCAATTTTAAATTAGCTATAGTATTCTCTGGGGGGATATGGTTTTCAGTCTCAATATTTCTTTAATATTTTTGAGCTTGTAATATTACAATATCTTAGTTAAAAGCTTTACTCTATGTTTCTTGCAAGCTGTTTAAACTTTGTGCTCCAAATAAAACTTGAGTGTTTTAATTTCAAAAAGTCAGGTTTACAATGTCCCTTATCATGGACTTTAATATGTTCAGTCACATACCTGCATTTAATTCTTTTTTTTTTTACTTCTCCTTGATTTGCCTTTCTGAGTCAAAAGACCTGGAATGGAACCATTGAAGTAGTGTTTACTAACCCCCTCAGTAACACTGATTTCATTTTTTTTAATTTTATTTAACTTTTGGATTAACACTTTTGAGCCAGTGGCTCTTTTACATAGGTTCCACGTCGAGAGACAAATACAAACAATTTTCAATACAGATAAGACATTGGGCAAATCCAGTACAAGTAAGCAAGCACAGTACAGGTATACAGAAAGGTAATATGAACAGCACAAATAGGACATTAGGTAAATCCTCTATAAAGTACGCAAGCAAGGCAAGCAGTACGAGTAAACAGAGAGGGAATTTGTGGGGAAGGTTATTGAGAAAGTTGTGGCTGCTCAACTGGATAACCACTTAACCATTCATAATTTATACAAACCTCTCCAATCGGATTTTTTGTAAGAGGCAGAGTACTGAGACTGCTCTGGTTCAGGTGCTCAGTGATCTCCTGATGGTGAGAGATTGGAGACACTGTTCTATCTTGGTTCTCCTGGATTTATCATCAGCTTTTGATACTGTGGATCATGGGGTTCTGCTCGAACGTCTGAGGTTTATCTATGGGCTGTCTGGTACAGTCCTTAGATGGTTTTCATCTTTCCTCACTGGTAGAATGCAGAGAGTTGTCTTGGGTTTATTTTCATCTGGCGCTTTCTCACTGCCCTGAGGGGTACCTCAGGGTTCGGTGCTGTTTCCCATGTTATTCGCAGTATATATGCTACCCCTCAGAGACATTGTAAGACGGTATGGGCTGAGGTGTCATTGCTATGCTGATGATACCCAGCTCTACCTGTCTTTTGCTCCCAACCAGGTTAGTGCTATCTCAGTACTGAACAGCTTCCTCATAGAAATCCAAGATTGGATGAATACCAGCAGTCTAAAGTTGAACCCAGGAAAGACTGAGGTTTTGGTTATGGACCCAGGTCATAGGGCATAGGGGTTGAGGACTGGGCTCCCTTCTGGTTTAGTCCTGGGGGAGGCCCAGATTCTCACATCTGATCGGGTGCGTAGTCTGGGAGTGGTGCTTGATGATGGCCTGACTCTCTGTCATCAGGTATCGGCAGTCATCAAGCTGGCCTTTTACCATCTTAGGAACATTGCCAGGATTAGGCACCTTGTTCTGTCTAGCGACCATCCTGTCTTGGTCCATTCCTTTGTGACATCGTGCCTTGATTATTGCAGCTCCCTTTACCTAGGGTTTTCTGGGGTTGATATCTGCTGCTTGCAGTTAGTGCAGAACACGGCAGCATGTTTGTTGACTGGGGCATCTAGAAGATCTCATATAACCCCTGTGCTGCGTGATCTGCACTGGCTGCCTATACAGTGGCAGATCACCTTCAAAGTAGGTCTTATGACTTACAGAGCCTTACATGGATTGGGCCCCGATTACTTGAAAGAGCTCCTGGTTCCTTACACCCCTTTGTGACAGCTCCACTCGGCTGATGAGGGGTTGCTAGAGATTCTGAGGGTTAACCTAAAGTCATCTGGTGCACAGGCCTTCAGGTTTGTGGCACCTACCCTCTGGAATTCTCTGCCCCATCAGCTTCAGGAGTGCAGGACAGTGGGGAGTTTTAAGCAGGCACTTAAGACTTTTTTATGGGGGAAAGCATTTCTTGTATCTTTTTGATTTTATATTATATTATATGTGTTGTGTTTTGTTTTTATGTGAATTGTACAGCGCCTTGAAATTCGAAAGGTGCTTATACAAATAAATGTTATTATTATTATTATTATTTATTAATTTGAAGTTCAGGTAACCAATATCAAGTGAATATCTACCCAGTGGACATAGGGGAGTCAGGGTAACTTAACAGGCGAGTATCTGGGAAGAGTGAAAAATAGGGTGTAAGAGTGCACAACGAGGGGTAAAGGTTGGAGAGGGGGAGAGATATTAGTATGGGGGAGGTGCAGCCGGAAGGCCTTGTCCATAAGAATGGGGGGTGATGAGGTGAGAGGCATCAACTGCAGTGCAGGCCAGCATGGGAGATTGTCTGGCCAGGATGGCTTATTGGGATAGTGGTGTAAGTTACAAGTTAAGTTGGCGGAGGCTTGGCAGGGGAGATTAGAGAGCATGTAAGGGCATGTTCATTTTAACTTTTAGCCTTATGTGTTTGTTTAAATTGTGGCTTACCCTGTATCTATGGGTGATAGCTCAATTTCTGATGGTCGTAGTGCTGGTGATAAGATCCATTTTTGGACATCTGTAACATCATCACGCTGCACCCACAGAGTGAAATCCACGGCTCGGCCTCCTTCACGCTGCAGAGGGCTGGCTTCGAAGGACTGTGTCACAATAATGGCAAGCAGAGGGTTGCATAATCAACCAGATAAACTTAAGATTTTAGCAGTCTCAGGTATTTAAAACAATTATAGCTAGAGTGTTTTACAAAATCAGGACCTGTAGGTCCCATGATTTTAATTGGGAGTTCTGACAGTTCCCTTTTAAAAGGATACAAAAAAGGGTACAACAACAAGGTATCAGTGTAAAACAGTAACTCTTGCCAAAGAATTGAGAAGGCCTATAACCAAAAAAATAAGCCTTGGTAGGGGACAACAAGGTACCAGAATAAAACAGAAACTCTTGCAAAATAATCGAGAATGCTTATTACCAAAAAGATAAGCCTTGGTGGGGGGTGCATAAAATGAACAATTTCTTTTTTTTTGAACTTTAGAAAAATGTTATTGATATAGAAGGCTGGCCTTCAGGAAATATAAGGGAACACAGCGGGATGAAGAAAGGGAGGCATACCAAACTCCCCAAAGGGAAGCAGGGAAGGCAGTAAGGCAGGCAAAGGCTCAAACTGAAGAAACACTAGCACAAACAGTAAAAGAAGGTGACAAGACTTTCTGTAGATACATTAGTGAAAGGAGAAAGTCCAGAGGGGGTATTGCTAAGATCAAAGGAGATAAGGGGGCGTGTGAGGCGGAAGACCACGTAAAAGCATCAATCCTAAATAGATACTTCTGCTCAGTATTTACTGCAGAGAAGATAGGGCAGGGCCCACAGCTCAGCACCATGGACATAGGGGGGAGGGAGGTGAGCACTAGTCCCTTCACAAAAGAAAGGGTCCTACAAGAGCTCGATAAGCTCAGGGTGGACAAGGCAATGGGACCTGATGGCATACATCCCAGGGTACTAAAGGAGCTAAGTGTGGAATTAGCAGAGCCATTATCAGAACTGCTTAGTGAGTCTCTGAGCACAGGAGAGGTCCCAGAAGACTGGAGAAGGGCTCATGTGATCCTGCTCCACAACAGTGATAGCAGGGAGGAGGTAGGGAACTACAGATCGGTAAGTCCTACCTCGGTAGTGGGCAAGATTATGGAGGCATTTATCTAGGGTTGCCGGGGGTGGATCTCCGTCACATGCAGCTGGTGCAGAACACTGCAGCCAGGTTGTTGACTGGGCTATCGAGAACTTGCCATATCACACCTGTGCTGCGCAAACTGCACTGGCTTCCAGTGCGGTGGAGAATCATCTTCAAGGTTGTGTTGCTGACCTATAAGACCCTTCTTGGACAGGGACCGGGCTACTTGCAAGATCTCCTTCCGCCTTACCGCCCTCTCTGCCCACTCCATTCCACCGACGAGGGATTGCTAGAGATTCCCAGGGTTCGTCTTCAGTCATCTGGGGCCAGAGCGTTTTCTTTTGTGGCCCCAACCCTGTGGAATTCTCTACTGCGTCGGATTAGAGTGCCTGTCCACAGAGTCATTTAAAACATTATTCAAGAGTCACTTATTTGCACTAGCTTTTGATTAAGTATTTTGCTGCTTTTTAAACTGTTTTTATATTTGTATTTATTGTCGATATATGTTGTTTTGGTTATGTTCTGTGCTTTGGCATTTTGAAAAGCGCAGTACAAATAAATATTGATTTGATTTGATTTAAGGAAAGGATAGTGCAACACCTGGAATCCATAGGAGCACAGGATCCAAGACTGCATGGGTTTACAAAAGGAAGGTCCTACTAATCTCACAGATTTCTTTGACTGGGTAACCAGAGTGGTGGACCAAGGGGGAGCAGTTGATGTCACCTACCTTGACTTCAGCAAAGCTTTTGATACTGTTCCACATAGGAGATTGATTAATAAGCTGGGTAGGCTCAGGGTGGGCCAGAAGTTGGTCAACTGGTTGGCAAGCTGGTTGACAGGCAGAAAACAGAGAGTGGTGGTAAATGGTATACAGTTAGAAGAGATGCAAGTCACAAGTGGGGTACCTCAGGGATCAGTCCTGGAGCCAGTCCTCTTCAATATCTTCATCAGTGACATTGCAGATGAACTGGAGGGTAAGGTTTGTCTGTTTGCAGATGACAAGATCTGCAACAGAGTAGATGATCCAGATGGGGTGGGCAGAAGGAGAAGAAATCTGGATAAACTAGCAAAATGGTCAGAAGTGTGGCAACTGGGGTTTAATGCAAAGAAGTGCAAGATCATGCACATAGGGAAAAGAAACTCTGAAGCCACCTATAGGCTGGGAGGGGAGTTGCTGGCAGTCACAAGGGAAGAAAGAGACTTCTGCATCATCATCACCGATGACCTGAAATCATCCAAGCTGACCACTAAAGCAGTACATAAGGCTAGGAGATGTTAGGGTGTATTAGTAGGGGTATCACAAGTCAGAAGAGGGAGGCAATAATCTCATTTTACAAGACACTGGTTAGGCCCCATCTGGAGTACTGTGTGCAGTACTGGAGGCCACACCTTCACAAGGACATTAACCAAATTGAGGCAGTCTAGAGAAGGGCAACCAAAATGGTGCAGGGACTGCATCAGAAAACATATGAGGACAGATTAATGGAGCTCAATATGTATACCCTAGAGCAAAGGAGGGAGAGAGGTGATATGATCAAAACATTCAAACACCTTGAGGGCATTAACAAGGTGAAAGAGTCTAACATGTTTGAATATAAGAAAAATAGCAGGCCAAGATGACACAGCATGAGATTAGAGGGAGGCCGATTAAGGGGTAATGTGAGGAAGTTATTTTTCACAGAAAGGGTGGTGGATGCATGGAACGGCCTACCTCAGGAAGTGGTGGATATGAATGCAGTGCAGGGCTTCAAACAGGCATGGGACAGGCATAAGGGAGCAATACAGGTAAGTATGAATATATAGGCCATTGACAGAGCAAAGGCCGATGGCAAATTTATAAAGTAGAAAAAGAAATGGGCAGACTGGATGGGCCTTGTGGTCCTTTTCTGCCATCAGCTTCTGTGTTTCTTTTACAGAATCCACAATAACACAGCCACTAACAATTCATACAATTTACATACAAGTTCCTAGTACTCATCTAACCATAATGATACATTCCAAAAGTGGACTTGTAGCTGAATAAATTACAGATTGCTAATTGTATACAGTATAAGCAGTGTTCGAGAAGTCCATACAATAACAGCAGAATTCCAATGGCTCCAATTATAGTCCAGAGCAAATTTATTAGAGTCAGTAGGTACTGAGTAGACTGTAATCTTGACCTACTGATGTAGTCCATAGGGTTAATACCCATCATGCAATGACAGATACGGTATTTGTAAACTATTGAAAGAATATAAAGTTGAATTATATAATGTTCTATTTTTGTTCTGAGCTCACCAAGCTTTCTTGATCAGACATTCAATAAGTCCTCTTTAAAGTACAAAATAAGAAAGAGTGGCTAGTATGTAGTAAAAAACATCGAAATATATAATGACTAACAGGGTTTCCAAATTCAGTGTGCGTACCACCTCCTCCCACAAGGAAATCAAAATGTTTGCAGATAAAGGTAATAACAAAAGTTCTGGAGAGAGAAAATGTTAAGCAATCTGTTCCAACATCCATTTTAGGGGTTTAGTCTATATGTGCAGCATGCCAAGGTCACCATACCTCCAGGAACTTCTGTTGCATCCGTCTAAGTTGGCTTGTAATATTCTCCATCCTTTCCAGATCTGTCACCCTAACCCTCCAACAACTCAGAGTTCGAGGATCTGGAGAGAGCCACCTAGAGGTGACACACTGAAAGGCAGCAACCTGCAGGATCTGTCCCAATTTCCAAACCACCCTGGGGCAAGTCACCAAGACCGGGAAGCCCAGCTCTAGTTCATTAAAAGTGAACGGGATATTCAGTCCCGTTAATGTTTGGATTTCTGAATGTACTCTAACCCAGAAGTCACTAAGTTTAGAACAAGCCCAAAATATATGAAAATTGGTTCATCTATTCCCAAGAGACAATTTCTTGAACTTTAAATAGTTTTTTCCACCTACAAGCTACTTACAAAGCTAAAAAAATACAAATCTGCTGAAAGATCACACACTGCTATATCACTGTAAGAATGTCCCTCCAGTTTCAAACAAACAGTTAAAAATAGTACAAACTGGACCAAAGGCATGGAGGGCTAAGGCACTAGGCACCTTACATTCTGTCATGCCAGTGATCTGGGGTAGGGAATGGAACCAGGTTGCTCAGGGGCTGGTGGGGTGGGGAAGGATTGAGCATCCCAAGACAGCTCTTCTACCTTGGGGAGGGGGTTAGAGTGCTGTGCTGCTTGCCTGCCACCCAGTAATGCCTGGGTAGCAGCACGTGCATGTCACCATGCAGAGAAGGGAATCAACATGCAGGGCACTGGTGCCATCTCCACGGAAGCAGAGCTTGGACATCACGCCCATTGCATGTTCATGGGCCCAGGGGAGAAAATAGAAGAAAACTCACCCCTGGTGTCAGGGTGAATGACTGACCCAGTGCAGGCCCCACACCAGTGGCTGGGCACAACCACAAGTTCTGTGGCAGAGGATGAAGTTAAGGTAAGTCCCAGAGGAGCCGGGTGATGGGGCTAGGGGTTTGGTCAGAAGGGGGCCACCAGAGGGAGAACCAGGAGATAAATAGAAGATGAAAAAAAAACAGTACTAAACAGATTTCTTAAACTATTATAATATATTATAAGATTCAGTAGAAGTAACCTATGTTATCACAAAACAGCAATGGACAGGAAGAAGCTACAAACTCTCACAAAAAACAATCTTCAGAAATTGAAAAAGTCTAGGTCTTTTCCCAAACACACAAAACATGGTAGACTCCATCTTTTTTCCAGTGACATCACTTCCATATCGCATGATTAAGTCAAACATCTTACTAATCAGCAAGCATTAGAATAGTCTGTTAGCAGAAGTTCTGCATTCACCTCTCTTCAATCAGCAACTTTGGAAAATACAAGCAACTAATTAATACTGTACTCCATATTTGAAGGTTGAGGATAGTGCCATGCAAAATCCCTTTTCTAGTGCTTTTGTGTACAGTGCACAAAAGGTGATGTATTCTTACAAACACAAAACACAATGTGAGGATGTAAAGCATGTGAATATACCCCATAAATGCAGCGGAAAACAAGGCACTAACAGGTTTATGTACTCAAAATGTACAACACTCTGTTGGCTAATGAAGGGTATGGCATCACTGGATAGAAAAAAATCAGTTGGCACATCCCCGATGTGTTAGTGTTATTCTAGAAATGTGCTGTGTTTCAATGGCCATATGCAAATGACCTCATTGCCCATTCAGTGTGCTTAGAGGTCATTATCAACTTGTTATGTAGGGATTTCAATTGTATTAACAGAATTTTCTTCTTAGATTATGGGAAGGCTGGGCCAAGCCCAATGTTAACAGATGTCCATTGGTGCTGCAGTACAACACAGTACTAAGCAGCACAGCATCTCATATTTTTGTACTGTGTATGGAGTGCACTTCATACCTGTGAAGCAGTTATGACTGTTAGTACATGCTTTATGATTGGAGTTTGTGGTACAGTATTCACATGACATGTGCACATCAGAATATTATAAATAATTTTTCTTACACCCCATCACACAAACATCTTCCCTGACGTAAGGGCTATCATATAAAATTTATGTCAGTGCTTTAACAAGCCCCAGAAGTTCAGTAATGTTTTTGCAGTAATGTGCATAGCACAGAAGTACTTAATACCTTCAGAATGCTTTGAATATAGCTTGGCACACTGTATGCAGGTCTCCACATTCATCTGCATGTGTGCAGACCCTAACTTTGCGTACTCATGCATCCAGATTTGCACAGTAGCAACTGAAGCTTTGAATATAGGAAGCCCTGCGCTAAGTCACAAACCTTCGTTTGTGTAGCACAAAGTAATTTTAGAGACTACTAAACTTTTAAATATCTTGTCCAATGAGCATTAAATCATTAACTCCTGGAAACTTTTCTTAAATCTGGAAAGAATTTGAATCAAGTCATTCTTTGCTTAGCCAAACTGATACTATAAAACGTATTAAATAATGCTATCCCGTGGGTCTAAGGAGTTCATAAATCCATTCACTCTTTAGGATCTTAGCTTATTAGTGCATTAGTCCACCTCTGTAGAATGTTTTCCTTGTAGACTACACTTTCCTAGCGTTTATAGACAGACAACTAGATAGATAGACAGATAGATAGATGAAGTTACCCCCAAATCCTTTGAAAATGCATATTCTGGCATATAATCTCATGATCTATTTTCAAGAAATTTGGTTCTGCATTTTTTTATGGCTTGGAAGTGGCAAAAATATGAAAACTGTCTCTGATAAGGGCAATACATGCATCATTCTTTTAAAAAAAAAATAATTTTTATTGTGGAAGAGGAAAAAACAAGAGCATATCTTACATTACATGACATCATATCATATGGACAATGTATACAATGTTAAGATTCTTGTTGTCTTTAAAATAACCTGGCCCTGATGATACACTTCATGAAATGCATTCTACATTTATGATCATCTGGGACCATGCAGTATAGGTATGTCTTCCTTTAAGTCTTTGAGTCACCTTACATAATTCAATGTAGGTAAGACACAACCAAAAAAACGGGATGCCCCGGAACTTGGCACCCATTTGGGCACTAATAACTCAACTTTTAATCTGCCTTATTTGCTCTGTCCTCTTTCTCGCTTTCGTGGGGCAATCCTTAGCTTCTTGGACTTTGTTTCATTGTTTCAGTTAAAAACCTCTGTTTTTGGTTACTGGGACTGTGGCCACAGGACAGTCTGTTATTTTTCCCTCAGACCCCTAATGGTCCTCTGTACCTTCTTCCCTGGGTTGCCCTCAGGTCTGACCTTAGTCACCATCTCACACATGTCCATTCAATCTCTGATCATTGCCTACTTCTTGCATAGAGTCCCATCCCACCCACATCTCCCTAAGTGTTGGGCCTGTGAGTCTCAAAGAAGCAATAAGCTCCTCCATTCTTCTAATGTTGCCTACCCTAGTAATCCAGGAGTGTATGGAGGGGGAGATTTGCTGTAACCAGTTAGCCATAATTTCTGTCATTGCTGTCAGGCACAGGATCCTTAGAAGTGCCACCTGTTTTTTGTTTCTTGGTGTGGGCGATGGTAGACCTATGACCATTGTTTTAAAGTCAGACTGTATTTGTGTAACCCCAGAGATTCTCCAGGTGGTCATGCATGGAAGTCCAGAAGTCTACTGCCCCATGCATGCTCAAAACACATGGAAGTGGGCGCCCCCAGTCCACAGTCCCTCCAGCATCTGTCTGAGTTTCCTGTCTTGAAGTGTTTTGTTATGGAAGGTGCATGGAAAAATCTAGACAAAACTGACAGGGAGGGGGAAATTAGAGGCGGGAGCATATAAAGTGCTGAGGGGTGACCAGGATCAAACATTAAATAACCTAAGATTGAAATGGGAAGAAGAGTTGGGTACCCCATCCCAGAAGATAGCTACGAGATGTCTTGGTAACACAGTTGGAGAACCACAACTTCCCCTGGGTGGAGGGGGTTTAGATGGAAGTACATGCATCATTCTTAACTCCTGTTGTTGCAGTTAGAGGCAGACAAAGTCTGAAAAATTCACTTTGTTAAGTACTTTGTGAAGTAACCTAACTTCTCTTCCTGGATGCCACGTTTCATGTAGTTTTCATCTGGCAAAGTGCCCACCTTCACCTGGTGAAATGTGAAACTACACATTATGAAATTTTTACCAGTGAAAGTGCTCTTGAAGTGTCACTATGTATAGTTTTTGTAGGGTGAAGTGGCACTTAGTTGGTGAAGAAACCCACCCACATCCACTATGCAAGCATTTCTTACACCTGCCCACCTTCCAGTTTTTTTTTTTTGCAGTTATCTATTTCTCCTCCTGGAGTCCTCTTCGCCCCTTCTGACATCCCCCCCCATGCCCGGCACTGGGTATGAGACCCCCTCCCCTAGACCCCACGACTTACCCTTCGTGGCAGGGGGTGGGGATCGACTCGACCCCCCAGACTGGATTTAGTGTTCAGGAAGGTGCCTTCCCGGGCTGTCGTGGAGGGGACCATTATCATCCTCAAAGAGGACTCCCATTTTTCCTCTTTCCCTGAGGTCTCAGCGTGCAATGGCACCAGCGGTGACACGCACGCTCCCGGGTGCATCCTCACCAAGCATCTGCTGCAGACTCTTGCCCACAGATTCAGTGCTGGCATGCCTCTTCCCAGCCTCCGCTAGGTGGTAGGCAGTCACCGAGCACTGCAATCCCCCCTCTCTGGAGAAGGAGAACAGTCCTGGGGATGCTCAATCCTTCTCCTCCCTGCTAACCCCAGGCACCCCATGTCCATTTCCGAACACGGGTCACTGGCATGATGTGAGGTAAGGCATCCAGCACCTCAACCCTCAGTGCCACCAGCCGGCTTACCTTCCAGGAGTTTAAAATGTATTTTTTCCTGCCCCTCCACCTGGAAGCACACCTCCCTCCTCCCCCACAGTCCTGGCAAAGTGCCATTAAAGTTTATGTAATAAAGCTCTTCAGTAAAATCCCATTCACCACCCATACCAAACAGGCAACCACACCATCCATTAAACTGTCAAATGTTAAAGGGTTTGTGCATGTGCAGACCATATTTGTGCACACATTGAAAAACAAGTTGCATTTTTGCCAGTGGACTTTGTTTTTTTTTTGTGAATCTGTCACACTACAACAGTTGTATTTTCTTAGATGAACTTTGCTCTTGCCCACCCCAACTTACATCTGTTGTCTGTCTCTAACTTTTGTGGTGGTTCCAAACAATTTGAGAACTGCTATAATTGTCCTGGCATTAAAAAAGGAGACCCAAAGCCCCTTACTCAATATCCCTCAATCACTCTCCCCCTGTCCTAACTAAGCCCTTTGAAATGGTAGTGGCCACCCAAATTACTGAATACCTTGTTAAGCATGATCATCTCATGTCCTGTCAACATTGTTGCCATTGAAACATAGAAACACAGAAACTGATGGTAGATAATGGCTGCTGGGCCCTCCCAGTCTGCCCATTTTTATTATGTTCATTTTTGCTGCAGACCCTACTTGATCTGCAGTACTGTCTACTGCCCCCTTACCCCAGCAATTCCCTTGTGCCTGTCCCAGACATTTCTGAACCCCATCACTGTTTTTACCGCACTACCTCTCCTGAAAGACTGTTTCAGGAGTCCACCATCCTTTCAGTTAAAAAATTCTTTTTCACATCTCTCCTGAATCTACTTTCCTCCAGCTTCATATCATGTCCCCTTGTTTAGAGCAACTTTTTCCCTGAAAAATACCCCCCACCTGTACCTTATTACCCTCCCATGAGGTGTTTAAAGGTCTCTATCATATCCCCCCCTGCTTCTTCCTCTTCTCCAGGGTGTACATATTGAGCTTCTTTAGCCTCTTCTCATAGAGCCTTTGATGCAGAACCTGCACCATTTTGGTAGTTCTCATCTGGACCGCCTCCACTCTGTGCATGTCTTTCCTAAGATGAGGTCTTCAGAACTAGATTTAGTACTCAAGGAGAGCCATTCTGACTCCAAAAAGTGCAATAAGTTAAAAAAAAAAGTACTCAAGGTGGGGTTAAACCAGTCTCTTTATAGGGCAACACCACCTCCCTCATAAAACTGGTGATATCCCTTCCTGTGCACTGTAGCATCGCACTAGTCTTCCTCACTGCCTCGTCACACTGCCTGGCCACCTTTAGGTTATCCAATATGATCTTTCCTGGTTGGTGGTTGTCAGTATCACTCCCCCTTCCCCCATTTAGTACTCTGTTCCAGGTTTCAATGGCCCAATTGCATTGTTTTGCACTAAAATTCAGCTGCCATACCCTTGACCACGCCTCAGTTTTTTCAGATCCCTGCGCATCCTTTCAACCCCCCTCTGACTCTGGAGTGGCCACCTTGCTATAGATCTGGTGGCATCTGCAAAGAGGCAGACCTTCCCTTCTAGCTCCTCCACTCCTCCACTATGTCACTTATAAAGACATTAAAGAAGACCTTTCCCAGCACTGACCCCTGAGGTACTGCACTGGTCACCCTCCCTTCCTTGGAGCAAACTTCATTTACCACTACCCTCTATCTCCTATCCCTTAAGCAGATTTTCACTCAGGTTACCACTTATTGCCCACCCGAAGCAACCAACTTGCTTACCAGTCTCTCATGTGGAACTGTGTTGAAAGCGTTGCTGCAGTCCAGTTAGGCCATGTCGACTGCTCCTCCCTGCTCTAACTCCTTGGTCAACCAGTCAAAGAACTCTGACAGATTTATTTGGCATGATCATCACCCTGTGAATCCATGCTGCCTTGGATTCTGTAACCCACTGGATTCAAGATATTCTACAGTCCTTTCCTTTAGTAGTGTTTCCATTGACTTACCCACCTGTGAGGTCAGACTGACAGGTTTATAATTGTCTGCCTCTTCCTCACTACCACTTTCGTGAAGTGGAACTACATCTGCCCTTCTCCAGTTCCCTGGGGCCATTCTGGTCTCCAGTGATCTGTTAAATAGGGCTGTCAGAGGTACAGATAGTACCTCCATGAGTTCCCTCAGCATTCTTCACTGCATCCCTTTTTGGCCTTATAGCTTTGTCCACCTTCAGGTTAGTGAGTGCTTTCCTGACTCCACAGAAAAAAGGCTAGTGTCCATTTCCCTCCCATCAAAGCCCCTGGTGCCTTTTCATGGCCCCTGACTTTTTCCTTCTACTGTTAACACTAAGCAGAAGTATTTGTTCAAGATGTCTGCCTTTTCCTGATCCCTTTCCAGATAGTACCCCACTCTTTAACCATACAATCCCACCCTTTGTCTTCCTTTTTCACTAACATACCTAAAAGATATCTTGTTCGCCATTGATACTGCCTGAGCTATTATTTCTTTATTTTGTGCCTTTGAACTCCTTACTGGTCTCACTGACTCCATCTGTTTTTCCTGATACACTTCCCTATCCTCCCCTCTCTGGGTCTCTTTATACTTTTTGACTGCTACTCTTTTAGCTTTTACCATTTCTGCCATCTCTTTAAAGAGCCATAGCAGTTGCCTCTTCCTTTTGCTTTTGCTTACCTGCTTGACACAGAGGTTTGTTGCCTTCACTATGCCTTCTTTTAGTTTGGCTCACTGTTCTTCCACCCACCCAGGATATCCCCCCTGCCAGGTCATTTCTGAGGTATTCACCCATCTTAATAAAATCAGCCCTTCTGAAGTCCAGAACTCTCACCATTGTGTGGTTGGATTCTGCAGCTGTTCTTATGTTGAACCACACTGTATAATGATCACTGGTCCCTAGATGGCTTCCCACCTTGATGTCTGTAATACTGCCTCTGTTAGTAAGCACCAGGGCCATAAAAACCACAGTACATCCACTACTCCAGTTCAGCTGAATAGTGACATCAAAACTGCTATGGATATAAGCTTATTCCCTGTCACCATGTTTCATAGAATTATTCAAGGCCTTCAACCTTGTTGACCATGCCCTACTCTGTTCCAAATAAGCTGAAATTGGTCTTTCCTTTCATGCCACTGCCTAGTTCTCCATTTAACTGTCGGATAGGCAACAAGTTGTTAGATTTTGTGATGGCTCCTCTAGGTTAGCTTCTATCAATCGTGGAATGACTCACTGCTCTATTATTGGACTGCTACTCTTTTCTATCATTATTAATAATTTGCTGTGTGTCCTCCTCCTGATCTGCTAACATGTATGCTGATGATATTGCCTTATATTACAGCTCCTCTCAGACCAGTATACTAAACTTACCACTCAACCTTGACTTCTCCTGGATTTAGGACTAACTCACTGATAATAATTCCTCAGTGCCACCAAAATCCCAAGTCATGCTCTTTGGGTCCAAGGCTAGACACCTTGCCTGCCCCAATCCACTTTCTATCTAATACTTCAGTAGCTCCCAATTCCCTGTCATGTTTGACTTCAAATATTTAGTAGTTACCCTGGACTCAGCCTTGGACTCCAGCCACAGCTCTACCATCAGAAAAGCTGTAAAACCCTTGGATTCATTTGCTTAACACATTCACTATTTTGTCACTCTTAAGGCAGATTTGGCCATTGCTCAGTGAATTCTGCTCCCTAGCTTGCAATACGGCTCACTGGTTTACTCTCATGCCTCTAAATCTACAATTTGCAAATGGAATGTAACATAAAACAATAACTGCCAATTCTCCCTATCCTGATCTCAACTAGCCCACCACCTCATGCTGTAGTCCTCCTCGGCTGGTTATCCCCTTCTGTGGTCCATTCTTACTCACTTAGCTGTTTCCTATTCAAACTCCTCAAGTCCTTCTCCCCTCTCTCCCCTATATGTCTGCTGTACTGATTGCAGCAGCTCTACTCACTTAGATCTGCTGATGCCACCCTCTTCACCATCTCCAAATGTTCCACCAAAATGGATGAACATACATTTCCCTCTATTGCCCCCAGGTTTTGGAATGTGCTCCCTCTCTGCCCACAGCACTCCCGCCTTGTAATCTTTCAGGAGTGCTCTGAGGAAACACCTCCTAGCTTTCTGTACCTCCACTTGAAATTGGTGCTAACTCTGTAGAACCCACAGTTGTCCTCTCTGTCTGTGCATTGGTCAACTTCAAGGCACTCCCTGACCACATTTGTTACTGTTCTGCACCTGGAGTTTTACAGTTGCCTATCTCTTGTTTATTTTTGCCTTGCAGTCTTACACATATGCACCTAATCTCCCTGTAATTATTTTGTTCTTGCACCCACATATTCATCATGTATGCTTGCTGCAGTTGTTATTGTTATCTGTTGCTCATGTAATTGTTAGTGTTACCTGTTCTGGCATCACTGAATAGCTACTGTGCTGTGTGTTTAAATCTCCATACCCCATGCTTCACTGTAGCATGCCTTCTATTGTGCTCCCCCAGGATCTACCTTCAAATAGGCCTTCAGTTATCTAGTGCACTTGCCTGGTCAACAAAAAACAGTTCAATTAGTAAAGTTATCAACCTGTTTGTTAGTGTGTTAATTGCTCTTGACGTTGTCTTGAATTGTTAACTAACAAACCAGTTGGCAATAACTCCCAGACTGCTTGATTAATATGTGTAACAGTAAACAAGAAAACTTCTTTGGCAGTAGTTTTCAAAATCTGCTTGTGCGGTACCATTTTGTAGAAGGAACTTGCAAACTCTTCTTCACATTTTTATTAGATGCCAACCACTGTTCTTCCCAGCATAATACTGTACACAGGAAATGTGAAGTGCTGCTTGGATTGAAGTTTGTCAAACACTCAGTCTCCTGTTAAATGAATGCTTTATAGACTGATTTCTGAGTAAGTGTTAGTGCACACATCTACTGAAACAAGTAGCTACAAAGGAATGCATTGGCAGTGCAAATCAAGGGTTGCAATAGAAATATTTTGCTTTGTGTGAAAACTCTATGTGCAATCAAATGTAAAAGGAAAAAAAAAAAAACAGGGGACCTGATTTTCAAACATTGGTGCAGGGCTTGCATCTAGCCCTTCATCAGATGCTTCATTGCTGCAGCTGTGGCATTCATGGTTACCGCAGCTGTGCCTTATTTTACAGTCTTGGTTCAGTTGCAACAGTATACTTGCTTTACGGCAGCTTGTGCCATATCTCTGGGCAAGCTCCATTAAAATGGTCCCCATTATTCATGCAAGCCAGTTCACAAAATGATGGTCTAGCAAGCATCAGTTGCTGCAAGGGATATACAATCCATTTAGAGTGCTGCAAGTCTGGTGCGCCATATCACTGGTGCACCAGGGGCTTGTGGCAATTACTAGGTATTGAAAATCTGGCCAAAGGTTTATTACTATAGATGCAGAAGTTACAGACAGAGTGGACAGGATTTTCAAAGCCTACCTGAATGATGCAAGGGGTTTGCATCAAAAGGAATGGCACAAGGTGTGGCTTGCGCCAAAAGATGTGCTGAGAGCAATTTTCAAATGCAGGCTGCATGCACCAAAGGGGGCTTGCACCATCTTTGTGGCACCAAATGGGCTGTGGCATGGTGCTAGGGGGCTTGCAGCAGATGTAAGCTGCCATATCCCCTAATTCGGGATTATCAAAACCCTCCTAGAAGGCACACATCTAAGTACCCTTAGACCAGCCAGGGCTGTCTAATGGTACTTAGACGTGTGTCCTCTGGGAGGATTTAGAGAACTTGTGCCACCCGGCACTCATACATACAGCAGTTGGCTAGTGGCCCTTTCCAGCCCCGATCCCTTTTTAATAAAAGTAAGCATGTCTCTGGTGGTCTTGTGGACCTGCCCATCCCTGATCCTCCCCATATATATTTCTATATCTTTCCTTGGTGGTCTAGTGGACCCCCCTCTCTATCCTGGATCTCTACCGTATATGTTTATATATCTTTCTCTGGTGGTCTAGCAGACCCCACACACCCCAACCCCAGCAGGCAGTGCTCCACCACCCCATGCCCCCGTCTTATCTCCGAGCCGGCAAGTGGCACAGACCTCTGCTCTCTACCACAGCCAACCACCAACTGAGCTGTCATTGAGTGCATACTGTACACAGGACATGCTCACTGATTGACAACTCAGTGAGTGAGCTGTCAATCAATAAGTACATACTGTATACAGTACATGCTTATTGACAGCTCAGTCGGTGGCCAGCCATCATGAAAATGAGACAGCTATGCCAGTCACCAGTTTGGGGATGGGATGGGGGAGTGGGGTGGTGGAGCACTGCCTGCTGGGGTGGGGGGTCCACTAGACCACCAGGGAATTATATATAAGTATCTATGGGGAGATCGGAGATTAGGAGGGGGTCCACTAGACCACCAGGGAAAGATACATAAAATTGTTTCTGGGAAAGATCGGGGATGGGGGGTCTGCTAGACCACTAGGGATGTGCCAACTTTTATTAAAAAGGGAATGGGAGCTGTGAGGGTGTGCACGCTGTGAAAGACTGCTTTTAGTCTGCAGCACACTTGCTTACAGCTTGTGGCAAACCTCTCCGGTGTGCTGTCTCTTTGGTGCATGGTCAGCTTTACTGCAAGCTGCTGGACTTCACTGCCAGGACCCTACCCGATAAAGAATTGGGCCCAAGGTCCCTGGTGCACCAGCAATTGGTGTAAGCTGCCATTGGCACATCATGTGCCGCCCATTGAAAATCCTGTCAGCATGTTTTGGACTGTTGAACAGTCACTCCATAGGTACAAACATGCACAGTGTTGTGCTTCATATAGGCAAAGGCAGGAGATGTGAGCCAATAAAATACATGTAGACGTGGATAAAAATAACCGAGTCCATTGTAGATACTGAAGATAAAATGCAGTTTGTGTTTTTAAAAGCCTGTTTGAGTCTTTATTCTAATATATTCATGCCATTCTATTGGAGTGTACAAAGCTGCTACAACCCATATTTTTCTGCATATAAATAGTCCCTTGGGTTTATGTCCATTATTTAAATTATTTATGTCTGTATACTTACGCCTGTACAGGCTGATGTATCACCTGTAGTGCATCAGTAAATCACTGAGAGTGTTGATCTTGAACTTTATACAGCTTGCATCGCAGACACATTATTAAATCCTCATAGACACAGAGAGTGGGTGAGAAAGAAAGAGGGAGAGAGAAAGAGAAAAACAGAAAAAGAGGGAGAGAGATTTTATGTTTATAAAATGCTTTGAAATGGCATGTATAGTATAGGCATGAATTCTCTTTAGAATGACAACAATTTGATTCTGGGTCTCTATGCAAAACACAGGTTGCTTTGAGAACGTGTGCTGCCTTGAGGAAGTAAAAACTGAACATCTGAGTTCAAGTTCGAGATTATGTTTATTTGGATATTAACCATTGTGCCTAGGCTTATTTATAATTGTGTCCCTGATAACTTAAAACAATGTATTTAAAAAACAACAACTGAAATGGGGTTCTGTAAGACATTCTGCTATTGAGCTGCCATAGGTTAATGGAACCATGGTGGGGTGACACTGTAGGAAAATCTGCAGTGACATCACTGAGTCTTGCCACCAGTGGGTGTTGCCATAGGCACGATTAAGATGGAAATTATGTGGGGAAGGGCAATTAGTGAGATTGAACTACAAGAAAACTGATTTTGGGGTATATCATTCTGACTGCAGCATCAAACAGTTTCCTGCTATAAGATGGTTCAACATTGATTTGATTAGCCTTAATTTGTTAATCAAAAATAACCAAGCAACATGGACTGAGACTAGCTCTGACAATGAACAGGATCTCTGCCATGTGTGAGAAACATTCTCAAAGAAAAGCTGTTACGAGAACATACAGTATTTGCTAACAGTGCTAATGTTTAAAAGGTTACACGGCTGCCTATTATGTTGTTGCTTGTGCAGCACCAGTGGTAACATGGGAGGAGTACAGAGCACTATGTTTATTTTTCCATAGGGTAATAGAAGAATGATGACAATCTAAGTAAGCAGCAGATGTTTCAGATCTTGATCCCTGCCTAGGCTGATAACCAATCTAACCTGTCCTGAATACTCCAGCTAAGGGCTGGCAGTATAGCCTAGGGGTTAGAGGAATGAGGTGTGAACAAGCTTGGTACATCCAGCAGCCCAGACCTGAGTTTGATTCTCACAGCTTCCACTTGCATACTGTGTGACTCTGACCAAGCCACTTAACTGCCCAGTGCTCTCAGGTCACCCCTGACAACAGGCACTTGTGCCTAGTGGGCCTTACCCAGTTACACAACATAAATAAATAAAAACAAGTTGGCTGTGATACAGTGAAATGACTTGTAGAGCCAGCAGTTGGCATGCCTTTTAAATTTGTATTTTCTTTTTCGAAAAAAAAAAATGAATATGGGTTTATATACTGTAGTTAAAAAGATGGGTCTGATTTTTATTTGTGTTGGTCACAAGAGACAGAATTGCAATGTTTAAGGCTTCAGATAAACCTTTAATTAGTGGAACGCTTCTGCTGTCTGTAGAATTAATGCATTCTGACCCTCCACACCTTTGTCTTCTTTTCAAAGTGTTCTGTTACTGCAACTAATGTTTTGGTCACCCCCCTAGCAGGATCAGCACTGGTAAATAAAACAATAAAAGACAGATTTCAAATTGTATAATTTGTGTAGCAGTGACTGCAGTATAGAAAGTAACAGGAATAACTATTGGGAACATATTTATATAATTTTTCTTAACCATGAAAGGAGGGCTAGACAATATATTAGTATTACATTTTTATTTACAAGGGGTGTGGTACAGTATGCATATATTTGTAATATGGCTTGGAAGTGAGAAAGAAGTAAGTTCCCTAACTGAGCCACTGTATTAGAAATAACGCTAGGGCTGGCTGATGACCAAGTGGAAGCATGTTGCACTTATATGCTGCTGACCCAAGTTCAGAAGCAGAGACAGGGACCCAGACTCATTGTGGCCCCAGCTGGGGAGGGTTTCTGAGTGCAGCATGAGTCAGACAGGATAGAATGCTGGGTTCCACCAGTGCAGTGACCTGTCATGGTAGAATGGGAAGCCTTCTTCCTTACAAAGGGGTGGCATTTGCCCACCAGGCTGCTATTTCAATGTTGGGTAAGTGGCAGAAGACAAAAACCAATGATAAAAACACCAGCCTCTTTTGGAATGATGAATTCAGTATTCTAGAGGCCCCCACACTATGGAACAATTGTGTAACCAGTTTTGAGTGTGCATTGCAAGAAGAATGGTTCATCTCCAGAGCCCTATGTGTAGCAGCAGCAGCAGCAGGTCAATGGTGGATGGGACTGTCCAGTTGCTGTTTTTCAAGGAGGGTTAACATGGGGCTGGCCGGGGTATAAAATGTACCTTACTGTGTATGGAAAAAGAAATTGCAATACTGTGTCTGCAGTAAAACATTCCTGCTTTTCTACTGTATCTAGGACTTTTGATGTTATTACAGAATTATTACATAAGTGCAATATATCAAAACTGGAGTTTGCTGACCTGTTATTCCTTTTTTTGGCTCAGGCTGACAATAATAAATGACTTAGCCTTTCATCTCATGGTATGTGATGTCACCAGGACATCTACTGCATGTTAAATTGCAGTTTTCAAATACATGATGGGGAATACATTATTCTTTATGTCAGACATTAATATAGTAACAGTAATTTAAAGTTACAAGGGACTTAACTTCCATTATGTCTGCCCCCCCCAGATGCACACACTTCATAAACTGGGATGAAATAAGTATACTGAAATACATTTTACATTAGTTGTTTATATTTAACGAAATAAAGGATTTGTCAGCAAAGCATGTAATTCACTGGTTAGAGCATCAGGACTCTGAACCACACGATCTAGGTTCAAACCCTACCGGAGCCTTTGTGAACTTAAACAAGTCACTTAACTTTACAGTGTCTTTGTCCTCACAGGTTCAAAAACTTGTAATAGCATGATACCACTGACTCTGAGACTGAGCATCTCAGGTAGACTGTTCTGAGTTAATCATTTGTAAACAAATAGCCATACAAATATAGCATGTGTATGGTTTAAATAATTCTAGGTAGATAAGTAGATAGGTAGGTAGATGTATTTGTAAGGTGTTCTTTCAATGCTTAGGGCACTGAACACAATACAGGCTAGATGAAAACATTTGAAAAATGTAGCAGTGAAACAGGACTTGCAATTCAGATATTAACAGCAAAGATTAATACATTTAAAAATAAGTAAAAAACTAAGGTTCAGGAAAAGACTTGATTGTAGAGATACGGTGGCATCCCCCAGGATGAAATCCAATTGTGTAGCATTTTGCAGCACTCTGCAGAATGCTGCAGCAGACCTACTGAATAAAGCAATATGATTTCAATGGCCATTGGTCCATTTTTTCATTCAGGAAAATGTGACACTACTAGGATGAAGTGAATGCCACAGTTTCCTGCATGACAAAAGAGGCTAATTGCCATTGAAATTTATTTATTTATTTATTTGTAAAATCAGTTTACAACCTTTGAGCCAGAGGCTCGTTTCCAAAGGTACTTCGTCACATAAAATTACATTGTTTTATTCAGTAGGTCTGCTGCAGCATACTGCAGAGTACTTTAAAAGTGGGTTTCATCCTGGGGGATGCGACCGTAATTATACAGACTTTTTTTTAAACTCTCAATGGTACCAGACAGGCAGATAATCCTGAGAATAAAGTCACAGAGGCTAGGGACAATATCAGCAAAAGTGCAGTCACAGGCTGTTACTTTAGGCAAGATGGATATCTGCTTAGAAGTCTGTGGGATGAGTTATTCTCCCCCATAGCATAGAGCTAAAAATGTTGTGGTGGTAGAGTTGCCCCATCCATTCAGGGCCTTATTAATAATTCAGAGAAAGGACCTTGTAATTGATCAGTACCCTCACAGGCCCAAACTAACACCACTGCACTGGTGGCGTCACATGCCACAAGTGCAGTGCCCATTGTGCAACAGCTGTACTCCTATACAACAACCCATTTGTTAACAGTATAGAGATCTGTGTGACCAATAAATGAAACTTGCTGGATTAGCTCAATTATACATTATACAAAAAATGTAGGTCTTTTCTTAAAAGGTTAACTTTATGGAATTTCTTGGTACACCATTCTCTGGCATTTCTGTCATCACATTATAATCCTCCTTTAATGAGTCATTTTATGCTGTTCTGCACTTTCTTTTGCAATAATTAACGGCTAAAAATCAAATGAGGGGTGAAATGGTAGCACAGAATGAATGTACAGTCCTCACAGAAGGACCTACTTTTAAATGTAATCTTAAAGAGTCTCAGAGGCCATTGGGAAAACTTTGAAAAATGAACATTTACAGTAGCTCCAGTTTTGCTTAGATTTAGAATTGTATAACCAGGTGAGACACACTAAGCTGAAAGCTTGTTTCCAGGTGCAACCTGGGAGCACAGGGAAGTTAAGTGACTTGCTCAGGGTCACACAGTATGCAAGTGGGGGCTGTGGGATTCAAACCCAGGTCTCCAGATTTGTAGCTCAGAGTCTTAAACCACTGCACTATACCGCCTATTCCAAAGTGTTGACCATGATTTCTTTATTACATTGGACATTTGTGTGAAAATATGCTTGTTGTCCTATTGACTCTATCTACTTTTGGTTGTTTGCACAGGACATAACATTTCTTTGTTCTGACATTACTGTTGCTGTAGAAATAATCATGATGTCATAAACAGAGGATTAGAACATCAGATGCAGACAAGTAGCCAGAACAGATGCAGTCCAGTGGACAGTGGTCCAGGTTTTATGCAAATGTACTCAGCAATAAAGAGAACGAATGACAGGAAATATATGAACTATCAACTGAATTATGTCTAAGTCTTACATTTTGCAGAATTTTCCCAGTGGTGTCAAGGGCTCTTTAAAGCACTAGTTAGTTGGCAATAAAATATAATTATATAGTTCTTAATTCCTTCAGATATTTTCAAAACAGCTATTATTGCTGGTTTTGTAATTAATGACTCAATTCAAGTTTATTGATCAATCATAATGGGTAAACATTATGATCATTACAACATATTTATTCATAAATTAACATGAGTAAAAGGTTTTTAAATCAATGTATATCAAAAAGTACAAACATCACTCATATTAACTGCCTTATGTCAGTCAATTAAATATCACAATCAGACTTACAGTTATAACAATTTTTATGTGAATCAATGGCTGAATTCATGAACACGAAAGTACCCTATAATGACAGAAACTCAAGTCAATAAATATTGCTACCACAAGGAATTTTTAAAAATGTCTGACATTTAGGATACTTTTTGACTGTGTACTTTAGATTTATATTGTGGATGTGTTATGATGGTACTAACATATGTTTGTGACGGTTATAAAATAGGTAATGAGTTTCCTGTGCCCTGACTCTGCCTTGATTGGCTGAGTTTTCAGAGCTATGTAGTTCAGGAAAATACACCTATTGCTTCACACTTCTTCTGTAACCAGGACTAAGCACATTCCAATATTAATGCCTCTATGATATTTAAAAAAAAATGTGGCAGCCATGTTTGTAAAGTAAAAGCAACACTGGACTTTACTTTACAGTACAAACCACTGTCATACTGTTTTTTTTAATTAACCCCACCATCTACTTTATCCACAGCTCACAGTAAAAAGCATGCAATTCAAACATTTCTCTCTTTTTTGGTTTATTTTTTGTGCCTTGTTTCCGAAGGCCTTACTCACTCCAACGAATGTTTTTTTTTCTGCTGTCCTGCACTGCCTACTCTTTCTCAGTTCCTGCTCAAAAATGGTGTTTGACCCTGCCTGCAAGCTGAAAAGAAGACACGGCTCAATTTTCAAAGCATTCTGGATGATGCAAGGAACTTGCATCCCACAAAATGATGCAAAGAGAGGCGTGCATCAGGAATTGCGCCAAGAGGAATTCTGAACTGCAGGCTGTGCATGCCAAGGGAGTCTTACACTGACCTTGTGGCACAAAACGGGGTGTGGCATGGTGCAAGGGGCATATGCCAGGGCAATGCTGTAACATGCACATTTTTGGCATTCACAAAAGCGGACGTTGCCATCACAAAATAAACACCCGTTATACCAGCCAGGCCTAGTCTAATAGTTCATGCACCACCCATGGGTGCTCAAGTTCAAGCTACTAGGGTGGTTACTGCACAGAAGCCAAACACTGACATGCTTTAATATGCTGTGGCAGCACAACTATATTACACCTAATCGTCAGGAAGACAAAGTGACAGTATTTATGTGTGCTTTAGACATTGCATGTTAAGTACACAAAAGCAATGTCTGATGCATCTGTAAATTCTGGCATGTTGTTGTCATGTTGATTAGTTATAATATAGTTGTGCTGTCACAGCATATATCTTCATGTACCCATCTGGCTGTTCTGCACTTCCCTACAGTATAGATCACCATCCTAGAATGCTGCAGGACCACCCCGATGCTTGCAGCAAATCTTCCAGATGCATCGTCTGTTTAGAAACATAGAAACATAGAATTTGATGGCAGATAAGGACCACTTAGATCCCCTAGTCTGCCCATTTCCTGCCTGCATACTGATGTGACAAGCCAGGATGAAGCACAGAAATGCTGCAGAATATCACGGAATACTGCAATTTACTGCAGGAGCCATTGTAAGTCAATAGCAATTAAGCCCCATTGTCATGCAGGATTTTGTGGCATGTCATTACAACAAGTTAGTGTGCTTCATCATGGCTGACGCATCTGTAAGTTCCAGATCCTAAATGGTCTGCAGCTGATTTTCTCTTTCCTACCACTATGGTTGCCTTCTGTCTGTCCCATGCATTCTTGAATTCCCCTATTGTTTTAGCCTCTACAATCTCTGCAGGGAGGTTGTTCCATGCATCCACCACCCTTTCTGTGAAAAAATACTTTCGGATGTTTCCCCTGAGTCTCCCTCCCTCCCTCTATCCTCATATTGTGACTTCTTGTTCTTGCACATCTGTTTTTCTGAAAGATGCTGCCATCCTTGGCAAACATCCACAGTTGCCTCAAGCTGCAGGACTTTGGCACCGGGATCCTACCTGAAAAAGAGTTAGGTGCATGGTCTTCTGGCACACCGAGCCTTGCCGCAAGCTGACTTTGCTGCAGCTTGTGTCAATCTAAGGGCCCTTTGAGAACTGAGCTCACAATGTCTTGGCTCAAAAAACACTACTAAGCTGTATCAAAAGACAGCTGAGCTTTTGGCTCAAAATACAGTGAAAGCAAGTGAACCACAAAACCAAGCAAGTGAGAGAGCGAAAGAGAGAACATGAGACAAGCATTAACAGTTAAAAAAAACAACTGAGACAGCCTTTCTCTGTACCGCTTCTCTATTAGAGGAAGATGACAGTAGAAAGCATGCAGTTTAAAACAAATCCTTCTATCATTGTTAATTTATTGTTTACCTTGCTTTTGAAGGCCTCACTTGCACCACTAAACAAATGTTCTGCTCTCCTTACACTGCTTACTCTCTCTTGGTTCCCACTCTAAAACTGTGTTTTACTCCTGTTTGAAAGCCCAAAAGAGTTACACACAATTTCTTGGCTCAAAAAACACAACTGAGCTGAATCGAGAAACAGAGAAAGTGAGTGAGCCAAGAAACCAAGCGAGAGAGAGACAGAGCATGAGACAGGTATTAACAGTTTAAACAAACTCTGGCCAGAGCCGATAGGGCTGCAGCTAAGGAATTTGGGGTAAAAATATTGTAAACTACCAAAGTGACAAGTGTGCATTTTCAAAATGTAACATAGGCTCATAAATGTGTAGGTTTGTAATTATTTTTACACCAAATTTTCAACATAGCCTTGTTATGACCCTGCATCATGAAGATGGGTAGGCAAAATGTTCAACTCCTGGCTTAAAGGTGTTTTTATGCAGGGACTGTGAAATCTACTTTCAGGATGCAAAAGCATATTTTGGACAGGAGTTGAAAAATTACAGCTATCATAATCTTGAGGTGCTGTAAAGAAATAGCTATGTTGAAAATGTGGGGTAAAGATATTGAATATTACTGAACTTATGAGCCTGCATTCACAAAAATCAACGCAGGCTCATAACTTTTTTTTGCATTATCATCTTTATGCCCCCTTCGTGCTCTGGGGCTGCCTCTCCTCCGGGCCACCATGACCCTCAATCATCCTCCTACTATCTCCCCTGAGCCACCTTATCTCATATCTGCAGCCTTCCTCGGGGTAGTCTGGTATAACCCTTCACCGGCTGGGTCCCCTCCTCCGAGGGGGAAGGCACTAGCGGGCAGGAGACTGGCACACTCTTTCTTTCTCTTTTGGTCCCAGGCACTGCTGAGGCTTTGCGTGGCTCTCTGGGAGTCTTTGGAGGTGTTCTGAGCTGGCAACCATCATCCGGCCAGTCTCCGGAGTGGTTTTGGTTTTTTCTTGGTGTTCTCTCATTGTGATGCCTCATGCAGTGCTCCCAGTCTCCACCGGGAGCTGCTGCAGAGCGATCTGGCTCCCACTACCCACCTCAGGAAAAGAGAGCAGTCCTAGGGACGCTCAATCCTCCACTTCCCCTGCCGACCCCTGGTGCTCGAGTCCGTTCCCGAACTCGGGTCACCAGCGTGGTGTGAGGTAAGGCACCCACACCTCAGTCCTCTCTGTCACCGGGCCAGCCACTTTTTTGTTTTTTAATGTTTTTACACCAAATTTCCAACATAGCTTTCTTATGACCCCATCTCATTAACAAGGGCAGAGAAAATTTCTCCTGGCTGAAAGGTGTTTTTGTGCAGAGACTGCGAAATCCCATTTCGAGATATAAAAAAAAAATCTTGGTCAGGATTTGAAAAATTATAGCTATCACATTCATGAGGTGCTGTAAAGATATGGCTATGTTGTAAAATTGGGGTAAAAATATTGAAAATTACCAAAGTTATGAGCCTGTGTTTGTAAAAATCTACATGGGCTTATAACTTGGTTATTTTTTTAATATTGTTTCACCAAATTTTCAACATAGCCTTCTTATAACCGCACCTCATGAACAAGGGCAGAAAACATTTTCAACTGGTGCCTGAAAGGTGATTTCATGCAGGGACCACACAATTACCTTTCAAAATGTAAAAACACATTTTGGATGGGAGTTGAAAAATGACAGCTATCACAGTCATGAGGTGATGTAAAGATAAGGTTATATTGTAATCTTGGGGTAAAAATATTGAAAAGTACCAAAGTTATGAACCTGCATTCGTAAAATTCAACATAGACTCACAACTTTGTTGTTTTTCAATATTTTTATACCAAATTTTCAACATAGCCCTCTTATGACCCCACCGCATGAACATGGGCAGAGAACATTTTTAACTCCTGCCCAAAAGGTGATTTCACACAAGGACTGCAAAATCACCTTTTGGGACAGATCTGCCTAATGATAATGACATTGTTCATGAGGTGGGGGCCCAAAGATGGCACATTGAAAAGTTGGGCCAGAAATATATAAAAATGCCCAAGTTATGGCACTAAGTTCAAACCCCATTGAAATACATTGAACTGCATATCTGTGTCTTCAGTTTGTGGTCCGGCTTTGAAGAGTGAAGTTGCATCTGCAGTCCAGAGAGGATTGCAGCATTGGACCACTGATGGGTAAGTAACGGCTTTGGGGGTACAGGCTGGTGGATGCTCAGTGGGAGGGTCAGGTGGGGGATACGGAATGGCCACAAAAGACATAGATGGACCATTTTTACAGGTGAAAAAAAAAAGAGACAGACAATCCCCGATCATGATACTGGGGGGTTGGGCACCCCCAGTGTTACTGTTCTGTGAGGGAAGACATCGATGGGCCATTTTTTTTTACAGGTGAAAAAAGGACCAATGACAATCCATGATCATGACACTGGGGGATTGGACACCTCCAGCATCATTTTTGTGTTTCGAGGGTTGTAAAAAAGGACAGAGGATCCCTGATCATGACACTGAGGGATTGGGCACCCCCAGTGTCACAGTTATGTTTCAGGGGGCTGATCGCAATGCTGCGGGATTAGGCACTCTCAGTGTCATTTGTATATTTTTGGGGGGTGGGGTGGTGGGTGCTGAGAGGAAAGGATGGGTGGGGGAATTTCTATAGTATAAAACAATATATAAATAAATAAGTGCCGGTGGTTACGGCGGAACATGGCCCACTCCGTCGTGAGCAAGATGGCCACTGCATGCTACTGCACATACTTGACTGCTAGCACATGCACAGTACAGTGCAGTGGTCATCTTGTACACAACGGAGTGTGCCATGTTCCGCCGTGACCACCAGCACTGTGAAATAGTGCAGTGCTGCGGTTGGTAGGGACAACATGGCAGACTGCTTCACAGATGAGGGGAAGACTGTGACACAGTCCGACATGTTCATTCACAAGGAATGCGGAGTCCTTTTCTCAATGATCATAAAAGGTCTGCAGGGCTGCACCCACTGCAGCCATAAAAATGGACATTTTCTCAAAGGGAAGGGATGGGGACCCAGACTGACATATGGACTGCTTGACAAGATTTAAAGTGTCAACATTCTAAAAATCCTATTATACACAAAGTAATATTGATATACTGTATAACAGAAATTAAAAGTCAGTGGTTTTAGGGAGCAAACAACCCTAACAGGTAATTATAAACAAGTTACAGAATATAAAGCAAATATCATTAAGCAAACAAATAGGAACACTGGTGATGGAGAAGAAGGAAGATTCTGTTCTATATTGTACATTGGGATTTATACCTTCCAACTGTCCCACATGGCAATCGATGTGGACACTCCTCAGAAATATCTGCCCCACATGGAGAAAACTGCTTCCGCATATTGTACAATGGTATTCATACCTGTCAAGTAAGTAGCCCACATTAAAAGTGATACCTTTAATTGTACCACTCAGAACACCTCTGTCTTGCATACTGAAGGTGCTGTAACACATGAAACAATAGGATTCATACCTTATTATCAGTCGTCCCACATCCCTCATTTTACCATTCTGATCCCCTCATTCCAACATGGAGAAAATGCTCCCACATTGTACTGTAGTATATGTTCCTTCATTGACACATACTTCAAGGTCAGTGGAAGAAGCCTCCACCAGCTGCAGCTAGTGCAGAATGCAGTGACCAGGCTGCTGACGGGCTATCAAGGTCCAGTCATGTGACCTTGGTCCTACTGGGTCTGCACTAGCTGCCGGTCAGGTAAAGGATTCTCTTCAAGGTGGGCTTGCTCACCTATAAGGCCCTATATGAATCAGGCCCTGGCTACCTGTTAGACCTCATTACTCCTGCTATCCCAGCCAACTCTCTTTGCTCCTCCACTGAGAGCCTCCTGGTGGTCCCAAGGACCAAGCTGAAAACCTTGTGTGATCGTTCATTTGGGGTGGCCAGAATGGTCCTCTGAAACACGCTGCTAAGACCTTTGAAGGAGGCCCCTATAGTGGAGGCATTTAGGAAGGGCCTAAAGACTTATCTTTTCAGCCTATCCTTTCCTGCAAATGTTTTTTAATTTATACAAATCTTTAAATTATTTTTATTTGTTTTCAACTAATTGTTTATATAATCTGAACGTTTTACAATCCTGTTTAAATTGTTCTATTGTATAGTGCCCAGAGCCTCCAGGATTGGGCACCAAACAAATAAAAAATGACTTGCTAATTACTTACTTTCTTAACTCTCAGCTGTCCTACTGTACATTAGATGGGATGTCATTCATTCTACCACTCAGAATCTTCTCAGCCCACATGAAGAGAGCGCTGTCACGTCTCACTCTTTTGAACTGAAACTCACACCATGAGACCTAAGTCTCATACTCAAATGAAAATATGAGCAATGCATTCCATGGGCATCTCACTCCTTGTTTTGTTTGTTTGTTTGTTTTTCTTTTCTTACTCTGGTTCTTGTTGGTAAGAAATCTCACCCTTAAAATGCAGCAATTTATCACAATGCATTTCAGTGGGACTTAGGACACTTTATTAAGCATTTCTATGGTTTCCCTAATGTCACTTACTTAAATGTTCTGATCTTGATAACTGTAACAGAGACTGTTGTCCCACAGTCAATTTTGGGATCATGCCTTAGCTGTCCCGCACATCTAGATAAGTTCTGAGCTTCTACTGTATGATTTGATGAGGTGTCCCTCATTGTGCCCCTTGCTCCCAAATGTTGGGAGACAGTGTAGCCTGCCCCACACTTGGGTGGTGACCATGATGAGAGGATACTGTGTGTACCACATTTGGGTGATGCCCTTGCCAGGCTGAGAGATAGTGGTACTATATGGGCACTGCTTGTCCACAACAAGAGTCAGTGCAGGCAGGCTGTTACCACTGCCATGTGCTTTTTACTATCAGTTCCCTAACAACTAAAGCTAGCTGTCTAGCTTGGGGACACTCACCTTGCTCAGCCATGGCATCTGGAGTCCAAAGAAGCTGCTTTCATGCAGGCTGTTGATGGTCATAGTGGACATTGCTAGGCTTTCCTCATTTGGCTGCAGGGTGATGAGACACCTCGTGCTGTTGCTTCAGCTACTGCTTGGCAATCACTTGCACTGTAAGGCTATATAGCTCAGCTCAGCAGCTTCCATACTTTTTCTACCATCAGTGCCATCTGCTGGCACAGGTTCGCTTCGTGACTGCAAATGTCAATACCATGGAAGAAACCAGCAGCCCACCTCTGAGGAATAGAGAGCAAAGGCCAGTATCTCAGTATGAGCAAGCGGTGCAGCACAGCACAACCTTTCAACTCAGAGGAAAAACACACAAGAGTCAGTGACGCCCAAGTTAAATTGGGTGCTCAGTAACAAAACTACAGCAAAAAGACAGAGACTGAGCACTCTGACCATTGGGTATAAACATATTATATTGCAAGTTGCAAAAGTGCTTACAAAAAAGTGGAGACATATAAAACAGTGCTGAAGTTAATGAACCCATTCACAGTCACAATATCCATAAACATAAGCACCACAACCACACCTGTAGAACTCCAACTCAATCGGAGCACAAAAAAAGTGGGGAGTACACTAGTGTCCAATGGTCTGCTCCCGAGTGCAGCATCTTTACTTTTTTGTTTTGCTTGACTTATCTTGACTGATCTTTCTTTTGCTTCTTTAAATAATGATTTAAAAAAACCCTGTAGTCATTTAGATTAGAATGGTGTTGACCGGGAAAGGCAAACAGCACCAAATCTACTTTCGAAGTATGACCTGGACAGAATTAAGGACATGAAGGTTAAATAACTTGCTTGTGTCATTTATGCCATATGTGAGTGGCAGTTGTGGGATAAATAAGTGCCAGCGGTCATGGCAGAACACGGCCCACTCCACTGTGACCAAGATGGCCCCCACATGCTACTGCACATGCGCGACTGCTAGTGCATGCGCAGTACAGTGCAGTGACCATCTTGGACACAACAGAGTGTGCCGCATTCCGCTGGCACTGTGAAATAGTGCAATGGTAGGGACAACATGGGTGGACTGCTTCACAGACATGGAGGGGACTGTGATGCAATCCAACATTTTTTTCATTCAGAAGGAATGCAGTATCCTTTTTCTCAGTGATCATAAAAGGACTGCAGGGCTATGCCCACTGTAGCCCTAAAAACAAACAAATGTTAGAGATAGCCTTTCTCTGTATCACTTCACTATAAGAGGCAGATGATGCCACCATGCTTTCACATGCTCTCTTTCTCCCTTTCTCTCTCTCTCTCCCTCACTCTCTCTTTCTCCCTCCCTCACTCTCTCTTTCTCCGTCCCTCACTCTCTTTTGCTCTCTCTCACTCTTACTCACAGGGCTCAGTTTTCAGAGTGATACAGGGCTTGTGTCACACCCTGTGTCATACCCATTTTTTGGCACAGCTGCACCAAACTCCTATGATGCAGCTGCACCCAATTTTAGTAGATTGAACAGTTGTGACAGTTTTTTCAGTTTATGGCAACTCATGCCAAAGATTTGGTGCAAGCTCCATAAAAAGGGTCTCCCAAATGGCACAAGTTAGACCAGAGAAAAGCTGGTCTAACCTGTGGCATATGGTGCTTGGGATTGAAAATCCTGATCGCTGGCCAGGAGAGTGGCACAAGCCCAGTGCTCTAAAAGGTCGGCGTACCAGCGACTTGCGGCATTCTCAGGGCTTTGAAAATTGAGTCCACATAATCTAAGCATCTCTGTCTCCCATTACTACAGAAAAACACATGGGGGATCTTGTCAGTTCTGACAGTTCTGTCTTCCATTACTACACATAAAAAGCACATAGGGCCCAATTCTCAAAGACCTGCATCCTGACGCAAGGTGCTTGCACTAAACAGATATGGTGCAAGAGGTGCACCTTGCATCCAGGGCTGCCTCCACACAATTCATGAAGGTGGCCTGCATTGACTGCAGGCTGCCTGCCCCAAACAGGTCCTATGCCAGCCCTGCACAGCGCTGTGACACAGTGCTAGGTGGACTGCACCGACGCAAGCTGCAGCTTGCTATTCACAGACAGCACCCAGTGGGAGATATTCTAAGTGCCCTTAGACCAGCCAGGGTTGGAATAGTGGGACTTAGAATATGTCCCACTGGGGCAGTCATCCTATGTGCCACTGTATGCTGTGGTTACCCCCCCGGTTCGCCGATGGTGCCCCATCATGCCAGGTACGGTCACCCATCCCCTATGCCACCACCCCATCCCTGATACTGCCTGGCCTGCCTGTATGTGGCATGGGCATGCACCCCCAATCACAGCAGTGCCCAATACCTGGTGGTCTAGTGGAACCCACCCCTTGGTGCCCATCCAGCCTCTGACTGTGGTCTGCATCAGCACGGTACTATACATATGTGCTCAGTGTCTGAGACTGGTGGCAGTCACTGTGCACATATGTACAGTACACACCATTTTCTGTGCTGCACTGGGTTTGTGACAGACACCTCCCATGCACCAGGTGTTCACCGCATGGGAAGGAATGCCGCATGTGTAGGGACTTAGGCTCCAGAACCCCCTCCCATACCTGAATTGGGTGCAGGGTGTGTGGTGCATGGGGCTTTGATGCAAGCTGCTGTCCAGAGCAGCTTACATTGTTCTCAGCAGCCTTTGAGAATCGGGCACATAGTGTGTCTTCTCAGCACTGATGCCACCTAATATCAAACACATAATTGAGGAACTATTGTTTTTTATTTTTAAATAACAAAACTCAGACATGTAAATATTATTTTTGTTTGTTTCATTTTTTTATAAGAGCAGACAATTTTATAAGCACAATAAGACACTCCAGGGTGTGAGTGTGTTTTTCTCAGGCACACTGGTAGAAGGCACTAGAAACAAGCACCTCTTGACTGTCAAGGCACATGGGCATGTGGTTTATTAAAGGAAACCCACATCTAGTCATGTCTTATTGCTTAGGAAACAGCCCAGCACCACACCAAGAGGTTACATTTTTCATTGAGATGTTGCAAGAAAGTACTATAGGAACTTTTAAAAAACTTCATGACCACACATCCCAGTTTAGAAATGAAAAATACATTAAAGGAGAAATAGCTATATTGAATATTTTTCGTAGAAATACATTCTTAGTAAAACATGGGGGACTTTTTCTGATTACAAAATACTGCAGTGTTAACTCAAACTTTATTAGCTACTGAAGATTTAAAGGTAATAGCAGGAATGTGCTATAGTCTGTAAAGAATAAATGTTGTCCCTTTGTTTTAATAGAATGTAATGCCATCAATATTTGTTCAGTAAAGTTGGAAAAAGGGAGGTCACAAGTGGGGTATTGCAGGGGACAGTCCTGGGAGCAGACCTTTTCAGTATGTTTATCAGTGACATATGAGAAGGAATACAGGGCAAGATGGGTCTCTTAGATGGCACAAAGCTGAGTAGCAGGGTGAACAGTTAGGAGCGGGTAAGGGAGTGACAGAGGGACCTGCTTGCACCACTATCATGGCTCACCAGCACGGCAGGGGTTAAGGCGTTGATGCCTCAGCCCTCCGTGCCACTGGGCCTGTTAGTGTTATGTTTAATGCAAAGGTTTTTTAGTATAGCTGCTTTAAAATAATAGCCTGACACTTGTTAAAATAAACGTAAATCTCAATGTCAGCGAAGGGAGAGGGCCATCAGTTATTAAGAATGTTCAGCTTGTACATGACCACTGCACAGTATGAGTGACTGGGCTCAGGCTGTTTGTGTGCTGTGGTTATTCATTTTACTAAAGACTCACTATCGTTTAAGATCTTGACAATATAGTCATTTTAATCTTTTATTAAACAACTCCCCAAAGTTAGTTACCTTTAATAAAAAAAAATTAAAGCAAACAGCCATTTGCAATCACATTTCTAAGTGCTGGAACAACTATCAAATCTGTATTAGATCATCAAATACTGGTGATGGAGGATATAACATTTGCCCATTCGTTTTGTCTCTTCTGAGTAATCTTGCTTGTGGACATTCATAGGAACAGTCCTAGTTGTATATTGGTATGTAGTGTAAATTGATTAACATTAACTAAGACAAGAAACGTAACAGCTTTGTTACTGTCTCTTGGCACATTGTCTTTTACTTTTTAAAATTAATATTATACTTTGGAAAGGCAGTTATAAAATTTAACTTCATAAACCATTCTTTGACACTATAATAGAATTTGTCATCCTCACGTAAATTCACAGGCATCTGCAAGTAAAGTGTATTGATTATAATAAATAAGGTTTATTAGATAATTTTTTTCAGAATAAACTCTAGAATAATCAACTGCTTACTGTAGCTCTAAAATCTAAAAAAAAAAAAAGCAGTGCAGAATGTAGAATTCTGCCAGCAGAATGCTTTTCCAAATTTATTTTTTAATTCTGTTGAATTCCAGAAAGTATTTCTTTGTAAACCCAAGAACAATATTCCATGGATTATGGAACATGAATCCACAGGTTATGAAACTGCTGAATACTAATCGGTGGTTTCATTGGGATCACTAATTTGCAGTTTATGAATAAATGTAGGTTTTGGGGAATTTTTTAAATTCTACTTCTGATGAAATGTCATAATATTTGAAAATTCCACACATATCTACTAAAAAACAGTACAACTTAACTGTCACCAGGGTATTAGCCCTGAAACCCATAAAAAGGAAGTCTACAATGATAAAATGTCACTTTTACATTTACTTGCCTATTTGGCTCAGGATGGCAGTTAATTAAAATTGGGAGGTTTATTGCAGATTGTTATTACTTGGAATTGTAGTTTAAATAAATGTAAGAACAACTGTTAAGACATGGTAGAGGCACTAGTTTTATATTCCGTTGTACAGCAGTTCTTGTAATTGTCTGTGATGTAGAAATAGCATTCATCTTCTAAGTGTAGTTTAAACAGCTTCTCTAGTGCAGTGTTTCTCAAATGCAGCCACTGGGAGTTTTTTGTGCAGCCACAGAGCTGCTGAATTAAGAACCATGCCTTGCCTGCTCCTCCACGTTCCTAGCATGACACAATTTGTGTTGAAGTGCCAGCAGCATGTGTGTGTGCAACTAGATAACAATGTCTGCTAGCTGCACAGAGGTCTTAAGTAAAATGTTCCTCTGAAGTGGGGTGAGTATGCAAGCTGCCTGGTTTGCCACTGGGGGAACATGATAGAGACCTTCAAATTCCAGAAAGGAAGGGTGGGTAGGCAAATCTGATTTGCCCTGGGGAAGCAGGTAAGTGAACAGCATGTTTTGTTGTTTGAGATGATGAACACGTTGGCTGTGTCACCCTTTATTTTTCTGTGCTCTCGTGGTCTCTATCAGTGGTAGGGGGGATGAGTATGGCATCATGAACATGCTGCGCCACTCATGTTGGGGCCTTGGGGGAGGTTTGGTCTGGGGCTGAGGACAGTATGGGTATGGCATCGTCAATGTGCCACAGCACTCATGTTAGAGGGAGTTCAGTCCGGGGCTGAGGATTGTGTGCACCATCACTGGGAGCAATTTAGAGCTGAGCACTTTGGAGGAGGGGATGGTATTTGTGTGTGGGTTTGGTTTGGCGGTGTACACCTAAGGCTTCATGGCACAAGTTTCACCCAGGGCAAGATGGTGGCAGTATCATCAGGCAGAAGTAGTTCAAGGCAGTTCACTAATCAATCTGAGATGATGGTGGTAGGTGCAGTAGGTTTTAATATAGTTGACATTGACAGATCCCAGTCATAAATGATAATTGTATTGTTGTTTTGCTTAATTTGCAAATGGCCCTCAGTTTGGGCTGGCATAGTCTGGGTGCGAGACAACAAAAGCAACTGGCAACTGCTTGTGCCTTATTTTAGGGTGCTAAGTGAGAGCACTGATAATTATGTTTTTTTATTCTGTACTGACTCTTCAGCGTCTTTGAAGTACTTCAAGTGGGATGGTTTAGACATTTTCTATATTGACATAGCTACCAAAATTTATTTTCCAAGTTTCTGGGATATCTGGATGTGCTCTAGCATGGCTTGACAATCAGGACACAGCACATTCTTGACTCATTTTATAAATGTTCTTGAGGAAAAGCTACTGCTTATGTACTGTGTGTCTGTGTGCGGTGATGATGAAGGCATCACTATGAGCAGCTGCAGAATAAGGGGTGCAAGCTGCATATTTGAGCAAACTTGATAGACCTCTAGGCCTTTATCTGCTGGCAAATTTTGTATGTTCATACATTCGTAGAGTAAAGGGGTCATACAGGGCATATCTCTCTGATACCAGTTAGCAGGTGATTAAACTAAGTGCTGCAGCATTCCTCTCAGCAGATCGTATAAGGTATTATGGAGATTATGAAAACAAACTGGGTGTGGCTACCAGCACATCTTGGTGGCCGTACAGTGCATCAACCAATTTGTTTTAGCTTGAGAATCATTGCTCTAGCACACCCTCCCTTACTCACTTTGTCTCACACTCATTAACTGACATTGTCGTACTTACATCATCAGATGTACTTCCACTCACTGATTCATTTATTGCCACATTATTTTCACATATTAGAAGGACCACAGGATTTTTCTGCCTGAAAAAAACTTCTCTGTTGCTGTTTTTAGTGATGCGTTAATATTTTCACACTCATTTTCCCTTTCTCATTGTCAAGATGAACTCATGAATTTATGTATCAGTTATGAACTCTAATCTCAGTGCTTAAAGCAAAAAGGTGAAGGATAAATGACACATATTTTACCAGTAAACCTATTAAACAGATGGAAATAGTGTAATTCTAAGCAGGCGTATTAAAAACTAGGAAAAATCAGCACATTTTACATTAAAAAGAAAAGTCTCCTCCAGGCATTGTTGTCTGCTTTGTTTCTTTTGCCACTGTTTGGTGACTTTACTGTACGTATTGAAAACTTTGAATGCAATAGAAATTTAAAATAAAAAGAGCCAAATTTGTCTTCTTGTCTTTCCTTTTGTATGTTTGAATGTTAATTGTTATGCAGCTGTACTGGTTTAATTCTACTATAATTGTAAAAGGCTGCTGAAAATTAATAAAGTATGTTGAATTACAAAAAAAGATCCAAATGAGAGACAATTAGCATAGTAGTTTAAGAAACTTATGTATGTCCTGGCATTTAAAAATTAGTAGGCTTTGCTGAGAAACACAACTCCAGTGACTGCAGTCCAAGATTTTCACACACATTCTAAGCATTCTACTGTATGTGACCTTTTACGCAGGAGGCAGTGGGATGCCTTACATCAGCAGTTATAGGGACAGAGGTGCTCTTTTGTACAGAACATAGAGCTATGTCTTTTGTACAGAATGTACTGGCTTTAATCCAAGAGGCCATCTAATTGCAAAGCTGTGAAGTTCAATACTTCAACTACAGTATAAACAAGAAAAAGAAATTGCAGATCTGCCATGAGAATTATTTACTGTGGAGATTAAGGCAACATTTTCTGTCTCTGTACACCCTCTTTCCTCTCTGAGGTGGATGCCACTTATTCTAAGAGCATAAATACAAGGTACAACATTGTATGTTCAACATAATTTGAAATGGTTACTCTTATCTGAGTGATTAAAAAAAAAATGAATCCATGGCTGAAATGGTCCCAATTTAGATCTGGCCCCCATTCTCTTGACCGACATTCTCAGAGATGGGCTGGGCCAGTAAGGGGTTGCCTATGCTTCAACATGATCTCTGAGTTGAATTCAGATTTGGACCCTCCAGTGGTCTGATTGTTTAGAAAGGGTCTTCTGGGTCACAATTCCCAAGGTCTGTGCTAGATCAGATGAGATACATTTTGGCATATCAGTGTCACTGAGTTGGTAGTACATAGGCCTATGGGCCAGAAGGTTGGCAGTTCAAGTCCCACACTGGGACCTGGGCTCTTACGAAATTCTGATGCTGTAGTAAAGTACTGGAGGGTGTTGAACTCATGTGGTGTATCATCCATTAGATGACATGTTAAACTGAGGTCTCTCTTACCCATTTCTAGTGCTGTCATGTTGGAAGTCCAAGTGGATGTCAAGGAATCCATGGTGCTTTTTGCAAGAGTAGGGGGTCTTGTCTGGGATTCTGACCAACAATCCCATCCCAGTAAGACCTATTTTAGACAACTGCCCATGGCATTGTGTAGATGTTGATTAGAAGAATGTCTATGGCTACATATTTACAGTCACTGCAGTACCTGTCTGTCTCACTGCTTGTAAAATACTTTGTGAGATACTTTGTGTATGAAGAAAGTCATACAAGTGCAAATATCTCTTTTGCTAGTATTTTAGTACTCAAAATTGAGTGAAAGAATATTTGTAGATGTGCTGGTCCTTGGAAAGTTTGACTCATTAGTTAATATTATGCTATTGGGCCAACAATTATTTGTAAGTAATAATCTTTTAGGGCTGTTCATGTCCCTTCAAAAGAGTTATGTGCTCAAAACTGGAATGTACTACTAGGACAGATTATCTATGTTGTAATCATACCATAACCACTAAAATATTGCTATGACTACTACTGGGAATCATGATTTCTAAACAACTAGGCTTTGGTATTTGTGTAAGTGAAGACCACGTATGTGCAACCCTCATAGTCAAGGTGCATTTTTGCAATGCCTGTAGGGAACAGAGAACTATAAGGGTAAATGATGAGGTACAGAGAGCCACTTGTAGCCTAGTAGTTGGTGTGTATGCATCCCCTGCAGAAGACACACAGTTTTATTCCCTGAGATCCTAAAAAAGATGGCAGGGAGGAAGTGATGATGTCTGAAGAAGTCACTCTTTCTGCCTAAGAATCAATGCTTTCACCACCATCTGACTTGATTTGTGGCCTACTGGGAGGGACATATATAGTTATGGAATGTCCTTTAGGGAGCTCCTCTCCATGATGTGTAACTTGCAGTGACCAGACACAGCCTCCTTCCTGGTGATCATCTTCTGGCTGCAGACTGAGTTGGGTCTCCCTCATACCTTCCATGGGGTGGTGTTGTAGTGAGATCTGGAGTTCTGGTGAATCTTCTTCGGAAGTGTTGTAGTTGGGTGATAAAGGGACAGGGTGGAGTAAAAGGGTTTTAGAAAACAAATTTAGAAAAGCATAAATCAAATAAAAAAAATGTATCTTAGAATCTAAATTGTTTTCCTTTAGTATCGCAGTACAACAGACTATGCAAAGTTCTTCAAATGATGGTGAATGGACTTTATTTGGGTCGTTCTGAAAATTAGGAGATCAGATGAGAATGAAGGCTTCCTTGGTTAAAATATATAGCACTGAATATGCCAAGGGAATAACTGTGAGGAAGTTGAAGAGGCTTTTTCGTAACCTTGCCATTCCAGACTACAAGATTGTTTGCAGTTTGCATTTTATTTTGTTATGTGGGAGACTGTTAACCACATGGAGGACATTGTGCTGGGATTATTGTAGGAGGGAGTGCAGTCAACGGGCTAGTATACAGAGTTGGTATCCTAGAGAGCCAGGTTTTAATCCCACCACTACCACTTATTGGAAGCTTTCCTTGGAGCCCACAATCTCATGAAACCCTCAAGTACTTGCTGACTGACCTATGCAACTGTCAATAGCTTGCAAAGCACTTTTGAGTGCAGTGTGTATGGACAGTGCTGCATAAAATGAAATTCCTGACCTTCCTTCTTTAATGGTGGGAAGAGTAAGGCTTAAAGAGAGAGAGAGTCTGCCCAACATTGCTAGCATCATTGCATTCAGAATTAGGATCGGCATATTCTTAGTCAGTCTCGTACCAAAATTGAGATCCATAAGTTATTTTGTTTAAAAGTTACAGACTGTCTTGTTACCCGATTTCACTACCTGTTCAAAAGCTGGTGTCATTGAAGAGCTACTGATGCTGTCAGCCCCAGGTCTACCAGCCTAGTTATCCCTGCCTGCAATGTTATGGGACTTAATTCTCCCGAGTCACATTAACCTTTGGTTTCAGTAAACATTTGAAAAAGGAAAGCTGACTTTGGGTGGGTACAGGGCATGCCTTGTCAGACTGTGCAGATTCAAGGTACTGTACCTAAGAATACAGCAGAGGAGCTACTCCAATGGCCCCCACATCAATGTATTGTATGGCTGCAATAGTGATGCAGATTTTGCAGTGGAGGTGGGGGACCACATCTGGAGATGGGCCTGACTGTGGTAGCTGCAGCTCAGCAGCGCATCTCAGTTGGGGAGGGTGGCAGTGAGTTCTAGCACCACCAGGGAGTTGCCTCTCACCATGGGGATGCTATGACACCAAGTAGATGGAGGCACTAGTCACTCCACAGGGGAGGAAGGAGTGATCTGTTGAGAAAAATGGACAAAAACACCCTGCCATGTAAATGACAAGTCTGACGTGCACAGCTTGAATGGATTAGTTCCCTGATTACATTGTACCTCCCTGGTAAGCAGCAGGGAAGGGAGAAAAAAAACTTCAAATTAAGAAGAATGTGGCAGGCAAGTTGGTTTTGGTATGCAGTGATGTACATGGCTTTAGGATGCCAAGATTGTGCACAGTTTCAGAATACTGCAGGAATGAGATTTCAAAATGCCACTAGGTTGTAGATTTAGAATTCTTCCACAACTACGAGTCCCCACATGCGGGTATATTGGTCACATATAATCTGGATAAAATTCACAACAAATCCCTTAGACAGACAAACCTGCAAGTTGTTTTAGCTAAAAACAATGTTATTTCATTTCTTTCAGTTTGATAATTCTACTTTATCACATAGCTTGAATGTTCCAAAGCCATTCCACGTGGCTATGCAACTAACATGAAATAAACAAGTCCAGTATGGCACATTTCAAGGTGTTTAGATTCTAAGCGCAAATTCAATGCGAGTTCAAATTGCAAGGAAAAAAGTGCAGTCCAGAATACTTAAGTCTCCTAGTGACCAGCTTAGGTGCTGCCTCTCGTAGACCTCAGCACTTCAATTAGCTCGATCTTCATCAGGGAGGCATGGCTTCCCAGTGTTACCTTGCCACTTATATAGGAACCTGGTAACAATGGTTACACCCTTCTAAAAGTTGTACACATGCTACTGCACTAACGTAGCACCTGGATAGATATACAATCATAAAAGGTGCTCAGTGCCAAATGCTTCTAAACTAAGGTGCTTTCAACTACAGTGTGTATAATCTACACAGAAAACATTTAATACATGTGAATACTGACATACTCCGTTTTAAAAACATAGACAAGTTTAGCTGAAGTAGAGAGTCAGAGCCTTACTGGCTATTTGAATCAAAAATCCACCAGTACTGAGAATTTGTGCATATGGAAGTGTCCAGAGGTGGATAATTTCCACATCTTCAAAGACCTTCACATAGGTTCTTGAACCACAAGCTTTAATCTTCCCTTTTCTTGCTTTTCCTGGAGCATGAGTATCAGCAGAATGTCTTAGCACCAGATCCGTTTTTTTTTCTGCCCCCCAGAAGCTCAGCCCGGGTCTGTCCACCATCCCCCATGCCCAGGCTAACCCCCCAGTGGACATTGGGTAGGCAAAACCCAGCTTACCTCTCAGGTTGGGGCCAAGGGAGCAGGACCCCCCTATCAGAGATGGTTAAGCAGCAGGGATGGTGGCGAAGCCAGCATCATGTCCGGGGGCCAGCATTTTTCTTGCAAGGATCCCGGGGTGGGGATGTGCAGTGATGACCAGAGTCCATCCTCCCCTGATGTGTGGCTCGCCATGGTGGTACCCAGCCTTCTCAGCCAGAGGTCCACAAAGGAATCTTTTTTCATGAGCGTTCTTTGTTCATATGACAAAGGATGCCCTCATGTGAAAAAATAATTTGCTCTTAGTATTCTCGTGTACTGTACACATCTTAGCTTATTTACTGATGGAATGGGGATTACGTTAGGGGTGACAACCCTAAGACATATGCCATGCCTGATTTACGAAGACACAGGACAGGTCAAACCATAATGGTTTTTTCTGTTGCTGCCTGCAGGGTGGGGGTGAGGTGTTCAGTTTGGCAGCCCTAACACTACATTTCTCTACTTTTGTCAGTTTAAGCCTAACTGGTGCATTAACAAAGTTTTTTGCAATGAACATATCTATATAAAATAAATAATAGGTATGGGTGGTATACAAGGATATATACTCATCGAGGAGGCTAATTAGGGCTATAATGCCATGAGCCCAAAGGGCAAGTGGCTTTATTGCACTAATTAGCCCCTCAATGAGTATAATTCCGAGTGCTCCACCCTTAGCCATTGTTTGTTGAATATAATACCTTGGGATTGTTATTGTTATGGAGATCACATCTGCAATCTCTTTATGGCACCTGAATGTCTCTTGAAGCAAGGAGAGAATGGCGTATAGTGAGTGCAGGTAGAAATTTGGAGGATTTCTGGGTTTGGGAGGGATTTTGTGCAAGTGTCTTTTTTCCAGGTTCCTTTGCAGCTTGTTAATTGGTTTGGCTAGCTTCCTAATTATGTGTTAATCATGTTATTAGTAGTGTCCCGTACAGTTTAATGTATTACAGGTGTATACTTGCTATTAGTGCAAGTATATACTTTTAATTGTTTGATATGTGTAGGTATAGCGCTTTAATTAGTGTATGTATATAGCCATTATTGTTTAATTAGTGCAGGTATATACTTTTAAATGATAGTTCAGTCACAGGTATTCTTTTAATTGATAGATTAGTTACAGGTATACAGGGAAATAAATAATTGCCTTTTCTATGGGGAAAAGTTCCCATCCATGTAATATATAAACTGAAAAAAAACTTTGTTAATGCTGTAGTTAGGGTTAAAGAACCATGCCAAGATAAAACTTTGCACCACATGGTTTGGTGCCTTACCTCAGCGGCACCCTGTCTGGCTATATTTGGCAAAAATAATTTTCCATATTAAAAAGTGGAAGGGATCATACATCTGTGCACAGCTGATCCCTTCTTCTGCCCGGTTCTGGGAGCTGACTAAAGACCTGCCCCCACGCTCAGGCACGTAATGACGTGTGCTCAGGAAAGGCACGGGAGTGTGCTCCATTATACTCTAGGGGGCCAACTTTAAAAACATTTTTGGATAGCTTAGTGGTCATCTTGTCATTAGCCATGGGCACCGGGTGACTAACAAGGACATTGTTAGTCATCCAGCGCCCATGGTTAATGCCAAAACAACTGCTAAGATATCTGGCCCTCATAGAGTATAATGGAGCATGCCACCATGCTCTCCCTGGGCACATGTCATTATGTGCCTGAGCACAGGGGCGGGTCTCTAGCCAGCTCCCAGAACCAGGAAGTGGAAGGGATCAGCTTTGCACACATTTACGATCCCTTCCACTCTTTAATATGGACATTTTTGTTTTGCCAAATATAGCCAGATGGGGTGCTGCTGAGGTAAGGAACCACACCATGTGATGCAAAGCTGTATTGGTATAACTTGGTGGATCTCTTTAAAGTGACAAAAGTAGGGAAATGTGGTGTAAGGGTTTCCAACCTTAACACCCCACTCCCACCCTGCACACACCAACAGGTATCGGGGGTGTGCCTTGGGGTTGCCATACCTAATGCTCACCCTGTTCCATAAGTACATAAGCTGAGATGGGTACAATATAGGAGAATGGAGTGAGCATTAGGGCTGATGACCCCAAGATACACCCCCAATGTCTGTTGGTGTGTGCAGGGTGGGGGTGGAGTGACAGGGTTGTAAACCCTAGTGCTACATTTCCCTACTTTTGTCACTTTAACCCTAACTAGAGCATTAACAAAGTTTATTGCAGTTTATTTCCTTACTTTTTGAGACAGTATAATCGTATCCTTATTTGCCTGTGGGACCCTGTACTCCCATCCCTCCATAGATGTGTATATGCATGTAGCTGGTAGCTGTGGAAGCACAGGGTCCTCTGGGTCCTGCGCTTCCATTTATAGTACAACAATGATCAAATTATCAGCATAGCCATCTTATTACCCCACCTCATGTACCTAGTACAGAATATTTTCAAATCCCTGCCAAAACGTAATTCTGTACAACTGCAATGCTGTTTAGCAGCACAGGTGTGAAAACACATTTTGGCCAGGATTTGAAAAATGACAGCTGTGACATGCATGCAGTGGGGTAATAAGGCTATGTTGAAAATCCGGGGTCAGACTATTTAAAATGTCCAAAGTTAGAAGCATGCATAGTGAATTTGCAATGATTGGTCATAACTTTGCCATTTGTACATATTTTGACCCCACATTTTCAACATAGCCTTCTTATGACCCCACCTCATGAACAAAGGCAGAACACATTTTCAAATCCCTCCTGACTGGTGAATTTGCCAAATGACTGCAAAATCACCTTTTGGGCAGGAGTTGCATAATGGCAATCATATTACTTATGAGGTGGGGTCCCCCAAAAGGCCATGTTGAAAATTTTGGGTCAAAATGTCATAAAATGGCTAAGCTATGCATACAACTCCCATTGAAATACATTGAACCGCATTTACCTTAGTTTCTCATATTGCAGTCGCCAGTTCCAGCAGCAAGACATGTCTTTGATTGGAGAGTTGGTCTTGAACCTGGGACCTGTTCAGGTGAGTGAGGCTGTGTGTGGGTGTACTGGGAGTGTGGAGTGGTGGGTGCTGAGTGGGAGGTGGGGTGGGAGTCTGATCAGTGAGGACTGTTTTCTTCTTTTGTAGTTTTGGGAAAAAAACATTGAGGGACCATTTTCTACATTTCAGGTTGTGGCTCAAATGGGGGAGGCGGGGTGCCACTAGACACCAGGGAATATATAATCTGAAAATGAGGATGTGATTGGTGGGTGGGTGGGGTGCCAATAGACACCAGGGAAATCAGAAAACGTCGATCGGTGGGGGGGGGTAACACTAGACACCAGGGAATATATAATTTGATAATGAGGATGGCGATTGGTGGGGGGGTGCCAGTAGACACCAGGGAAATCAGAAACGGTGATTGGTGGGTGGGGGCTGGCACTAGACACAAGGGAATATGTAATTTAATAATGAGGATGATGATCAGTGTGTGGAGGGGGTGCCAATAGACACCAGAGAAATCAGGAATGGTGATCAGTGTGTGTGTGGGGGAAGCCACTAAACACATAGAAACATAGACTTTGATGACAGATAAGGACTGCTTGGCCCACCTAGACTGCCCATTTCCCTACCTAGAGGATAAGCTGCAGATCCTATCTAACCAACAGCCTATTTCTTCCTACTCCCCACAAAAATTGCCTTATGTCTGTCCCATGCGTTCTTGAATTCTCCCACAGTTTTAGATCCCACAACCTCCTCAGGAAGGCTGTTCTATGCGTCCACCACCCTCTCTGTGAAAAAATCCTTCCTCACATTACCCCGGAGCCATTCCCCCTCTATCTTCAAATTGTGTCCCCCTGTTCTTGCACATCTCTTTTTCTGAAAGATGCTACCCTCTTGGACTTTGTTGATTCCACTGAGGTGCTTAAACATTTCTATCATGTCCCCCCTCTCCCTCCTTTCCTCAAGGGTATACATATTAAGCTCCTTTAGTCTTTCCTCATATGGCTTCTCTTGCAGACCCTGCACCATTTTAGTTGCCCTTCTCTGAACTGCCTCCATCCTGTCTATGTCCTTGCAGAGATGGGGTCTCCAGAACTGGATGCAGTACTCCAGATGGGGTCTCACCAACTGTCTGTACGGGGGATAACAACTTCCTGTTTTCTGCTGGTGATACCTCTCCCTATACATCCCAATATCTCCCAGCCCTCCCTACCACCTTCTCATATTGCTTGCCAACCTTAAGGACATCTGATGTAATTACCCCTAGGTCCCTTTCCATTTTTGTTGTTGTTACTCCCTCTCCCCCATTGTGTAATCTTCCCCTGGGTTTTTTGTTTCCCAAGTGCATTACTTTGCACTTTTTTGCATTGAATCCAAGCTGCCATACTTCTGACCATTCCTCCAACCTTGCCAAGTCCCTTCTCATCCTTTCCATGCCTCCCTGTGTATCAACCCTTGTTGCAGATCTTTGTGTCATCTTCAAAGAGGCATACTTTTTCTTCCAGTCCCGCTGCAATGTCACTTATAAAAAAGGCCTGGACCCAGTACTGAACCCTGCGGTACCCAACTAGTAACCCCTCTTTCTTCAGAGTGGACTCCATTTACAATTACCTTCAGTGTTCTGTTGTTCAGCCAATGTTTTACCCAGGCTACCACCCTGGGACCCACTGCCAGGCTGGTTAATTTGACTACTAATCTTTTGTGTGGGACTGCGTCAAATGCCTTGCTAAAGTCTAGGTAGGCCATGTCCACAGCCCCTCCCTGGTCTACTACTTTGGTCGCCCAATCAAAGAAATCAATTAGATTCATCTGACATGACCTTCCCACTGTGAACTCATGCTGCCTTGGGTCCTGTGCCCCACTGGCCTCTAGGTACTCAACAAATCTTTCCTTCAGAAGTGATTCCATCATTTTCCCTACCACAGAGGTCAAACTAACAGGTCTATAGTTTCCTGCCTCTGTCTTGGTCCCACTTTTGTGAAGGGGAATCACATCAGCCTTCTTCCAGTCCTCAGGTACCACACCATCCTCCCATGATTTGTTAAAAAGGGTAGTCAGTGTGTCACTAGTTCTCTGCTTAATTCTTTTAGAATTCTGGGATGAATTCCATCTGGCCCCATTGCTTTGTCCACCTTCAGTTTTAGGAGTTCTTTCAGAACCCTTTTTTCTGTGAAAGGACTGGGATCGACCCCCCCTCTCCAGAGTGCTTCTGTTAAATGGATTAGGCACCTCCCCCACTTCCTCTTTTGTGAATACTGAACAGAAGTATTCATTCAGTATCCCTGCTTTTTCACTGTGGCTCTCTGCCCACCCACCATCCTATTCAGCCTCACTATCCCTCCCTCTGTCCTTCTACGCTTCCTGATATACCTATAAAAGGTTTTATGCCCCTTCTTAACCGAGTTAGCTATCTTTTCCTCAGTTTGTGCCTTTGCTATTCTGACTACCCTCCCTGCTTCCTTCTGCCTTAACTGGTACAGTTCTCTGTCCTGCTCCTTCTGTGTTTCCTTATACTTCCTAAATGCTATCTTTTTCTCCCCGATCTTCACTGCCACCTCTATTGAGAACCTTAGTGGCTTTTTCTTTCATTTTGATTTGTTTATTTGCTTCACACGAAGGCTTGTTGCCTCTGTGATGGCAGTTTTGATGATTCCCCATCGTTGCTGCGCTCCTCCATCTAGCCTGTTTGCTAGTGCTTTTCTAAGGCACTCTCCCATCTTGCCAAAGTCAGCCCTCCTGAAGTCCAAAACCCTCACTTTTGTATGGCTTTACTCTGTAGCTGAGTTTATCGTGAACCACACTGTATGGTGGTCACTTGTTCCCAAGTGGCTACCCACTTCTAGATCTGAGATCCTCTAACTGTCCCATTTGAGAGTATGATGTCTGAGATTGCTCCGTCATGAGTAGGTTCCAAAACTAGCTGTCTGAGGCATGCCACCTAAACGGCATCAAGAATGGCCCTGCTTTTGGATGTGGCTGCAGCAAAGGTGCTCCAGTTAACATCTGGCATATTAAGGTCTCCCATCAACAGTAGCTTCCCTTTCTCTGCCATCCTAAGTATGCCTTCTATCATATCCTTGTCCATTCCCGCCCCCTGACATGGAGGTCTGTATACAACCCCTGTGCAGATTGTGGTGCCATTTCCAGTCTCTAAGGTGACCCACAGTGCCTCCTCTCCTCCGTTTACTCTTTTGTTCAGTTGCTTTTATCCCTTCCCTTACATAGAGAGCTACTCCCCCCCCTTCTGCCTACCTGTCTCTCCTGTAGGTTGTGTATCCTGGTATATTAACATCCCAGTCATAGTTCTCTGTGTACCATGTTTCTGTGACTGCTATGATATGCAGGCATCCCTCTTCCTTCAAGGCCACCAGTTCAGGGAGCTTGTTGCCCAGACTACAGGCATTGGTTCTCATTATCCTCCATTTCTTGATGGCCTTACCCCTTTTTGCCCCATCCCTGTCCTTGTTGTGATACCAGGGAATATATTTATTTATTTATGGGGATGACGATTGGTGGGTTGAGGGTGCCACTAGACACCAGGGAGATATATTAATGGGAGACAGTGATCAGCAGGTGGGGGGGTGCCACTAGACACCTGGGAAAAATTATATAATTAAGAGGACAGTGTTTGGAGGGTGGGGGGATGCCACTAGACATCAGGGCAACATGACACTTTGCCAGGGATGGTAATGGAGTATGAGGTGGGGCCCCACCAGACACCAGGGAAACAGCAGCTCACAACTCACACTGCAGCCAGCAGCACGTGTTCAGCTGCGGCTGCAGAAGTCAAGAAATTCCCGCTATTCTCAAACAGAGAATGCAGGGGAACGGCTCCTCTCGCTAACCTGGGAAGGTATTTGTGGCTCCTATTTTAAGAAACAAACAACATAATCTAGCTAGCAGGACCCATTTAGCTTGATTCTGGTGTTTGTGTTTTAAAATAATAGAATATTTATGTATTTCTTTGCTTGTTGGTTCATGGAAAAAAATTAACAAGATAACGGTTGGCACAGCACCAAAAAAAAGTTTGGTGATGTGCCAATCAAGTGGCGCAAAATCAAAAATGACCATCTGCTGCATCAAATTTTTTATTTTGCACCATAGCTTTTTCTCAAAAATCCTACTGCGCACGCTCAGAAGGGAAAACACTGAACTTTAATGCCTTGTAATTCTGGAACCATTTCCGATTTTTTCACCAAGCCTATCAGAGGCACTATGTTAGGACATGACACATGTCCACTGCACGTTTGGGGAAAAAATTCCCTTCCATGTAGGCTGTAGGTGAGAGCAAAAAAAAGATGCCATGTTCGGTATAGGAAAAAAGTTAGATTATTACAAAAAAATAACATCTACAGATCTCAGAAACAACACAAGCTGCTGTCACAAAATATTTCATACATCATGACCTTGCCTCCTCGACAACACATACAAAATATCAGCTCATTTTGTCAAACAGAGCCAAAGATATTAATGTGCAAAGTTAGGGGTTTAATATTGAACAGGCTACTCAAGCCTTTATATAGGGGCACTACTGCACTCCTATAATATATATGTAGACCTATTAGGAATCCCAATAGATGTTTTTGATTTACACTTTATTAAGTACCATTTAAGAACTGTATGATGTAGTTTATGTCCATTTCAATCATGTAGTTCTGTAGTAGAACATAGATACATTGTGCCATCAATGGAATAGCAGAGCAAGGACATAAACTACATCATACAGTTATAAAATGGTATCTACTACCTGTCTGTAAATCACAAACACCCACTAGGATTAACTGAAAGGCCTATAGCGATGGAATAGTAACATATTCAAACCAACATCTAACAATCAGCACTACGCGGAGAAATGAGTTATAGGTTCAGTGTAGTTCTCCTTTAAGTGTCTTTTGCAAGACATCTCAGATGTATGTCAATAATGCAATGTGAGGTACTGCTGTCCACCCAGATTTCAGATGTAGTCAGTTAAGCCTATTAGTTTTTTCTGCAAGTAGTAGGTTAAGCAATAATGAATATAGTCTTCGTTGCTTAGCAATTCATTTCTAACTACTTACTGTACAACAAATCCACGTAGGGAGGTTTATGTTTGGCCAAATTGGCTGCAGCAAATGAGATATTCATGTAATAGGACTGTAGATGGCTTGTTTCTAACTCTCTCTCCTGGGAATTTTACACACACTAAATTGGTTTTCATGAGATAGCATTAGATTACAAAAGTGAGGCGGCTTAAAATATTATATTATTTCCCAGAAGATGTCTTAGAAACATGGCATAAACATTAAATAACTCACCCTAGAAAAGCAATGTAAAATTCTAAAGAAAATGAGATGAAGAGCTACCAGTTCACCCATCTGAGGTCGAATTGAACAAATCACACTGGGGGCATTCTTCTCACCTTTGAAAATGTTGCTGTAGCTATGACATTATTGAGCCACGTGTAATGTTGAATTCTACAGGAACTTTTGCCAAAGACCTCTCCCTTTAGACAGACATGCCTATCAAAATAAATGCAACATGTATCATTGGATATCAAGTTAAAATGTGCTAACTAGCATTTAACATTGTTATAACTCCAGTCATTATTAGGTGAAATGCGAGATGATTAATTAAAAAGTATGGGCTTGAGTTTCAAAGCCCCTGGAATTGCCACAGTTGCAGGAAAATAACTGGTGCAAGTGGGTCTCCAGTTGCAGAGCAGCAGTTTCTCCTGCAGCTGTGGTTTTCTCAAAGCTGGAGCAAGTGTACGGTCGGCTTCACAAATTACTGCAGCTTGTGGCTGTTTTTTCGGTGCAGTTATGTCAAAGTGGTACACCTGGTGGGACCAGGCGTAACACCCCTGCCCCCAGCTGTCTCGTTTGAAAATATAAAACTTCACAGTTCCAGAGGTTTGTCATGTGGCTGTTGCTGTGGTGTGGCACTTAGTCCCTGGGGGCTTTGAAGATCTAGCCCCACGTCCGCAGAACTGCAGCATAGCCCAGATCCACTGTGTTTGATTTTGGGGATGTGGTTTATATAGTGCAACCCCGAAATCCACCCTGGTCTTACTGGCCCCGTTCCATTCTTTTCTTTGGTTCTAACATGACTGTCCTTTCCTAACCTATCACTGTTAGATGTGGATGAAATTAACAATCTACATCATACATTTCTGGAATTATGTTTTTTGCATTTTTGGAAAAATGCTGATTTTGTTGAAAGTAGTTCACAGTTTCATACTTCCAGAATTTTGTGGACTTATAGAATTTTTCTCCAACAGGTTATAGACTTGATATTTTTCCCTAATCAGATATTCAACTTGTGAAGGCACACAAGCATTGCAGACTGACTTTTTTCTTTTGCATTGTGCTAAACATGGAGATGCAAACATCTGCAAGTTTGACATGCCCTAATTATTGCTGTTTATACTTCTCTCAGTTTTCCCACTGCATATCCCTTCAAAAATTATAGTTTGGTTTCCTACCTTGCTATTTCAGCTCCCTTCTTACCTGCCCTTCCACCTTTATACCCTTAGACATTTAAACTCTTGGCTCTTGGTCCTTCTCCCTCCCCTTCTCCAAGACCTCAGATGAGAAGCCTGCCCTCTTCTACAGACTTCTATATCTCTGATCCAGCCCCTTCTTCTCTCTCTGTCCTTACTACTTCCCTGGTGCCCTAGAACTCCTCCATGAACAATTTTTCCATGTCTGTTCTTGTGCCCCCCCCCAGCCCGGGCTTTCAGTAGGATTTTTTGTTGAGGAGTCCCGGACTTTCTAGAAGAAACAAGCATTTGTCAATGCCAAATGTTTGTTTGCTGGCATTGGCATTGGTAGTGTAGGAGTTAGAGAGCTGCATAATAGGAATGGCAGTGAAGTATTGAACTAAAGTTAACCCCACCACCACCACCCTGCAGAGACTGACAGGCATTGAGGTGTGCCTTTGGGTCGTCAGGCATAATGGTCACGCCATTTCACCACACCCTACCCTGCAGACACTGACAAGTGTCACGGTGTGCCTTGGGGTCTTTGGCCCTTATGCTCAACCCCATTCCATCAGGAAATACGGTGAGATGGGTCCTGTATAGGAGAATGGGGTGAACTTTGGGGTCGAAGAGTCCAAGGTACACCTCGATGCCTCTCACTGGCTGCAGGATGTGGAATGGTATGAGCATTACAGGTGAGAATCCCAAGTCACACCCCTGATGCCTGTCAATCTCTACAGGGTGGGGTGTCATGGTCGGAAACCCTAATGCCTCAGGAGTTCGTTGGCATTTTCACTCCAAAGTTTCAACATGGGTATTTTGTGACCCCCACCTTATGAACAGTGGCAATATCAGTTTGTTAGCCAAAAGCTGATTTCGCACAGTGACTACGCCATTTGGCACCACAGGTGCGAAAATACATTTTGAACAGGATGTGAAAAATGACAGCTGTACTGTTCATGGGGAGGTGCAAAAAATGGCAATGTTGAAAATCTGCAGTGAAAATATTAAAAAAACTGGTGAAGTCACGAGCGTGCATAGAAAATGCGCAACGCACACCCGTAATGCAAGTAGTTTGGGGATTTTTTACAGCAGACTGTCAACATAGGGATTTTGGAACCTCCACTCATGAACAGTGTCACTGTGATTTTCTTAATCTGTCCCGAACAGTGATTTCCCACAGCGACCACACATTTCTGCGCTGGAAGTGCGAAAACACATTTCGGCCATGGTGTGAAAAATGACAGCTGTACTGTTCATAAGGAAGTGTGGAAAAATGCCAGTGGTGAAAATCTGGACTGAAAATATTAGAAATCCATGAACTTACGAGGGTGCGTGGAAACTGCGCAATGGTCACTCATAACACAGTCATTTTATGGGCTTTTTTCACCCAATTTTTAACATAGCTATTTTAACTCCTGCTCATGAACAGTGTCACTGTGATTTTCTTAATCTATCCCAAACATTGATTTCACACATCAACTGCGCCATTGTGCGCTACATGAGCGGAAATACGTATTGGGCAAGATGTGAAAATGACAGCTGCACTGCTCATAAGGAGGTGTGGTGAAATGGCAATGTTGAAATCTGGAGTGAACATATTGAAAATTTGCGAACTTACGAGCGTGCGTAGGAACAGCACAACACATGCTTGTAAAACAGTCATTTTTGGAAATTTTTTCACCAAATTTTCAACATAGTGTTTTTGGGGGCCTACCTCATGAACTGTAACACTGTTATTTTGTAAATCAGTCCTGAAAGGTGGTTCCGCGCAGTGACCGTGAAATCACCTTTCAGGCCCGATTAACAAAATGACAGTGACAGAATTCATGAGATGGGGTCCCAAAAACCTCATGTTGAAAATTTGGTGAAAAAATTCCCCAAAATGCCTGAGATATGCAGCAAAGTTGAAAAAACTCTATTTATTCCATTATACAGCTTACCGGCATTTCTTCAGTTCGCGGTCAGCTTTGAAGAGTGCAGGACGATTCGGTCCACCAAAGATCATTGCGCCAGACTCCAGAGGTAAGTATGGGGTGAGGTGGGTGTGGGGAGGCAGGTGCATAGAGGGTGGGCGCGGGTGGGGGGTCAGGACAGTTGGAGAGGGAAGGTTTTTCTTTCAGGTTTTTTTTTCCCTTAGATGATGCAGAACTTGTGCCACGCTGGGGTGGGCTCCCAGTGTGGCAGCTGGAAGGCTGTTTGGGGGGGCAGTGGAGCCGATAAGGGATTGGGCACCCATGTTGACCATACAGACTGTTGCCATGCTGGGGTGGGCTCCCAGCGTGGCACCTGGTAGTCTCTTGTGGGGGGGAACAGTGGAACCGACAGGGTATTGGGCACCCCTGTCGGCCATACGGACTGTTGCCATGCTGGGAAGGGCTCCCAGCATGGCATCCGGTAGTTTCTTGTGGGGGAGCACAGCAGAGCCAATGGGGGATTGGGCACCCCTGTTGGCCATACAGTGTGTGCAATGGGGGAAGCATGAGCATGCAATTGTGTGTGTGTGTGTGTGTGTGTGTGTGTGTGTGTGTAGGAGGAGCACATGAGCACGCAATATATTATTGCTGCTCACTGAAATGTAGCTCTCCCTTTGAACTGTACGGTACTGCATTAATAATCTTAATTCTACCCATTGCCCCACCGAACAGAGCATAAATTGGACTTGGGGCTGAAATATAAATTACTTTGCCCCCCACCCTCGTAATTGGAAAAACTGTATTTTAATACTTATCTTCTCTCTTGTGTCCAAGTTCCATCCAGTCATCTGTGTCTCTGGGTCACGTCAGTCTGCTGGGTCTGAATCTAAAAAAACACAATTAAGACAATTTTAAAACATTGTTAATTATTCTCTGTGCAGTCTTATGGCCTTAAATTTCTTAAGCGCTGGATGAGGGTCATAGTCTTCAAGTTCAGCTCCTTCTTGGGCAATCCGCATGAGTTTGCTCAGAGTGTCAGCCTTTAGGGAACATCTACGTTTTGGTTTTATTTTATTTTGTACAGAAAACCCTCTTTCACATGCCACTGGTGTAACAGGTGACACAAGTAAAATCTTGGCCATTGTGAAAAAATCTGGGAATACATCTGAATAGTTCTCAATTAAGTCTTGGCAGACCCTGCTGAGCAAGGTCAGCCCTTTTTAGGTTTTATGCACATGTGCAACAAACCTTTTGTTATGAGTGGAAAGGGATTTCAGAGGTGTGTCTCTGTGAGCCTATTGCAGTTAAAAACTGTAGGGGAGAGGCAGTCTAGACCAATAACCATGCACTTTAACTGTGACACCACTCTTCTTCATCTGCATATACTTCAAAAGAACCAAGCCAATAAATTAGAGGGCGTCAGTCCTTTGATGTGAATGAAGCTATTCAACAAACAGTTGATGGGCTGTCAACACCAGCAGCCTGTCATTAAAATCTGCAGCAGTGACAAGCTGACCAGACTACATCAGAAAATTGATGGGAGATCTACAGAAAGTTTGAATTGTGTTGTGCCAGTCTTTATTATTTTATTACTGTTAAAGGTTTTTCTACTTCTTCTGCCTAGTCTGTAGGCAGTTTGAAACTGGCCATGATTTCTCAAATTACGACCTTTTTTTTCTCCTAAACTAGCAAGTCTCCTAAAGAAAAATCAGCCCTTGCCTGCCTCTCTGTAGTATGGATGTTAGTCTCCTTACTGTGGCAACTTTTAAATATAGGGAAAATAATAATAATATACCTCCGTTTCTCTCCGCCAGCAAGTATATATTGCAGACAGTGTTAACCTAGGCAAAGACACATATTCATTCTAAACTTTTTTGTGTCTGTATTACATGAATGCCATTTGAAAGGTGAACCCACACTTATAGAACTGTGGGTATATGGATGTCACCAACTTGTTCAATCCACTCCTGCCCTTCCCCCTTATTTCCTTTTTCACCACCCCTCCTCCCATAACTCTTATGTTCACATCCCATGCCCTAGCCATCCATATCCCTTCCCTGTATGCTACCCTTACCCCTCCCTTTTTAGCTCTTGCATATATATATATATATATATATATATATACATATGCATATATATACCAAGACCTGCCATGATCTGAGTGATGCATAGATCTTAACATGGTTATTATATTACATATACTGAAATTCAATAAAAAGAATAACTGGCAGATCCCAGCATGTATTCTCTTTTTTCTTCTGCACAGCTGTTTTCCTCGCCATCCTTCCTGCAGCAATCCCAGTATTTGCCTTCTGTCCATGGTGATCCTCTGCACCAGCTCTCTCCTAGCCTAAAGACAGTTATATTCTCCTAAATGCCCTGTCTATTTAGTACCCTTGATACCTGTATATGTGTAAAAAAATACAATGGATTTTTTCCCCTAGTTTAATCTTGCACACTCGGTGTTGTCCATAGCATCCTTTAAGAGAGCTGTTTGCTGTACCCAACATTCATTGCACTTGCAGCCCACGTGCCCATGTAACATCTGAGGATGTACTGGTGCAAAGCATCAAATCTTTGGTATTGACAAATGCTTGTCTAGATTTCAGAACAAGTTCAAATTGTCCGTAATCTTTCTCAGCCTTGTCTTGGTCAATAAGTGTTGGCAGTGTTTCTTCTTTGAAGGTTGTTTCTTGGAAATAAGTGCAAACAAAGTTAATTTCCTGCAGTCCATGGTCCATTACCTTGGAGTCATCAGGGAGACACTTTGGATTTAGAAGAACATGAAAGTTATGCAGCAGCTCCACTGAAGTTGTCTCCAATCTTGTGTGAATGTTTTCAATGAGTTGCTTCAGGTATTGCTGAGATGTCATCTGGAACTGCATTCACAGTGCTGGCTTGTCATTCACTTTTTGATCCTGCCATATGCCAGGACGTTGGTCAAGTCCCTGAAATGTCTTCTGTTGCTCTACCCCATTCTGCTCTTTAAACTGTTGCAGTCTAGTAACTGTGGCTTCTATCACGCTACTGGCCACACAAAATGTCAACACTGTCCAGTTACGTGACTAAAGACAGTTTATTCACCTCATCTAAGACATCCATGAAAAAAAGAAGTGCATAAGATAAAGCAGACTGATTTCAGTTTTGTGTGAAGGCCCTTTGCGTCTTGGGCACCTTTTGCTGCATAATGCTCTAGGACTTGTAAAAGTGCAAGGTATGATCTGTGAATTGCTTAAACTGTAGTATGTAGTGACAGCCACAGAAAACTTGCAGGTTCTTTTAGGGACAGATATCTGTTATTGTCATCATTGAGTGTTTCTTGGATGAAATGCAAGGCATTGTACCGTACTGCAGAGTTGCTGTAGTATCTGTACACATTTTTGATGGTTACTTGATATTCATTGAATAAGGGGTTGTCCCAACATCCTTGTCCTGCTGCCAGTGCCAGTCTGTGGGCAACATGATCTGAATCATCCTTGTGTTACTTGCTGTCTTAACTTTGCACCCACCCCGGTGTGCATTCCAGTCATGACGCTGGCACCGTCACTTGGTAGTGTGATCTTGATAGGGTCAACTGCATTAGCAGAACACACACTTAACAGTTCTGCCACAATTGTCTCTGCCCTCCCATCAGGTATTGCAATACAGTCAATGAAATTAATTTTGGCCTGTGCATTGTGTATGCACTTCACATAAATGCTCAGCTTTTTGTGAATGGTTACATCAGTGGTTTCATCCACTATTACCCAAAAAAACTGAGAACCTGGTAAGTGAGCTTTGATTTTTTCCTGTATGACTTCATTTATGGAGTCCAGCATGTCATAGCTTGCATCCCAACCAGAGTAGATTGTGCCACTGTCTTGCAAGGCTGGACAGCCATTTTGTTTCTGTGGATGTGAAGCATCACCATCAGTGTCATTCCATGAGCAACAGCCCTGTGCCCTGGCTCAAAAGATTCTATTCCTCACCTGCAGAGCTATCAGTGTTTCAAACTGGTTCAGTGATTGCCCTTGTTTGGTAAGGTAGTACATTTTCATTAACTGAGCAACTTTACTGTCATTCTTTGCCTCAGGACCTGAGATCTGCTTCTCAAATGCCACTGGCAGAGACAGTTTTTCTGCTGTTTTCTTTCCTGTGTGTACCAGAAAATGTTCTCTGTTTCATTCATGTCTGTAGAAAGCAGACACTTGCAGATTGGTTGTGCCAGTTGTGGCAAATGGATTGTTTATGCCACCTTTTTTACACCAACTGCACTTCCCAACAATATTTACCTCTACTTTCTCCTTTACAAGTCATGGAATTAACTTTGTCCAGCTGACCCTCCACAACCTTAATTTCTTGCTGCTTTTAGCAGATGCAGTCTGTTCAGACTGATCATTTTCAATTTCAACATTCACAATCTCATTCTCCTGAGATATGCTTAAGTCACACTGAGAGGATGATGTTGTTGGTTGTTCCTTGTCCTTTGCTGCTGAAGATTCTCCTCCAGCAAAATAATCAGTAAGGCTTCGTTAAGACATTGCTGTCTGCTACTCATGAGACAGTCTCACCTTTCCATCATCCACCTCTTCAGTCTCCTCCTGGCTGCAGTGCTGCACCCACTGCTTGGGCTCTGCACAAAAACACAAAGACATAGCACACAGTAAACCCATAGCATACTAAAAACCATTGACCAAGTAGTCACACAATGCCCTAAACTGCCTAAAATAATTAAAATATAAAATTATTACCTCTGTGTCCACAAAAAAGTAACTGGCGCCTCCAGTGATGTATGCAGCCATTTGCAAATTTACTTATATGGGATTATACATTTTTACATACCAATTAAAAAGGTTCCAGATTTAATATTTCATGTTATTTATGCCACATCACAATTAATGGCCACACTTAAAGCTGAATATAGACTCACTCAGCTGGTGCTGGGAACTGTGATATCCCAGTCTATGTTGTTAATAGATGCTGGTAGTGGCTCTTGCATATTTCATGGCATATCACTCTCTTTTATGAGGATTTAGTTAATTATGGAGCTTCTCACCCTAATAATCAATAATAACACCTAACAACTCTCAAATGTTGATGATGTCCAAAAAAACTGGGAAGGTGCTGTTTTCAATGTTTGTGCATGATGGTTCCTATGTTTTTATGAATTGAGCTTCTGTGTCATTGGCCTTTGGCTGTGTCTTTTCTAGTTTCAGGCATAGGAATGTGTTGTTTGCCCACTGTTGGATAGTGGGTGGTTTTTGGCTGAGCCACTGTGGGCAATAGTTTTTTGGGCATTGATAAGGGCCAGTAACCATGGGTCAAGCCCTCCCTGACTCTGTCAGCCCCTAAGAGTGGCTTCAAGGACAATTTGGGTGAGTTTGTACCTTTATATAATGAATCTTTTTATTATATAATGCATTGCATGCCAGGAGGGTCTCAGCCAAGGGCATACCAGGGATACATGCAGTAGCATTCCATCATCTACTTTACACTTGGGGCAGATGGAGGATTTCTCTGGGTCAGTGGAGTGCAGCTGCATGGGTGGGGGGGAATAACAGGGTGCAATACAAACAATTTAGTTAAAATTGGCACAACATACTGCTTTGAGAAAAGTTGGCCAGGTGCTGTGCTACTGCTCTCCATATTCCTGTGGGAAACACCAAGTTTAAATCTGTTTCGCATTTTTGAATGATCCCCAGAATTGGTGAAGCACAGCCGCCCTGCAAGATTTTGTAATAAATGGAAAGGGTTTAGTTTTTGATTGGGCCTGTATACTTTTTCTGTCATGGGGATGGAGTCCTCGCTTCCTATCTTTTTTACCCCTGCTGGTGGGTAATGTGCCTGAGTATGACATATACAAATAAATCTCCTGCCTGTAGGTACCAGTCATTTTGGAGTTCATTGAATGGGTGTAGCACTCCACCCTCACAGAGTTGGTTCATATAGCATAACCCTCTTTTCTTCCATTTTAGTAGACCTTGGTGCTCAAATACATTGTAAGCAGGGTGGTCTCTTAGAGATGCAGCTATTTTTGATTATATGGATACCTCTTTAACTACCCTCAAATGTTTATGAGCATACAGCTAGACCCAAGTATTGCTCACTATGAATGGGTTAGTTTATTCTTGAATTATCAGATTATGCAACATTGGTGAAAGACAACCCCTCTAAATTATTTTACCTAGTTCTACTTCTTCCAGAATTAACCAGGCTGGTATGGAATCTTTATTCCCACATGGTAGGTAGGCCAAACTGTGAGTCCTAGTAGTTATGATTAAAGTGCGGTAGTGCTCTCCTACCAACTTGGTTGGTTGTTACAGTATGGCCCTGTGAATGCTGGCTGACTTGCCCTTCCACAGTGTGCAATGAATCATGGAGTTGACCTGTTTAAAGAAGGTTCCTGGAACATGGATTGAGAGGACCTGAACATGTCTCTTTATATAGATAAATGCTGTTGTGACCAGTGATGAACTGCCATAGCAGTTTTGAATGGCTAGTTCCGGTAGTTCAATGGGGTGAAGCAACCAGCCATGTCCCCCTTCCTGAACTGTGTAAGCAGTCCCTCCCAGCCTCCCTCTGAAGTATTTTTTTCTTTGTGGTAGGAGGTTCTGTCTGTCTCTGCCTTCTCCCCTGGGGCCTGCTGGTGCTTTGCCCCCCCAAGCATTTGTTTCCCTCCTTCCCTTGTCATTTGGGCTATGCTTGATTGTGCTGGACTTCAGTTCATTGTGTTTCTCCTTGTTTTTGGTTAGTATTTGCTTTGCCTCCGGCTGCTGTGTGCTTCTTTGTGTCACTTGTTTCCTGTCCTCCTGTGTTTGCGTTTTTTCATTTTGCATTTTCTTTCTTTTGGGGGCTTTCTAGTTTTTCTAGCATCCTGTTGCTCTTTGTACTGTGCTATTCCTGTGCTCATGCTATTAAAGCACCTGCTTTTAGCAAACCCTCTGTTCAACTGCAATGGTTATCTGTATGCTTCAGCTCAAGCTGCCACTTCCCTGCCTCGGCTGTCTCCTGTACTTATCCACTTTACTTTTTTGCACCTGATCCTGGCTTTGTCCTACTCCAGCTAGCTACCACTCTCTGCTGTGCTATGTTTGTTTGTTTCTCAGCAGCTATGTTCAGTTCATTTAGTGTTAGCTTAGGCAGGCAGTTACTACTCCCAACTTTCAGTCTTTGCACTGCTCTAGTATATTCATGTTGCTGTATTGCTATACTGACACAGCTTACAGCTGCAGGCATTTTAGCAGTACGTTTCTGATTTTAACTATTCTGAACCTTCAGTTATTAATTTGCTTCAGCTTTTTCACATTACTCTGGGCTTGCTATCATATGGCTCTGTCCTTAACTAGGACATTACCAGTACAAGTTCCTCTATTTTGGGGGGATCTTACCCTACCAACATTACAGTTGCTGTTCGGTCTCATGGTGCTCAGCTCATGGCTTCTCTGTTATTTCCATGGCAGGGGACTGTGATGTCATGGTTGGGCATCATGACTCCAGGTAGCAGGAGCAAGCTTTTATGTAAATTATGTGATTCTGCCCTGCTCCTATGCCTCATGGCTTTTCAGTTACCCATACATAAATAGATTAACCTTGAGCCTAAATGCCTTTCAAGATATTCATTGCATTTCATTACTGCCTTGCAAATGCTCCTTACTGGAATAACCTAACTCTGCCTTAGTGGCATGGAATGTATTCATGCCAATCATTTCAATTCACTGTTCATGCTGAAACCATAGCAATCATTTGCTAAAACTCATCGATTCAATTACACTAAACCGCATTGATTTAATCACTGGATTCATAGCCTCTCACTACCTAAACACCTACTTTCTATGTCACCATTAATTTGATTTCCTAAATGGAATTGGTTGGCTTGCTTTCCGCTGGCTGCTACCACTATCACACCTCCAACCTCTGGCTCACACTACAGCCTCCTACTTCACCCAGGCCAATGGCTTCACCTGGCATCCTCATCACTAACCTGCTATCTAATCTACAGCTGCTGGCTTCACCTGGCCTCCTTATCAATAATATGCTACCCAATCTACAGCCACTGGCTTCACCCAGCCTGCTTCTATCTTGCACATCAAAATTGATTCATGCTCTCATTCATAAATTTGAGGCATGCCAACCATGACCGTTACCTTTGTTGGCTCCGGACTTGCCCTGTAACCCAGTGGTCTCACTCTGAACTCACAAAGTCCACATCTTGAGCATGTGAACCTCAGGATAGGGTCCTTCTTGTCCTGCCCATAGTGGGAATGTCTTTGCTGTGGGTGAAGCTTTAGTATGCAGTCATATAGCACACATCTTGATGTAGAATTTGAGACTTTGGCTGCTAAGTGGTGGGGCCCTTAAGCCCAAGAGCATTCCTTTGGCTATGGCTACACTGTGGCACCTTTGAAAGCTATTCTCCCTGTAACCTCCTATGGTTTACCTGGTCTCCTCAACCTCCCCTTCCCAGCCAAGCTCAATTCTCAGATGGTCCTCAGGGAAGTCCCTTGAACATCTACCTCCTCCTTAGGTCTCCCATGTGGAGGTTGGATGAGTACCTTCCAGTGGTTGTTGCTCTCCTCCTCCTGCCTTGGGGTGAGGGCCTCCTGTACAGGAGTCTCCCTTTGCTGCAGATATAGCTCTGCAGCCACACCAATGTATTTTCCATAGAGGGATAAAGCGAGAGCCTTCCTCCAAACCAGAAAAAGAAATCCCCTGAAATTGGGTCTCAAAATTGCAGTAGCTGAGCCATCACTCATTAAAATATCCTAAGTCAGAGGGAAGGTGACCTAGGCCTTGGATCCCCTGAGGTTTCCTCCTTTAAAAGGTTTTCTTTTTCCTCTCTCCCTTGCCAAAGGTCATAATGTCTAGTTAGTTGTTAAAATAGTACATTCCCTAGTTTCTTTAGGTAGGTTTCCGCTGTTGGATGGAGGCAGATGGTGGCCCTACTTGACATTCTCTCTCTCCTTAGGAAGCCCCCATATGTCATCAGTGAGGTCCATTTTATCAGTGCAGTTCTGACAACCTGTGCATCTTATTTGTATTTCTTTAAGCTGTCTCATTGCTGTCAATCAGCTCTCAACCTCATAGTCAACGTTTACTGCTCAGTACTGTTTTTGGGGCTCCTTCATAAGGTATCTTTAGCCAAAATCTTTCCTGTGGCACCTATAGGGGTGGAACCCTCTTTGAGGGCTCCTTGTCTTCAGTACCACTACAGGGTGGTAATTCCCCATGGAATAGAGAGTGCAGATGGTCAAGCAGTTATCACAGTTGCACAAGCATAACACTACTCTGGTCGTGTAGGCCCATTGGATTGAAAGGCTGTTGCCTGTAGTTCAATGGGGTAAAGCAACTAGCCATGCCCTCTTCCAGAGATATATAAGCAATTCCTCCCAGCCTCCCTCTGAAGCACTTTTTCTTTGCCCCACCAGCCTCCCCTCCCCTCCTCCTCCTCCAGTGGCACTCCTCTCTCCTTGGTGGACTCCTTTATAAGGCACCTTTAGCCAAGGAAATCTTTCCCATGGCACATCTATAGGTGAAACCCTTTTTGAGGGCTCCTTGCCTTCATTACCCCTACAGGGTGGTAATTCCCCATGGAACAGAGAGTGCAGACAGCCAGTTATCACAGTTGGACAAGCATAACACTACGCTGGTTACATAGACCCATTCAACAAAATTGACATCCAAGGTAAAATCTTGCAGTGACTGACATGATGGCTGCAACTTCAAAATCAAAATGTATATACCTGTAAATTTTCTTCCTTTGACTGCTGGTCACAGGGCTGATGGACTACTGGGATCTTCCCTCCTATTCCTCCACAGAAGGCAGGAAGTTGACCTGTAGCACATTGGATTCCATGCCAGATTATGCCAGTTAGTTCCAAAGCAAGGAGAAAAGAGTCCATTGATCAACCCAGACAATCCACCTATAAGTAGAACTAGAAATATAACATTAGAGAACAGTGAGAAAAAATATGAAGGCTCAATAGCCCAACATATAACTGAAATGAACTGTAGCATAATAGCTACAGTAAGTATGTACACTGTAATCAGCTTCAGTTGGGGTGCAGCCCCATGAGCAGAAGTCAGAGAAACACAATTTACAGGTATTTAAATTTTGATTGTTCCCTCCATATGCTGGTTGCAGGGATGAAGAACTACTGATATATGTAACAGCAGTGAGAGTAGAGTACCCCAGGATGGGAATAAGAAAGTCAAAAAACTAAATGTAAATGACACCCTGTAAGACTCTATTGCCCAAAGATGCCTCCATAGAAGTGGTTACATCCAACCGGCCCAGTGGCTCACAGGGCAGAAGTGCCTACTGTCTCACCTCTCCCACACCGGCAACCCATGTTTGGGAGTCAGCTTGGGCATCTCAGGGATGGCTGGGAGGGGGGAGCCCTGAGAAAGGACTGAGCAGCTATCAGGAAGCTCTCCTCTTTCAGATTTGGGAGGTAAGCCCTCCCAGCCGTTGACTGCCACTGGGTGGAAGATCAATGGTAGGCCTGATGGGACGATCGGGGCCATTTGGACCTCAGGGTACATTCATGCCTCCATGTAGATGTGTGACCATGTTACCGTGACTTCAGGGCTAAAGGGAGAAAATGGAGGAAAAATACCTTGGTGACAGTATGAAAACCAACCCCTCACAGGCCTCACACCAGTGGCCAAGCACCTTCCACAGTTCTGTGGCAGAGGATGATGGCAGCAAGGTAAGCCCCGGAGGAGCCGGGTGATGATAGCTGGGGGATGCCAGTTGGAAGGGGGGGGTTGCCATGGAGAGGAGTATAAATACAGAATGGAAAAAAAATAAATGGTTACATCCAACCTATAAAACTTCATGAGTGTTTGCAGAGAGGACCAGGTGGCAGCCCTGCAAATGTCTGCTGAAGATGCATTCTGATTTCTGCCCATGAAGTGGCCATGGCATGGGTGGAGTGTACTTTTGCTGGACCCAGTAGTTGTAACCCAGCTTACTTATATGAGAGGATGATGGTGGATGGAATCCATCTGCTGATAAGAGTCCTTAGATACCTTTTTGCCTTGATTCTGGACGGCCATGAGGACCAGGAGACATGTAATTTTGTGCAGTGGCTTTGTTCATTTGAGGTACTTATGCAACTCCTTTCATTGACATTCTTCAGCTTAGAGCAAAGTATGGCAGAACCAGTTCTTCACTACAATGGAATGCATAAGCCACCTTTGGTAAGACACATAGGTCCGTATATTTTTTTTTTTTATACTAATTAACAAGTGGACAAAAGAATGCCCCTCTTCACTGGCATACAGTTATGCAAAAAAAAACAAACATCAATAACAGAAGAATACAAGTACAGTACACATACAGTACAAATAAAATCAGTTAAACCATTTACAGTCAGAGTCTGCAAGTAAAAAACTTTTAAGTGTACTTTTGAAAGTTGAAATGTTAACCAATTGGTAATAGATGCAGGCAAAGCATTATATAATTATATAATATAATATAATACAGCTTTAAACTGTATGGAATTCTGTGCCATTGGTGTATGAAATAATGGAACCTGAAACGGAGACCTATCTTGTGACCTACTTGTAATAGTGTTAATCTGTCTTGGGAATACATTGGTAATAACATTGGATGAAAAACCCAAATGTATCTTTTGAAGAAAGGTAAATATCCTGTAATACTATGGAGTCCTGATAAAATATGGTATAGGACTCTTTGGAGGAGAGTGCACAAATCTCACTTATTCTTCTAGCTGGGGTAATAGCAATGAGGATGGTGACCTTCATCATAAGAAAAAAAGCAGTTGATATGATAAGATCCAAGTGATTCCCCTGATTCTATTAGCAACAGAGCTCCCAAGTCTGAGACTTGTGCCCTCAAGGTTGTTGGGTGTATCCCTTTGTTGAAAACTTAGATTCTGATTATGACTGCTTTTGGTTCCCCCTTCTCAGCTGATTATGCCATGGTGGTCCACTTGTCCATGAGTATCAGGATGTCCTAGTGGAAAATGGCATCTTTGAACCAGTTCCACAATGCCAGTTTGACAGCAAACCTGTCAACCTGCTTTAAAGTGATGGCACAAATGCTAACCATGTTTGTGGTCCACATTACGCCGTTGGGAATGCTTGTGTGTTTTCTATGAGGGGGATGTGCCCCCACACCTCCCAGATCTTAATATAATCTCCTCAATGGTGGAGATGTTTCGGGAAGGGGGAACAAGACCCAGAGAAGCTGTACCCAGGGTCCTGATGCTGTAGTGCGACCATTACAGTGACCTACAGTGACCTGCCATTTTGTTACTCTAAATGACCGGTCACTGTAGTATTTTCGCCGTAGCAATGGTATACCCTTTGAACCTCTGTAGAGTCAGGTGAACCTCTCACATTTCCAACACATTGATATTGAGGTGCAACCCCAGCCTCAACCACCTACCTTGATTCGAGAGTTGATTCAGGTGGAAGCTTCACCCTCAAAGACTGGTGTCACTGTGGATTTGTACCTACTGGGAGCAGCCTACCGTTCGGTCCTTCATTATGTTTGACCCCACTGCCCACCAACTGAGACTGTCCTTCATAAGTTGTGATATGGTTACTTTTTAATTCATGCTGTCCTTGTAGGGTGACCATTGTTTGAGGAGAGATACTTGAGTCACTGTATGTGAATCATGGCCCATGTAACTGAGTCCACTAATTAAGCCCTTGGTCTCGAGGCCAGAGGGAATCAGAACCCCTCTGTGGCAGAACACACTGGTCCTGCATAGTTGCCCATCCAGTATTCTATATACAGTATATATATATATATATATATATATATATATATATATGCAAATTTAAATTTTCTAAACCCAGAGTCAGATATCATTTATACGCAGATGACATCATTGTGTATACAGAGTGAACTTCTCCTGAAATCATTCAAACTATACTTCAACAGGCATTTGATGAATTATAGCATTACTTCTTGAAGTCTAGATTGATTTTGAATGCCAAAATATCCCAAGTCATAGTCTTCACTAGACAACAAAAATCAGATATTGTCGGAACTCAATCTTCAATAAAAAAAATTTGATATTATTTAGTTAGACCAGATCCAGAGTTATAGATACCTGGGGATGCAACTGGACTCAGTATTAAAATGTGATCTTCATATTGAGATAGTGAAACAAAAAGTAGGAAAATGCTTGGGATTTCTATATAGAAATAAACAGTGTATGACTGAATCTATAAAGTATCATGTAATAAATTCACTAGTATTGTCTTTAATCGATTATGGTGATATCACTTACTGTATATGGAAGCTTCACAAAATTTTTTAAATAGACTTGATGTTGTTTACCACAAATTAGGAAAATGGTATCCCATGAGGAGGGCAATTGTTACTGAGTGCCTACAAAAAGGGCGACTCAATAGTGGTGCCTGTTCTCAGGGCTATTGGATGGGGGGGTGGCAAATGCAGGTTATAAAGACATCCTGTCACTATATGTATATGTGTGTGGGGGGGAAGCGAATACACCGTGCAAAGGGCGGAAGGGGAGGGAGGGTTTGTGAGGTGTAGAGTGACGGTGGGTTGCTGAGCTGGCTGTGTGGTGTGGGGGGTTCATGGCAGGCTATTGATGGGAGGGTGCCAGGTTCGGTGCTGTGCACATTGGGATTTTTGCGCTGGTCCGAGATTTTTTTTTCACCCCCGACATGCACCCCCCTGAAGTTGAGAACCTTTATTAGAGGGTGCAGGGGGAGAGGCCCCCCACCTAAACAAAAAAAATTTAAGTTCCAGGCACCCTTTTGCCGTGCACCGGGAGTGTACATCGGTGAGATGGATTTTCGCTGATGCAGTCACCCTAATGGCGATCGCCTTTCCCCAGTCGCCATTATCACATAAACCCTAGGAAGATTTATACTTGATGTCCCAAAGTGAACACATAGAATAGAAATATATGAAAGTTGGACTGGATCAGCCATAAAGAAAGGTGTTCCTTACATGCCTTGCTATTTATGATTAAAAGTATTGGACAGGCACCAGAATATATTATGGAAAGATTAGGAATAAGACAAATAAAACAAGGGCTGAGGTCAGTGCAGGGTTTAGAATACATCCTACCCAAATATAGAACAAAACTGGGTAGAAACTATTTCTTTTACAGGGGACCTGAGATGTGGTATTCCCTACCACAAATGTTTAGATTAACTAATGATGAGCAGGGATTTATTTAACTCCAAAAATTGATTAGCGTTTTGCTCGTAAAAGTGCTAAAACATTGTGAAAATGCATAGCACTTGCCTCACTGTGTTTAACAAACATAACACTTCTAGAAAACCTATATAAATACTTTCTGTACAGTTAGCATTGTCCCAAGAAAAAAAACTGCTAATCAATTATTTAAAACCCTGATGAGGTTAGAATAGTGGATATAAAAACATGGTGTAAAAAAAAAGCAATCCATAGAACCTTACGAGAGCTTAGCTAAACTTATAAGGTGGTAATTGAAAGTGATAGGGTAAGGTTTATATTGCACTATAATGAGCGTCTGAATAATTTATTTGTGTATGTTTTGATTATGTCCTGTATGTCCTCATTACTGTTGGGATTGTTTACCTTTATTGTATGTATTGTTTCATTTTGCCTATACTTAGTAACTAAGCAACATTGCACAAAGGATCTCATTGGAAATTAGCTGGTCTCAACTGAGCTATCCTATTCTTTCATTGTAAACTGAATTGAATAAACGTTTTACTACTACTACTACTCTACTGAATTCTGGAAGGGGTACTGGTTCTATGGCCCCCTTTTGCAGCCAGTCTGTTACTGCCTTGAGCATAGCAAGCCACATGGCAGAGTTGGAAGGTAACAGTGATGGAATGACATGAGAAAGTGGAGGTATTGAGTCAAACTGGATGAGGTACCCCTTGCTCACAATGTCCAGGACCCCTCTGTCCATTGTTGCAAGGACCCATTCCCTGAAGAAAGTGGAAAGTCTGCCTCCTAGTTGGGGACTGTCTCATTGTAAAAATATTTTGTTTCCAGGCTCACCCAACCAAGGTCTGTCTTTAGATCTTCACTGTGGCATGTGTACTCAGAGTCTTTTGCAGATTCCTTAAGGGCTACACTGAATAAAAGAACTCCTTCATAAGGAGTATTGATTAGGTGGATTTTTGATGAAGTGTCTGCTTGCCAGGCCCATAACCAGAGGTTCAATAGAACATTGCTCTAGTGGTGCAGCAGATGGCATTGTCAGAGACATCTGTCGAGTATGCTGAAATGAGGCCCCTGAACTGTAATTGCTATATCAGATTATTGTTCATGTTGGAATCCTCTGCCAGCTTGAATGCAAAATCATTAGTCCAGGACAGGGCAGCCCCATCTGAAAATAGTGTAGCTGTTACTACCTTCATGGAAGCTATGGAGGTTTGGAAATTTTTTTTTTTTTTTACAGAGGAGTCTACTTTCTGGTCCACTGTATCCCCGAGGGTGTCCCTGCTGTCTGCCAAAATTATGCTTTTGTTTAGTTAGAGACAAGATCTTGGGGTGATCTTAGGAATGTTTAACCATGTGTCAGACTGTTTTTTTCAAACCTCAGCAATTTGTTGACATGGCATGAGACCAAATAGATCTTTTCTGGGTCCTGCCACTCCCTCTTAAGCAGATCGTCTATAGCCAGCAAGACAAAGAATGAGGTTGTCACCTTAGTAGATCTGGACAACTTGAATGATGGCTTGCCCTTTCATCGTTAATGATGTTGCTGGTTGGAGGTATATTTTGGAAAAGACATTCTTGATAAAGAAGTTGAAATCATCCATATCCAAGTACCTGTCTGACCCCTGCTCTAGCTCTGATGATCCACTAGTACCCCTTCCACTGTAGATGATGACTCCAATTCAGACAATGAAGGGGATCTTTCCTGCTTCCCATTCTTTTCTTTTGTGATGTTGAGAGTGGTTGTCTTCCTTTTCTGAATGATGAGGAGTTGTGATACAGTTCTTGTTCTTGCTGCTACTGCATTCCTGAATGTCCTTGACATCCAAGGAAGGTGAACAAGTTCTGTTCTTGGATGCTTTTTTTCGGTGTAGCCATTGAGGAAAGATAGGGTGTTGTAGATCTAAGCATACTTATCTAATGAAAAGTCTGTGTTTAGCTGAGTGATTAGGTCTGGTGTCATCTAAAGCTGCAGCTGCTCCACACCCTCCTAAGAGCATGTGAATGTAGTGTGGTCCCCCTCTTTGGAAGTAGTAACAGAAGGGGTAGCTACCACCTCACATTTCAAGCATAGCGAGCCAGCGAAGGTGGCTAGCAAGGTGAAGCTAAATTTTGAGCATAGTCACCCCATGGAGGATTTCTCTGAGGTCTTGCTCCCTGACTTTTTTGAAAACCTTGTTGCCACCTTGCTCACAGAATAAGTTTGTGGTCTCAGCAGCTCCTGGACAGAACTGACTTGAAGTCTTCTGGAGAGAAGTTAGTGCTGTGAGACCTCCAAAGTGCTGTGTGTTGGGGAGGGGGTTCTACCCACAGCCCCTATTGGGAATACAGGAAGAGTCTCAGGGCAAGATTAGGTCCAGAAATGAATAGTGATCCGGTACTTGAGAGCAGCAGGTTCAATACAGAGAATGCTGCATGAGCAACTATGCACAACCAGTGTGTTCTGCCACAGAGGGGTTCAGATTCCCTCTGACCTCGAGAGCAAAGCTTGAGAGGTCCATGGAAAACAGAACTCTGAGGTGGCAAAGCACACTGGTTGTGCATAAAGTTGCTCATCCTGTATTTTTTATAGTGTATAGCACTGTGTGACACAGACTTGGTTTGCTGGCCAAGGCACCTAGCTTCACCTGAGCTCTTTCCTTCTAAGACTGCTTGAAAGGCAGAGTAGAGAAACTTACCAGAGCAAGGGAGAAGGATTAAGACTTAGTTTGGCTAAGCAGATTTACTGTGTGGTGGTGTTTTTATTTTCTACTCACAGGGATTGCTACTGTTTGTTGCTAACATTTCATTGCTTTATTTTTCTCTGATTCAAATTGTTGTTGCTGGTATACCTTCTTCTGCATTATTACAAGGTGTGCCTACAGGTGTGTGCTAACAGATTACTGCTGTAATCTTCTGATTCAAATTGTCTTTTGCAAGATATATCTTCAGTTACTGCTTTATTTTTCTCTGGAGCAAAGTGTTTCTTACAGGGTATATCTTCTCTGAAATTATTACAGGTGGTGCTTTACAGGTTTTACAGTTTTATCTAACATTAGGATAAGCTTTCAGGGTTACTGCATTTGTTGTTGACTGATTGTTTCTGCTCTTACCTCCTTGTTCTTTCATCCGTGGTTCTTCTTTTTAGGCAGGGGAAGGGCCCAGCCACCCACCCCATCCCCAACCACCCACACTACACTCTTTTATAGGGTACCACAGTTGTGACATTTCCTGTGGCAGAGCAGGAAGGGGCGGATCAGTGGGGCCTCCACAAAGTGATCTCATTTACAGGGGCACTAGTAATTTAACTTGTTATAACAAGTTAAACAAAGCACAATTAAACCATTACTTGCATTTTTTTCCTTTTTTCCTTCTAATTACTCTGACTAGGTTACAAACCCAGCAACTTATTTGGAATGGATTTCATTAACTGCAGGTACTGTGGAACAATTTTCAGAAGGACAGTCTTACAGGATTTAGGACACTGTCCTACATGCTGGGCCTTTGGAGATCTTAGGGATCAGCTCCGGGCAGCATGGGCAGAGATTGCATGCCTCCAATTTCATATTGAAGAGGAAATACATTATAAGAACCACCGCATTTCCCAGCATCCAACAGAAAAACCTCAACCGCAGAGGGTAGTTGGTCCAGGAGGTTGGCAGGTGGTTAGGAGGAGCAAATCAGGTGCCCCATCACTCTCTGCTCTCCATCACATTGCCTCCAAAACCATATAAACAATACAAACAGGTATCTGCCTCTATCTCTGAAATCAAATAAAGAGGCAGAAGACACTGCAAACAGGACACTGCAGCACAGGAGCTAGCACAACAAAACTCACCCAAATCAGGAACCAAAACTAAACAAGCACAAAGGAAATCAAAAACTTCTGATCATAGGAGACTCCATGATTCGGGAGTTGATACCCATCTCCAGCCAGGGGTGATGGTCAGATGTCTCCCAGGTACATCAGCATGGAGAGACACTGACCGCATTGCTAAAATTGTTCACAAAGCAGGAGAAAACATTGATGTCCTAGTACACATAGGACTAATGATCTCGCCAGCCGGTCAGTTGTGGAGACCAAGGAACACCTGACTAGGCTGGGTGACAAACTATCATCTATTTCATCCGGCATCTCCTTCTCTGAGATCCTGCCAGTCTGGGAGAGGGAGCAGATGGACGGAAGGTCAGAGAAGGGGAGATAGGGGAGCTAAACACGTGGCTCAAGGACTGGTGCCAGGAAAAAGGACACAGATTTGTAGGGAACTGGCAACAGTTCTGGGAGCGAAAGTTCTTTAAATTTGATGGACTGCATCTGACTAAAGAGGGAGTCAGTGCATTGGGGCAGAAGTTTGACATCTTTGCAGAATATTTAAACTAGCAAATGGGGAGAGGGGTGCAGCACCCCATATGTCGAATGGGAAGAACACCCTTCCCCCCTCAGCTAGTGGTCAAACAGGAATTCAGCGTGCTTGCCGTTCATTTGCATCACCAGGTAAGAAAAAAGGTTTGTCTCCCCATACGATGCACAGGGGTAATGCCAAACTTCACCCAACAACTAACACACCAAAATCTGGCCAATGGAAAATCATGTACACAAATGCTCACAGCCTGGGAAATAAGATCCCAGACCTGCAGGCAATAATGTCAGAGGCTAAACTGGACATAGTAGCAATTAGTGAGACGTGGTTTACAGTAACCACACTTGGGAGACTTCAGTACCTGGCTATGTATTGTTCAGAAGAGACCGAGGTGCAAAAGGGAGGAGTGGCCCTGTATGTTAATGAAAATATCAAAGCTACAGAAATTCAGAATACACATAAGGAGCCAGAAGAACTGTGGGTCACCCTGGAAACAGGAAATGGGACAGCCATAAGAACTGGGGTTGTCTACAGGCCCCCAGACCAGAGGAGGACATAGACACATTACTGTTAGAAGATATACAAAACATGACAGCTAAAGGGAGGTTCTGATAATGGGAGACTTCAACATGCCAGATACAGATTGGTCAATACCAGCAGGAACATCTGCCAGAACTAGACTCATAGTGGATTCCTGCAGGGGAGGGCCTCAAACAACTGGTACAGCAACCCACAAGAGATAGGGCTATCCTAGATCTAGTACTGACTAACAAAGAAGGGATCACAGATCTCCAGGTAGAAGGTCACCTGGGGCCAGTGACCATCACATGGTATGGTTCAATTTGGCTACTACATCTAAATCCATCGCATTCCAAGGCAAAAATATGGGACTTCAGAGGAGCTGACTTTGATAAGATGGCCAACAGAGTTAAGATAGCCCTGGCAAAAAGAAACACAGGTGAGGGGTACAGGCAAAGTGGGACATAAGGATGCAATACTTGAAGCAACATCCCATTGTGTTAGACAGAAAAGGAAGTGCAAAGAAGAAGGAAACCACTTTGGTTCTCAAATACAGTAGCAGAAAAGGTCAGAGCCAAAAGGCTGGCCTTCGGAAATATAGGAACACAGCGGGATGAAGATAGAGGCATACCAAACTGCCCTAAGGGAAGCAGGTAAGGCAGTAAGGCAGGCAAAGTCCCAAACTGAGGAAACACTAGCACGAACAGTAAAGAAGGTGACAAGACTTTCTATAGATACATTAGTGAAAGGAGAAAGTCCAGAGAGGGTATTGCTAAGCAATGGAGAAAAGGGAGCATGTGAGGAGGAGGACCCTGTAAAGGCATCTATCCTAAATAGATACTTTTGCTCAGTATTTACTGAAGAGAAGGTAGGGCAGGGCCACAGCTCAGCATCATGGACACAGGGGAGGGAGGTGAGCACTACTCCCTTCACAAAGAAAGGGTCCTACAAGAGCTTGTTAAGCTCCAGAGTGCATAAGGCAATGGGACCTGATGGCATACATCCCAGGGTACTTAGGAGCTAAAGGAGGAACTATGGCAGAGCCATTAGCAGAATTGTTTAGTGAGTCTCTGAGCACAGGAGGGTCCCAGAAGACTGGAGAAGGGCTCATGTGATCCCGCTCACAAGAGTGGTAGCAGGGAGGAGGTGGGGAACTACAGACCGGTCAGTCTTACCTCAGTAGTGGGCAAGATTATGGAGGCACTCCTTAAGGAAAGGATAGTGCAACACCTGGAATCCATAGAGGCACAGGATCCAAGACAGCATGGGTTTATAAAGGAAGGTCCTGTCAAACTAATCTCATAGATTTCTTTGACTGGGTAACCAGAGTGGTGAACCAAGGGGAGCAGTTGATGTCGCCTACCTTGACTTCAGCAAAGCTTTTGACACTGTTCCACATAGAAGATTGATAAATAAGCTGGGTAGGCTCGGGGTGGGTCAGAAGTTGGTCAACTGGGTGGCAAACTGGTTGACTGGCAGAAAACAGAGAGTGGTGGTAAATGGTATACAGTCAGAAGAGATGCAAGTCACAAGTGGGGTACCTCAGGGATCAGTCCTGGGGCCAGTCCTATTCTACATCTTCATTAGTGACCTTGCAGATGGACTAGTGGGTAAGGCTTGTCTGTTTGCAGATGACACCAAGATCTGCAACAGAGTAGATTAGCCAGATGGGGTGGGCAGAATGAGAAGAGATCTAGATAAACTAGCAGAATGGTCAGAAGAGTGGCAACTGGGATTTAATGCAAAGAAGTGCAAAATCATGCACATAGGGAAGAGAAACCCTGAAGCCACTTATAGGCTGGGAGGGAGTTGCTAGCAGTCACAAAGGAAGAAAGAGACTTGGGCATCATCATCACTGATGACCTAAAATCATCCAAGCAGACCTCTAAAGCAGTAGAGTAAGGCTAGGGGGTGTTAGAGTGTATTAGTAGGGTATCACAAGTCGTAGGGGAGGTAATAATCCCTCTGTACAAGACCTGGTTAGGCCCCATCTGGAGTACTGCGACAGTATTGGAGGCCACACCTTCACAAGGACATTAACCAAATTGAGGCAGTCCAGAGAAGGGCAACCAAAATGGTGCAGGGACTGCATCAGAAGACATATGAAGACAGATTAACGGAGCTCAATATGTATACCCTTGAGCAAAGGAGGGAGAGAGGTGATATGATCGAGGCATTCAAACACCTTAAGGGCATAAACAAGGTGAAAGAGTCTAACATGTTTAAATATAAGAAAAATAGCAGGACAAGAGGACACAGCATGAGATTAGAGGAGGCGATTAAGGGGAATGTGAGAGAAATTCTTTTTCACAGAAAGTGTGGTGGATGCATGGAATGGCTCACCACAAGAAGTGGTGGCTATGAATACAGTGCAGGGCTTCAAACAGGCATGGGATAGGCATAAGGGAGCAATACAAATGACTATGAATAGATAGGTCACTGACAGAGCAAAGGCCGATGGCACATTTATAAGGTAGAAAAAGAAATGGGCAGACTGGATGGGCCTTGCGGTCCTTATCTGCCGTCAACTTCTATGTTTCTATGTTTCTATATGTTTGTACGTTCTTTTGCTTTCAAAATGAAACTGACTCATGCAGTCTCTAGAGGTTCTAGAATGCTGTTCTACCACAGTAGGGTAGAATTACATTCCATGACCTTTGAACTGTGTTACAACAGCATTTTGAAATGGATGGAATTCTATAAAGAACAACACTCCACTATACACTATATTAGGGCAACAGTCTGCCAGCTTTCCCTACTGGGAATACAGAAAGAGACACAGGGGTGGGATGAGGTCCGGAAATGAACCAGTTGCCCCTATTTGGAACACAGGAGTAGTCCCAGGGCAATATTAGGTCATGAAATGAGTGGTGACATGGGACCTGAGAGCAGCAGGGTAATATTGGGGCAAAATGACTTCCACTGCACACTCCTCACACCAGGAATGAGGTGAGCTATAGCAGAGTACAGAACAAAGACTTTGGCAGCAAAAACACTGATTCCAAAATGTCCCTATGTACAAATGAGTGATAGACAAGGTGAAAATGCTGCTGAAATGTCTGCAAGGCTCCCACATCACAGACAAGTGCTGGACTGTTTAAAAATGCTGGCTGGAGTGACTGCAATGGAAAATCAGAAGGCATGCTGGTAAAATGGCCACCTGCTGAGTTTCACACTCTTGGATAGCAACCCCTGCCTTTAAGCCCAAGCTGTAGGCCAATCACTGTAGTGGCATTGCATTCAGGGTGGCTTGCCTCTCCCAAAACTCAGTACTCACTGCGAGGGGTGCCTCAGAGACAAACCAAGGAGTTCCATCAATGTGCTGACCTCAGGACAGCTCCTACTCCTTACCACACACTCTGACTAGTGACACAAGCCTTCACATGGATGTTCCTCTAAGCAGAATGTGAATGCCTCAAAGAGCTGCTGGAGATTGAGAAGTGTCCTGTGCTGTTGAGTGCTGCTGTCCAAATGCTGATGGAGAGGCATCTTGGGAGTGGTGGAGGACTGTATTCTGCAACTGGGCTATGTCTGGTGAGCCTTGGCTGGAGGAGGAAGAAAGAGATGAGGAAAGAGACCAGCTATAGTGAAGTACAGTGTAGGGTATACAGTAGCTGATCAAGGCAAGGTCTCCCTAACACCTGGGCCCATTGGGCCCCTGAAAAAGGGACCTCTGGGGCCCAGTGGGCCTATCCGGTCATCAAAATTCAATAAATAAACACCTGCTGAAAACTGAGCCCTGAAGCATTCATTTATGATTCTTGGACTGAAAAGAAGAAAAAAGTCCTGTGACCCTGTCATATTGAAACAGAGCTGTGCTGCAAGCTATCTGCTTTCACAAAGGCAGGAAGAAGACTGGCACAGTCCACTGGTGGTGGAACTGGTATCCTGCATGCTTCATGTCAACCTCCTGCCTGATGGTGAGGTATGGGAGGGAAGAACCCACTAGTTCTTCAGCCCTGTGATCAGCACAAAGAGGGAGAATGGGGAAATTTATGTAAAATTGTTCCATCAATTTAAAATTTACTTTAATTAGGCTAGGGTGTTGGGACCCTAACTTTTATAATTCTATTTTGGCTGGCATGTTTCCAACAGAAACTTTGGACCCTCAGTCAGACAATTCAAAGAAACCTTTATACTGGTGTCATGCTTGCTGTTCTAGTTTTGTTTCAGTGTTCAGGAGCCTGTAGGATTAGCCACCCTTTAGATCCATGAAGCCGTGGGCAGCTGGCAACAGAGGCCTAGCATTTCTGTTAATGACTTGGACATATATTTTGCCCATGTATACATGACTGTGTCCTCCACTTGGAATTGGATATATTCCAGCTAAATTAGATTTGAACCCAACACTCTTTGAATCCTGGGTGACAGCTTTACTGTGTTGACACAACACAGATTGTATCTCTTTATTTATTGCATCTTCCCTTTTGAATTTCCTCTCTCCAGTCTATCAATCACCTGCAGTGGATCTACATTTAATTTAAACAACACATTTTGTAGATGAAAGTAAGACAACGTATGCATCCTTGGGCCTCATTCTGTGATACTATCAGAAATGAAATACAGTATTATTACAACAGGTGGCAGGCAGCCATCTGCTCATTACTGTAATCCCCTTCAGCTGACCTTATCATCACTGCATGGCAGCTTCCTTTAACATAAACACAGCACAGAAAAGTGCATTTGTAGGGACAAATACTTCTGATGTTATTATAAATGATGCGATGTAAAGGTTGCTGTGACCTGCATTAATCAACTGCCTGGCATGCTTAAGAAGCTTCATTTTTGCTGTGCTCTGTCTGTTGCTCTAGCATAAGAAGCTAATTTTTAGCTGTGTTCAGTGTTTTGCTTTGGTGTAGAAAAAAATGCCAACATTCACATGTTCAGCACTGGCTGATGTCTCAAAGCCAGATCTTTCAGATGCAAAACAAGTACCAAGTAGCTATGACAGGGTAAGATGCTGTAATTATTGGAAACAGAAAAGATCCTGTCAGTGAGCAAATACAGGAAGATTGGATGAGCAACATACTAGTTGTGAAACATGTGAACAGAAAGCCTAGTGGCTTGGCAGTAACACTACTGGCCATCACACCACCAGCCCAGGTTTGAGAGCAGACTCTGGTTGCATAATGTCAGCCAGGAGGAGAGGATTGAGCATCCGATGGACTGGTGTCCTGCCCTGGGTAGGTAGGGAGGGCTTGTAGCACTGCTCCTGGACTGCCACCAAGTGGAGGCTTGGTGGCAAGGCAGTGTGTGCAGCACAACAGTGATGACTGGTGGCAGACATGTAATAAATGTGTGCCTCCACACATATGTGTGATGATGTCACCGTATTTCATCAGCCAGAGAACAAGAGGAGAAAAATGGACTACCACCAGGATAAAGTCTGTGGTCATAGCAAGCCCTACAACACAGACAGGGGTCCTGGACCACGTCTAGATATGTGTTTCTGGGGGGCACTCCCCCCGGCTTTATTATGGGGCAATCCTTGGGGATTTGTGGCCCAGGTAAGTCTCTGAGATGGTGGGTGATGGGGCTGGACAACTAGATGGGTGACGGGCCAGACAGCATGGAGGATGCAGACCTGGATGGAAAAGAGAATAATTTTAACAAGTTTCCTGCATGGACTGGTACATCATTTTTAATTGAGAAGTAGTTTGGAGGAGTAGAGCATTTAAGAGTAGAATCACCACAGCAAGTGAAATGAGTGGGTATGTTAGTAGAAGCTGAAACATCTTCCCTGGCATGGTACCATTAGGTATGTATGGATCAACAGATTAGTCTTGAAGCACAGGATGTGCACTATCAGTGGACCCAGTACTTTTTCAGTACAGCTAGTGTTTTGTAAGCCAGTAAACTTAAAAGAACATATTGAGAAAAGAGCTTGCTATTGAACTTATTAGAACTTAGTAGAATACTTTGGAGAGAGGAGAGAAGGTGATTTGGATTGTATGTACTGTAGCAGCTTTCATACAATAAAATGAATGAGATGCTGACCCAGAACTCAGTAGTAATTTTGTATCTCTCACTCCCTGTACAGGGCAAGGGTGTACATGCTGCGGAGGTGATGCACTTGTTGGGGAGCAAAGAGTTTGAACTCTCTAATACCCTCCATGGCTGAATGATGAGAGGACCTGGCAGGCTCATAGAGAAGTCCACCTATTGCACACCTCATGGACAAGGCTGGGTGCTGTGATATACTCTATAAGCATTGCTTAGAGATACAGGGAGATTAAAGGGAGAGGGTTGAAGGCATCAGGCTCTGAGGGGGGAGAGGATGAATTAGACAGTGACAGGCCACTGCTTGTGTGTAGCTGAACATTTCTGCCATTAAGTACTCAATACCATGATTCACAGAAAGGATAGACAATTACATTAAAACAAGGTTTACTGAGAATGGAAATGTTGGTGAAGACACTGAAATTATTCCCTTCTCTTTTTTAATTGTGACTTTGGATCTTTAAAACAGTCATCCATGATAACCAGGAAAAAGGGAACTTTACATGGTAGTTCCTCCATATATGAGTGCTATAGAATCGCAACATTATATTATTTAATTTCATTATGTTTTACCGACTTACACATTCAATATGTTTTGGAGTTTTGCAGACCTTTGCCATGTCCACTTCCTTTACTACCCTGGAGAATTTATATGACTTGGCAGGGGCTTTGTTGCCCCCCGCCCCACACACATTCTCCCTGAACTGCTGTCTCACTAAACTGTTGCTGCAGAATGTGAGGATGTTTGGGAGCAGTGTGGGGGGGGGACACAAATACAGACAATGTCCATCATTAGAAATGAGTGTCTTAGTTTGGGATTTTATGATGTAAACATTTTATGGTATAATAATCATGTTTTTGCAGTAATACAATATTATGAAAGCCTCTTTGTGATGTGTCAAATACCTATGTCTGTGCTAAAAATGACGATCAAGTTATGGGTCATGCAAAAAGAGCCTGCAGTATATGGAATCTGGGGAGGGTGGAATAAACCACCATGTACCTTCAGTATATTCTGTACAGGTGTGTGGAGATTCCATACAATATCAAGATCTCATCTTTCTATGCAACAATCATTTGTTATACTTAGCACTTTACAGAATTTATGTATAAACAAGGTCACCTGGACTGTTGCTTTAGCATCTACCTTAACAGACACCCTAGACATGTAGAAGGGGTTTTAGTATAGTGTCTCTTCAAAAGAATGATAATCCCAGCAGGGCACTAACCCATCTGCACTAGAGTTTTAACAATGGGTATATAAGCTCAAATTTCCAGTTTGAGACTGGAACCCCTGCACTTTTCTAGTACTAAAGTAAGAGCGCTACTGACTGAGCCACACAGAGTTATACAGTACAATATTATGCCATTTGACATTGAAATGGCTAGTGTGGTTGTTCCTTAAGGAAATATGTTGGTATACAGAAAACATGTATGGAGGCACTGTATTTAGGGCTGGAAAAAAAGACACTGGTAGAAAAACAGTTAAAACAAGACTTACGAAGGGGGCAGAGGATTTTTTTTCTAAAATAGGCATGCAAGAAATAGAAATTGTAAATATTGTATCTGATGTGACACGCCAATAAAGAACATTAATGGAAAAAATTAAATGGTTAGCTTAACAAATTGCAATTTTGTTAATGGCAGATTTTAGAAAGCTATTAATGTTCTTCATACCGTTGAACATTTTGCTGGCATACATTTTATCCTCATAATTCTTAGGAGTCAAGCAGTTTGCACATTACTGTGGAATGAATGTGTGCCTAATGCACATAGAATAGAGAATGTATACACTCAGAAGGTCTGAGTTGCTTATCAATGTAAGCAGAACTGTTAAGAGTGATTTACTTCTTTAACACATTTAAATTCTGTTTAGAGGGAACAAGCAGTCCTGCAGTACTCTAAACTTCATTCAAGCCCTGTTGTCTGCACACATGCATGGACAGAAGTTTATAAAGATCACTCAAGTCTCCAAAAAACACATTTTCACTCAGTGTTGAAGAATGACTGCAGCTGTAAAGCCACTAAATAGGCGGTGAAATAACAAACCATAGCAGCAAAGGCCCATGTTTTGCAGCACACGTAAATGTCTCATGCCGTGGATTGATTGCACTGCATGGGCTGCTATTCTGAAGCATAGCTGATGCTCTGAGCACAAACCAACACTCTCCAGTCCAAACCAGTACTTTACAGCATGGATTGATTTTGCAGCATTGGACAAGTGCTCCACAGCATGGCTGGCACTCTGTAGCCCAGGATGAAGCTCTTCAGCTAATGTTTCACAGTGCAGGTCAACTTTATAGCACCGGCCAACACTCTGCAATATGAGCAGATACTCGTGCACAGGCCAGTATTCCCCAGCATTCACAGCATGGATTGACTTCACCAGATGGGTTAATACTCTGTAACATGGCTGCACTGCCCAGTAGGAGACAATGCTCCCCTGCATAGGACAGTGTTGCTGAGCACAGGCCAATGTTTCACAGCATGGGTCAACTTCTCAGCATGGGCCAATCCTCTGTAACATGGCAGACTCTCACCATATGGGTCGATGCTTCACCAGCATGGGCCAATGCCCTCCATTTCAGGTCAGTGTTTCACAGCACAGATCAACTCTTTACAACACAGGTTGATGCTGTACACCATGAATAGACATTCTGCACCCTGAACCAATATTTCAGAAGCATGAATGGCTCATTGTAACACAGGTTAACACTCTGCAGCATGATGTAGGAGCAGTACTCAAATTTACTTAGCAGCAGTTGTGGTTAATTGAATAGTTATTCAAATCCTACACTAACGAGTCAGTTGCTGAATTTTAACCTTTAATAGTCTTATCAACACAAAGTTGGCCAGTCTATTATAAAGACTGTTAGACGGATTTGAGGCTTTTCTGGATGCAGAATTGTAAAACATTGTGCTTGATTTTCAAAGGGTGACACAGGGTTTGCATCAAGCCGTGTATCAACCCCATACTTTGGCGCAGCTGTGCCAAACTCCTTTGATGCAACTGCACCTGATTTTAGTACATCGTGCGCATTGCGACAGCTTCCACACTTTATGGCACCTTGTGCCAAATATTTGGCACAAGCCCCATAAAACAGGTCCCCAAATGGTGCAAGCTATACCAGGGAAAAGCTAGTTTAACTTGTGGCATTTGGCCCTCAGGATTGAAAATCCCATTTGCCGGCTGGGAGACTGTTGCAAGCCCCATGCACCAAACAGTCAGCATGCCAGGGTCTTGCGGCTCTTTCGGCACTTTGAAAATTAAGCCCATTATCTGTGTAATCTATAACCAGAAGGTCCATGGCTTGGGCAATCGGTTGGCATACATCCAAGAGAAAAAACATTTTTATTTTTGTACCAAAAAATATACTTTGACCTACTGTTTTCACCAGCTGTTCAACAAGATAATTACCTGAACACAAGGTGTCAGTTCAAAAGCCTAAATATGGTACACCACTTCTAAAATCCTACCAGTCAGTGTTGTCATTCATAAATCTATAAGTGGCATATTTTATGAAATTTAAATGGAGTATAATATAATATGACTTTAGATTTATTAGGGTCGATGACTAATTTGGAATTGGTTAAGTATGGCTGGAATGTGTTGAATTTCTTTTGTAAAGTCTATTGGACAATGGAAATGGAGGAGCTATCTGTATATAAAATAGCATTATCTGCATATAATTACTGGTGACCCCCTTTGTCAACCTGTTAACGGATGCCTATCAAATGCTGTAATAATCCAAAAATGAGTTAATATGGCCTTTGAGAAAATCAGACTCACTAGTGGGACTCTGTGCTCGAGTCTGGTCGAGTGCTTGCTCTCGATTTTCTCTGAACAAGCCCCGCTCCGGACAACTCCTGTGGCAGAGTAAAGCTTCCTCTGTGTGACAGAATTCAGTAGACACTTGTTTACTATTTCTCATTCTTAGTATTTTAAAAATGTTTTTAAAATGCTTTCTTAGCATATTAAAAGTACAGTATTGTTTTGCTTTTCTCCAACTAGCAAATCGGAACTCAGACCATCGGAGTATAGGAAGTTAGAAAACCACAGTTCTGGTATTTATCTACTGTTAAAGTTGGTAGCTAAGAAAGAAAAATTAGCTAGTTTATGTTATGTTGCTTGCTGCTTGTTTTAAATTCTTCTTTTTGTTAAGAAAAAATATTGAATAAATTAAACAGTATTCTCAGAAACAACTGTAATTTTTCCCATACAACTGAAACACCTGTTGGAAGTCCTTGCACCAGTAATTATAAAAAATAATGGATAGGCAAATGTGTGCTATGAATTTTTTTTCACACCCTCAGTGTGTGATGACCACAAGAACCTCTCAAGCTTTGCTCTTGAGGTATATGGGTCATCACACACCCTGGGTGTGAAAACAAAATTCATAACATACACTTGCCTATTATTCTCTATATAGTTGATACTGTAAGGACCCAACAGGTGACTCAAACAATTTATTTAATGTGAAAAAAGCATTGGTCCTAACAGTGAACCCCAAAATAACTCTCCCCCCGTAGTCCTTTAGTTCCTAAATTTGTAAAATACATTTTAAGAATGATATTTTATGTATTCCTCCACCCAAAGTCAAAATTATGAAAGTTTTGACTTGTTAATCTAACAGTCTTCCATGGTCTACCACGATAAAGGCCTTGTACAAGTCATGGAAGATGGCTCTTATTACCTTACCCATGTCAGCTGCCAGGTCTGCATCATTTAAGAACCTCAACTTGAAGTTTCAATCATGTTTCTCTCCTTGCTGTTGACCTCCGGTGAATACATATTGAGGTCATTCAGTTTGAGCACAGAAGTGCTCCCCTTCTGACTATTAATCTTTTTAGTCCCCTTATATTTGGGTTGACTCCAGGTGGTCCTTGCCCTTTTAAAGGTGAGGGTTCTGGAAATGAGCACAGTACTCTGGGTGTGTCCTCACAAAGGACCTGTACGGGGGCAGGATTACCTTCTTCTGTCTGCTTGAGAAGGCTCTACCTGTGCACCCCAGCAGCCTGCTGAGCTTCCCATATGCCTTGTTACTCTACAATGAGGTCTTGAGACTGTCATTAACTTGAACCCCCAAGCCCTTCTCTTCTGAGGCCTGCTCCACTTGTACTGTACTTTGTACTTCCTGTACAATATTTAGTTCTTGGCTTCCCACTCCGCAAGTAGAAAACCTTGCACATTTTGGCATTGAATTTCAGTTGTAAACAGTCACTGGGTTTGGTGTGCTCAGGCGATGGCTGGTGCTCCTCCTGAAGAGGCTAACTCCCTTGTAACTGATACATAAAGACAGAGGGTACTCAGATAATTCACAGCTAGGCAGCACGTTGCAAAGTCAATAGGTAAAGATGCCTTTCTTTATTTAGCAATAACCAAAATTAAAACAACAAACTCGTAGGTTCACCAGCTCAAAGGCACACACCAGCATCACCACATCTTCAAGCTGCACTGGTTCTTCCTGAGGGGATGTAGTTTGGTTGTGTGCCTCAACATTTACACAGGCAAATTAAAGGCACACTCCCCAATTCATGTGTGTGTCCAACATTTTAACCTAGAACGTTGATTTTTTGTCTACAACTGGCTAAAGGCCCTGGAAGCAAAATGATAAACCTATATGCATTTGAGACCTCTGATAGGCAGTGCACAAAAAATTTAAATAAATACTAAAAAAACACAAAAAAGGCAAATAGCAATGTTGCAAAATGCAAAAGTGATAACCTATTTGCTTAGAATTCAGATACTGTTTTACTATCAAGTGACAGCAAATAAACACCATCAAATTTCAACATTTTACAAAATGTAAAATGTTGACATTTGTCGCCATTTATCCAATTTCCCACTCTTCTAGTGACCTTCTCCCCAACACCAAAGTTTCTAAATGTCTTTACCAGCCTCCAGTGGGTAACAGACTTAAAGGCCTTGCTGAAGTCCCAGTATACCAAATAAGAAGCAGTACCACATTTGGTTTTTAAATGCTGCTACAGTTTAATTTAAAGTGCATAAATATCCATAAGCAGCCAGAGAAAAGACACACAGACCTTCTTCAAAATGTGGTCACCAAACAGATCCCACAGACAAAGCTCTCTGGCTTTTTTATACCTATTAATGCACTTTAAATGAAACGGTGGCAGCACTTAAAAAACAAATGTGGTACTACTTCTTATTTGGCATTCTCAGGGGTGGACAGGGCAGGGCAGTTTATTACTTTTGTCTTTGGGTCTCTACTAAATTAGCATGTCCACTCTGGGGAGGTGATTTACTTTTGCCATGTAAAGTCCCAGTATACAGTGCACTGAAGAACTCCACAAGGTTTGCCTGACAGAACCTCCCCTTTACAAAAGCTGTCCTGCTTGGCTGTCATGGACCATTTGCTGCTTAATTATAGTCCAAAGGAGCTTCCCAACAATAAAAGTCAGTCTAACTGGTCTGTAACTCCCTTGTTCCCCAGTCCCAATTCTTTTGCGGAGGGAGGATGTCTGCTACTCTCCAGTTCCTGCAGACCATGCCTGTCTCAATCAAACATTTGAATAGGTCTGCCATGGATGCTGCTGGAGCCTGTCCAAGTTACCTGAGTACCCATGGGTGCAAACAATCTGATCCCAGGGCCTTATTCACCTTTAACTCTATCAGCCCCTTAAGTACCTGTTTCTCTGTGATACTGCCCATTGACATATTTGTTCACCACCCTACTAGGATACTGCACTGTGGCAGGGGGCCTCCCTTCCTCAAATATGAAAACTGAACAGAAGTATTCATTCAGAATATCAGCTTTCTGCTTCCCCCCTCCACCTTTGCCTTGCTTTTTGTCAGTCTCTCTATTTCACCCTTGATCTTTCTCCTTTCCCTAGCATATTTAATGAAAGCCTTATCATTTTCCATAACCCCTTCAGCAGGCTTTAGCACTACCTACATCTTGGCCCTTATCACAACCTTACTAGCTTTCTTTGTCTTGACAAGGTAGACCTCTCTGCTTGACTGTGTCTGGTTAGCATTGTACACTTCAATGGCTTCCTTCCCCCCCCCACTGCTGCCCCAACCTCCCTGGAAACCACATGGTCCTCTCATGCTTCTTCCCCCTCGCTCACTTGTCTGAGGCAACCTTTCTTTACAGCTAGATATGTTCCCCACTTGCTCTCTGACACATCTAGTGGTTAGCACTCCATGAGCCTCTATGTTGGCTCCTCTTCCATCACCCTGATGTCAGCCCTCCTGGAGATGAGAGCCATTATCTAGATCAACTGTGTCCATGATTTCAGTGCTACATCGAACCACACTGTTTTCTGTTTGCTAGACACTAGCAGGTTCTTCACTAAGCCCCTTATGCTGTCTTGGTTGGTCAGAACTAGGTTGATGATGTCCCATCTCTAGTCTGTTCTTCACACCTTTTGAGTCAGGAAGCCATCCTGGAAGGTGTCTACCAGTGCCTGATTTCTAATGCTTTGTGTAATCGGGATGCTTCAGTCAGCATCTTGTATGTTGAAGTCTTCTAAAACATAATCACGTTCTCTTTATTTGCTGCCTTCCTGATCTCTTCTTCTAGATCCTTATCCATCTCTTGTGTCAGACTAGGGGACCTGTAAATTAACACTATCAACACTCAAGCAGAAAACTTTTCACCCCTCCACTATAAGCTGCACCGACACTGGGTCTACCATACACATACCCACTGTCTCCATATCCTCCATCACTCTGATATCTTCCTTGATGTATAGTGCAGTCTCCCCCTCTGGTCTTTATCCTGTCCCTCCTGAATAATACACAGCAAAGAATTTTGAGGTCCCAGTCATCTGTGTGTGATTCTGTCACAGCCATTATAACAGAGTTGCCATCTACTGCCAATTCCTGAAGCTTGATCATTTGATTTCCAAGGCTTACCATCCATCCTCTGTCCATTGACCAGGTCTATTTTGCTTGTTTTCATTTTGATAAACATTTAATCAAAACTCTATCCCTATCAGTTTTGGTACTTACTCTTCCGTATGAGGTCTGTCTGTGTAGTACTAGTAGTATATTTTATTCATGCTGTAAATACAGTTTACCCAGTTGAGCAGAGCTAATTTTCAATGGGCTCTTTAGCACAAAATTTCAAAGAATAATATTACACTAAATTTGTACACTACTCAAGGAATAGTTACGTATCATATACTTAAGACATGCAAAATACATGTATAATATTTTAATTTCCTATTTTCCCTTTCTGTGTTACCCCAGCACCCTAATTGCCCCTTCCAGACATTTTCAAACAGTATCTGATGGCAGGGTATTTATATTTTTAGATCATCTGGAAGTTGCAAGCATTAAAGCTTCCTCCAACAGATTATGTTAACTTTGACTTTTTGCAAAGAATTAGGAACTCATTGCATGGAACAAGCTAACATCAAACTAGAATAGCAGTGGAGTGAAAGAGCTTAACCTGGGAACTAACAACAAGAAAATCACAGAAAGATTAACTGTAATGTGATGTTATTTTATATTCTCTGCACTATCCTCTTTTTCTGCTTTTATTTATTTATTTATTTGTAAAATCAGTTTACAACCTTTGAGCCAGAGGCTCGTTTCCAAAGGTACCTTGTCACATTAAAGACATACATAGTGTTTTTGGTTACATAGCATAGGTTTGCAAAACAATAGGCGTTCAACAGAGGTGCCACGTCACACTGAGGTCAGACAAATACATTTAGGTTACAGGGTACATGTAATTGAGAACAGTTGTTACACAAGTTGGTATCAAAAATTGAGCAATCTAATAGGTATACAATGAAACAGCTGGCACTGGCCAGGTTGGACATAGGCACGGTGTACCAGGAAGCGGTGGTGGGGATGGCTAGGTGGAGAGCCGCCCGGAGGGCGTTGTCATGAGAAGTCGAGGTGGAGGCTACTTTCAGAGACAGGAGTAGCTACGAGTGTTGAAGAGTTGGTTTCGAAGGGTGGTTTTGAACTTGGATATGGTGGTGGCATTGGTGATGGGGGCAGGGAGAGAGTTAAACCAGAATGGGGCTCTGTAGCAGAAGGACCTCTGGCCATGGCTGGTTCTTGATCTGGGGACCACTAGAGTGGTCTTGTTGGATGACCGTGTTGCAATAGTGGGAGGGCTCTGGTGGATGGATGCCGTTACCCGAGGGGGGGAGAGCCCGAGTAGGGTTTTTTTTGTGAGGAGACAGGTTTGATATCGGAGCCGTTCATCCAGGGTAAGGAGTTTAGCCTCAACATACAGCTGACAGGTGTGTGTGAGCCTGGGGGCACCAGTAATCAGTCTGCAGGCTTTATTCAGGGTTAGGTGAATTTTTTTGAGTGCAGTGGTGCCGGCAGCACCATAGACAGGTAGACCATAGTCTACAAGGGACAAAACGGATGACGTAACAGCGAGCCGGAGTGCATTTGGGGGAAGGCAGGTTCTATGGCGGAAGAGGATGCCAAGCCGTGTGTTAGTGGCGGATGTTAGGGCATTGATGTGGTTGTGAAATGTGAGGGCTGAGTCGAAGGTAACCCCAAGGTATTTGTAGGAGCAGACTTGTTCCAGTGGCTGATTGGTACTAGGAAGGATATAGAGTGGGTGGTTGCTAGCTTTGTTTTGGGGGTGGGAAAGGAGCATAGCTTTGGTCTTTTTAAGATTAATGATGAGTCTGCGCTCCTTAAACCAAGCTTCAGCACTATTGAAAGACTGCTGTAGGGTGTCCTGAAGGGAGACGGGATTGCGGTGGGTGGCAAAAAGGACAGCGTCATCTGCATACAGGAGAATTTTGCCAGGGCATGCACTGGGCAGGGTGTTCAGATAGAGCGAGAAGAGAAGGGGGCCCAGGATGGAGCCTTGGGGGACCCCAGAGTGAATGGGATGGGTATCAGAGAGTATCCCATTGATTTTTACACACTGTGATCGAGCGGCAAGATAGCTTGTGCACCATGCTAGGGGGCCAGCCGAGAGACCAATGTGGCAGAGTGCATTCAGCAGAAGTGGATGGGAGACGGTGTCGAAGGCCTTTGAGAGGTCAATGAACACTGCACCAGCTAGGGAGCTGGTATCCAAGGAGGAGTGAAGGAAGTTGGAGAATTCAATTAGGGCAGTGCTGGTACTGTGACCAGCACGGAAGCCATGTTGCTCTGGGCATAAGATGTTATGCTTAGCCAGATAATCAGTGATTTGAATGGCCACCACTTTCTCCAGGGCTTTAGAGAGGGGGGGAGGATGGAGATTGGCCGGTAGTTGTTGGCCGACGACCTGTCGCCCCCTTTATGAATTGGTGTGATTATGGCTGTTTTCCAAGCCGTGGGAAATTGTCCCAGGCAGAGTGACTGGTTAATTAGGCTGGTGAGTGGGGCAAGGACTTCATCTAGCACCAGCCTGAGGATGCTGGGGTCCAGTGAGTCACTGCCGGGACTGTTGCCATTGAGAGCTTTGATTAGGATGGGTCTGGCTTCCCGGGTGGAAATCTTGCGCAGGTGTAAGCTGGGGTGCTGGAAGACAGGGGGAGGTTGGTTGGGGGGAGGATCAAAGAAATTACTAGGGAGGACTGAGCTAAGGTCAGTGAAAGCGGTGTTGAGCCAGTTAGCTATGGTGGCAGGCTCAGTGGTGGTAGTGTCATTTCTAGTGAGCTGGGATGGGGCAGGGGAGTGAGATTTTCTGTTAAGTTGTTTAATATTATCCCAGAAAGTCCGGGCCGAGCCCCAGGAGGAGGTAAGGGTGGCCTGGTAATGGTCGGCCTTGGCTTTCCGGATGGCCCAAGAGCACTTATTCCGGGCTGCATTGTAAGCCTGCCTATCAGACAGATGACCCGTTTCAGTGGCAAGGTGCCAGAGGTTATCCCGATTTCTTAGTAATTGTAGAAGGGCAGGGCTAACCCAGGGTGCATTCTGCTTTTTGGACCAGATTTTGGTGAAGGGTGCAAAGAGATCACAGGCCATGTTGAAAGTGTGTGTGAAGAAGGCAAGGGCAGTGTCAATGTCGGTTGCACGATGAATGGGGGACCAGTTTATCTGGGCGAGGAATACTTTAAGTTTTTTCAGCCCACCAGGGCGGAGGCACATGCGGAGGGTGGTCTGGGCTTTGGGTTTGGGATTGGGGACTGCCCAATGAAATAGGATAGGGGAGTGGTCACTTAGGGAGTCTGGTAGGACCTGGATGTTTTGGATTTTTTGGGGTCGGTTGGTTATAATAACATCCAGAAGGGTGCTGGTACCTCTCTTAGGGTTTATTCTCGTGGGCTGGGTGACGAGTTGCGTCAGGTCTTGGGCGGCAAATGAGTCTCTGATCGCAGAAGAGGAGGTGCTGAGCCAATTTACATTAAGGTCCCTAACTAGGATTTGTTCCTACTATGGTGGAGGGTGGCCAGGTAGTCAGTTAAAGATACCAGGGCCGGGTGCTGGTTCTTTGGGGGAACGTAGGCTGTGGTGAGATAGATAGGGCTCCTAGAGGGGTCCGGGGTGAGTTTGAGGGTAAGAGCCTGGGCCCCATTTACAAGGGCAGGGGTGGGGAGTGCGTGTCCAAGTATTGTGTCCCTAGTGTAGATTGCACAGCCTCCCCCTTGTTTGCCTACTCGGTCCTCCCGGTATAAGGTATAGCCTGGGAGGGAAACAAATGAGTCAGTGGTAGATTTGGACAGCCAGGTTACAACCAGGGCTATGATGTCTGGTTGATGAGCCAAGGCCCAGCACTGTAGGGTGTCAGATTTTTTCAGCAGGCTGCATATGTTCATGGAGGCTACTTGGAGACCAGTGGGCTGAGTGGGTGGGTGGGAGGGGTAGGGCCTGGGTTGGGATGTATGTTCCCTGTCAGGAGTAGGAGGAGGAGAACTGCTCTGGTCAGAGGGTGGCAGATGGAGAGTTCGCCTGGGCGATAGGATGAGAAAGGGGTTTCAGCACTACAGGGGTGGGTAGGGCAGCACAGGCAGAGAAGGCTTGCGTGATCAGATGCACAAGGGAGCCGGAGGGGGAGGAAAGGTAATGTCTGGATGGGGGTGAGGTGGAGAGGAGCATATGGGGTGTGTGGAGGAGGAGGAAGGGGGAGGAGCAGTGGTAAAGGAGGAGGGGAGGACAGGAGGGTAGGTAGGTAGGAACACTGGAGTAGTGAGGCTGAGGGTTAATAGGGACACTAGGGTTGGTGGAAGGCAAAAGAAGGAGGAGGAGAAGAGAGAGGCCGGTGAGCAGGGGGTGCACATGCATAGTTGATAAGGGTGGGGGAGCTGAGGTGAAGAAAGAATGGGGGAACTAGGATGATAGAGGGGAGATAGTAGTGAGAGGTCACCTCTAAGTGTAGTTGCTGCTTTGGTATAGTGGCAGAGCTGGTGCCTGAGGTCCACAGGGCACTAGGTTCAAGTCTTGGCCAGGGTAGCAGGAAGGAGCCCAGCCAGTGGCTATAGCAGCAGGGAGTTGGGTTCAAGGTCTGCAGAAACAATCAGATAACACTTTAGCAGTGTCTGAGGGTTAGAGTGTTTTTTAGAGTTAGAAATCCTGTAGAAATAATAGACAGGTGTGCTAGCTGAGTGGTGGAACTGCTGACTTTAACAGTGAGGGTGCAGAGTTCAAAACCTGCAAAGGTGCAAAAGAGAAGTGGTCTGGTTCATTGGCTTAGTGGTTAGTCAGTAGACTTTGGAAAAAAGGGTACCAGGTTTGAGACTGCCAGGTGCTTAGTGGTAGGCTAATGGGAGGAGTGAGGAAAGTAGGTGGCAGAGAGGATTCAAAGGGAACTGCAGGGACTTCTAGTGGGTAGGTTAGCAAACAGTTGCTAGGAAGGGGTGGAGAGTGCAGCAACCCCTTGTGGTTGGAGTCTATAAGCTGCAAATGGGAAAGTGGACACTTAGTGAAGGGTAGGTCATGTGATGTGACACGTGACCTGCCAGCAGCAATAAATGAAGCGCCAACCCTGGGTGGGAAGTGCTACACAACAGTCAGGCTGTAGTGCAGGACACTTTACCTCTTACAGGCTCTGGCAATCCCCCGAGTTCAGTCTCTGCTGCTGCTGGGCAGATCTTAACAGGCTTCTTTAATTAAAGAGTACAAGTGAGTTATTGAGCTTTACTTCTTATAGCGTATAGAGTATTCAATCACTAGACTTTGTTTAAAATGTTGCTGCTATAGACACATGCTCTGGTAAATTTAGTTGAATTGTCTAATGAATGGTAATTGCAATAACAACTTTTTCTTTTTCAGATTTAAGTGTCATTCACCAGCGGTGGTGAACTATTATTGTTTAATAGCAATTCTTTCCATAATGGGCCAAGGCTCCATAGCACAGACAAGCTTTCTGCAGCATATTCCAACTCTTCTTATAACAGTCTGCTGCTCTCCATCACAGCTCAATGCTCCCCAGCATGGGGTGATGCTCTCGAACATAGAGTAGGCTGATGCTTTCCAGCTTGGACTGTTTTTTTACAGCAGGGATCTACTCTACTCTAGAGGTATTGCAAGTGATTAAGGTTATCCAAATTAGCAGCTTAGCTAGCCCAGATGGACTAACCCCAAAATTTCTGAAAGGGCTTGCTCCACTTTTGGTAGGTCCACTAACAAGACTCTTTAATGCCTCACTAAAAGCAATAGTCACCCCCATATTTAAAGGTGGCGATAAAAAATATGTTAATAATTATAGGCCAATAAGCCTAACGTCAGTTGTGGGAAAACTACTAGAAAGACTATTACATAAAAGTATTATAAAGCATCTATAAAAAATAAATAAACTGATCTGATGCAACATGGTTTTACCTCCCAAAGATCCTGCTTAACTAATCTGATTCAGTTTTTTGAATCAGTCAGTGCTGCATGAGATAAAGGAATGCAAGTAGATATAGTCTTTTTAGACTTCTCGAAAGCATTTGACACGATCTCACATAAAATATTAACTGAGGAACTAATTAGATTACAATTCCATGCTACTATTATTAGATGGCTCATCTCATGGCTGACCGAAAGAAAACAATGTGTCACAATTAGGGGATGAAAATCAGAATGGGGGGAGGTGACCAGTGGAGTCCTCCAAGGTTCAGTCATTGGACCTATACTCTTTAATATAGTAGTAGCATCAATGCAATCGCACAAAAATACTTGGCTATGTAAATACACTGATGATTGCAAGGTGGGAGGAATAGTCAACAATCATGAAGCAGGAATACAATTTCAACAAAACTTAGATCAGCTAGCAGAATGGGCACAAGAAAAGAAACTAAAATTTAATGAAGCAAAATGTAAGGTAAGACACCTAGGTAAGACATCGGTTGTCAGTATACACTAAACAAAGTAAAGTTACAAGAAACAACTTGTATAAGAGATCTGGGGGTACTCATATCCAATGACTTGAAATTTGATAGACATACTACATTAACTGTGAAACAATGTTACGGAATACTAAGGTGTATTTTAAGGAACATCAAAAGTAGGGATCAGGCAGTAATTAACCCTCTCTATTCATCCCTGATTAGGCCATATTTAGAGTACTGCTCACCATTTCTTGCACCTTATTTAATAGACAGCAAGAAGAAAATTGAAAAGATACAATGTATGGCAACTAAACACATAACAAATATGAATAATATGAATTATACAGAGAGATTGAAGGAACTTAATTTATACTCTACAGAATACTGGAAAATTAGAGGAGACTTATGCCTTACCTTCAAAACCTACCATGAGGATGCATTGTTGGAAACATTGGGATTGGTTAGACATACCCTTACAAATAAAACTATGTCCCACAGCTGTGAACTAAGCGGAGAAGTCAATAAAACGCTGCAAAGGAGTCAATGGTTTAGCCAAAGAACTATATCCACATGGAATACTTTGTCCAAAAATGCTGCGGAAAGCAATAATATGAATTCCTTTGAAAAAAAGCCTAGATAAACATATGGGTGATACATATTTCTTCCACCATTAAGCTAAATGGTGGCAAGTTCTATAAAGCACTTTGTTGCGCTGAACTTAACAAACACTATGAATCTATGAATCTTTATAGCAGAAGCTGGTACTCTGCAGTGTAGGGCAGCACTCCTTACCCTAGGCCCATATTTCACAGCATGGGCTGGATCTTCACAGTGACGGCTAACACTTTTCAGTAGAGGCCTAGACTCGACATCAGAGGCCATCTTTTTGCAACACAAATCAACTCTTCACAGCTTAGACCAACATTTTGCAGCACAGGGCAGTGCTTTCCAGAATAGGCTGCTTCCAATTTTCATTTTGTGAATCAACTTTTTACTGCAACAGGTTAATGCTCTGTGTAGCATGGTCTAGCACTTCTTCATATGGGCCAGAGTTTAAAACATAGACATGCTCTTCACAACACAGGTCAATGCTCTGCATTACATGCAAATACTCTGCCTTTCAGAGCATAAGCATGGGCTGGCCACGGCATCCCTTCCATTTCCCTATTGGTTGTTTCTGCCCCTGGGCTCTGGTGATTGGTGCTGGTATAGAGAGAGCATGAGCTCATTCTCCATTCAGTCCTTACAGAACGTCTTTGAATGCTTTTTCAAAGCCAGGGTTCAAGTAACAAGAGCCCCCTCCAACTAACCAAGTATGACCAACTGTTTATAAATGACAAAAAGCCCTTGTCAAACTGCCTATTTAGCATCTCATTTTTGGCAAGTGAACAAAAGAAATGGGAGTGAAATGTTACCAGGGTAAGGGGGGGATGTTGAGGTTTAATCAAATCCCTAATAAGTGTGCATATAATTGTACTAAGAACTGCATAAACTGTCTTCTCTGGACTGGGTTAATGTCAAGTTAAAATCGGGGCTGACATACTGAAAATATTAATAGGACCATTCAAAAAGTATACCCTCCTGAGGAAAAAGACTCTCACCAGTGTAAAGGGTTTCTAATAAAAGAGTTCTGACCTATTTGAAAGAGACTAGTGCTTATTACTTTCTAATGGTGTATATAACTTCCTTTCTGTTCAAATATATAATTGAATATTTCCATCATGGTGTGGTATAGAGAGTTTTTTCCTTTTCTTGGTTATTAATTCTTGACTCTAGAACTCATATCATAGTAGGATTTATATGAGATCCACTAGGCTGGGATTAGAATTTTGTCTTGGGCTAGTAGAGGGTAAATTGGGTTGCTTCCCATGTGTTTTGCTTCAGCTTTGGGATGGAGAACACAAACCAGGCGATTTGTGCTCACAGTTTCAAAACATGGACTGATATGCGGCTCCATACTGCAGCAGATCTATACATTGCCTATGAACCAGAAGACCAGGGTTCCAGTCTTAGCTGACAGCAAATAATGTTTTAATCAAAAAAATGACAGGGTACAGAGGTGATCACCAGTGTACTGAAATTCAGCTAAAGAGCTTATGAGACTAAGAAGAAGTTTAGTATAGGACAGGCTAGATGGAGGAAAATCCTTATCAGTCCTCAACTGCCTCTGTAGTATATCTTAGATTCTATGACTTCACCACTTGCATTAAGTCTTCACAGTATAGACTAATGGTTTGTGGCATGAGTACATGCTCTGCAGCATGGGGCAAAGATCACAGCATGGGCTGATGCTCTACAACACAGGCGGATGCTTTGTAGCCCAAGCTGATTTTTTTATTTTTTTTTATTTATTTTATTTATTTAGTTGTTTAACCAGGTATAGCACACATTTTTACACAACATGGGCCTGTGTTATCCTGCCCGAGCCAATAATCCATGCTCTACAAATGGGGGCAGATGTTCCTCTGTATGGGATGCTTCACAGCATGGACTGACCATCTATAGCACAGGTTGACATTTGGCAGAATGAGCCAGCATGCTACACCACAGGTGGATTGTTCTCAGCACGAGTCGATTCTCTGGAGCACTGACAGATGCTCTGCAGTACTATGCTTTTTAGTTATGGCTCTCCTAGTGTCAAACCTTTGCCTGCTACCTTTGAGCTACACTGAAACCTAGTCCCTCCCTGGAAAGTAAATGAAGTGACAGTTGGGAATGTTTTCATGCCAGTGCCAGCCATTTGTTCCACCTAATGGGTCGGCATGCATTGTGAATGGGTTTAAATTTTGACCAGCTCAAGTCCCTTCCTGTGTATCTGTTAAAGTCACCAGTGAAGCACAAATCAAATGTGTGGCTGTGTGCGACATGGACACAAGGGTATTATTATTTTGCTGGCATTGACAAAAGGTATTACTAAAGTTCTTGTGCATTGCTGCTGATTACAGGGTTGGTATATGCTATAAAGAAAATCCAAAGAAAGAAGCTGTCCACTCAGATGAGCATTGTAGGTTGGCTGTCTTTACCAGTGAATCAAAAACTAAGTTTCAAAGTACAAAATACAGTGTTCCCTCACTATAGCAAATAGAATGGGAGCCATAACATGTATTTATTATACCTTCCTGGTTGTTGCATTGAGGGACGCAGGAAAAACAGTCAGGGCATTAAGTTCACTGCTGCAAAGTGCTATATTAAAAAGTTGGCCAGGACTCAAGTCACTGTATCAAGTACTGTGCACCTTATCCTTTATTATTATATGGTATATTGCTATATACTTTAAGTAATGACCGTCACATGCAATGAAAACTAGTACAGTACAATATAGTATGCAGTTAAGTCAGCCCACGCTAGACATGTTTTTATTTTACTCGCCAACCCCGACTATGACTCGACTGTGTCTCAGACCTTACTACCGTGACTCTCTTACCATATTTTGTCATTTCGTTAGTAGTTTTCTTATATACTGTAGATTCTTATGCAGATTATACAGTATGCAGTCTTTTTTTACTCTCACATCTGGCATAGAGATGTAGTTAACAAACCCGGAAGTCAGTAGGTGAGACGAGCAGGGTGCAGGAGTAGCAAGTGCACTAGTTACAGCACCAGCGCTAAAATAAGAAACTAAACTTATAACTAAACTTGTATCTAAACTAAATGAAACTTATAAACATACTACAAATAAACTGTCAGGTAAGGTAGTCAGAGATATGGTTGGAGACACAGTCGGGTCATATTCAGGGAGCGGGAAGGTGAAGTGACCACTTGTTTTTATCTCAAGCTCAATTAACTGCTGCTTTAGCAAAATTTGAAAATGAGCAAATATAGTAAGCCTTACAGGACCATCGCCTGCAATTATAAGACATTTAAATTAGCTTTGAATTAAGCAAAAGTACCATACCATTTGTGAACACAGTACAAGTGATCAAGAACAGCTGATTGCTGTTAGGAGCCACACAAAGCATTTGTAATAGCTGGGGTTTCAGTATACTGAGGTTTGGTATAGCAAGGGAGTACTGTACAGCTCACAAACAGGCAGTCTGTAGCACCAGCACAGTGAGCTCCAAAGCACTTGCATATTGATCCCCAAGACACTTGCACAGTGAGCCCCAAAGCACTAACACACAGCCCCAGAGCACTAGCACACTGAACTCCAAAACACTAGTACCCTGAGCCCTGGGACTTTGTGGTGAACTACAACTTAAGGCTTTTTACACTGAGCATTCTGCACCAGTGTAAACGGTGCAGAGTAGCTGATCCACTGCCAAAGGATAAGTATAGACATGCTTGGGAATATTATAAGTTGAGCCATTTCAGCTCCCATCAAACTCTGCTGTAGTTGGGAGCTGGAATGGTTACAGTAAGTCCCTCTGTGGATGATCCACATCACCTAAAGTGATGCACTTACAGTGAGGAAAGACAGCACAGGAAAACAAATAAAACACAGGGTGAGAGAGAACTAGGCTACTTGCGAACGTTTCACTGCTTCTGCACAACTGCACTCCTACACAGCTCCTGTGCACGGGCACACTGGAAATGGCTACAACACTGCACTTCACACACAGGTGCAGTGTAACCCGTAATGGTGCCAAAACCTAACACGTGTGCAAGCACACCTCTTGCCAGGGGCTTTTGGGCTCAATGTTCTAGTATTTTCAGGCTCAGTGTGCTAGTACTTTACACTGTCTCTTTTGGAGAAGTATTATGTACAGTACTTTGAGATTTAGATTTTGATTTAGTGATGAAGATGCTGCAGTGCTCACATGAGCAACAAGCCTTCAATTTGTGTTTTGTTTGGATCTAATTTGGAGGGAACCCGGACTTGCCAGCAGTGCACACTGTGTTTGGTGTTTTTTAAGTGTGTGTTATAATAATTATAGAAACTTGTATTTGAGATGACAATAAAATGGTAAACCTTGTACAGAGGCTAGAATTTATACATGTTTTTCTTTGTGTCCACTAAGATATTCACTTTTGGGCTTCTAAATATACAATCTCATTTTGTAAACATTATGAAACAACTAGGCGATTATAATAAATCCAGTTAGGGAAGTATACAACCACAAATGTTGGCTGGTTTCATTTAGGTTTCATATAGCTGTATATCATTTGATAAGTAATATTTCTTGGAAAGAGGAATGCACAACCTCCTATTCATTTTCCTTTGTAATTTACCTTTGTTTTACTTGGGAGTAAATACGCTCTGCTCTCTCTGGTGGCAAATTTAATTTATAAGTGCTTAATCAAATTTAGAGCGAACAGTCATGGCAGATTGTATTTAGACAGTTATAATAACATTTTTTGCAGGTTAGCAGTAGTGGTAGTTTGTGTGAATGCTTGCTAGAAACTTTTGAGATTTTCTGTTAATCAGAAATACTTGCCATCTAATGAGGCTGAGATTACCTTAGAAACTGTATTTTCTAAGGTGTAAATGAAAGTCCCAACGGTGTTTCCATATTTCAGACAGCAGTTTTATATTTTACCAGCCAAGTGATATAGTAATAAGTATGAGAAGAAGGCATGCATTTTCACAGGTTGGAGCTTCATTAACTTTTTAAATGGAATCATTTTTCAACATTTCCAATTTAAAGGCTTTGTAGAGATCTGATGCCTTGTATTCTGAGTGGAAGGGAATTAAGAACGATATGGAGAGATAAAACACCCCGGACGAGGTATTCAGAGTATTCACATGTGCAGTTTTGTTGCTCATGCAATTTTATTTTGAGTCAAAAAAATGTTGTCAAGAATTTCCACGGACATCACAAAAATTCCTAACAATAGTAAAGTCTGTCAATGTCCCCAGAAAATATGGGCAACATTTTCTGCACAACAAATGTTCTGAAATTTGAATGAGTATGAATGAGACTGCACTTAATAAAGTATTGAATACAGTATGTGGATTGGTCTGGTTTTTTCATAGTATCATAGTACCATAGTAAAAGCCAGCAGACTAGGCCCCATGGTCTATCATGTCTGCTCGGAAGCTAGTCCCCTACTGGGAGCTCGCTCCTCAACCCGCCCCCCCCCAGCATCAGAGGTGGTCCTCCCTGGCCTTAGCTTCCCCCTGTACCTGTCCCAACCCTTCTTGAATCCTTCCACTGTGGTCTCTTCCACCAGACTCCTAGGCAATGCGTTCCATGGTTCCATCACCCTCTCTGTGAAGAAGTGTCTCCTGCGCTGCCCCCTGTACTTCCTATCTTCCAGCTTCCACTCTTGTCCCCTGGTAGTTCCCCCCTTCTTAAGCCTGAACACTTCCCTGACTCCACCCTTATTTATCCCCTTTACATACTTGAAAGTCTCTATCATGTCCCCTATGTCCCTCCTCTCCTCCAATGCATACAGACTGAGTTTATCCAGTCTCTACTCATAGGTCCTACCCTCCATGCCCTGAATCATCCTGGTGATCCTTCTCTGGACCCTCTCCAGCAGCGCTATGTCCCTCTTAAGATGGGGTCTCCAAAACTGCACACAGTACTCAAGATGCGGCCTAACCAGGGCATTATACAGAGGGAGGATCGCCTCCCTCCTCCTGGAGGTAATTCCCCCTAGTTATGCAGCCCCATATCCTGTTTGCTTTTGCTGCAGCCCTTCGACAATTCTCTGTGTTATTCATTTTGCTGTCCACCACTATCCCTAAGTCTCTCTCGCTCGATGTGACTTGCAGTGTGGTCCCCCCCCAGGGTGTATGCATGTCCCGGGTTTCTGACCCCCAGATGAAGCACCCTACATTTCCCTGCATTGCGTTTCAACCACCACTTCCTTGCCCACCCCCAGGGTATCCAGATCCCCCTGCAGGGTCTCTCTCCCTTCCTGCCCGTCTGCCAGTGCTCCCAGTTTTGAGTAATCCACAAAGAGACTCAACTTACTCTTAACACCCCACCCTATGTCCGAGACACAGGAATTGAACAGGAGTGGCACCAGGACCAAACACTGGGGGACCCCACTGATGACCTTCCTGGGGGAGGAGGAGACTATCCCTCCAATCACCACTTGCTGTATTCACCCTGTAAGCCAGTTTTCCACCCACCTGAGCAACTGCCCCCTAGCCCCATTCCCCCAGCTTTGTTAGTAGGCCATTGTGGGGTACCAAATTGAATGCCTTACTGAAATCCAGATAGAGGATGTTCACTGGCCTGTGTCAGTCCAGGGCACCCATCACCCAGTCATAAAACTCCACCAGGTTAGTCTGGCATGACCTACCCAGAACAAAACCATACTGCCTGTCATCCAGGTGCCCCAGTCTTTCCAGCTGCTCCCCCCAGCCACTCCTTGATAATGCCCTCCATAACCTTGCTTACCACAGACATTAGGCTAATGGGCCTATAATTCTCCATCTCCTCTCTGGACTCCCCTTGTGGACAGGCACCACATGAGCCACCTTCCAATCTTGAAGCACCCACTCTGTCATTAGGGAGATGTTGAAGAGTGAGGCCAGTGGAGCTGCCAGCACATCTGCCAGTTCCTTCAGCACCCTTGGGTGCAGCCCATCTGGCCCCGGCACCTTCTCAGTCTTTAGCGACCAAAGGGCCTCTCTCACCCTATCTGCTGTGATTTCACCCTCCCATCCCCACTCTTCATGGATCCTCTCCTCTCCTTCTAGATATGATCCATCCCCTACCCTACTCTCATCCAGTCCTTCAGTCTCCAACTGGCCTCCTGGTTCAGTGGGCTCCTGTACCCTCCCATTGGATTGGAAAGATCCCCCACCTCCCCCGGTAAAGATAGAGGCAAAGTACTCATTTAGCACCTCTGCTTGTTCCCCTGCTTCCTGCGCCCATCCACCTCCAGTTCTAATCCTGCTGATCTGTGCCCTCACTTTTTTTTTCTCCCCATGTATCTATACAACCCTTCCCCCTCTGTGGATATCCCTGGCTAGGTTAAGCTCCTTCTTCACCTTGGCCCCCCCCTTATCACCCTGGTGACCCTCTTAGTCAGGAAATCAAACTCTCCCCACTTCCTAGCCCCCCTTGAGTGCTTTAAGTGTGCATAGGCAGCCTTTTTCTCCCTCACTGCCTCCTGCACCTCCCAGGTCCACCAACACGGCTTACTGGCCCTACATTGCTTGCACCTTACCTTTGCACAGGCCCTCGAAACCTCCTGCACCCCCTTCTTAATGGTCTCCCACAAGCTACCAGCATCCATGTCTGGCCTTATCTCATCCAAGCACCCTTTAAGAATCCTTCCCATCACCTCAAAGTCTGCTCCCCTGAAATCTGTTACTTCTGTGTTAGTACAAGTTTCCTCTCCCCCTTGGAACGTAAGAAACCAGATCGTGGCATGGTCACTGCCTGCCAACAGGCTGTTCACCTCCAGGCCCCTTATCTGGTCACTATCTGCTAGGACAATGTCCAGGATCTGATCCTGCATAGTAGGCTCCCCCACATGCTGGACTAGGAAGGCATCCTGGAAGACATCCATCAACCTCTGCTCCCTGACCACCGACGATGTCATAGTGCCCCAGTCTGCCCCCGGCATGTTCAGGTCACCCTTGATCACCACCCTGCCCTTTTTGAGGCCACAGTGACCCCTGATGTTCTCAGCCAGATCATCCTTCAGTTCCGCTCCCATTGCGGGGAGTCTGTACACCACTCCTATTTTTAATCTTTTACCCCCCCGTCATTTGTAGAGTTACCCAAATTGCCTCCACATCTCCTTCTGCCTCCTTGATTCCACCAACTACTATGTCATTTTTGACTATCAATGCCACACACACCCTCTTCCAAACCCCCAATCCTCCCGAAACATTGTGTATCCCTCTAAATTTAGGTCCAAATCATGCCTCAGGGTGGCCCATCTTTCATTAATTGCCACCTAGTCTGCTGCACCCTCAACTAGCATTGCTTGGAGCTCTGGCATTTTATGGCCCATGCTCCTGACATTGATCAAGGCCATCCTCCACCTGACCCCTTCCCCCCCCTTCAGCCTTCTCAGCCCAGCGCATTCCCCCATCTCTCCCCCAGTTCCCCTGGTCTTTAACACTACCCGCAGCCCGCTTTGCATGATCTAGTCCTGAACCTCAACCTTCCTTGCTGGGGCTTTCAGTCTTCCTATCCCTCCCCCCTTTACAAGTTTAAACTCCACCTATCACCAATGAATCCCAAAAGTTTTAGTTTAAGGATCTCCCTCCCCTCCAGGTTGAGATGCAGCCTATCCCTGGCATAGAGCCCCTTGTCTTCCCATGTATCACCCCAGTCCCCCATCAATCCATATACTTCTGACTTGCACCACTCCATGATCCACTGGTTCACCCCCCCCATGTTTTTGCTTATTTTCCCCGCTTGCCCTTGGTAATGGCAGTATCTCAGAAAAGGAGATTAAGCATCCTATAGAGTGGCAAACCCTGGCCAATTCTCTTGAATCTTGCCTGTATCTCCAGTTCACTGTTCCCTTCTAAATCGTTTGTTCCCAGGTGAACTAGAAAGTATGGGGATCCCCCACATTCCCTTGCCATTGAGTATAGCTGGAATTTGGCCTTATGTACTGATAGGCCTGGGATACATTTAACCTTGACTGGGCTGCCTTTTCCCTCCCCAACCCCCTCCTACTGGATACCTCTAATCATGGAGTCACCCAGCAGGAGCACCTTCACCTCTCCCCCCAAGTTACTAGCCCATTTGTGCCCTTCCATACTCCTCTTTCGGTCTTCGTCCCCCTGCTTGCTCCTTGCACTCCCCACAGCCTGGGTGTCTCTATTTTGTGCATGCCCTTCCAGGCTTCCTCTTCTGCCTATGTCCCCCAGTTTTTTCCTCTCACCCCCTGCAAATTGGGGGTCACAGTTCTGTATGTGCCCTTCCAGACTCTTTCTCCTGACTATGGCCCCCTGCTTGCCCCTCTCCCCTCCCACAGTCTGGGCATCACTAGTTTGATTGTGCCCTTCCAGGTCCCTCTTCTGTCTCCCTTTCCCAGCTTGCTCCTCACACTTCCACAGCCTGAATATCACTAGTTGCCCCCTTAACTCTTTTCCGGTTGGTCTGTTGCCATTGACTTTTCCAACCAGACCTCTTATTCCTGCTTTCCTTCTCCCCTCCCTCCCCTCCTCAGGTTCTGCAGTAATGGACCCTTGTGCCCTAGTGCTCTCTACACCCCCTTCTTCTGGAAATTACAGTCTCTGAGCTGGCCTACCCAGAGTGCTCCCCTTCTCACCCTCCTACTTGTCTGCTTTTCCCTTCCTCAACTCTACCCTGGGCCCTGGCCTCGTCCACCCTGACTCTGTTCTGTGAGTCCCTCTGTGCCTTACCTCCCTCAGGCCTGGGCTCCTGCCCCCCTCCTCGTCCATCTGGTTCCCTGGTCTCACATTCCCCATGCCCTCCCCTCCTTTGGATCAGGTCCCCCATCCCCTGCCCCCCTCCGACACCTGACCAATCCATCACCCGTCATCCTACACTCCCTGCCCACCAGCCTTTTCCACCTCATTATCTAGGTACAGCAGGGTGAAGCAATTTGTAAGTGTGATGCCTGTCTCAAGCTCGCCCACTCTTGTCCCCTTCCCCTCCCCCTTCTTTGGCTCTCTCTGGGCTGCTCCCTTCTTTTGGATTGAAGACCTTACACTGGTATTTTCATGTCTCTCTCCCCCCCAGAGTGACCATGTGGTCCTAGTCTTCTCACTCCCACCCCTATACCCTGGGGTATGCCATTTTGACCTCACCTATCATCATGTGCTTCCTTCCCCCTTCCCTCTCCAACCCACCCTCCTCCCTCCCTACAACTGCTTTCTGATCCCCTCGACCTCCCACCTGAAGCCTGTCAACTGGTAACACACTGGGCATCCTCAAATCTCCATGCCCAATTCAATATTATGGTCGCCCCACACCCCGTACACCCAGTCCCCCTCCTGAAGATACCAGCTCTTGCATCATTCGATCTCATCCTCACTGTTAGGTATGGGCAATATAGGCCCCCCTCGGCAATAAAAGTACCGTCCAATCCGTATACACTCAATCGATCTACTCTTTTCCTGGCAGTAGCCAGCATATGCCCGAGCAATAGATACAAACAGTACCCAAGATGCAGTAGCCAGAACTACCAAAGCATCACCCTAATAGGATTAGGATGTTGCAAGGCCTTGTGGGACTCACCAATAAATGTAGGGCAAGCCTTGGGGCAGGTGGGTTGCAGGGTGGGTGGTGGGAGCACACCACAGGCTGGGTCAAAACATAATCAGCCAAGGATTCCTCTGGCAGTGACACCTCACACAACCAACAACTTGTCTGCTAGAATCCCTTACTCCTGCCCAAGCTAAATGTGAAAGCACAATAAATGTCAGTTAAGACCAGCCCTCAAATACAATTACAAACACCCAGAAATACCAGCTAAGAAAAATCTTTCAGATCTACTTACACTCACAGCCACCAGCTAAAGGCTCCTTCTCCTCTCCAAACTGAAGACTAACTGAGATGGCAGTTACACCTCACATTCAGACAGCACTAATCCACTGTAATATGATGCCTGCACTTACAGGCCAGACAGCAACTTTTAAACACACAAACACCAACTTGTCTGCTAGAATCCCTTACTCCTGTCCAAACTAAATGTAAAAGCACAATAAAGGGCAGTTCAGACCAGCCTTAAAATACAATTACAAACACCCAGAAGTACCAGCTAAGAAAAATCTTTCAGATCTACTTACACTCACAGCCACCAGCTAAAGGCTCCTTCTCCCTCTCCAAACTGAAGACTCATCTACATACCTATAATAAGCATCAAAGGCCCAAATCTCAAAGGCATTCATACCACTAATAAAATCCAAAGATAGGACTCACTATGTATCCTGCCATAGAGGTGGCCTGAGTGTGGCACTGGTATTATCAGATAACACACAGACCTTTGCATTCTTACAGTACAGCTGGAAAGGGACTAGTGATGACTGAGCCATTGTAATAAGGGCCATGATGCTACACCACTTCTCAAACGCCCAAAGTTCTATGGACAAGAGCGTGCATATGGTTGATCTTTTGAGGCCCAGATCTCCTGCAGTTCACCCTATGCAACACTTTCTATACCATCAGTACTTTCTAGGAAGTATTCAGCTATAAAAACAAGCAAACAAACAAAAAAACTAGCCAATAAAGCACAATAAAATCTGGCCATAGCCTTCCACTCCTCATCAGCCATTGTGATAGTGGTGGACAGGGATGGTGAGTCCACTGACCACATCAAGGGGATTAACCCTGGGAGGAACCAGCACAATGTTACATGACTTTATCCCAGTTTAGCTTCTCTATGTCCATATGTTCTTTGCTGTGTCAATGAAGAATACGTCATCGTGATGTGACAAGGAGTCGGACCAGTATTTCACTTGCAATAAAAGTCTTTATATGTGCTTCCCTCTCAAGATAAACTCTGATTGTATAAATGTTTGGTAAAGTTCCAATTTCTGCTGGTGAGTTGAATATATACATTGTAATGGATAAAGCCCCCTTTATAGTGAACTTTCATCACTTGTAATTTTTTTGAGGTCAGACAGATGCATTTGACATTTTTATTGAGTAACTTTCATGTATGTATATATTTATTTGCATTTTGTTAACTGGGTATGTACACTATATAGTTGAATGCCTGTTTACAGTTATGACTTGACAGGGTACAAAACGGAGGCATAAAACAAAATTATATATTTTTTCCAGATAGTGAACAATAACCAAACTACAATGTACAATTGGGAGTGAAAAACATACAAGCAGGGATTCAACAGTATAGGCAAAAAAAATATTAGCAACTATAGAAATGGACACAAATAACTCAGGCTTAAGTAAGTTTAGAGATTATGTGTACAAAGTGCATTGAGGGACCAGGGGTAAACAAGGGTGGGCATTGCTAACCAAACTAGGCAACAGTTCCACAGAGATGGGCTGAGTTAGGTGCAATTACAGGCTGTGGATAAAAAGAAATGTGTCCTCAGAGTACTTTTGAAGGAAAGTAGAATGGGAGAGTTGTGCACTGAGAGATGGATGGAGTTGTCTACAGATAAACGAGGAGAAGGTCTGACCACCCATTTTGGTTGAACACTTTGGTACAACTAGAGAGGAGGAGTCAGGATATGTAACCTAGTAGGAGTAAGCACATAGTAACAGAGAGATGGGAGCGGCATGATAGGTGGATCTGATTAGAAATTACTTCCATTTGTAGGAGTGGGAGGCAGAGGGCGAGAACCTACCCAGGAAGGAGTAGAGGATGCAGTGATAAGTTAAGCAGGGGAGGACAAAGAAAACCAGCAGATATTGTTATAGACCACATCCCATTTGTGGAGAGAGGTTTTGGGGCCATATGTGTAAATAAATGAGCTGTACTGCAGGCAGGGGAGGAGAACGTCATGGGATATGCCTAGCTGTGCTTTTGGAGTAAGGAAGTGGCAGAAGTGGTAATCGAGGCCTAGCCTAGAGTTAATGGAGTTTCTAATGGAGGAGATGCATGTGGAGAAATCCAGTGGAGAGTCTAATGTGATGCCTCGGTACTTAAACTTGTCAACCAGGGAGAGGAAAGTTCTGTCAGACTACTAGATGGACAGAGGGTTGTAGCAGAATAATCTTTGCATCTTTGACCCAAATAGCACTGCTAGGGTATTGGAGGCATTGAGAACTAGTTTGTTACCAAACATCCAATTCTGAATATGAGTGTAATTGATATTTAGTTGGTCATTAAGTTTAGAGGGGGTGGTGGGAGCTGTAGTAATGTGCAATACCACCATTGTACATAATGGTTGAACAATGTGTGGTGACTGAAAGTTGTTGATGAAAACTGAGAGGAGAAGTGGCCCTAGAATAGAGGTTTGGGGGGATGCCTCAGGTTATGGGTACTAAACTAGATGAGTTGTTGCCAAATATGATGGACTGCTGCCTGTGTAGCAGGTAGTTAATGAACCAGGCAGAGACATGTGAAGAGGTTCTGGTTAGTTTTTGGGACAGGATGGTATGACCTACAAGATCAAATGCCTGGAATACATTGATAAGAATTGCTCCAGAATAAGAACTTTTGTCCATTGCAGTCTTAATATCATCAGTTAGCTAAACCAGGGCAGAGATGGTACTGGGCTCTTTATGGAAGCCATGTTAACATGGGGTAAGGAGGTGATGATTTTGTAAATATTTGGTTAGCTGGAGGCTACCACCTTTTCAAGTAATTTGCTGAGGGTAGGTAGGAGAAAAATTGGATAATAGTGAGGTATAAACGTGGTGTAACCCTTTTCTGGGATGGGACTAGCTTGTTGATTTTCCATCTGAAGGGAATACCAGAGGTGAAAGAGAGGTTAAAGATACGAGCTATGGGTAGAGGTAGAATGAAGGCATCTAACCAGTGAATTCTTGTCTCAATCCCATCTGGACCTGGACTGGCACCTAGTGGTAGAGGGTTAATTAGCTTAAAGATATTGCTTCTAGTAACTATTTTCAGAAGGAATGGGGGTGATCAGAGTGGGGAAAGGGCATATGTTGGTTAGGGACTGGGCTCTGGGTAGCAGGGTGACTGGGAAAGAAGGCTAAAAGGTTAGTGAACTGGATGTTGAAGGCATTGACTATAGTCACTTGGTTGTTACAATGTACCCTATTGATGACCATATCTTTTTGAGTCATTTTGGAAGGATCTCTCATGAGCTCTTTCATGTGCTCCCAGAAGCTCCATGAGTTACCAGCATAGGCCAGCAGTCATACCTTACAGAAGGTACTTTTGTTGGAGCATGTTGCCTTTTTGCATTGCTTCCATGACTGTCTGTACAGTATGATAGCCAGTCTTGTAAATTGGAAATGGCCTTATAGGCTGCCTAGCATTTTTCCCTGTTTTTGAAGTGGGAGAGAAGGTCACTGTTCAGCCAATGGGTTGCTGTCCCTCTGGCTCTCCTCTTGGTGTAGAGAATAAATTTGTCCTGGAGGCTGTTAATGCATGACTGAAAGAGACTGAGGGCCACATTGATGCCAGTGGTTGAGTGGATAGGGTACCAGTCAATTAGTGAGAGTTCTGCATTGAGATATGATGAGTCAAGTTAAGAAAAGTCCCTGAAAGTAAGGATTTTGGAGGGGGGGGTCTTTCCAGATCTGGGTTTCTCACAAACAGTAAGTAGGGGAATGATCACCTAGGGAGTAAGGAGGCACTCCAGATGCTTGGCTCCTGTCAGGTCTATTTGTGAGCATCCAGTCTAGTAAGGATGTAGACACTCTATAGTGAGAGATGAAGATGGGATCAGTGATAAGTTGGGTAGGACTGGCATTAATAGTTTGTAATTTGTGGAGTTAGGGTTTTGCCTGTCAGGATTAATGTCTCCCATAATAATAATAATCTTATTTCAGTCATTTGTAGAATGGTGTCATGGAGGGCAGACAGACCTCTGATACCACTGGGGGGGGGTTGTAGGTACATTCCAAGTGAAGTTTTTTGCTATAAACTAGGAGAAGGGAGGCATGTACTAATCCACAGGAGGTGCCAGTTCCTGCTTCATGAGACATCTTTGATATATTAAGATGGGACCTATAATAAGTTAATAGACCAACGCCTCCTTTGGAGGAAGGGCAGTTGGTGTGGATGAAACTGTGATTGTGTAAGTTACAGAGGGAGTCAGATATACTGAGTTTATGTCATGACTCTGAGACGCCAAAGATGTCTGGGGAGTAGTGATCCACCCATGCTTTGACATCTGTGTGTTATTCACTGGGATACTAAAAATGTGTAAGTGAGCAATTTTTAGCCCCCAGAGACCTGTGTGTGTTGAAGAGGAGAGAGAGAGATGGAGGCCATAGGACATCAATTAGACTCAATGTTATCAATATTCTAAGATTAATTTTTTAAAAGCACTTATTTACCTAGGATAACCCATCTGAGTTATGATATCTTATTTTTAGTGAGGTCCTGATTCATTCTAGTTTAACGGCTGAGGACAAGGAAGCACAGGGAGGTAAAATGGCTTGCTCTGGGTCACACAGTGAGCCAGGGTTGTGGAATTCAAACCTTGGTTCTCCTGCTTCACAATCCTGTGCATTTAACACTAGATCAGTGTTTCTGTAACTGTGGGACTAGCCTTCTGGGAAGGCTCCATCTGTCTTCAGGGGAGACTCAAACAAAGCCAATAGTATATGAGTTACTTAAATGTAAGTTTTTGTTGTTTTGTTTAATGAGATAAGAAAGAAATCCACACAGTTGTTATTTCTCAAGGATGACCATTGGCTGCCCAGGGAAGAGTGCTGACTAACAGGAGGGCTTGTCCGCTATTCAGTGTGGGAAATAGCTCCTCCCACAGCCTCTACATAAGCCCTCCTTTAACACACCTCCATTGCTTAGGGAATGTTTTTTCCCTGGGCTCCCTGCATGGCTCCTGTGGCTGTGCTTCTTCATGCTACTGCTGCCTGTTTTGGTTTTCTGTGCCTCCCTCTTGTCTTCTCTCCCCTCCCTGTGTTTTGTGCCTATCTTTCTGCTGTGTCCTTGTTTGTCTTCTCGGCCACTCTGGTCATCTCCATGCTTCTTTTCTGCTCCCTGCTTTGCTTTCCTGGGGTTTCTCCATGTTTCTCTTTCCTCTTTATTTTTTTTTTGGGGGGGGGCATTCTCCGGCAACCTGACACTACCTCTGAGCATCCTCACTCTGCTCTGACCGTCCTGTCCACTTTTTCTTTCCAAGCATGTTTCCCCTTCCTGTTTCCCGTATGCATTGACCCAATGCCAGGACTCTAGTCAGCTCTCCACAATCCAGTAAGTATCTCTCTATTTATTTTACTTCCCCTCTCAGCGTTCGTCTGTATTCCCAGCTTGATACTCTGGCCCCACCAAGCTGTAGCTCCTAGCCATAGAGTTCTGCCTCTCCTGTGACCTAGCCATACCTCAAATCACACTTGCACAACAGTCTACTGGTGAGTACAGAACCAAGCACTTCAGCTTTTGCATCGCTCTGCCAATTTCCCAGGTGGCAGCGCTGGTTTGTCTTTTCCCTCTAAACTACAGTCATTGCTAGTTTTAGGAATTGCACAGATATCATCCAGAAGATTCATTGTAGGATCTCCACTACTTAGCTGATTCCTGACTCCATGCTATCCAGACCTTCGATTACTCCTGGACAGCATTATTACTTATTCTGTCATCCGCATCTTTTCATCTAGTAACTTCAGCTGAGTCACCATTTTTCCAGTGGACTATTTAGCCTCTTCTTCTCAAAGTACCTTCATTAATCTCTACAGTAAAGACCATCGCCAAGAACTGGCTCTCCTGAATTCTATCCAGCAATCCATAACAGCCAAGATGAACTCACTAACTCAGCCTTGCATCCCAGTAGGTATTTATTGGCTGTAGCATTAATTCTATGGCATCCTGCATTTATCAGTCTCACTACCAATCCAGCCTACAGACTCTTCCTCTCATCTGCTTCAAGCTTTCTTCATGTACTTCAGCATCAGGATTACCCAGGAACTTAACCACCTATGCCACCACAATGCATCTCCTAAATTATCACATCACAGGAATACCCACACGTACTTCAGGCAACATACCAGCAAAGGCTTAAGCATAAAGTCATGAACATCATGACCAAAGAAGCCATCTATTCCTTATACTGCATTTCCAGTCACTCCTCATATGCACTAGGTTACCATCTGGATAGCTCCGCAGATTTTCTTCTGGGCTTTACTTATCACTTCTGGCATTACTTTCATCGGGCACTCAGACTCCTCTATTTATTTTACTCTGGAATGCTTACCTAGTGACTTTCGCTCACTAATTGATTCTTTACCTTCAAACTACCTCGAATATCAAACCTTATACAAATTGGAGCAGTCACTCATAACTTTACTAATCATCACAACTACCACAGTGTACTGTCTGGTCTTATATCAATCTCATCTTGCTCTCCCACCTCATAACCTCCATACAATCCCTTGGACATCATCCATTGTCACTTTGGAAATATGGTCTACATAGCCCTTCCTTAACTGGATCTGCTTTACACATAGGATTTTACCATCCCTACAGAAAGATGTACCCTACACCTTCAGGATCATCATTTAGCTGTATCATCCTTGGATTGAGAATGAACCATCAGTTCTATGGCTCTCAAAGACGCTTCTACAAATTCTGCTCTATGAATGTTTCCTTAGTGACTCCAGTTCAATATAGAACTCCTAGCCTTCAGACCATACCCTTACATTCGAGCCTTTCACAAGTTGGATCATTCCCTAGCGACTTCTTCTACCATTGCAATCTCACCATTCCCAGTTTAGTACCTTATCAATCCAGTCATGATACCTCTGTCCATTAGAATTCTGTTGGATAAGCATCATTCATCATCTTGGATACTTGTAGTTCTTTTGTCCTCCTTCACTTGGATTTACTTTATACTTAGAATTCAGTCACTCATTCTGAACAGATCTCCTTTTCAACCTCAGGATCATCATGCAGTCGGCATCGTCCACAGATCAAAGATAGATTTCCAATTCTCCAAGCAACTCACCAACCTCAAATTAGCTAAGGTTACTAGAACCTAGATCCTTCTCCATGTAGTATGCCCAGAAGGATGGGTAGACCTCCGGCCATGGATCCTCAGAGGTTTCCTCCACCTGGAGGTTTTTCCTCTCCTGAATGCCGGGGGTAATACTCTCCATGAGTTGGAGGAGGTTTCTTTTTAGGCCTTCTATTCCCTACAAATTACTACCTACTATGCTAGGGTGGGAATAGAGTAAAGCCACAAAAAGTACTACAAGTTACACAAGCACTGTATACTCCATCTCTCCTTTCTACTATTCCACAAACATTGAATGGGAGGGCTTGCCCAAGGTCCAGTGTGAGGAATAACTCCTCCCACAACCTCTACATAAGCCCTTCTTTAACACAACTCCCTTGCTTAGGGAGTATTTTCATCCACCGCCATCCCCTCCTCCTCCTTCTGCATCACTCTTCTCACCCTTGCTCCTGGGCCTTCTATTTCCTACAAATTACTACCCACCTACCTACCTGCTACACAAGGGTGGGAATAGAGTAAAGCCACACAAAGTACAACAAGTTACACAAGCACTATGTACTCCATCTCTCCTTACTGCTATTCCACAAACATTGAAGCTACATGAACTGAAGAAGGATTGGTTGTCCAGGGAAACATGCTGACTGACCTACTGTATATGAACTGAATAAGGAAGTTTGTATCTTTCTTATAGACAACATGTGTATGGTGCTAGATGAATAAACACAATAATTTTATCACAGTCTTTTTTTGTGTTACTTTTTCTGGTATACTATGTAAAGTACAGGGTAGTGTATTTTTATATATGGGGAGACCACTGATTGTTTTCCCTAACAAAGAGGAGGAGAAAAGTGGTACTGTTTAATAACAAATGAGCTAAACCACACTGCCTTCAAAAGTGGCAGTGTGCTCTAGTGGTAAAACACCAGCCTGGCAACTGGTGGATTGTAAGTTCAGACTCTGCCCAAGTCATATACTCATTGTGTGACCTTAGGCAAATCATTTAACCTTCTACTGCTCCAGTCCATCCAGGTAAATTGGCAGAAACAGGACTCTACTGTCAACTGATATAAGGCCCCTCTTAAAAAAAACAATCTTTGGACCTTGAGATGCTGGTGAGCTGTGGGCTTATCTCAAATCTTCCCTTTTTAGAAAGGATTACTGAGAAGCTAGTGGTGGTACAGCTCAAGGCTCACCTTGAGAAATGTAATGTTAACTGTATGACGCATTCCAGTTGGGTTTAGGCATCGACACAACTCAGACACCATGACCATCAAGGAGTTTAATGAATTGCTCCTTGTAAGAGATAGAAGGGCGTAATCAGTTGTTCTCCTCAATCTCTCCTTGACATTTGACACTGTGGAATACGGAATCTTAATGAATCACTCTAAGGAATATGGGGAACTCACTAGAAAAGCGATGAAATGGTTTGAGTCATTTCTGTCTGGCAGATCACAATGAGTTGTGATGGGTTCTTTCTTATGGCACCTGGTGATGATCAGCTGTGGGGTTCCCCCCAGGCTTGATTCTATACCCAATTTTGTTTGCAGTGTTCATGTTATCTTTTATGCAGGTCATAGGATAGAATAGAGTGAGTTTTTGTGAGTTTTACCTATTACACAGATGTTGCTCACCTGTACTTGCTGTTCTACATCAGATGCACTAGGGGTAGTCTCAGTGCTAGAATGATGCCTACAAGAAATCATGGACTACATGGCCTCCAGCTGGTTGTTTTGTGGCCCAATCCACATAGGGAGCTTGGATGTGCATTAATCAAGTGTAAACCTGCTGTGTATCTATGCCTCCAATGCTTGTCTATACCACAGATACACAAAATGTGTTGGCAGAATAGGACCACTTGGTCTACCCACTCTGCCGACTTTGTCCTTGCCTATATTGTCACTGAAAACCATACCTAATTTCCAACTACTTCCTCCACCTCTGCTTTCCTACCAAGATTCCTTTGTGCCTATCCTATGCATGCTTGAAGCCCATTGCTGTGTTTGCCCTCAGCACCTCCATTGGAAGCACTGTTCCAAGTGTCCAGCACTCTTTCACTGAAGAAGCAATTCCTCATATCCCTCCTAAATGTCCCCACTTTTGGCTTCATTGCATGCCACCTTCCTTTCATGCACTATCTCTTCTGAAAATAATTCCCCCCTGTACCTTATTCACCCCCCTGTGAGGTACTTATAGGTATCTATCATGTCCCTCCCCTCTTTCCAGGGTGTACGTATTGAGATCCCTCAGTCTCTTCTCATAGTGCTTATGATGCAGCCCCTGTGCCATTTTAGTTGCCCTACTTTGAACAGCCTGTACCCTGTCTATGTTGTTCCTCAGATGTAGTATCCAGAACTGGATACAGTACTCCAGGTGGGTTCTTACCAATGATCATGCAGTGGTAACACCACATCTCTACTTCTGCTCATGAATCAACTTCCTGTGCACCCCAGCATCCTGCTGTTCCTGCCTATTGACTTGTCACACTGCCCTGCTACTGTGAGGTCATCAGGTATGATAACCCCAAGGTTCTGTTTAATGTCTGCTAATGCCTCTTCCAATTTTTTTTTAATTTTTTTGTTTAGTTGTTTAACCAGGACTAGCACACTAAGCTGAAAGCTTTTTTACAGGTGCCACTTGGGAGGACAGGGAAGTTAAGTGACTTGTTCAGGGTCACACAGTATGTAAGGGGAAGCTGTGGGATTCAAACCCAGTTCTGGTCTGCTGGACATCATCTGATCTGCAGCTCAGAGCCTTGAACCACTGCGCTATACTGCCTCCCTGCCTCAATTTATACACTGCCCCTGGATTTCAGTGCCCTAGGTGCATAATTTTATACTTTTGTTTGTATTGAATCTCAGCTGCCATACCCTCAACCACTCCTTGAGTTTTCTCAAGCCTCTACTCATTCTCTCCACCCCTTCCAGAGTATCAACTCTATTGCAAATTCTGGTGTCATCTGCAACATGGTATACCTTTCCTTCTAGCTCTTCAACAATGTCCCTTATGAAGATGTTGAAGAGGACTGGTCCCAGTACTGAGCCATGAGGTACTCTGCTGGTCACTTCCCCCCCTCACTGGAATGAGTGTCACTTAATGTCACCCTCTTGTTGCCTATGCATCAACCAGTTCTGTACCCAGTTTACTACCATGGGTCCAACCCTAAAACTGCCCAGTTTTCTTATAAGCCTCCTATGTGGTACGTTATCGGAGGCCTTGCTACAATCTAGGTATGACACGGCCACAGACCCACCCTGATCTAGTTCCTTGGTCACCCACTCAAAGAAATTGATCTGGTTCATCTGACATGACCACTCCTCCCCTATGAATTTGTGCTGCCTCAGGTCTTGTAATCTACTGGCTTCAAGATACTCCACTGGCCTTTCTTTTAATAGTGTATCCATTAGCTTCCCCCACCACTGACATTACACTGACCAGCCTATAGTTTCTAGCCTCCTTCCTGCTGTTGCTGCCTTTATGAAGAGGGACTACATCTGCCCTCATCCAGGCCACTGGAACCACTTTTGTTTCCAGTGAGTTGTTGAATAGGTCCATTAAAGGTGCAGCCATTACTTCTCTGACCACCCTTAGCATGTCTGAGTGTATCCTGTCTAGCCACATAGCCTTATCTACTTTCAGATTCTCAAGTCCCCTCATGACTCTCTCCTCTGTGAATTGACTTGTGTCCACCTCCTTCCCCCAGTATTCCTGCTGCTTGTATGTGGTCCATTCCCCCTCTCCCTCCACTTTGAATACTAAGCAGAAGTATCTGCTCAGGATATCTGCTTTTTCCTGATCCTGTTCTGCACAATCTCCCACTTCCCTTCTTAACCTCACAATCCCTCCCCTTGTCTTCCTCTTTTTGCTTATGTATCTAAGAAAGGTCTTACCCCCTTCAGCTACCCTTTGGCTATCCTTTCCTCTGTTTACATCCTTGCAACCCTCACCACCTTCTCTGCTTCCCTCTGCTTTTCCTGGTGCACCTCCTTGTCCTCTTCCCTCTGTGTTTCCTTGTCCCTCCTGAATGCCACCCCTTTAGCCTTTACCTTCACAGTCACTTCTCTCAAAAACCATAGCAGTCTCTTTTTCTTCCCATTTGTGCTTACTTCTTCCACACAAAGGTTTGTTGCCTTCTCTATGCCATCCCTTAATTTGGTTCATTGTTCATCCCACCTGCTAGGTTGACCTCTGAGGCATTCACCCATTTAAAAAAAAATATGCTTTCCTGAAGTCCAGGAGCCTTGTTGTGTGGTTTGTCTCTGCCACCATCCTTTTGTTAACCCTTGCTGTGCTGCAGGCTGATATATTAGTCCAGAATTCCTATATGTTCCATTTCTGCTGGCAGCCTAAGGGTTAAAACCACAGTGTATGGTGATTGGTGGTCCCCAGGTGGCATCTTACCTTGACATCTGCAATACTGTCTCTGTTTGTGAGCATGAGGTCCAGTATTGCTCCAGTTCAAGAAGGCCATCTGATTAATGCCCTGAGAAATGCCCCCTGCAGGGAGTCTAGGATGTCTCCGCTTCTAGCCAAGGCCACAGCTTGGAGGCTTCAATCTATATCCAGCAGATTGAAGTCCCTCATCAGTAGCACCTCCCCTTTTTTTGCCATTCCGCTGGTGGCTGTACAGAATGTTATCCTTAGATAGAAAACAATACAAAACACAGCTTTATTTGTTCATGTACGGTTATCTTTTGAGCATTTACAGGTATGAATTTAATCTGTGTAAATTGGAACTTTATAAACAGTTACCAATCAGCACAATTTTCATTTCCCCTTTAATTCACAGATACCATGTATCTCAGCCACATTAGGTAATACTTTGTATTGAAACTCCCACATGAGGTAATATTTATTTATTTGGTATCCAGTTGGGTACACTGGTCCGAGGGACAATTTTCAGGAAAAGACCTGGGCCATCATGATGGCACATGTAACATCGACAAAAAAATAATATGTAACAAATGGTTCAGGTGGAATTAATACAGCTACAATGATTCAATAAAGATAAATGACAGTTAAGGCCCACAGCACAAAGCCCTAACATAAAGATAATTACAGTTGGGGCCTACAGTACTGCACTCTGGAATAGGCACAGAAACAGTCCACAATAAAGAGAAGAGGTTAATAGCATAGGGTGCAATAAAATCATGATTGGTTGGGAATTAGACTCCAGACCATAGCTAGCAACATAATATCATATGATATAAAACATGGCTAACAATTAAGTAGTCAACTGTTTTGATAACTGCCTAGCGGTCTACATCTGGACCTAAGGATTGACACCATCCCAGATCAAGTGGGGCACTTGCATACAGAGGTGGTTAGAAGGGCATTTTTAAAATGTATTTTGAATAGGATGGAAAAGCCTAGCAAGTGGAGGAAGGCTGGTAAACCATTCCATAGCTTAGGGGTGGCAGTGGAGAAAGCTTCCTAACACATCTCAATAGCCATCTGAGGAAGATCGAGAAGGCATTGAGAGAAGAACCTGAGATGTTGTGAGCCAGTCTTAAAACAGAGAAGGCTTGATAGGGGGCAGTTGTACTTTTTTGTGAGGGACTGTTAAACAAGTGTACCCATAAGGTAGTCAGGATCTGGCCTGCAGGGAGAGCCAGACAAGTATAATGGGAGCAGTGGTGGGTGTTATAATGGGCCAGCGAGGCAAACCTACAAATGTTAATGTAGGCAGTCTTAAGTCTAATGAGGTTATGATTGGAGGCTTGAGAATGAATGGGGGAGCAGTAATCCAAGAGTTGGAAAAGTATGCCTTTAGCCATGGACAGCCACACTTCTGGTGTCATGAGATTCTTTAACCTAAAGCAGACTAACAGTTGATTTCACATGCCTGATTAATGTTCTAATGTGATCAGTGAAAGTTAATGAGGTGTTCAGGGATGCCTAGGTATTTGAACGCAGTTACCTTTTCAAGGTGGGCGCTATCTGGAGCATAGATGCTTAAGGGGTAGTGGGTATTTTGATTTATTGCCCACTTTGTGAGCCTGGGTTTGGACCTGAAAACATGATCTTCATCTTGTAGGCATTAACGAGTCAACCTGTTTGCAGAGAACTGCCAGTAGATTGAGTTGTACTCCCTGTTGAGGGTGATAGATAGTTCCTCAGGGTTCTTGTCACTGTGGTAGATGATCAGCTCTTAGTTAAATTGGCTCAGTATTATCTATACTGTCTACTGTGACTCCATTTAACACTCACTGCTTGATGGGCCTTTTATGTGAAACCAATTGCAAAATGAGTATGACTTCAATGCACATATATTGCACTTTGCATAATAAAAAAAATACATCCACATGAAAATGATAAAGTTCCGTTTTGGGCCCTCATATCATATCCTTTACACATCTGCAGAGCAAAAGGGTTTAAACTGCACTTAATTTTAGAACTGAATGTGAAACCAATTAAAAGTGAGTGTACTCCTGGGTTAAATTCTTATGTGTCTAAAATGGAAAGCAAAACTACATTAAATACTCTCTATGGGGGCTATACACAAAGGCGCACAGCCCCCTTAGCTACACACCTGTGGACAGGTGCAGGGTGCATGGTATATGCAACTATGCACACCTGTAGGTCACCTGTCTGCAGCTCCACTCCTAGGCATGCAGCTGCGGGGGGGGGCGGTTCAAGTGGCACAGGCAAGCTTCCAATTGGATGTCCATCCTGTGTCCTGATGTGGCTCCCTTACTACAAAGAGCAGTACAGTCTAGGAAGGTGCAGGACTGCCTTTTTCTAAAGTATGGACGCGTGTCCGAATGGCTGCCCTAGCCCTCCCTGTCAGCCCGGCGGGCTAGGGCAGCACAGCGGTGAGATTCCCTCTCCCTCCAGAGCCAGCAGGAGTCATAGTAGGCATGCAAAATATATGGCAGCATCCTCGCTGCCATATACTTCACCCCCTTGTCCAACACTCTGCACCTTAGTGAATGGTGTAGAGTGTGGGCGTGCCCCCAGGCAAGGTCCTGGACTGGCCGCACGTGTAACTGCACAATCAGCCACGGGATCAGGTGCAGAAGTGATGCATGTCACTTTTCTGAATGTGTGCAGGGGTCCACAGGACCTCCAATGTGCAGCATTGACACATAGGATCGCCTACAAACCAGTGATATGTGGTGTGTAGACAATATGCACCTTAATGCATAGGACCCTATATGAGTGAGCTATTTGCAGTTGTTTAAAAGAAGGCAGCATTTTCTAGTGGTTAAAGTACTCAGGTACTTACCAGACAGTCATAAGTTTAATTCTGCCATAGCTAGTGATCTGCTGTATCACCTTGTGCAAGTCAGTTGACCTCCAAGTGTTTCAGTCCTCCTGGATGTAAAAATTGGTAGAAGCAGGACCCAACTGAAAATTAGATGTTGTATCTCGGCTGTCCTGTCCTAGGTAATTAAATTGTAAACAAAAAAAGTACCCTTTTAGGATTGTTATGTTGTATAGTAAACACTGAGAATGGTGCCAGGACAGGATGCAGTAGTTATACAGTCCCACCATGTTGGTACTGAAGGCATTTGTGGCAAACTTGTTTTTCCCAGACTCAGCCTGTCATTGTTATCAGCTTTCTCAAATCCTTCTGACACTCACAAGTCTAATCAGTAGCTGCTGCTGCTTGGCACAGCACTCTTTCAGAGTATCTCCAGGTCTTAATCCCTCAAGAGCTACTGCTCACACAATACAGTGCTCCTTGCCCAAGGGCAACTGACCCACCCCTGTATGTCACAGCTGAGAACTCTTTACTTAAAAAAACAGAATATGGTAATGGTAGCTTCCCTTCAGAGGCAGAATTACAGTTTTTTGTCATGTATAAATCAGTTAGCTGTACCTCAGTAGCATCAGTCATAGAAACATGAAGTATATGAAAAAATAATATTTTAGTATTTCAGGATATTCATACATATAATACAGGATGATACTGAAAGAATATGGGGAACAGTAATTCTACAGAAATAAAAAAATTGTTTTGAACAGTAGGTTGCACACACCAACTATCTGTCTATATATTTCTCTATTTAGAAAGGTAGAATGGCTTACCACACAAGACACTTTGGTGAATCAGAGCAGACTCGAAACCTTAGATGGTAGCTTGTCATGGTCCCAAATCTGACTGTTTTTTTCAGGCTCTGTGAGACTTTAAGACCCTCCATCTTTCCCCCATGACACGTCATCCAGTATGTCACTCTGACATCATAGATTCAACATTCTTTGTGTGTTGAGTTGGGTTGGAAAACCTGTCTGAAAGGGAATTTGGATAAATACATCTTTTTGTTCCAAGACCTGAGCCCAACAGGAATGTGTGCTTTAGTTAGCAACTTTCTGACATCAAAAGACACTTTATAACCTCACCCATAAATTGTCCGGGAGGGGGGCTGTCATGATGATGGACAGCACAGATAGTAAATTGCCTCCAGAGCCAGTGAGTTTGCACTATTAAGTCTCTTCAATTTTCCCCCAGGAATGCCAGCTTTGTCTCCTTAGCTGCTACATTCTAACTGATACACATGCAGAAAGAATTGAATAAAATAAAAAAAAAGTACAGTGACAGGTATACACAGCCAATCATTACATCTCCCCATAAGAAAGAAAAAAAATAAATCTTTTAGCCCCCACTAAATAATGGGTTTTCGTATGAGCTGGCTGGCTCCCGCTGCTGTGTCCTCATTTCACTCTCTGGGTGAACCCCACATTAGTTACTTCTGGCATCCCACTACTAAAAAACAAAGACAAAAAAATCACAAGTGCACTAACTATTGTCTGGACAGCCCATCCGTGTTGCCATGCTGTGAACCACTGCGGTGCCTAATGTCCATATTATAGGATTACAGCACCAGGCTCCGCTTTATTAATTATGAGTTCTGTCCACTGGTCCTATGCAATAATGTAAGGCGATTGTGATCGACAACCAAGGTGAACTGCCTTCCATACAGATAAGGTTGCAGCTTCTGCAAAGCGCAGACAATCCCTAGAACTCCTTCTTGATCATGGCGAATGCCTCTTCTCTGGGCAGCAGCTTCTTGCTCAGCTACACAACCAGGTACTTCTCTCTCAAATGTGTAACCTGGCTTAGAACTGCGCAAGCTCATGATCAGATACATCTATGTGCACAGTTAAACTAAGAGAATACTCTAGGCTGGTGAGCACAGGTGCCTGACACAGTGCCTCCTTCAGCTGGTGGAATGCAGTATCACAGATTTCGATCCTCCAGACCTTTTCTGGCATTTTCCTCCTGGTGAGACTGGACAGGAGTTTGGCCATGCTGCTGAAATTCACCACACACTTATGGCATTACCCTGTTATCCCTAGCAAGGCCCATACTTTCTTCTTGGTCATATGGCCTCAGTTTTCACTGACTTAGGCTGGATATACCTATTCTCCACTCTGTGCCCAAGGTATGACACTTCTGCCATTCCTGCCTGGTATTTCTCTGCCTTAATTGTCAGACTAGTGGCCTGCAGTCAATGGAAAACCTTGGTCATGTGCCTGATGTGATCCTCCCAGGTCTGGCTATAGATGGTGATATCATCCATGTATGCCAGAGCAAACTCTCCTGCCCCATTTAGAATGCAATCCATGAGCGATTGAAAAGTGGCCAGTGCATTCTTTATTTTGAATGGCATTACTTTGAGCTCAAGTAATCCAAACAGGATGATGAAGACTGACCTCTCTGTGGCTTCAGGAGTTGGGGCACCTGCCAGTAGCCCTTTGTCAGGTCTATTGTGGACAGTTTAAGAACTCCCCCTAACGTCTCCAGGACCTCATCCATCCTGAGCGTAGAGTATGCATCTGACTCTGTGCAGCTGTTGAGCTTGTAGTAGTCGATGGAGAACTTTGTGGTCCTGTACGTTTTGGGAATCAGTACCACTGGGGAGGCCAGGGACTACTGAACTCCTGAATCACTCAGAGAGTGAGCATCTCCTTCATCTCCACATCTATATCATGTCTTATACCATCTGGGACTCTGTAGGGTGGCTGTCTTAGTGTAGTTTGGGACCCTGTATCCACGTGGTGCTCTGCCAGCATGGTATACCCGTTTCCTTGTGAACATTTCACCAAATGTACACAGCACTCCATGCATTTTGGCAGTTAAAACTAGTGTCAGTTGATATGAGAGGGTGACAGCATCCACACAGGATTCTCCATTAACCTGTCTCAGGAGATCCAACAGTGGATTTGCTTCTGTCCCCTCCTCCACATGGTTACACACAGGCAGGACCATCTCGTCCCTGTCATGGCAGGGTTTCTTAATGTTTTTGTGGTAAACTCACTGTTTGTGCTTCCTGTCTGGTAGATCCACCATGTAATTAACATCATTCACCCTCCTGACTACCGAGTAAAGCCCCTCCCAATCTTCTTGTAATTTGTTCTGCTAGATGGGGACAAGCATCATCACCCATTGCTTGACTTCATACTTCTCGACTCTGGCCCCATAGTTATAACATGTCTTCTGCCTCTGTTGCACAGTGGGTAGGTGCTCCTGGGCAAACCTCATGAGCACTGTGAGCCATGATCTGAAATTCAGGGCATACTTCATGACAGATTCCCCTTGGGAAGCAAGGTCAGCCTCCCATTCATCCCTTTCCAAATGATGAAACAGGAGCTTGAAGGGTAAGAACCCTGTGGACTTCTAAGGGGCTTCCCTATATGCAAGTAGGAGATGGAATGGGTACTTGTCCCACTGTCTCACATGCTGGTCAGTGAATACCCTTAACATGGCCTTAAGGGACCCATTGAATCACTCAACCAGACCGTTAGTCTGGGGGTGGCATGGTGAGGCCCTGAACAGCCTCACTCCACACTTCCTCCAGAGGCTAACTGTCAAATCAGACATGAAGTTGGTGCCCTGGTCTTATGAGGGAAACCACCCTCCTAAATATCCCCAGCAGTATGACCATCTTCTCAGCCTTAATTGAGGACAACGCCACTACCTATCGGTACCTTCTGGCATAATCTATGACCAACAAAATGTACCACTTGCTGGTGTGCCATGGGGTGCCAAGTGGCCCTACAATGTCCATGGCAACTCACGGAAATGGCTGTTTAATAAAAGGTAGTATAATCAAAGTTGCCATGGCATTGTCAACACCTTTTCCCACCCTTCTACACTGGAGACAAGTCTGGTAGTAGTTTGTCACATCTTTAAAAATTCTGGGTTAGTAAAAATTGTTATCCAGGTGCCTTTTTATGCGACTGACCCCTAGGTGTCCTGAAAAGGTATGTCATGGGCTAAGGCCAGAAGTGGTTTCCTATACTCCCTACCAACCATTCTTTGCCCGAGTACCCCATCCTAGGTGCATGTGTGCAGTGGAGTTATAAGGCACTGCATTCTGTGTACAGGCTACTAACTTCTGGAAGTTTCCTAAGCTACCTCCTACAGCTGCAGTAGCATCTTTTATTTCACCTTTTTCAGACAATCATAAGACAAATACCCCAGATTCTGGCATTCACCCATCTCCATGCTTTTGAGACCAGATGGCTTCCCTCTTGGTTCAGGCACAGGCTGACTTCCTTCAGATTGCCCCCCCGGGTTCCCTTAAAACCACCTGATGCTCCTCCCACATTACCTTTGCGATGAGAAGATGATCAGCTACATATGAACTGATATGCCATCTCGGCTGCCTCCCTTGTGGAGCTCAGAGATCTATCCAAACATTATATTCTCAGTTCCTCAGGAATAGTTTTTAAGAACTGTTCCAGAAGAAATAAGTCTTTTATTTTTTCTACAGAGCAAACTCTTGCACCTCTACCTAGCATTCTAACAAGTCATTTAACTATACACACATTTCAGCATAACTATCCTTTGATACCTTTCTTAACCCTCTAAATGTTTGCCCACAGGCCTCAGGGATTAACTCAAAATACAATAGCAAGGCATTTTTCACTTTATCATAGTTCATGCAGTCATTATTGTCCATTCAAGTAAAAACTTCTAATGCCTTGCCTGTAAGCAGTGGCAATAGGTGAGTCACCCAAGATGATTCTCTCAAAAGATCTTAAAAATAAATTAAGACCTTCCCCCACCTGATATATGGGAAACATTTCAGAATTAATTTTGGATTCCCAGGTTGAACCCATCATGCTATTACTCACAGTTTGTGGTGATGTCCTCTGGTGCAGAATCTCCATCTGACTCTAATGCTCAAGTGTCTTCATCTTGATCTTGTGCTGGCACTCTCTGTCACTCCTAAGCCTTTTGCTTCTCCTCCTCTGAGTCCAACCTCATCTTCTGCAGATCTACCTCTGCCTTTTTCCTCTCACTTTCTGTCTTCTCCTTAAACAAAGCAGTCTCTAACTTCAACATCTGTATCCAGTCTGCTTGCCCAGGTGCCCCAGTCAAAGGCTCTGGCTCATCGGTATTCTCCCTCACTTCCATCTCACCACTTTGTCTGGCAGTGACCCCTTTTTGATGGCCTTTCCAGTCCCTTTTATCAAGGATTTACATCAGTCCTGTCTGTATTTGTCCCTCTTCATAGGCCAAGTCTCTTTTTTGGCACAGCTCCTGCAGGTGCAGCAATTTGCACTTCTTTTTATGGCCCAGATGTAATGTCTTCTATCTATCTACTCTTGCTTAAAAAAAAATAAACCTGGTAGACTATACAGTCCCCTTTTGTATATCCTGTTCTGTGACTGGACAGATAACCATTATACTGAAGAAACTGTTTCAGATCCCACCTGCTGCCTCCAGTTTGTGGAACATTAGTCTTTTCCAGACTCAGCCTGTCAGTGTTACCAGCTTTCTCAAGCCCTCCAGACACCTGCAAGGGTAATCAGTAGCTGCCACCACTCAACATAGACACTCTTTCAGGGTATTCGTGGGTCTTGATCCCTCCTGATTCACTGCTCACTGAGTACAGTGCTCCTTGCTCAAGGGCAACTGGCCCACTTCTCTATGCCACTGCTGAGAACTCCTTACTTTAGAAAGAGAATATGGTAATGGTAGCCTTCTCTTCAGAGGCAGAATTACAGTTTTTTTGTCAAGTATAAATCAGCTGTACCTCAAATGACTCAGTCATAGAAACATGAAGTACATACGAACATACGAAATTTGCCAGCAGATAAAGGCCTAGAGGTCTATCAAGTCTGCTCGAATGTGCAGCTAGCGCCCCTTATTCTGCAGCTGCCCCTCCCTTCCACCCTTCCCCTTCATTGACCCTCCCCCTTGTCCTGTCCCATTCCCTTTTAAAGCAGTCCACTGTTTTGCTGGATACCACTTCTGCAGGTAACACATTCCATCCGGATGAACAAATAATATGTTTAATACTTCAGGATATTCACACACATATAATACAGGATGCTACAGAAAGACTATGGGGAACAGCAATTGTACAGAAATAAAAATAAATTTGTTTTGAACATTAGGTTGCACACTGAAAAAAAACTCTCTGTATGTCTCTCTCTCCACTTAGCAAGGTAAAATGGCTTACCACACATGACACTTTGGTGAATCAGGACAGACTTGAACCCTTAGATGGTAGCTTGCCATGGTCCCAAATCTGACTGTCTCTTTCAGGCTCTGCCAGACCTTAAGACCCTCCAACTGCCCCCCTATGACACGTCATTCAGTATGTCACTCTGACATCATAGATTCAACATTCTTTGTGTCTTGAGTTGGGTTGTAAAACTGGTCTGAAATGCACATCTGTTTTTTGTCCCAAGACCCGAGCCCAGCAGGAATATTTGGTTTAGCTAGCCATTTTCTGACATCAAAAGACACTTTGCAAGCTCACCCATAAATTGTCTGGGGTCTTGTCATGATAATGGACAGCACTTATAGTAAATTGCCATCAGAGCCAGTGGGTCTGCTCTGATAAGAATCTTGACTTTTCCCTCAGAAAGGCCGGTTTTGTCCCCTTAGCTGCTACATTCTAACCGATACTCGTGCAGAAAGAATTAAAAAAAAAAAAATACAGTGACAAGGTATACCTAGCAAATTGTTATTGTACTGAATACCAAAAGTTGGGAAATTAGAAAATTCATAAAGTTATATGTCTTTTGAAACTTAAGTACAAAAGCGCTTAATAAGATGGAAGAGATTCATGATCTAGTAAGCTCATCCCTCCTATCAGTTGTAGCTAGTGATGATAATCCTCTTCAGGGCTTCATCCAGCTTGCTCTTAAAATGCTAGTTAAATTTAATTTTATTGCCTCCTGGGACAATCTACACCACAGTAGCAGTGGACATAGTGAAAAAACTTCACACATCACAAATTTCATCACTGAGTGGGGAACTCCATGTAGCAATAAACTTCATGAAGCCTGCACTTCAAATATCCATTAAATACAAAGTTTGCAGTTCCCATAGCAAAAACTACATGAAGCGTGGTAATGTGCCCCTTCGTGGCTATGTGTCTACTGCAAGATGACAAATTCATTAAGTTAACTTTGTAAATTGAGGCATAGTATGAAGTGTCCACTTTGTGGCTACTACACTAAACTTTGTATGGCCTTACCCCACAGTCTTACCATCTTCTGAGTTAACTAGCCTAGCTTAAATTAGCAAAAACTGTATTTTCAGCCAGTGCCTGTAGCCAATTGCAAAAACTAGATGGAGGTTACAGAAGGCCAAACCTATGCTATCAGAATAATTTCTAGGATACATATCCCAGAAACCACAATGACGTTAAAACATATGCTGCTGCATCTCTTAGTCATATCACGACCATGGTATTAATGTTTGTCTTCATGAAATGTAGCACACACTCCTCTTCTATCCTGCAACACTTTCTGGGTGATTTATGTGCCCTGTTCCTGATTATTTTTAGTGGGGGAAGCAGTGTGCAAATGGCACATAAAGTGTTGCTGGATAGGGCTCTTGAAGTTCAAGGCCATTTATTTTATTTATTGAATTTTGTTGACCGGGTAGGCCCACTGAGACTAGAATTCCCTTTTTCAGGGGCGACCCAGGGAGGGGATACAGATGGTAACCAACTGAAATTGAACCAGATTAAGCTGTTGGTGGTATTTTTTTAGTGAATGGGGGAAATTTGGCCAGGACACCGGGGAAATTCCCCTACTGTCCTGTAAGGCAACCTCTAACCATCTGGGAGATGGCCACTCTGAGCACAAAGCCTGAGATGATGGATGTGTGGGAGGCTGGGGAGCGGATCTCCTCCCTACCTCACCAGTGTTACAGAGCGAAGAATTTTATGATGCACAGGGCATTGCGGACGATTGTTTACAGAATATACAGAGAGCTAATGTGACAGAATCGGCAGTATTGCCCAAAAGTACAGGTTTTCAAGAAAATGCAGTATTGGACATAGCTTCTTCAAACATACCTGAAATGAACACAGTAGAGCTTCAAGTCTTGTTACAGGCAGAAGAACAGTGCTTTCTCGCAAAAAAAGGGACATTGCAGATGCTATTGCAAAGATTTGGACTCAAGGAACTGAATCAGGCAAAATAGGCCTTCATAGCAACCAAAGCGCTGAATCATGTACTTCCATGATGACAACTCCAACACCTGAGTTCCAGGCCCAAAACCAAGAACAAGTTAAAATAATTTTTCAGTCTAATCCTTCAGATCAATCCACTACTACTGTATCCATGTTCTTGGCAAATAAACCTGCTGCAGGAAAACTCGGTAAGTCTGCTATGCAATCTGTTTTTCCATGGATCACATTGCCAGAGGGGAAAGCCCCATACTCAATTACTTCTGTACCTTGCCCAGTGGAAACATTAGTACTGGTAGATGTAAAACAGGTAGATAAACTCCTTTCTGCCACGGACATTGAAGAACAGCATACTGTTATGGATGGCATGGAAACTGAGAATCTTGGTATGGAGAACGTTGCCTCTGTTGACATCGACAAAGCTTTGCTGGATAAAGAATTAGAAGAAAAAAGTCTAAACTGTTAAAAATCCTAGCCGATGATGAGGCCACCATCAAAAAAAAAACAAACAGAGTAAAAGGGACATGCTTATGATGACCAAAAGACATTTACAATTAGATACACAAATGCTGAGTGATGACTCAGCCGATGAACACAATGCTTCTCCTTTCACTTGTCATTCGGTGAGTCAGTTGCCTTCAGCTTCAGTGGCTGTCAAAACAGCCTTTTCAGTAAGGACTCAGCAAAAAGAATGATTGGAGACTTCATGGTCACCAGAGATGGCAATAGCAAATGCAAGCTGGAAATGAGATGAGAATGGGCAATGGATTCCCAACCCAGACTGGGATCCTCTACCCACTTCGTAAGAAACTCCAGAATGGTGCCCAACTCATCAGGAATTTTCAGCAAACGACATTGTTAACAAAACTAATGTACAAGCTAGTCTGAATGAGGTAACTGAAAGAGCAAATGAACACAGTATGAGTACTGTCATGGCAATGCCGAAAATAGTGGGGGACTCAAACAAAAGACCACCTCCATCAACCTACCAATAATGTTATTTCACAGCCCCAGATAGAATCCAAGTCTTTTGAACGGGCCTCTGGTGTTTTGGAGCAGGCGTAGCCTCATGAAAAACAAAAATCCACTAACTCACAAGAGCAAATCCCAAAATATTCTGATTTTTTCCACAAAACAGAGGCCGCTCCATGTAGAAATGTGGTATGGTTGTGGTATGGGGTGGTCTGCAAGTTTAAAAAAAAATTGTTGATGCTCCAGTTAGGGTCAATGCCACAAAAGTTGGGAAACGAGATGTTAAGGTTTCCTTAACACCCCACCTTCCCAAACCTGGCAGGAGAGCAGGTGTGGGGATGGAATGTGGTGAGCGGTGGACTTGAGAACCCACAAGGCACAACCCACACCTGCTGTCCTGGGGGTGTTAGGGAAACCCTAATGCCTCATTTCCCACCTTTTGTCACTTTGACCCTAACTGGAGCATTAACAAAGTTTTTTGCAACTTATATATATTATATAGGTGCAGTAGCACTCCTATAGTTTGGGTTGAGTAGGAAATTTAATGTTAAACCTCAAATTTTGCACTTTAATAGCTTTGCAACCATTCAATGGAATTTGCATGAAATTTTGCATGTGCAGTTTTGTGTGGTAGATCTGTTGATGTGACAATTTTGGTTTTGGTCAGATTTGCGGATTTTGAGCTGCACATAGTACAAAACTGTTAAAATTCACCTTTTTTGCCTTTTTTTTGTCATTGTGCTGTGCCTAGATGGTTTGGAATTTTGGTCTGAAAGTTTCAGGGCACAAAGGTCTTGGCATTTCACTGGTTTGAAGAAACAAATATTATTCCATTCCAAAGTCATTTAAATTTAATGTTTTGGGTTCTGAGTATACTCAGTACAGTCTTTTGGATAGCTTCCTGGAATGACAAAGGAATTTGGTCTCATGAAAAGGATTCTCTTTCTTGAGGGTTCAATCCCTTTTCATAAGAAAAAATTCCTTTTTCATAAGACGCCATCTTGTTTTCACTTTTTCCATACAACAAACTGTCATAACTCTGCATAGTGATGTCTTCTGCAGACTTCCAAACATGTATCTTGCTCATTGGGAGTTGATGAGCTTCATTCTGTGATTTTTAATAGCTCCCATGGCCCCATAACTTTTTTTTTCAGTATTGAAATCCTTTTTTGTGACTCACTAAGTTTTTTTTTCATGAATCCCTTTTTGTTCTCATGAAAAAGGAAATTGGCTCATGAAAAAAGTTAAAAAAACAGTAAAAAATCCTTTTTCGCGAGCCAATTCCTTTTTTGCGAGAATGAAAAAGGTTTCACAAAAAAAGAAATTGTGTCACGAAAAAAAGATTTGTGTAAAAAAAAAAAATAAGTTCAAAATCCTTTTTCATGAAATGGAATCCTTTTCCACAACCATGGCAAAGGATTCCTTTTCCTGTGGCAGGGTGAGTGGTGTCACTAGACACAATGTGGTGAAAAATTATTTTTTACCCATTTTCCTGTGCCACATTGCTGTCAGTTGTACCCCCCACCCTCCAATTTTTACCCTGAACTAAATTAACACATATGATGTCTAGAAATACCATTCACCCTTCCATTGCCGTACATTTGTAATACAGGTTTATTGTGGGTAGTAACTGCCCCCACCCTGTAATACTTATAAGTCAATATTATCCCCCAATGTATATCCGTGATGTCTAGTGGCACCCCCCATCCTCCAGTCACTGGCCACATTGGTGGCCAGTGTCATCCCCACCACCGTTGCATGTATATATTAACCTGCAATGGAGAAGATGGTCCATCACTGACTTTTTTTAACCTAAAAAAAAACTCCGACAGTAGCATCTGCACCCCCACCCAATCTCCCACTGCTCACCCACTGACCCCGCACCCCCCTGTCCCACCCCCACACACCCTCTCTCACCTGAACCGGCTGCACAGTGAAGATCCACTCTCCGATTGAGGGCGCATCTTGCTGTTGGAACCAGCGGCTGCCATATGACAATCATACAGGTGTTAGGGTTGACAACCCCAAGGCACACACCCCATGCCTGTTGCTGCCTGCACAGTGGGGGTGGGGTGTTTGGGTAACCTCTTGTAGTCTCTGCTTTACCTCCATGCCAATTATTATATTCTCTCTGGAGTCTGGCATTATTGATTTTCAAATTATATAATAATAATGTCCCTCACCAAAAAGAAAACAAACCAGTTATGCATAAGAAACACAAAATAAAAAAGACATCAAACATAGAAACAGAATTTGACGGCAGATAAGGACTGCTTGACCCACCTAGTCTGCCCATTATCTTTAACTACTGTAGCACTGCAGACCCTATGAGATCTTTGGCTTTGTCCCCATTTTCCTACCACTAAGGATCCCTTATGTCTATCCCATGCACTCTTTAATCCTGTTAGAGTTTTTACCTCCACCACTTCCACTAGGAGGCTGTTCTAGGAATCCACCACACTTTCTGTAAAGAAGTACTTCCTCACATGTCTCTGAGTCTACCTTCCTCCAGCTTCATAGCATGTCCCCTTATTCTTGAGCACCTTTTTTTCTGAAAAATGTTTCCCTTTTGAACCTTATTTACACCTGTGATGTATTTGAAAGCTCTATCATATCCCCCCAGCCCTCCTTCTCTCAGGATGTACATATTGAGGTCCTTTAGTCTCTCCTCATAGGGTTTGTGATGCAGACCTTGCATCATCTTAGTTGCCCTCCTCAGGACTGCATCTACTCTGTCTATGTCCTTCTGGAGATGTGGTCTCCAGAACTGGACACAGAACTCCAGGTGAGATCTCACCACTGATTTATACAGTGGTAACACCACCTTCATCTTTCTGCTGGTGATACCCCTAACTATGCACACTAGCATCCCACTAGCTCTCACTACATTGTTACACTGTCTGGCCACCTTTAGGCCATCAGATATGATTACCCCCAGGTCTGTTTCCTGATTGGTGGTCATTAATATCACTCCCCCATTTTGTACCCCAACCCTGGGTTTCTGGGCCCCAAGTGCATGATTTTGCACTTCTTTGCATTGAAACTTGACCACCCCTCTAGTTTCTTAAATCACTATTCATTTTTCTGACTCCCCCCTTGCAGTGTCTATCCTACTGCAAATTTTAGTGTAATCTGCAAAAAGGCATACGTTCCCATTTAGCCTCTCTGCAGTGTCACTAATAAAGACGTTAAACAGGAGAGGTCACAAAACTGATCCCTGTGGCACCCCACTGGTCACACTCCCCCTCCCTCAGCATGAACTCCATTTACCACCACCCTGTCACTTATCCCTTAACCAATTCCTTACCCAATTTACCACCTTTGGACCCACTTCTAGGCTGCCCGGCTTGTCTATGAGTCCCCAATGTAGAACAATGTCAAAGGCCTTACTGAAATCTAGGTAGGCCACATCCACTGCTCCACCTTGATCTAATTCCCTGGTCACTCAGTCAAAGAAATCTATCAGCTTCATTTGACATGACATCTCCCCAAGTGAATCCATGCTGCCTTAGAGCTTGTAAGCCACTGGATTCAAGATATTCCACCATCCGTTCCTTCAGTAGTGATTCAAGTTAATTTCCCCACCACTTAAGTCAGGCTGACAGGCATGTAGTTGCCAGCCTCCTCCCTGCTACCACTTTTGTGAACACCATTACATGTAGGGCATTACATTACCCATGATAGATCATCTTTAACTAATACTGACTCTGTGTTCTCAGTGGCACACTTTATCATATTGAGCTTGTAGGTGATGAAAGTATACTTTTTGTTGTAGGTGTCTTAGGAGGAGGAGCTACATGGCTGGGAGTGGTATGATAGACTGTGGTACCAGTGCCAGTGGGAGGATTCCTGGGAGACTTGCTACCAGGAGGTGTAAAATTGGAGTAGTAATAGATGGCATTTTTTTTGACATGTAAATAATCATATTAATAGTTAAAGTAGATGTTTGGCAAGTTGAGTTTGAGAAAGGCAGAGAAGTCAGAATTCTCAAAATCTAGTCTTGTCATGAACACAACAGAAGAGGTGAAATAGGAGCATGACCAGGAAGTTGTGTAAACACATTCTTGCTGGTTTCTTCAAACGGTCATTGTTGCTCTACCATAAGTGTATGCAGCCTTTTCTCTTTGTTATAGCCTTTGTATACAGGGGGAATGATCACATTTTTAAATCTAAGAGTCAGTAGTGTTGCCATGCCAAATTGCGTGCCCGATCTAATGGCGTCAAACCTTCTACAAGTTGTGTCAGAAACCTCTCTGCCACTTATTTACTGAGTACTGCATCCTGCTGCATCTGCTACAGTGATGACTCAGATAAACTAGTGGTGTCACCGCCTTCCATAGTGATGGATACCAATCCTGCTGTACCATGCCACTGTGCTGTGTTCAAGGCAGAAGGGGGGGTCACCTATGTGCTGCAGTGATGCATGATGATATGTGATTCATAGTGGAGGGAGGATGATGATGATGATGAAGAAGATGTGTTGTTTTTGGAAGCCTCAAGACAGGCTGTCTCTGGAACTGTCAGCACTTGAAGAAGCAGGAGGAAAGCTTGGTACTTAGTTTAATGTGGACATGTAATAACTCAGGCAGCATAATTTGTTGTTTTTCTTACAACAAATTCAGCATCAGCTGATGTTCTTGCAGTTTGTGGACTGTTATTTATGACCACTGGTAGCTACTCTACCCTGATATCTAGCAGATGCCAGGGTTGCTATTCATGCCAGTGAACAGATATCAGTTGACCATGCAGTGATTTTGTTTTTGTTAGATACCAAGAGCTTGTATACCAGTCTCCTCCATCAGGGAGGATGTGATGCCATACTTCACTATTTTAGACTTAAGATAAATAAATGAGACTCCAGCAACTCATTTCCCTGTACATATGGCAAACCTAGTGCTCAAATCCAACTACAGTATCTTATTTACATAGACAACTTTTACATTCCATGTAAAGGAACAGCAATGGGCAATACTTTTGCCCCCAGCCTGGCAAACTTATATTTGGGGAGGTGGAAAGCATGTAATATTTACAACACTATAGTATTCAACCAGAAAGCTATGCTATGGAAAAGATATATTGATGTCATATTGATCTTCTAGACAGTAACATCACTGGAATTTAAAGAATTTGTTGTCTATATATATATATATATATATATATATATATCTCAGTGGTCTGAACCACAGCCTCAGATTCACATGTACAGACAGCTTAGAGACCATTAAGTTCCTTGATGTGCAAATTTATAAGGACAACAGAAAACTGTTTACCACCATTTATTGTAAGCCAATAAAATGCAAGTCTGTTATCCTTTACTTGCTGCCACAATGCTGTCTGAAGCTTGGTCAAGAACATTCTTACTAGCCAAATACTGCATGTCAATGCAAATGTAGTACAGAACAGGAATTTGAGCTGAAAGCCACAGAGATGGCTGAATGGTTTCTACAAAGGGACTACACACCAGAAGTAGTAATGAAAGTGTACCAGTGTACTGCCGATACAGACAGACATTCCCTATTAGAAACTAAAGTGAAGAAACCAGAAGTGCAATGCGTAATGTTTGTTACCACCTATAATGCCAATGTGGGCAAGATAGCAGCAGTGATTAATCAACATTGGTTGGTTCTTGGTTCTTCAGGGTGATGCATTTTGGAATAAAAAGGTCTCAGAAACTTCTCATCTGTTTTAGATGTGGGACAAATCTGCAAGATGCCTTGCTACACAGCGTATACAAGACACCTATTGTGTCCACGATGGAAACACAAAGGATATTGTTATAGTCTTCTCCTGAGTGTAGTACTGCTACCTTTTACTTTTTATGTAATTGTCTTCACCTGTAACTAAACTTTACCACAATGTCTGCACTGTTTATTCTTGTACTTGAATTCTTCATATTGTGCTGATGTACTGTGTGCTGTTCCATTATTGTACTTGTATCCTTCTGTAACTAATTCCGGGTTGCCCTCAAATAAAGGACCTTCGGGGCTCAGTGGGCCTACCGGTTACCAAAATTGAATAAATAAATAAATAATATTTAGACATTTGCACTCTGTAAAATAATATACCATTAGGTTGTTTAATAACTGTTCAACTATTGATGTTATTTACTTGCTAACATGCCCATACAGCCTTATTTATATTAGTCAAACAAAAAGACAGCCCAAACAGAGAGTTATCAAATGCAAGGCCAGTGTTATGGACCATTTTTCATGGTGTTGTTCACCTGCTTATGTAAGCATTTTTTTATGGCCCATTTGTCGTGGCAATGTTCACCTTGTTCATTATTTTGTTATTGCACTTTGTAATGTATCACTCTGATTTTCTGATATGTTGTAACTTTGTATTCTGTGCTCCCCTTTCCCTCTCCCTTGATTTGCACCTGGAAATGAACTCCACCTACCTTCAGTTGTTTATTGGATTTTTGATCGTCTGGTAAGTGGGCTAGACAATAATGTGCCTATTTTCAGCCACCATCTTGAAGAGTACAGTCACAAGCACAGTGGAGTACACCTACAATGAATAAGGCACACAAAATTAATTGTAACTCAGTACAATACAAATATACGGTAGAGAAGCATGTACAGTTCAGTTACACAGAGGCAGTGGATATGAAAAAAAGTGCAGCATATAAGCATGCAATTTGCATCTCATCTGAACAACTTAGAACAAATAGAGAACTTACGTAAGATGCAGTTTAAAATCACGCATGGGTGAGGAGAAGGGAGACAACAAATAAGTACAAGAGATCAGAAATTGCACTAAAGACATTGGTACCACAATGACTTAATGAGGAACTGTCACTCCAGTGTTTCCTTTAACTTGAGTTGCTAATGTATTTACTGTGGTTTCTGGTTTACAGTTTTGCAAATCCCTTCCTCTTCCCTGGATTTGAAGATATTTTAATGCTGACTTTGACAAATATAATGTATTTTTTTAGATTTTCCTAATGTTGTCACATTAATCTCTCACCAGCATGCACTTTACTCGTACTGCAGATTTTGCACTTTGCTTTTATTAACTTGATTATGGAGTTTTTAGTGCAGTGTTTGTGAAGTTTTGCTGATGGTTTAATGATTTATGCATGCATTTTTATGTTGTGTAGAATCATTGTTTTTAAATATATTTTATGTTTTATTAGGTGTTCAAGATATTCTGTGTGAGCTGCACTGAGTTTGAATGTGTGAGTCAGAAGTTCTGTATGTGTTTTCGAAGTTATTGGAGGGATTTCCTTTACAGTCTGTGATTTTGGAGCAATGTTACTATGTGTGGAGGGTCATGTGTTTTATTTTACTTTGCATGATGCCTTTTTGATGTTGCTTTCTTGATTGATTTGCATTATGACCTTTTTGACCCAGAGGATATAAAATTAGCATATGGACCTCTTGTTCTTGACTATTTGTGCACCTCATCATGTTTTCTGAGCAGCAGTATATGCTAGGTTAATGCAATAATATGTGGCAGGGCCCTGACCCCTGAGGAGTCAGAACTGACCAGGCACCATTTTATAAAATATGTCAGGTAAGGAGATAATACTATAATTTAATACATGACCATTTTTATTATCTTGTGTTCATTATTTATTTTTTTATATGCCCAAAAATATGAATCATGAAATTGAACTTGTGATATGAGCTTGTGGCTTGTCTCCCTTCCCCCATGCTGTTTTCAGTAGCTGCTAGTGACAATGGGGAAGGGGGGCTTTAAAGAATGGGGAAGCAAAACCAAAAATAATTTTTGGGGATTAGAAGACATTACATTTCTGGATGGATCACATTTACCCAGAGTAGGGGAACTGGACTAGAAGCACTTGAGGAAGGAAAAGTGGAAAATCAGGGTGCTTCTGAATTGCTCAGGATGGTTTCATCACCAGATGCAGTGGATAATTGGCAGTGAAGACTGCTTGCACTGCATTGGGAGTAGAACTACTTGATTTCTGGGGAATAATAAACCATGGTTTATTTGGCTGTACTACCATGCACCCAGCCCTTTTCCTTATATTCCCATGGGCACGACTCCCAGGACCTGTTCCATCATGACTAACTCATTCTCCAGCATCAGCATTTCTGGATCCTGTACTTGGTGAAATTGGCATGATGGAAAATGTATCTGCTCATTTCTTCCTCTCAGCATCCCTTTCTCCTCCTGTTCGTCCCTTCATGTTTTCTACAGGCATTGACAACACACATGACAGATGAAGACACACTGCAGCCACCACCAGATCTAATAATTATGATGCCCAGTAGTCATTGATGCTTCTTAGATGCACACATGACACACAAATCCAGGGCATGGACGTGCTGCACTGCCGTATTCTTTGGTAACTGAGTAAGGCCCTCTAGGCACAAGTGCCTGCTTTTAGGGTTGGCCCGGGAGCAAAGAAGAGTTCAAGTTGACTTGCTCAGAGTCATACAGTATGCAAGTGGAAGTTGTGGGACTCAAACCCAGGTCTGCTGTATGTATCAAGCTTATTTGCAGCTGATTATTCTAATTTCTAGGCTATACTGCCAGCCCCTGTATCTTGCAAGGTGGGTGAAAAACAATTTGTCAAATGAATTTATAGTTCAGTTTGCCCTTGGCACGAATGCCAGACATCACCACTGCATTGTCCTTGGCTCACTGGGCTGGCCTTATTTTGAAGCCAGGCTGTGATTCCCCACTCTCTGCCTGACTGTCAACCTTGTGCATACCTACACTCCTCCTTGCCTCCCGCCCATCGTTCAGCATAAACCCATAACTAGACCTTTCCAGTCTACTGGCTTACCTCTGCTCTGTATCCCTAAACCTCATCTAGCAGTGGGTCGGCGTGCCTTCGCCTTCTCAGGTTCCTCTCTTTGGAACTCTCTTCCCTTCACTGTCATGACCTGTACATCTATTCACCTGTCGAAGTGTTCTCTCACATCTCACCTTGCCTTCACTCAGCTGTGTACCTGCTTCTGTTGACCACTCCCCTTATCTCTCATCACTCTCCCCTCTCTTGTCTTCTTTCTGGATTCCTTACCTGAGCCTGCTTATTCCTCCCTTTATTTTCTATACTATGCTCTAGTGTTATGCAAGTTGCGCTTTGATTTTCTGGTTGGTCTCAGCTGTAAATAATTTCACACTGTGTCTCTATACTCTGTATTCAGTTCTACCTAATTGTACATATGCGTTGCTTACTTATCATTCTCTGACTTTTATCCCTACACCCGTTTTGAAGATGTAACTTAACTCACTGCCTTGTGACATTTTGCTTTGTTTATAATGTATGTTTTTGTAAAAGTGTCTGCGTGCACTTACCATGTGCTATTATTTATTGTATCACTGTTTCTCCCTTTGTAACCCTTTTCCCTGGGTCATCCCTGAAAAAGGGATATTCCATCTCAGTGGGCCTACTAAAATTCAAATAAATAAATAAATGCAGTTTCAAAATCTCCCCATGCACCATTCCCTTTCTATTAAATTCACTCTGCCCTATCACAGCCTTTGAGGGAGGGAGATTTAAAATAAAACAAAATATTTATTTATTTATTTAGTTTTTGTTGACCGGGTAAGTGCACTAAACAAATCCTGCCTATTTTCAGGCACGACTTGGGGCAGGGGGATACAGATGAATGCCAACTGAATTTGAACCAGATTAAGCTGTTGGTGGTATTTTTAGTGAATGAGGGAAATTTGGCCAGGACACCGGGGAAATTTCCCTACTCTTTTCGATACGTGCCAAGGGATCTTTAACATCCACCTGAACTACCACCAATCCAGGCATGTGACCTCGGTTTAACGTCTCATCCGAAAGACGGCACCTCAGAAGTGCAGCACTCCTCTCATGCTGCACTACAGTGTCAGTATTGGGATATTAACCCAAGTGCCAGATGTAGGAACTGAACCCACAGCCCTCCAATCTCCTGGCTGAGTGTGCATGGGTATTTGTGCAGTCTATACCACCATCACTTGATGAAACATGTTTGTCAAATACAACTTTCAGAAATCCCCCCTGCACCTTTCCCAGTCTGCTAGGTTTCCTCTACCTTGCTCCTGCTGTAAAGCTTGTAGTTGCAAGTTCAAACTCACACTCTGCATCCTCTCCTCTACAGCACAATGTCACTAGCATGCTTGAAACTACAGTTAAATATGAGAATTAGCTAAATGGAATGATAATGCATGATTCTCTGATTTCTAAAGTTTTCTAATCAAAATTTCATTATTTTTCACATAAAAGGAGCTCCTTCAGTAGCCAGTGTTGCAGGTCCTTTCTTTGTGAGAGAAAGCTGGAAATGGCACTGAGATGTTTGCGCCATGGAGAGTTCTTGATCTAGAGTGTTGCTGACTGATGGCTGCAGGTCATGTGGCTTACCAAGAACTTGGACTTGCTCAGTGTGTGCTCTCTTTAAAAGCATTGTGTCATTATGTGGAAGTGCTGAAGGGACACTGAGTTTCTTTGGACCTGCTTTAATAGTGTCCAAAATGTTGGATTTTGGCATGTTCACTGAGTGCAAATTTGGCATAGGCTCATCCATAGTTTGTTTCTGCCAGCAAAAACTAGTAAAGCCATTCCACAGATGTCATATCACAAAAGCATGTCCTTATACTGCTGAAATAAAGAGTTTTATTTTGATTGAACTGAAATCTGCAGGGTGTGCTTGGACTCCAGTTTATCTAAAAATGTTAAAGAAAAACTATTAATCTGGGGCTCCTGCCCCCAAAAAGCTTACCCTCCAGTTTAGCTTTTCATATATTAAAGTGCTTTTTTCTTGTGCCTGAACTGACTTAATTTTATTTAGTGAAAGTTTGTAACCTGGAACTATGGTGGATACTAGGAGAGCTCCATTAACTGTAAAGGTGCTGCGCCACACCACTCGCTTCAATACAAAATGTATTAAAGCAAGCGGTATGGTGCGAGTACTGCTTACAGTTAATGGAGGCCCCAATCCACCATAGTTCTAGTCATGGACATTACTAGATAAATTAAGTTATTCTGAAGTCTGAGAAAAAAGCAAGCGTAATGTATGAAAAGCTAAACCAGAGGGTAAGCTTTTCGGGGGCAGGAAGCTCAGATTAATACAGTTTTCCTTTAAACCAGGGACAGAGTCTATTCCTTGAGCTAATACAATAATTTCCAAAAGGCCCAGGGCAGCATTGTAGTCTAGGAGCACATTTACAGTACCTTGAGAACTGACATACAGTGCTGCACCTTTCCACATTATACACTGACAATGACGAATATTGTGAAAACAGGAATAAAGAAAATATGATTGCAAACAGTATGGAGGTGATCTGTTTGGTCAGTGGCAGCAAGTTGAGCACTCTGTTAAATTGGGTTAGGCAGCTGCTTTGTCACACTGATTAATCAACATAACAATAAGACATGACTTTTCCGTTTCATCGGGACATGTATACCAGAGCTAAATAGCCAGTAAGGAGAAGTAATGGTGTTTGTGTTGAAGAAATTGTATGTTTTAAGAAAACTTGAAAGATGCAACCAGAGTTCCGTAGATTTAAATGGTAATATATGAATGTAGTGTGACTCTCTCCAGATTGCATAGATTTATACCATAACAATATAATTCATATTGCATAAGTACATAACATTTTATAAAGATTGCCAAGCCAAATGGATTGCAATTCTTACCCTACTAAAATTCATTATATCAGTTAATCTGGGCTTGCAAACTATAAAGTCAGCTTCTCCAATATAGAAGCAAACGCTACAGAAACACTCTCACAAAATGCCAACATTCTAATTTACATTTTATAGTATTTAATGTGTTTTTTTCCTACTTTCTTAAAAAAGTATGAACTGTCTTGACAGGATGGGTTTGCATCATGCAGGCATGTTGTGCTCTTTGATTGTTCTCAAGAAATGTTTAGTGCCACACTTGTGTTTCCTTTTTCATCATTGATTTAAGCACACTCATGTCAAGACCTTTTTAATAGTGCTTGAAAATGACACAACATACTATTATCTGATAATGTGCCTGCCAAGAACCTTAAGTATTTTGAGAAGTAAATAAAAGCATGCTAATAATTTATAGAACACTACTGGCTTTGTCAGTCAAAAACACTTTCAATGGCCAATAACAAGCAAAAGAGATTTCTGGCTGGAAAGGAAGTGACAAAGAAATGTAAGCTTATTGGCAACACTTGAAAGAATTTATGCTTTGATGTCCTACCAATCAAAATACAAGCATGAAAAGATGCAATTTCTTAGACAACTTATGATATAAGACCAGCTTGCAACACAAACTATCATTTATTATATTAGATATCTAGAAATGTGGTGCATCTCCTGCAGCTGGAACAGTTCACTGCAGCCAGGCTGATTACTGGAGTTAAAACCTCTGATCATATCATGCCTGTACTTTGTCAGCTACGCTGGCTGTCAGTGGCGCACCATGTTTCAAGATTGTTTTAATGTATGAATCCATACATGGGCCGGGTCCTGACTGCCTGAAAAATCTTTTGGTGTTTCTATGCTCTGGTCAGCCCTCACCACTCCACCAAGGGAAGCCAGCTGGCAATTCCAAGATCTGGACTAAAACAATTAGGGACAGGACATTTTCTGTGCAGCACCAGTGATTTGGAGTGCCCCCATAGAAACATAGAATCTGTCGACTGAACAGGGCCCATTGGCCTATTGTGTCTTCCCATTGTTACCTAATGTTGAATAATAGAGTCCTAGAGGCTCTTCACTCTCCCCTTCCCCCTTTCTTTCTGGTGTGGTCTTTGTCAAACCTTTCTAATTATCCCACCCTTGCTTGCAGCAATAGTCCTGTCAATGACTGTCTCTGCAAGCAAGAATCAGACAGCTCAGCTTTTTTGCACCATAGACTGATGAATCCTCCCTGTCTGATGTCCAGATGAGCCTTTACAGCAGAGAAATTCAAAGAGTTTAGCCATTTCTTCCTTGACAAGGTATCCTTCATTCAGACTGGGTTAGTCTCAATTGGCTTGTCATGGGCCGGTGGTACGTTTGGTGGGGGCATTGATGATCTGCCATCTTGGGCTGAGTTCTGGACAGTTGTAGAAGAGGAGGTGGTCTGTGTGACCTTGGGTTTGCACCTTACTTACTGTTTGCTGGAACCAGGGGCTACCTGGCTGCTTATTGAATCCCTAGGTACAGTATGTACTGAGATTGTCAGGTGTTCCTTGAGGGATGTGTTTTTCCATCAGATTTTAAAAGGCCTGTGGTGAAGCCCCTCCTTAGGAAGCCATATCTGGACCCTGATAGTTTGGTCAGATACAGGTCTGTCTTGAACAGTTCCTTTCTGGGGAAGGTTATCAAGATTGTAGTAATGGCATAGCTTGAGCCTCACCTGGAACAGTATAACAGTATATAGGCAGAATTACAAAGGGTGTAGCTAGCAACTAGGTCCACAAAGGCACATACAAGAGGAGTAGAGAGAAGCTCTAAGTCACTACAGAAGGACAGAAAGACAGGGAGAGACAGAGAAGGGGAAAAAGGGGGTTAGCTGATGGAGGGCTGTCTCTGAGCAAGTAAGAAGGAGACTACTGAGAAATACAGGAACTTCCTGGTTCAGAACAGGAAGGGCAGGAGCTGTAAGGACACAGAGGAAGTAGAAAAGTAGGGAGAAAAAACAAACCCAAAAAAAGAAAACAGAGAGAGGAAAGAGTAAGCATACAAAACAACAGTTTAAGGGCCACAAATAAGACATGAAGGGAGTGGTGCAGTGCAGTGGCTGTAGAGTGGCAGTCTTCCAGGAAACATTCTGAAGGATGCAGTGTTGTCTCATCTGCAAGCACCTCTCTGGGCTGAGGGAGCAGGTTGCTTGTCTCCAAGCTGAGTTGGCCAAGATTCGGGGACCCCCTCTCTGACCCAGGGACCACCAGGGCCACTACCGCTGCCTCAGAGAATGCCAAGAAAGAGGAGTGGTTGGACTATGGTGGGCTCAGGGAGGGTTAGGGTGGTGGAGCAGAGGTGCATCCCTCCAGCTGTACCTCTCCACAATTCATACACCATTCTGGCAGAGCATTGTTCCTCTATGGAGACACCCACAGTGGAGACCAAGGAGGATGCTGGGAACCTCCACAAAAGAGACCCACAGGAGGGTGGCATGGGACCCTACAGGGGAAGGAAGCAACTCCTGGTGGGGTACACAATTGTTAGTGGGGGTAGAGCTGGGGAGGAGGGAGGAGGAAGAGGAAGGTAAGGTAAGGTGTCTGCTTGGTGCCCTGGCTTGGAGGGACAGAAGTGAATCCTAGGGATTGCAGGAGCAGTTGCACAGGGAAGGGAGCTGGATGTTATTGTCCAGCTAGGGACAAATGACTTTGGCTGGGAATGAGATCAGTACAATGCAGGGGGAGTTTTTTGAGTTGAGGAGAGGCCTTAGAGAAGTAGCACACATGGTAACCTTCTTGGAGGTGCTGCCTGTCTGTGGCACAGGTGAGGCTAGGGTGCTCCTCACCATGGGATTCAATAAGTGGTTGAAAAACTAGTGCAGGGTTTTCACTTCATTGGGGACTGGGGATCCACCTGGAGGGATAGAGGCCTACACTGGCACAATGATCTGCATCTGACCAGCAGGGGAACCAGGATCCTAGGTGATAGGTTTAAATGCTTCATTGGCAAGCATTTAAACTAGCCAAGGGGGAGGCACTGAAAAGGAGCAAGAAAGTCCCATTCCTCCCTTCCCCCACAAAACAGGGTAGTTAGCAAGGTAAACACCAAAATAGACAAGTCTATAGGGAGAAGGGCAAAAAAGGCAAAATCAGAAAGGACAGGGATGGGGCTAAAAGGGGTAAGGCCATCAAAAAATGGAGGGCAATGAGTACCACGTCTGTAGTCTGGGTAACACACTCCCTGAACTAGTGGCCTTGATGGAAGAGGGAAGTCTGAATATAATGGCAGTCACAGAAACATGGTACACAGAGAACCATGATTGGGATGTCAACATACCAGGGTACACAATCTACAGGAGGGACAGTGAGAATAAAAGAGGAGAAGGAATAGCACACTACGTAAGGGAAGGGATCAAAGCAACAGAACTAAAGGGTAAACAGGGAGGAGAGGCACTGTGGGTCACCCTGGAAACAGGAAATGGCACCACAATCCACATGGGGTTTATATACAGAACCCCATCTCAGGGGGAGGAAATGGATAAGAAAATGATAGAAGGCATCCTTAGGGTGGCAGAAAAAGGGGAGATATTTCTGATGAGGACCTGAATATGCCAGATGTTAACTGGAACACCTTTGCTGCAGCCACATCCAAGAGTAGGGCCATTCTTGATGCCCTGCCGGGGGCATGCCTCAGACAGCTAGTGTTGGAACCCACTTAGGAGGGAGCAATCTTAGACCTGGTACTCTTAAACAGGCATGGAGAGAGGACATCAGATTTAGAAGCGGGTAGCCATTTGGGAACAAATGACCACCAAGCAGCGTGGTTCACAGTAAACACAGCCGTAGAGTCAAACCATACAAATGTGAGGGTAATGGACTTTAGGAGGTCTGACTTTGACAAAATGGGAGAGTGCCTCAGTAAAGCACTAGCAAACGGGCAAGAAGGAGGGGTGGAGAAACACTGTGGAAACATCAGAACTGCCATCACTGAGACAACAAGCATTTGTGTGAAGTAAATAAACAAATCAAAATGAAGGAAAAAAAACACTATGCTTCTCAAAAGAGGTGGTGGGAAAGTTAGGGAGAAAAAGATAGCATTCAGGAAATAAAAGGAAACACAGAAGGAGTAGGACAGAGAACTGTACCAGTTAAAGTAGAAGAAAGTGGGGAAGGCAGTCAGAACAGCAAAGGCCCAAACTGAGGAAAAGATAGCCAACCTGGTTAAGAAGGGGGATAAAACCTTCTATAGGTACATTAGGGAGCGAAGAAAGAGCAAGGGAGGGATAATGAGGCTTAATAAAGGGGAGGGTGGATTGGCAGAGGGTGACAGTGAAAAAGCAGGGATACTGAATGAATACTTCTGCTCAGTATTCACAAAAGAAGAGGAGGGGGAGGTACCTAATTCAATCAGTAGAAGCATTCTGGATAGGGGAGTCGATGCCAGTCCTTTCACAGAAGAAAGGGTTCTGAAAGAACTCCTGAAACTGATGGTGGACAAAGCGATGGGACCTGATGGGATTCATCCCTGAATTCTAAAAGAACTAAGGGGAGAATTAGTGACACCACTGACTACCCTTTTTAACAAATCATGGGAGGATGATGTGGTACCTGAGGACTGGAGGAGAGTAGATGTGATTCCCCTTCACAAAAGTAGGAGCAAAGCAGAGGCAGGAAACTACAGACCTGTTAGTTTGACCACATTGGTAGGGAAAATGATGAAATCACTTCTGAAGGAAAGAATTGTTGAGCAACTAGAGGCCAGCAAGGCACAGGACTCAAGGCAGTGTGGATTCACAGTGGGAATGTCATGTCAGCTGAATCTAATAGATTTCTTTGACTGGGTGACTAAAGTAGTAGACCAGGGAGGGGCTGTAGACATGGCCTACCTAGACTTTAGCTAGGCATTTTACACAGTCCCACACAAAAGATTAATAAACAACTTAGCCAGCCTGGGAGTGGGTCCCAGGGTGGTAGCCTGGATGTAAAATTAGCTGGACAACAGGACAGAGAGGGTAATAGTAAACAGAGTCCACTCCGAAGAAAGGGGGGTTACTAGTGGGGTACCACATGGTTCAGTACTGGGACCGATCCTTTTTAATGTTTTTTTAAGTGACATTGCAAAGGGACTGGAAGGAAAAGTATGCCTCTTTGCAGATGATACAAAGACCTGCAACAGGGTTGATACACAAGGGGTGGTGGAAAGGATGAGAAGGGACTTGGCAAGGTTGAAGGAATGTTCAAAAGTATAGCAGCTTAAATTCAATGCAAAGAAGTGCAAAGTAATGCACCTGGGAAACAAAAACCCAGGGGAAGAGTATGCAATATGGGGGGGTACCAACAACAAAAATGGAAAGGACCTGGGAGGTAGTCATATCATATGACCTAAAGGTAAGCAAGCAATGTGAGAAGCAGTAAGGAGGGCTGGGGGATAATGGGATGTACAGGGAGAGGCATTGCCAGTAGAAAACAGGAAGTTGTTATCCCTCTCTACAGACAGTTGGTGAGACCCCATCTGGAGTACTGCATGCAGTTCTGGAGACCCCATCTCTGCAAGGACATAGACAGGATGGAGGCAGTCCAGAGGAGGGCCACTAAAATGGTACAAGATCTGCACCAGAAGACATACAAAGAGAGACTAAATGAGCTTAATATGTATACCCTCAAGGAAGGGAGGGAGAGTGGAGACATGATAGAAACTTTCAAGTACCTCAAGGGAGTCAACAAAGTCCAAGAGGGTAGCATCTTTCAGAAAAAAGAGATGTGCAAGAACAAGGGGTCACAATTTGAAGATATAGGGTGGATAGCTCAGGGGCAACATGAGGAAGTATTTTTTTCATGGAGATGGTGGTGGACACATGTAAAAGCCTTCCTTAGGAGGTTGTGGAGTCAAAAACAGTGGGGAAATTCAAAAATGCATGTGACAGACACAAGGCAATTCTGGTGAGGGTTAGGATGAAGTAGGCTGTTGGTTAACTAGGATCTGCAGTTTATCCAATAGGTAGGGTACTGGGCAGATTGGGTGGGCCAAGCAGTCCTTATCTGCTGTCAAAGTCTATGTTTCTATAACATCTATGAGCCTCTCCTGTTGGGGTAGGCCTTGTAATAGTACTGAGACTGCCCTCATTAAAGTGATGCGTGATCTCCTCATGGCATCTTGATTCTTCTGGATCTCTCATCGGCATTTGTTGTGATGGACTGTAGTGCACTGAATGATCACCTGAGGGACTATGTGAGACTCACCAGCATAGTTTTGTGTTGGTCTGAGTCCTAAATCACTGGAAAATTGCAGCAGGTAGCCCTAGGTAACTGCATCTGTGACATCCTGTGCGGTCCCAAAAGTTTTGATCTTGACATCTGTGTTGTTTGCCATGTACATGTTGCCATTGGGTGAGATCATTAGGTAGTAAGGGGTAGAGTTTCACTGCTATGCAGATGATACTCAGCTCTGCCTGCCATGCACACTTGACAGGTTGAATGTGGCCTCAGTGCTTGGGTGGTGAATACAAGAAATCAAAACTGGTTGGCCTCCAACTGGCCATGTCTCAACCCAAGCAACACAGAGGTTATGATTGTAGATCCAGCTCAGTATGGCTCAGCTATGATGAGTGGTGGCCTGCCTTTGCCATCTGTGAATGAATGGTCAGCCACTCTGAGCTGTGGAGGTTGTGAAGAATCTAGGCATAGTTCTGGACTGCAAGCTGACATTAGAAAAACAGGTGTCAGCTGTAGTCAAGAATGCCTTTTGTACCTTCATAATATTGGTTGGATCAAGCCACATCTTGTGCCATCTGATCTGGAAACGATAGTCTATGCCTTTGTTATCTCTAGACTAGATTATTGCAATGCTTTTCACTTAGGGTTATCTGGAGGTTTGATGTGATTCCTGCAGTTGGTTGAGAACACCGCAGTCCAACTGGTGGTGGGAACTACTGGAAGGGACCGCATCACACTTTGCTTTGCAGTCTACACTGGCTGTCTGAGTAGTGGTGCATCACCTACAAGATAGGCTTGTTAACATTCAAGGCCCTACTTGGTTTTGGGCCCAAGTTACCTGAAAGACCTCTTGATGTCCTGCACCCCCACACACTCTCCAGTCCAGGGCTTTTGGAGTTGCTGCCCATTGATTTGGAATGCTTTACCAGAATAAATTAGATTGGCCCACATGGTTGAGATCTTTAAGCAAAAGTTGAAGAACTATTTATCTGCACAGGACTTTTACTGTTTATTTTTATTTTAAGTTTTGTTGCAATTGTGTATTTATGCTGATTTATTGCTGTAAAGCACCCTGAGCCTTTGGATAGGGCACCATATAACATAAAATAGCCTTGCCTTGGCTTGTTTGAATGCCACCACTGATTTCCAATAGCCCACATCCTCTGGCAGCCTGTTCCACCCCTCCACCACTCTCTCCATGAAAACATATTTCATGGTATCTATATTAAATTCCCCCCACCCCATCAACTTTTTTTGGTTAATGTTCTCTTTCTTCTCCTGCATCTGGGGGTGGCTTATCAGTCCAGTCCACACTGCCCTGAGCCAGCTCTCACCTTCCCGACACCCATCTTTCTCAGGATCTACCCATGAAGTCCCCTTCATGGCGGGGCCAGAGGAGGGAGAGCTATCCTCCCCCTAATGAATAATCCAAGGCAGACCATTGGTGGCATTCGAGTGATGATGCAGGCTCAGGGACCTACAGGCTGGCCTTCAATAAGCCCCCAGTGCTTCCTGTTTTTTGTTTTCTCCCCACCATATGCTGTAGAGTGCCAACCTTATGTGTGGAGGCACCCCCAGCTGACACTCCCCACAAAGTCCCTCCCTTATGTTTGTAGCCCATGCTGCACTACCACCAGGCCCCCACCTGGTGAAGTCTATGGCTGGGCTGAGCAGCCTCCTCACCTGGTGAAAGGAGAGCTGTCCCTGGGATGTTCGGTCCTCTTCCACCTCAGATGACCCCAGATAACCTGAGTCCATTCCTGAACCCTGTTCTCTGGCCTGCTGGAAACAAGCTGCAAGTGCCTTCATCCTCCACACCACCGAGCTGGCTAACCCTGCCAGCTTTATGGAGTTGCCCCAGGTATTTGTGTTCCTACTTAGTATGAACAGTTCCTGGTTAGCTACTTTATTTACACCATGGTGGTATTTGTATAATTCAGTCATATCTCCTCTCTTCTTCTTACCTCCGGTATGTATATATTCAGATATTCCAGCTTCTCCTTGTACATCCTTTCCTGTTATCCCTGATTCATCTTGGTTACTTTCATTGTATTGTCTCAACTCTCCCACTGTCCTTCTTTATATGTGGACTCCAAAACTGCACACAGTACTCCAGGTGAGGACAGACTAGTGGCCTGCACTGTGGTAGTAGCAGAACCTCCTTTCTCCTGCTGGCAATTTCCTGCCTGTGTACCCCGAACATATTGTTTGCCATACCCACTGCCCTACTTCATTGTGCTGATGCCTTCAGACTGCTTGTAATTATTAGTCAGTCCTTTTCCTCTGTAGTGCTTTCCATTACATCCTCCCCCCTTCTATATTCAGTTTTTTTACCATATGGACATCACCTTTCACATCTTGGAATTAAATTTTAACAGACATAATTTTGACCACCTTTCTAATCTACTCATGTCCTTCTTCATAATTTTTATACCCTCTTCACTATCCTCCCAGCCACACATCTTAGTAGTGCATGATCTGCAAAGAGGCATGTCTTACTGTTGATCCCTACTCCTGTGTTGCAGAAACAAATGTTAAAGAGGACTAATCCCACAAATGATCCCTATTTGTTTTAATTTTTATTTTAGTCTTTGGTAACTGGGTAAGGCCCATTTTCAGGGGCGAGCTGGGAGCACTGGGCAGTTAAGTGACTTGCTCAGAGTCACACAGTATGCAAGTGGAGGTTGTGAGAATCAAACTCAGGTCTGGTCTGCTGGATGTATCAAGCTCGTTCACACCTCATTCCTCTAACCTCTAGGCTATACTGCCAGCCTATGGCACCCCACTAGTGAGGCCAAAAGGACACAAATAGTATGTAATAGAAGCTTTGGTGAAACCAGTAGAAATTTGTTGGGGCTGTGCCATTTGTCTCCTGGCCTGTGCTCAGGCACATTTAAGGTTTGCACTTTACTGATTTTACTGCCTATTAACATTGCTTATATCCCATTCTGTTTGTGTCCTTTTGGTTTATCTAAAGTGATGGGTAGTGCCAGATTCTGAGTACTGGTTTGTTGCCTTCCCTATAGCACACCCAGCTGTGGGGCAGTTTTTCTTGCATGGATGACCCCACTAGTGACCCAGTGACCCCCAGGAACTCCCCATTTATTACCACCTATCACTTAATCAGCTTCCTACCCACCAAATTATTTTATTCCCTACTCCAAGGTCCTGCATCTTCTTAACCAGCCATCCATTTGGGACAGAATGGAAGACTTTACAGAAGTCAAAATAAAGTATGTTCACCACTTGTCCCTTGTGCACTGCCTTTGTCAGCCAGTCTGTGAAATCAGTCATGTCTGTCTAACACTACATCACCACCATGAACTTATGCCGTCTTTTGGCCTGCAGTCCATTTGCCTGTAGGAAACTTCACAGAGTTCCCACTATGCAATGTGGGGAGGTTAGCAGGAACTAGTAAACTCCCACGGTCAAGAAGTCTTGTAAAAAACATTATTTCATGAAGTACTGCAAATATTTCCATGTGCAAAAAACAGCAACAAGCAAACAGACATACACTTGTGCAACCAAAAGCAAAATTGGAAACACAGCTCACCCACTTTTTTTTTCATGGCAGTCCTGTAAATGGCATACTAGGAGGTCACTTAAACTGTTGTCAGCATATCTGTGTGCAGTTACTATGCCAAAAAGTACAAGGTAACTAGAAGTTAGAAGTTGGAAAAGACACACAAGAAATTGACTTTTTTGAGGAGAGATCATGTTTTTTTTTCCAGGTCTCTCCATCCAGGCATGCCTTTATGGCTCTGCCATTTATAAGCTTTGGATTTATTTATAACCTACCCTTAGTTATAAGGCTTTACAGGCACATCAATTTTTAGTGGCATGACTTGCAGGCTCTACCAATGAACTTCTGTAGGATCCATTTTGAATCTCCCCCTTTTCCCTTCATTTCTATCTGTCTCTGGGATGTGAGTTATTTCAAATTTCTTTTTATATGTTATTTAAAAAAGCCTAAATCAGACTTGTTGTGTGTTTCACTATCTGCATGGTTGCACATTCATTGTTGGTTCACTTTTTCTGTTGTTTTGTGTATACTTCTTTAAGAAGACCACTTTTAAATTCACAAGGGAGAGATGATCTTCAAGCTCTGATGATGACCCACACAGTGGTTGATAAGTAAGTGCATTGATCCACCTGATTCACCTGTTGACATCTCCGAGGGGTGTTATGGTACACCAGTTTATTGTTTCGGTTACAAGGCCTGGAACTGGGATTACAAATATTACTTTGTTCTTGGAGCAGCGGTTGCCAAACACATCTCTTTTTCTGACTTCTTTGAAGTTACCTTGTGCTTTTGGACATAGTAGCTACAGACAGATATATTGACAACAGTTTAGGTGATCTCCTTGTATGCCATTTACAGGACTACCAAGAACAAAAAAGTGGATAAGCTGCGTTCCCAATTTTGCTTTTGGTTGTACAATTGTCTGTTTGCTTGTTGCTGTTTTTTGCACATGGAAATATTGGCAGTACAGTACTTGATTAAATATTTTTTTTACAAGACTTCTTGTCCATAAGAGTTTGTTAGTTGGTGCTTACCTCCCCACATTGCACAGTGGGAACTCTGTGTTCTTTACAACTTTGAACACTCCTGAGGTTGTGCACATTTTTTCAGAGTGTGGGAGCCCCCTATTGTTGTTACTTTTCTTATTTGTTCTTACAAACCTGGGAGTGTGTTTTGTTATTTTGGGAGAGACCCACACTTCTTTTTATTAGTACTGCAGTTTGTTTAAGATGGAAGCGGGTGCAGCCTTAAACCCACCAACAGTGGACAGTATCTCCTTTATGGACCAAATGGGAAATTATATAGCCCTACCTTTAGACCAAATTCAAGCATTATTATCAGGAGCAAATTTGTACACAACCAGGGATACTGTACATTTTAAAACATTTGAGTATCTGAGGAGAAAAGAAATCAGATTAAATTTACAAGCTGCATCACTCTCCCAGTACTGGAGGGATAAAAGAATCCCCCAAGGAATGCAAATTCAAAAACCTCCCTCATTTGGGATGGACAATTCAGAGTACTTGCATGACTGGGAGAGAATACTGAACACACATAGCTAGGATTTGATGTTGCTTGTCATTAAAAAAAGCTAAAAGGAAGCAGATAAAGGAAAAACTGAAACTGAATCATTAGAACCCAAACTAAAAGATACGTATCCAATGACAGACTTTAATAGTCTGAATGATAGAATTGATAATATCCTTGTAAAATTTCAGTCTGATTTGGTTGTGTATAAACAGAAAAAATATCAGAGATTAAGGGGGTTATAAAGCTGGAACGGTTTATAATTGGCACAGTCTAAAAAAATGGACAATTGCATTGGAAGGAATTCTGAATTTAAAGAGCTAGTGTACTGATTGGAATTAATAGTAGTTTTCAGATGCAGTCAGCTATTACTTCCAATAGCTGAAGTATTTTTTTTATTTTCTGTTTCTTAATTAGAAGATTATCCACCTGGAAGTACTGGGGTGATGTGTGGAGCAGCACTCTAGAAGGAAAAAAAAGTCAGTTCTGTATCTCCCACTACATCATCAGAAATGAGGCCAAACACCCTGAAGCACCACAATCCTTGCAGCCTGAGCAGTGACTCTCACAAGATACCAATCAAAATGCAGGACATTATGACATCACTAGTAACCAGGGAGAACCAGTCCCTGCTGCTTCATGTGAAAGTGTAACCTGGCAGTGAAAAATGGTTCTCATTGGCTATTAGTGATGTCATAGTTAGTGTGGTCTCAGTGTTGATGTAGTGGGAGGAACAGAACTGACTTTTTCCCCCTCCAGACAGAGTGCTGCTCCACACATCACCCCAGTACTGCCAGGTGGAAAATCTTCTAATTAACAAACAGAAAAGAACAAATACTTGAGATATAAGAAGTGATAGGTTACTACATCTGAAAGTTACAATTAATTGCAGGCAGTTTCCAGGCAGTACACTAGCTCTTTAACCCAGATGGGCTGGATATTTTATCAGGTCCTGATAGTTACAGTGGTGATGATTTTGGCAGAAATAATTCAGGCAACAGGTGTTTTTTAGGGAGAGATTCAGAGGTGCTGGATCCAGACCCGCAAGACAGAACTGTAGGAGGGGTTGGGGGAAGAGGGAGAGGACTGAGAGGTGGAAGGCGAGGGCAGCACTCGAGAGGGAGACAGAATTGGGGACAAGTATGGATGTCCCCCAGGATGAGGAACCCAAACTGGAGGTCATAAATTTGACCCCAACAGAGTTAACTGAAGCTCAAATAAAAGTACTGCAAAAAGGTTTGACCTTCCAACCAACTGGGTCAATGAATTTCAAGTTGAAGTGGATTCATTCTATTTTTTTCTGCTGACTACAACTTAAAGATTTCTTTAACAACAATTGCCCTCTACCTCTCAACCTCCTAGAGACACCCCAAAATTGTGAGCCCACTCATTTTCATAAATCATCTACTTTCTGCCCACCCCAAAGTAATCTGACCATAGCTACCTTTTATAACTTTATCTCAGGGGACATTGATAACTTAAAAAGGAAAAAAAACAGCCCCAGACATTCAAAATATAACCTTTCAAGAAAGGCAAGCTTTTAAAAAAAGGCAAGAAAGTAATGAATTGGTAATAAAACAAGCCACTAAAGGGGAAGTGGTCATGGTTTGGAGCAGAAATAACTATCTGGTTGAGGTGAAAAGATAGCTGTCTAAGCAATACTTTAATAGAAAATTAACTAGAGACCCCACAGATGAAATACAAGAAAGGACATCATTGTTGATTGATAGAGGAAAACAACTGCAATGGATCACCACAGATGAAGCAGAATTTCTAACAGTAAAACACCCAAGAAAGCTGGTACTCTGCTACCTAAAATCCATAAAGGGATAAAGCCTGTGCCTGGATGACCAGTAGCATCTTCTATTTGTTCAGTATCCGACCCATTGTCGAAATTCGTTAACTTTTTTATAAAAAAAAAAAACAGTCCCTCAATTGAGATCCTACATTAAAGACACCAACGAGGCATTGAATATAATTAAAGATGTCTTATTTGAAGCTGATGACTGGCTCATGACAATTGATGTCGAGAGTTCTTATTCAAACATTCCTCATGGGTGGGGGGATTTAGAGCTGTTAAGTAAAGCTCTGGAAACTAGGGAAGAGACAGTACCACCAACAACATCTATTTTGGAGTTAGCTAGATTTGTCTTGGAAGCAAATTACTTCTGTTTTGACAACCATTTTTATGTGCAGCACAAAGGCACTGCCATGGGGACTACGTTTGCCCCTAACCTAGCTAACAGTTACATGGGAGAATGGGAAATGAGGTTTATCTCTGATATACAGCAAAATCCATTTGCACCAAACATCAGACTATGGAAAAGATACTGTACTACAGAATATGTTCACTCCATTTAAAGTTCACTCTTTCATCAACTGCAGCATATTCGCATCTGTTAATTTTAGCACTCTGCTGAGCATCTGCAATTGAACACCAGTTGAAAAGAATTACACAGCAGAGGTGATTTATTTTATTTTATTTCAGACTTACATGGTTTATGTAAGTGAATAAGAAGAAAGGCTTTGGATTAGGGTTTCTTGTGTTCTGTTTTTGTTTCCTGTTCTGTAATTCTTAGTAGCCAGGAAAGGGGACTGCTGTAGTTAGCAGAACTGCTGCCCTTTTACTATTGTACTAGGGAACTTTGCTCTATAACTTATTTCTGTGGTTTCTTATTGATTGTTTTTTTCCCTATCCAGGAACATACTGAACCACCTATACTCCCTCCCCCAAATCCCACCCTCCCCAAGGGGCATTCACATTTATAGCCAACCTGAGCCTTCCACTTCCTGCATGGACATAGGAAGAGGCACTATATACTGTTTCCTATTGTCTCTTTCACAAGACGTCCAATACATTTCATCCAGACTTCCTCCCAAACATAGGAAGAACCATATAGTATTTCTCTATTGCACAGGGCCATCTAGTTCTAACATTCACACTTCCTGCAAAACAGCAGGAGGAGGCACTAGATAACAACTCTTGCACAGGACCATCTATTTACTTTCGTCCACACTTCATCTCTCTCTCTCTGTCTCTCAAAAGAAATAGTTTTCCATTTATTTTTACTCTCTAACCATTTCTTTCTTTGTCATCCATACTTCCTCCTAAGAACAGGAGAGATACATTATATGTGTAGTCTATCTTGTCTTACTTAATCTGCTTGTTAATTTCAACCACACTTCCTGCCCAAGGACAGGAGAAAGTACTGTACTGTCATTTTAATGGTCATTCTTTATTCTTTCATCCACACATCCTGTCCAAGTATAGGAGAAGGTACTGTACTGTCTTTTTAGCAAAACACTCTTTTCTTTTGTCCGCACTTTCTGCCCATGCTCCAAGAGTGTCATTTCCTTTATACCAGGGGTTGTGACATCACTTCCCCAAAAGGGCAAAGAACATACACCTGTCATATCCTTAACAACCCAGCATGCTGCATAGGGGATAAACACACACACACGCTCACAAAAAGGAAAAAATAAAACAAATTGAATGAGGGAGAGACATGTGGGGAGTGGTGCAATACACTAGCTGTAGGGTGGCAGTCTTCCAGGAGACATTCTGGAGGCTGCAATGCTGCCCTTTTTGCAGGTACCTCTCTGGTCTGAGGGATGAGGTTGCCCATCTTCAGGATTACCTAGTGAGGATTTGGGAAACCTCCTTCCCCACCCAGGGACCACCAGGGCTACCACCTCTGCCTCACAGATTGCCAAGAAAGAAGAGTGGTTGGACCATGGTGGGCTCAGTAAGGGTGGTGAAACAGAGGCACATCCCTCCAGTTGTACCTCTCCACAATTCATATGCCTTTCTGGTGGAATATGGTTCCTCTCTGGAGGCACCTGGAGTGGACACCAAGGAGGATGCTGGGAACCTCCACAAAGGAGACCCACAGGAGGGTGGCACAGGACTCCACAAGGGAAGGAAACAACTCCCGGTGGACTCAATCATTAGGGGGTAGCACTGGGGGAGGGAGGAGAAAGGAAGATAAGGTGCCTGCCTGGCACCATGGCTTGGAGGGACAGGAAGCAAATCCTCAGGATTGTGGGAGCAGCTGCACAGGAGAGAGATATGGATGTCATTGTCCACCTAGGGACACATGACCTCACTGGGAATGGGATCAGAGCAGTGCAGGAGGAATTTATGGAGATGGGAAGGGGCCTTAGATAAGTAGAATACACAGTAACCTTCTCAGAGGTGCTGCCTGTCTATGGCATAGGTGAGGCTAAGGTACGCTGCATCATAGGATTCAATGAATGGTTGGAAAACTGGTGCAGAGCTCAGGGTTTTGGCTTCATTGCAGACTGGGGGTCCACCTGGAGGGATACGGGCCTATACTGTTGTGATGGTCTGCATCTGTCCGGGAGAGGAACCAGAATCCTAGGTGCTAGGTTTAAATGCTTAATTGGCAAGCATTTAAACTAGCCAAGGGGGAGGCAGTGAAAAGGAGCTGGGAAATCTCCCCCCCCACAAAACAGGGTAGTTAGTGAGATAAACACCAAGGCAGAGAAGTCAATAGGGAGCAGGACAGGGGTAAATGGAGGAAAAAGGCAAAGGCAGTAAGGAGAGGAATGGGGCTAAAAGGGGTAAGGCCATCAAAAAAATAGAGGGTGATAAGTACCAATGCCTGTAGTCTGGGTAACAAGCTCCCTGAACTAGTGGCCTTGATGGAAGAGGGACACCTGGATGTCATGGCAGTCACAGAAACATGGTACACAGAGAACCATGACTGGGATGTCAACATACCAGGGTACACAATCTACAGGAGGGACAGGGAGGGTAAGGGAGGAGGAGGAGGAGTAGCTCTCTAAATAAGAGAAGGGATCAAAGCAACAGAACTAAAGGGTAAACAAGGAGGAGAGGAGAAGAGGCACTGTGGGTCACACTGGAGACAGGAAGTGGCCCACAATCTGCACAGGGGTTGTATACAGACTCCCCCATCTCAGGGGGAGGAAGTGGACAAGGAAATTATAGAAAGCAACCATAGAATGACAGAAAAAGGGGAGATATCTGAATAGAATAAACGGTGGGTGGGCAGAGGGGGACAGTGAAAAAGCAGGAATACTGAACGAATATTTCTGCTCAGTATTCACAAAAGAGGAGGGGGAAGTGCCTAATCCAATTAACAGAAGCAATCTTGATAGGGGGGTCGATCCCAGTCCTTTCACAGAAGAAAGGGTTCTGCAAGAACTCCTAAAACTGAAGGTGGACAAAGCAATAGGTCCTGATGGAATTCACCCCAGAATTCTAAAAGAATTAAGGGAGGAACTAGTGAAACCACTGGCTACTCTTTTTAATAAATCATGGGAGGATGGTGTGGTACCCGAGGACTGGAGGAAAGCGGATGTGATTCCCCTTCACAAAAGTGGGACCAAGACAGAGGCAGGAAACTACAGACCTGTCAGTCTGACCTCTGTGGTAGGGAAAGTGATGGAGTCACTTCTGAAGGAAAGAATAGTTGAGTACCTAGAGGTCAGTGGAGCACAGGATCCAAGGCAGCATGGGTTCATAGTGGGAAGGTCATGTCAGATGAATCTAATAGATTTCTTTGACTGGGTGACCAAAGTAGTAGACCAGAGAGGGGCTGTGGACATGGCCTACCTAGACTTTATCAAGGCATTTGACACAGTCCCACACAAAAGATTATTAGTCAAATTAACCAGCCTGGGAGTGGGTCCCAGGGTGGTAGCCTGGGTAAAACATTGGCTGGACAACAGGACACAGAAGGTAATTGTAAATGGAGTCCACTCTGAAGAAAGGACGGTTACTAGTGGGGTACCGCAGGGTTCAGTATTGGGTCCAGTCCTTTTTAATGTCTTCATCAATGGCATTGCAGAGGGACTGGAAGGAAAAGTATGCCTTTTTGCAGATGACACAAAGATCTGCAACAGGGTTGATACACAAGGAGGCATGGAAAGGATGAAAAGGGACTTGGCAAAATTGGAGGAATGGTCTGACATATGGCAGCTAGGATTCAATGCAAAAAAGTGCAAAATAATGCACCTGGGAAACAAGAACCCAGGGGAAGAATACACAATGGGTGGGGAGGTAGTAACAACAACAAAACAGGAAAGGGACCTGGGGCTAATTATATCAGATGACCTAGGTTAGCAAGCAATGTGAGAAGGCAGTAGGGAGGGCGGGGTATACTGGGATGTATAGGGAGAGGCATCAGCAGCAGAAAACAGGAAGTTGTTATCCCTCTGTACAGACAGTTGGTGAGACCCCATCTGGAATACTGTGTCCAGTTCTGGAGACCCCATCTCCACAAGGACATAGACAGGATAGAGGCAGTCCAGAGGAGGGCAACTAAAATGGTCAGGGTCTGCAAGAGAAGCCGATGAGGAGAGACTAAAGGAGCTTAATATGTATACCCTTGAGGAAAGAAGGGAGAGGGGGACATGATAGAAACTTTCAAGTACCTCAAGGAATCAACAAAGTCCAAGAGGGTAGCATCTTTCAGAAAAAGAGACTTGCAAGAACAAGGGGACACAATTTAAAGATAGAAGGAGGGCGGTTCAGGGGCAATGTGAGGAAGTATTATTTCACAGAGAGGGTAGTGGATGCATGGAACAGCCTTTCTGAGGAAGTTGTGGAGTCTAAAACTGTGGGAGAATTCAAGAATGCATGGGACAGACATAAGGCAGTTCTTGTGGGGGGCAGGAAGATATAGGCTGTTGGTTAAATAGGATCTGTGGCCTATCCTGTAGGTAGGGAAATGGGCAGACTAGATGGGCCTAGCGGTCCTTATCTGCCATCAAAGTCTATGTTTCTATGTTTCTATATTGTTGATGGGGACCTAAATATGCCAGATGTTAATTGGAGCACCTTTACTGCAGCTACATCCAAGACCAGGGACATTCTCAATGTCCTACTGGGGGCATGCCTCAGACAGCTAGTGTTGGAGCCCACTCAGGAGGGAGCAATCTTAGACCTGGTACTCTCGAGTGGGGATGGAGAGAGGATCTCAGATTTAGAAGTGGGTAGCCATCTGTGAACAAGCATCCAGCAAACAGTGTGGTTCATGATAAACACAACCGTATAGTCAAGCCATACAAAAGCGTGGGTACTGGACTTTACGAGGGCTGACTTTGACAAAATGGGAGAGTGCCTCAGTAAAGCACTGGCTAACAGGTAAGAAGGAGGGGTGCAGGAACAATGGGAAAAATCAAAACTACCATCACAGAGGCAACAAACCTTTGTGTGAAGCAAATAAAACAAAATGAAGGAAGAAAAACACTGTGGTTCTCAAAAGAGGTGGCGGGGGAGGTTAGGGAGAAGAAGTTAGCATTCAGGAAGTGTAATGAAACACAGAAGGAGCAGGACAGAGAACTGTACTGGTTAAAGCAGAAGGAAGCAGGGAAGGCAGTCAGAATACTAAAGGCCCAAACTGAGGAAAAGATAGCCAACTCAGTTAAGAAGGGGGATAAAACATTTTATAGATACATTAGGGAGAGAAGAAAGACCAAGGAAGGGGTAGCGAGGCTTAATAAAGAGGAGGAGGGGGTGGGCAGAGGGTGACAGTGAAAAAAGCAGGGATACTGAATGAATACTTCTGCTCAGTATTCAAAAAAGAAGAGGAGGTGGAGGTACTTAAACCAAACATTAGAAGCACTCCGGATAGGGAGGTTGATACCAGTCCATTCACAAAATAAAGGATCCTGAAAGAACTCCTAAAACTGAAGGTGGACAAAGCAATGGGGCCTGATGGGATTCACCCCAGAATTCTAAAAGAACTAAGGGGAGAACTAGTGACACCACTGACTACCCTTTTTAACAAATCATGGGAGGAAAGTGTGGTACCTGAGGACTGGAGGAGGGTGAATGTGATTCCCATTCACAAAAGTGGGAGCAAGGCAGAGGCATGAAACTAAAGACCTGTTAGTTTGACCTCAGTGGTAGGGAAAATGATGGAATCACTTCTGAAAGAAAGTATTGTTGAGTATCTAGAGGCCAACGTGGCACAGGACCCAAGGCAGCATGGATTCACAGTAGGAAGGTCATGTCAGATGAATCTAATAGACTTCTTTGACTGGTGACCAAAGTAGTAGACCAGAAAGGGGCTGTGGACATGGTTTACCTAGACTTTAGCAAGGCATTTGACACAGTCCCACACAAAACATTAATAAACAACTTAGCCAGCCTGGGAGTGGGTCCCAGGGTGACAGCCTGGGTAAAAAATTGTCTGGACAACAGGACACAGAGGGTAATAGTAAATGGAGTCCACTCCAAAGAAAGTGGGGTTACTAGCAGTGTACTGCAAAGTTCACCACTGGGACGGTCCTCTTTAATGTCTTTATAGGTGACATTGCAGAGGGACTAGAATGAAAAGTATGCTTCTTTGCAAATGACACAAAGATGTGCAACAGGATTGACACAAGGGGGGGTGGAAGGGAGGAGAAGGGACTTGGCGAGGTTGGAGGAATGGTCAAAAGTATGGCAGTTTAGATTCAATGCAAAGAAGTGCAAAGTAATGCACCTGGGAAACAAAAACCCATTGGAAGCATACACAATTGGTGGGGAAGGTTCTAACAACAACAAAAATGGAAAGGGACCTGAGGGTAGTCATATCACATGACCTAAAGGCAGGCAAGGAATGTGAGAAGGCAGTGAGGAGGTCTGGTGGGATATTGGGATGCATAGGGAGAGGCATCACCAATAGAAAACAGGAAGTTGTCATCCCTCTATACAGACAGTTGGTGAGACCCCATTTGGAGTAATGCATGCACTTCTGGAGACCCCCATCTCCACAAGGACATAGATAGGATGGAGGCAGTTCAGAGGAGGGCAACTAAAATGGTGCATGGTCTGCACCAGAAGTCATATGAAGAGAGACTAAAGGAGTTTAATATGTATACCCTCGAGGAAAGAAGGGAGTGGGGAGACATAATAGAAACTTTCAAGTACAATAAAAGAGTGGTTGTCCGTGCTTCTTGTATTGGTATCCCTTTAAGTGAATCCCAAAAATTAATTTGGGATTTGCACAGGTAGCACACTCTGAAGATGACCTGAGATAGAGGTCGATACGTAAGCCCTACCAGGAAGTGGTTCTAGAGTCAGTAATGCTGCATTGTGCTGCGACACAGTCAGTTTATTTTTTCCATTTTGTGAGTGCTCCAGTGGCGGTATATCAATTTTATTAGTCTAAATGTTTTGACTGTGCAGACATTCGCCAAGTGAGAGCAACCAAGGAAAAAAAGTGTGGGATTTTTGCAATGAATGGTTAGTTTCTACAAGACGCAAGTTTGGATCACCTCCTATACTGTGGGTGAGACTGGCTTATCCAGACATTATTTCCAGTCGTGTTTTTTGTATTTTCATGTGTTTTAGATACATATTTAATAAAGGTGGATTGTGATTCTTACAAGATGCTTGGAGAACCAGTCTTTTATTGCGCTTTGAATTTAATTTCGTTGTTAGTGCTAACCTCAATTTGCAATACTTTGGTACTGCTTTTTATCTTCCCTTACTGTATGGCTCTGAGGTGTTTGTGCACCCCCCTGAGTCTTAACTTATTGAGCCCCCTTATCTCTTTTTTCAAAGAGGTTTCTTTTTTCTTTTTTGAAACTTTCAAGTACCTCAAGGGAATCAACAAAGTCCAAAGAGCAGCATCTTTTAGAAAAAGATGTGCAAGAACAAGGGTGCACAATTTGAAGATAGAGGGGGATGGCTCAGGGGCAACATGAGTAAGTATTTTTTTTATTGCGAGGGTGGTGGACGCATGGAACAGCCTTCCTTAGGAGGTCGTAGGGTCAAAAACAGTGGGGGAATTCAAGAATGCATGGGACAGACATAAGGCAATTCTAGTGGGGGGTAGGAGTAAGTAGGTTGTTGGTTAACTAGGATCTGAAGTAGGTTGTTGGTTAACTAGGAACTGTAGCTTATCCAATAGGTAGGGAAATGGGCAGACTGGGTGGGCCAGGTGGTCCTTATCTGCCATCAAAGTCTATGTTTCTACATAATCACAGTGTCTTTTTTTATTTCACTGTCATTTTGATTTAGTGCTTTTTCTACATCAGTGAACATAGTGAAAATTAAAGGACAGTGAACATTACCTGTAGTACAATATATTAATGACTGCCTGTTGATATGGAGAGGTGACTGCCTAAACCTACAGAATTTTATGGATTATATTAATTCCACAAACACACGCACCTAAAATTTACCTTCCAGGCAGACCTCTAAGAGATCCCATTTCTGGACATTCTGATTTCCAAAGAAAATGACAGACTTGAATTTAGCCTTTACAGGAAACCTCTAGCATATAATACTTTATTGTGAAGAGATAGTTGCCACCGTCGGTCAGTGACCAGTAACATCCAAAAAGAACAATATGTCCGAGCCAGACAAATATGCTCAACCAATGAGAGGTTTCAGTTAGCGAATCATGATTTGACAAAATGTTTTTTAAACAGAGGTTATGACACAACTTTATTACTAGATACTTTACAATTATCCAAAGGACTTAACAGACAAGAGGTGTTATCAAGGAAATATGCCCAACAAAATGAAGAGAGACCCACATTTGTTACTGAATATAACCCTATGGCACCGCAAATTGGGGCAATTATTAAAAAAACATTGGGATATCTTAAAAATTGGACACAAGGCTAAACAATTTGTTAGAACACACAACTATGATAACATATTGGTAAGGGAAAACCCTCAGAGATCGACTTGCGTATGCAGTCTTGCCTCCTTTAGAAAATCACAATAATTTGTTACCCAAACCTCCATGTGGCAGTTCTCGATGTTGTCACTGTGTCCACTGTTTGAACACAATGAACAGCCATACTTTCAACCATCCACATTTAGGAGCAAAGTTCAAAATAAATGAGTTTATAAATTACAGCACGACAGGAGTAGTGTATCTCTGTACATGCCCATGTGGGATGAACTACATTGGACAGACAAAAAGGGCTTTAAAGACTCATATAGGGGAGCATAAGGCTGCTATAAGGAACTCCAACTTTGATTATGCTATGGCAAGACATTATAATGAGGTTAGCCGTGGATCAGCAGCCTCGTTAACATTTTTGGGGCTAGAAAAAGTGGATATGAGTCCCAGGGATAGGGATTTAATGAAAAGACTTCTTCACCGAGACGCATTCTGAATTTTTACATTAAATACGCTTTCCCCTTTGGGACTGAATGATGAAATACCACTTCATAGTTACCTGTAACAAAATGTGATTTTTTTGACAAATGATCATGGCTTCTTTGGGTCTCTCCATTCAGGCATGACTTTCTTGCTCTGCCATTCATAAGCTTTGGATGTATTTTTAACCAACCCTTAGTTATAAGGTTTTACAGGCACATCCATTTTTCGGTGGCATGGCTTGCAGGCTGTACCACTGAACATCTGTAAGATCCATTTTGACCCCCTCTTTTCCCCATTTCTATCTGTCTCATATGAACACACAGACATACGGAGAAGCCAGCAGAGGAAGGCCATTTGGTCTAACTAGTCTGCTTGTATTGCAGGGCCCACAGCATGAGCTACTGTCCCTGCCCCTCTCCTCACTCCTCCCATCCTTCCTACCCATGATCCTTACCTTTTCCTTATGCCTATCCTAGCCTTTCTTGAAGCTGCCCTCTGCCTTCAACAAGACCACCTCTTCTGGCAGCGCATTCCAAGTGTCCACCACCCTCTCTGTGAAGAAGTACTTCTCACCTCCTTCCTAAACATCCCCCTCTCCAGCTTAAGACTGTGCCCCCTTGTGTTATGGTTGCCACTCAGCTTAAAGAGACCCTCCTTATCCACCTTATTTATTCCTTTCAAGTACTCTCCCTCTCCTTTCCTCCAGGGAGTACATGTTCAGTGCCCTCAGCCTCTCTTCATATGCCTTACCATGCTGACCTGCTATCATCTCTGTAGCCCTCCTCTAGATCTTCTCCAGCAGGTTAATGTCCTTTTTGAGATGTGGGCACCAGTTCTGAACTCCACACTCTAAATGTGGCCTCACCAATGACCTGTACAAAAGCCTAAATCAGATTTATGTGTCTCACTATCTGTATGTTTGCACATTGCCAGTTCACTTTTTCTGGTGTTTTGTGCTTGTTGCTGTTTTTTGCACATGGAAATATTTGCAGTACTTGATGAAAAAGAGTTTTTTCATGAGACGTCTTGTCCGTAAGAGTTTGCTAGTTGGTGCTAACCTCCCCACATTGCATAGTGGGAACTGTGTTCTTTATGATTTTGTACACTCCTGACGTGCACATTTTTTTCATAGTGTGGGATCCCCTATTGTTGTTAATTACTGTCCTTTCCCTTATTATGACTTCTAGCAATTTATCTAGAAGAGAAGTTAGGCTAATGTGTCTGCAGTTCCCCATATCATCTCAGCTCCCACGCTGGTGCAAGGAAACCACATTTGCTGTCCTGCAGTTCCTTGGTACTGTCTATGTCTCCAGTGAGTTATTGAGTAGCTCAGCTAGTGGTTCAGCTTGGATCTGCCCCATCAACTTAAGCATGTTGGGATGTAGCTCTTCTGGGCAATGGATTATTCACTTTCCATCCAGTTAATCCCTGTAGTGCCATTTTAACTGGAATGGGATCAACATCCATCTCTTCCCCATGCCATAATTGCACTCAGTTATTGACCCCATGTCCTTCACTGTGAACACTGAATAGAAATATCTTTTCAGGATGTCTGCCTTACCATTATCTTCCTCTACTCACACCCCTTCTTGCATCAGCTTGACTATTCTGTCCTTCATCATCCTCTTATTTTTTACTGTATGTAACAAAAGAAAGTCTTATCTCCTGCTCTTCACACATTCTGTAATCCTGACTTCTGTGTCAGCCTTAACAATCCTCACTGTCCTGTTGGTCCCTTTAATGATGTTGTAAAACTCCACCCTGTCTCCCTCTGCCTAGCCGGTTCTGCATTTTTCAGATGCTCTTTTCTTAGCCATTATAGCCTCTCCTACTTCCCTCGTGAACATTGTTTTTTTTCTCTTCCTCTTACCAAGTATGCTTACACAGAGGTCAGTGACCACATGTCCTAGGACACCAATTTCTTCTTCATGTGGCCCTTGTGCCCTATGTGTAATCCATTCCTACCCTGAGCAGCATTCCCTGAGGCTGAACTGTGTATGCCCCTGCCCATGGCACTCACACTCCAGAATTCCAAATACTCTGGGGTCAGTAGTCCTATGTGATTGAATATCTTGCTGTAACCATGCTATTGGCCACTGTAGCTCTGTTTAAAGCGTCCTCTCATAGGACTGAACTTTATTTGCCTCACTGCCAGCCTCTCCGCCAGCCTGTGGAATGGCTGCATCTAAAAGGTTTCTGAAAGCCCATGTATTTGAGCAGGTGTTTCATAATATCCACAGCTGATGTAGCATTTGGAGTCTGTTTTAAATTTAGAGATTTTATGATTTTATGATAATTTCCCCTTTATTTACACTGTTAGGAATCTATTCATTGTCAGATGTCCTTAATGCTTCCCCAGTACTGTAAAGCACCCTGAGTCTTTGGGATAGGGCACTAAAATAAATTTGCCTTGCACTGACTAGCCTTTCCTTTATAATCATGTAAAATGTTGTACACAATGGAGTTTTTATAAATAGTAGAGTGGAAAGAATATACTAGATGAGTGACATACTGTATTTGTTCTGTGTGCAAGGTGGCAGGCTTTTGACAAATTGTAACAGCTCTACTTTTTAATTGGCAATCATGGTAATTCATTTTCTGCTTAAAATTAATACCTCTAGAAAAAATGCAAATATTTATTTATTGACTTATGTACGTAATCTTAAGTCAGTGCCCTCCTGTCAAGATGACCATAACAAAATGGCAGAATCAGTAACAAACTGAAGTTTTTGTGCTAATTGTGAATTTAGTATTAATTGGATCTTAATAGAGACTAATAAAGTAATGAGATGTTAATTGGTATTAAATGATTATAAATTACTTTGGGGACTTTCTTTTGCTCCAAGGGAATAAATCACCACATTTAGTCTTTATAAAATATGTTAAACATAAAGGAATTGGAAGGAGAAATTCTACCAGCTTTATAATTTAGACAAATAATAACTGTATTACAGTTTTGAGGAAAATTAGAACTTGGGCAATCTGTTTAACTTAATTTAAGTAGTATATCGATGACCTACAATAAACTGACACCAGACAGTGATGTTTTCTGTTGATGTTTTGCCCAAGTCTCTCCTATAGATAAATTATATAAATAGGGTATTTGTAGAGGGTCTTTGGAAGTATAATGTAATGTAATTAATTAACTATTTGTCTGTCATGTTTAATTTTTTTGATAAAACATTTATTTAAAAAATTAATAAATGTATTGTATAATGTTGTTTGCCCCAAATGAATGTCTATACTTTGCCCCCAACCCCCTGGCATGGCTGAAAATGGGTAACTACAATCCAGTCCACCTTCCTGGCAATGAGAATAAAATTAAAAAAAATGAATGGATACAATTGGATACTGACAATATTCAGAATTCTGCCTATATTAAACTCCTCAGATATTTATGAGGCATTTTTTTCTGTAAGTGCATCTTTCCTAAATGGACCAGAACATGTAAGAAAAATAAAAATGGGGAATTTATTGTGTGTGTTATGGGCAACAAAAGCAAACAAACAAGTTGGTGGTTGTCTATTGTATCATACCCTATGGAAGGTAGAACATGGATGATCTATAATAAATTGCCATCAGACAGTGATGTTTACTGTTGATGTTTTGCCAAAATCACCCCCATAGATAAATTATATAAACAGGGTCTTTGTAAATGATGTTTTGAAGTGCAATGTAATTAATTATCTGCCTGTCATGTAATTTGTTTCATAAAAAATAATTGAAAGAGTTAATATATGTATTTTATAATGTCTTTTGCCTAAACCCCTTGTCATTTGTCTGTACCTTGCCCCGCCCAGCATGGCTGAAAATGAATAACTACAATCCAGTCTTCCTTCCTGGTAATAGGAAAAAAATAAAATAAATGAATGGATAAAATTGGATACTAACAATATTCAGACATCTGCCTACATTAAACTCCTCAGATATTTATAATCCTATTTTTTCTAGAATTGCATCTTTCATAAATGGACCGTAAACTGAAGAAAAATATAACAGGGTCATTTATTATGTGTTTTTGTTGCAACAAAAGCAAAGCAACATGTTGGTGGTGTTTTATGGTATCATACCCTATAGAAAGTTAATTTCAGATTTTTGTGTTTGTAGCATAGTACAGACACTGCCTTTAAGTCTTGCACCTCCTCTAAAGGGAATTTTTTTTATCATCTTTCTATTTTTTCTTCCCATCCCCCCAGACTGACAACTAGGATAACTATGACTACATTCTTCCTCTGGCTGGGAAAGCGTCCAAGTGATTGAATTCATAGTCAGTACCAACTGTTCTATGATTGGACAAGATGGATGGGAACAGTTTGAGGCCACCATCTTCTTCCATGGTAGTCAAGAGTCTCCCCTCAATGACCGATGTGGACCTCAACTAGTCCAAATGTTTGATTTTGTGACTTGCATGAGTACTGTCTCACCAAGGTGGCAGCACAATATGTGGGTGAGCCAGCATGCAAACAATATTTTTCACAACAGTTAAGGAGGCCCTTTTTGTGGCTCAAATGCCCTTTCCCTCAAGTATTTCCCCTATCCCCACCCTGATCATAGGGGTCATGCTGGCTATGCTCCCTTCTTCTTAGTGCAGTGCCTGACCTCTGTGGGGCACCTGGCCATTTACTAGTACCAGGAAAATGGATTCTATATATGAACCAGGTGCTTCCAGGTGACTAGGCAGAGTATTAGTGCCACATAGCTGCAGCAACCTGTTGTATGTTCCCTTTTATAAAAAAATATGATTGCCTTGCAGATGGTCAGAGTTCTAAACTCTAGCTTCATTTTATCTTAAGCAAATACTGCTTAAAGCATCAGTAATGTTTGTTGTTTTGCAATTTTATTTGGAGAACAGTAATGGAAGAATTATTTGTAGTGAATTCAGTTCTTGTGATACAGTGAAGCCTGCCAGGATGCAACACATTGCTGCAGCATTCTGCAGCATAGTTACTGCAGGAAACAAAAAACAATTACAATAGCATTGTAATCCCTTTTGTCATGCAGTATCATGAGACACCATGTCGCATCCTGCTGTGCTCCACTGTAGGTGTTAGATTGACAGTACTGGAAACTGAGGTCCTCTAATGTATGTGTATATGTATAGCAACTGTTCAGGTCACAATAACGTGTCACCATCGCCATTCTATTTCAAAGCTGTCTCACTGCGCCAGGCTAGAAAGTATCTTCTCAAGGTTTTAGGAAAATCAAAGAAAAGTGGGGACACCCTTGACCTTAAGCTTGTTGCCCTTACGCTTGAGGAACCTTTGGCTCCACTAACCAAAATGTTAAACTTTTCCCTTCATCTGGCACAATTCTTTCATGTCTGGAAGTCTGCAATGGTTACTCCAGTGTATAAGAGAGGAGACCGGGCACTACACTCCAACTATAGGCCTCTCTCCATCCTTCCCCCCATTCAAAGCATTGGAGTGAATCGTCACAGATCAACTGGTGGAGTATCTTGACAAATACAAGATCCAATGCCCACAACAACATGGCTTCTGATTAGGTTACAGCACCATGACCGTTCTCCTAGAATTCACCAGTGCCATTCAGAACTCTCTTGATCAGAGTAACCTCGTTGGAGCAGCCTTTATTAATTTAACAAAGGCATTTGACACTGTTAATCATTCACTTTACAACAGTTATCTTCCATTGGCCTTGCCAAGGATACTATTAACTGGTTCAAAAGCTACCTGTCAGAGCAATTCCAGCAGGTGAGGATTGCCAGTATTTTTTCTGAATGACTACCTGTCCTCTGTGGTGTACCTCAAGGCTCAGTTCTGGGCCCCCTTCTATTTAGCATTTTCCTTAATGAACTGCCTCGCATCATCAAGCAACAGATCCTCCTTTATGTGGATGATGCAGTCATCTACACTACCCATCATGACCCCACTGCCCTTGAACATCAACTGCAGCACACGTTTGAGCAAGTCGAGGTCTGGTTTGATTCAGTCTTCTTCAATATCTTCATCAGTGACATTGCAGATGGACTGGAGGGTAAGGTTTGTCTGTTTGAAGATGATGCCAAGATCTGCAACAGAGTAGATGATCCAGATGGGGTGGGCAGAATGAGACGAGATCTGGATAAACTAGCAAAATGGTCGGAAGAGTGGCAACTGGGGTTTAATGCAAAGAAGTGCAAGATCATGCACATAGGGAAGAGAAACCCTGAAACCACCTGTAGGCTGGGAGGGGAGTTGCTGGCATTCACAAAGGAAGAAAGAGACTTGGACAGCATCATCACCACCGATGACTTGAAATCATCCAAGCAGACCACTAAAGCAGTAGGTAAGGCTAGGGGGATGTTAGGGTGTATTAGTAGGGGTATCACAAGTCAGAAGAGGGAGGTAATAATCCCTCTTTACAAGACACTGGTTAGGTCCCATCTGGAGTACTCCGTGCAGTACTGGAGGCCACACCTTCACAAGGACATTAACCAAATTGAGGCAGTCCAGAGAAGGGCAACCAAAATGGTGCAGGGACTGCATCAGAAAACATATGAGGACAGATTAATGGAGCTCAGTATGTATACCCTAGAGCAAAGGAGGGAGCGAGGTGATATGATCGAAACATTCAAACACCTTAAGGGCATTAACAAGGTGAAAGAGTCTAACATGTTTCAATATAAGAAAAATAGCAGGACAAGAGGACACAGCATGAGATTAGAGGGAGGCTGATTAAGGGGCAATGTGAGGAAGTTCTTTTTTCACAGAAAGGGTGGTGGGTGCATGGAACGGCCTACCTCAGGAAGTGATGGATATGAATACAGTGCACAGCTTCAAACAGGCATGGGATAGGCATAACGGAGCAATACATATGAGTATGAATAGATAGGCCATTGACAGAGCAAAGGCTGATGGCACATTTATAAGGTAGAGAAAGAAATGGACAGACTGGATGGGCCTTACGGTCCTTATCTGCTGTCAACTTCTATGGTTCTACGTTTCTGTTCTCAAAAATTGGTGTTGAACTATAAAAAAACTAAGGTAATGCTTTTCAGCAGTTCAAGGAACAAGTACAAATGCACCCCTCTTACTATCAGAAACTGCTCAGGAGTCCCACTTGAACAAGTCGAACAATTCAAATACCTGGGGTAACCCTTGACTGCTCCCTCACCTATACTAACCACATTGAGAATGTGGCTAAAATGGTCAATACCAGACTAGGGCTGCTTCACAGACGCAAGCATAGCCTGACCCCTGAAACCATATGTACCACAATCAGTAGCTCCACCGTCTCTGTTATAGACTATGGGCTAATAGTTTACAGCTCAGTGACTGCTACCTCCCTCAATAGGACTGCAGTGGCACTTAACAAAGCGTGCAGGTTGTTTGCTGGTTCCTCCTGCTGTATGCACACCTGTGACCTCTATACACAATCCTGTTGGCTAAAACTGAACAACAGAATTCACTGTCAAACCTGCCTACTAGCCAAAAAAAAACACTCCTAGAGCTCGTGCCTACAGGAGTAGCTAACCTTCTTTGCCCATTCTCTGGCTCACAGCATAACCAGAAACTCTGTTCACCAGCTTCTCACTGTTCCAAGATGGATAATCTCTCAAGGTCAGAGGTCCTATGTATACAGAGCACCCCTCTGGTTTAATAGCCTAAGTGCTGAACTTACTACTGCACTGAAACTGGGCACCTTCAGAAGGCTGCGCGTCGACACTTGCTATCGAATAGTAGCTGTGATTGCACTTGATAAATGCCCCCTGGACCCTTGGTCCCTGTACTGCCCTACCTAGTAGCACTACCCCTGCCTCATAACTACTATTACCCCTCTATCTTTCATTGCCTCCCTTCCTCCTCTACCCCAAGCCACCTACCTAATTCTCAGGAATTCTTATTCTGCCTCTCTTTTTGCACTCCATCTCTTTACCTCTTTCCCCTCTCTGGCTTGCTATCTCCCACTCCACACTCTGTCCTCTACCATCCTTGCTCTTAACTCCAGACCTGTGTTTTGACTTAGCCACCATAGACAGCACTAGTCTCTCCCTACAGTATGGTTCATGTGATTGTACAGTACCTGTATTTACTGTTGTTCTATGAATACAGCATAATGCCATATAACTATTGTATGCTTAATGTCTTATGTCTTACTGAAAGCCTTGAATTGTTACTGCACAATTATGTTTTGCTAGTTACTATTGTAATGTTCCCCCACCCTTTCTGATGTGGAACCTTTGTAAATGAGCAGTTCTCTGCTCAAAGGTATTGTAATCCTAGATGAAATAAATAAATAAATAAATGGAAACTGTGTCACTTATGACTATAAGAATGTGTACTCAAGTTGCTTGGATGACATTCTGGCACACAACAGATTGGAACAGAAACATGTTTAACCATAAGACACAGGAACGGTACATATAAACACAATATACATCATGTTGAAGATTTCTATTTAAAATAATGGGAAAAAATTATATTAAAATATTTTACTTGGTAGAAAATTAAAAAAAAACATTGTGTGGGATTGGGAAATGGACTCTAACAACTGAACATAGAACTTCAGCATTTTAGAACTGTCAGCATGAACCAACCTCTTATAATTGCAAGAGCACCTGAAATGTTTAGAAATAAACAATTCTGATTGTCTAATAACTATGTTATGATTTATAATATATGTTTATATATCTACTAATGTATGTTTCTTACTGACTAAGAACATTTTCTTGAACTGTTTGGATGAGAGGGCAGCAAAGTTAAGCTGAACAGTTCTGTTAGCCAAAACAGCACTATATATACATATATATATATATATATATATATATAATATATATATATATATATATATATATATATATATATATATATATATGTATATATATATATATATATATATATATATATATATATATATATATATATATAAAATAATGCTCGTGCAGATGTGTGTTACGAGCATTTTCCACACACCCGAGGTGTGTGGTAATCCATAAACCATGAGAGCGAAGCTTGAGGGGTTTATGAGATTATTACACACCAAGAGTGTGTGAAAAATCCCCATAAAACAAACTTTGCACACACATTAGTTTGTAGAATAACTGGTGCAAGGTTTCAACAAAGAGAAAAACTAAACTGTATTTGTGTTAGTAAGTGTCCCTGAGCAGCTGCCATACCTTCACAAATACAGTGAAGTGAGAGTGCAAGGAAAAAAATGCCATAACAGCCTGCTATCAAGTTATTATGGAATTCAGTGCGTTATTATGGAAATTTAGCCAGAATGAATATCCAGGCATTACAGGGGGTCACCAGTTATTATAACCTTTTCATTCAGTAAGAATCAAACAGCGGCTGATCTATTAGCATATTATAAATCACTGCAACATGTGACAACATAAAAACAAAGCAGACAAGTTTGATGCAAGAAACCAACAGAGTTTGTTCATATAATATTTTGATCCCCTACCATTAAACACATAGATGGTACAATCCAACTGTTGGAAATGTAATGCACACTGAAGGTGTGTTTATGTTAGGCAGTTCGGTTAGGAGTGGAATAGCTTAGAAGTTAAAGAGAGCTAATACATTGTTTAGTGGCCCAAATTTGTCATGTTGGTTGTTGATATTAAAATTGACTAGAGACGTTTTTGCAGAGGCTGTTGGAGCTAAAGCAAGATCTTCAATGTGAATGTGTGACAGTGAGAAAGCATATTCCCCTCGGCTTGCTGCTATGTATGATAGTATGTCTGTATGCTGGATAAGAGGTAGGCTGATTCCGGCACCTGATCGGCTAAAACTGTTCTGTGTATTTATAGTACAGCTCGGGCAGTCACAGTGCAACCTTCTTTATAATGCCCTGCTAATGTGATTCTGCCTTTCATGCAGTAAGCACCATGTGATTGAAAGGGTTGTCCAATGGCCTAAGCCATTTTTATGCGACAATGCCATTTAGGGTACTCATTAGTACCGGGCAAAGTGTGATGATGGTTTGCAATGTGGACACCTATGACAACATATTAGGAATGGCTTTGAATCAGTGAGCAAGAGGAGAAAGGCTCCTCAATCTGCTGCCAATCCACAACCATCCAGTCAAAAAGAAGAAGAAAAAGTATTCCCAGGAGTAAAAAGTTAAAATGGACACAACTGTACATTATAGCAATGAACTGACCATTGTATAGCTCTTAGGAGGTAGGGTTATTAATAGAATTTTAACACATTCTCTTTAAAACAAAAGGCAATGGATAATTGCCAGTTATTGCTAGTGTTTTCATTATAGTATATCCTTTTACAAGAACTTTTCACTTTTGAAGAACCCTGCAGTAGAAATTATCATTTGAAAATGAAGCAGACTGAGTATCTATGTTTGGAACACAAAAGAGGCACAGTTCTAATTATGCATCATCAAACATGACCTTAAAATAAGAATAAGGCCTCTTTGACATGCAGTGACTCATGAGGCAACCTGTTCATTATCGCTTCATGCCAGATAAGGTCGATGATAATTGTGATGTGCCTCATGTCTCTCATTACCATTACCAGGTTGGTATTATTGTCTTGGAATAGACAATCTAAATAAATGCAATGTTTCAAGCGCATTGTTTTAATTAGTATTGCGAGACTTAATGACCATGTGGAAGGGGATCCATATTTAAATTCTTTACAAGGAAGGTAATTTAAATACTGGATATATGGGAGACTTCTGCTGTCATAACAAGATCATTAATACATTTAACTGTGCACAAAATGAACCATGAACAAAACACTTAACTCATAAAAAGAATGTTCCTCAGTTGTATTTACTTGCAAGTAGTATCATTTTGAAGGTTTGTGCATTTACTAATTTCTTTTTTGATATTTGTTTCAAAAGGCATACATCTGTCTTTACAAGCTGATGAGGTGCCACCCCCTTTGTCTGCATTTTGGGGCACCCATTGTTGCCTGCATACTAGGAGTGCATTATATGGACTTCCAAATAATGAGAATGCATAGTAAGGTTGCTCAGATAATCTATTATAGAAATGGATACCTTTGATAATAGCAAAAAGTTTGGATAAAGCTGATGAAAATCTGAAATCTGACCTATTTAATATTAAAAAAAAAACTCCACCTGCACTGTAAACCCCCCAACTAATCCAGAGGCAATTATCAGAATTAACCCCTTCTCCAAATCAAGCTGCTTCCACCATGGCAAAAGCCATAAGACCCTACCCAACCATCACATCCACTTGCCCTCACCTCCCTCCTCCTGCCCCCATAACTCCTAAAGTTGCTCAAGATCCAACTCAGGTGCTTGGATCAATCAATTTTTCAGGTCCCATGATGGAGCTGCTTGAAGTCATCTTTTCATGCCATCATATGGATTAATGACATCCTCCTATAGTAGTAACACCTGATTTGCTGATAGCAGACAATCTGGTGTTACTACTATAGGAGGACATCATTCACTCAGGGCTGCCTTCAGTGTGCTTTGCTCCCTGCCGATGTCAGCAACTGTGTCCTCCAGCTCTTCGATTCTCCATTCCACTTTATCCAGTGAGAGACATGAGCCACTTTTTGGTCAGCCCTGTGACAATATTTTGAAGATGGGTTATTTGTGCAATCAGATTCATAACCGTGCCTTCATTTCTGCATGTAGATTAGTGGGCATTGCTGGCATCATGGCCAGCATTTGTTTCTAGTACTGGTGTGGTACGGCCTTCTGCAGCGCTTACTGTCTGGGAGTGAGAGCGAGCCTTGTGCTGCAGCTGCTGATCTCCCAATGTAGACATCAGCTCAAAATTTTATTTAGTTTGTCTCTTTCCCACTTTGCTAGTAAGCCACAAGACATCCAAGAGCTGATGTAGTCATTATATAATTTTCTGGCTATAATTTACATTTTGAATAGCTGTTTTTATTATTGCCCTGCTAGAGTCTGCCTAGAAGGCATCCACCATCTTGCTTGGTTGGCCACACCCCTCTGTTGGTTTCTATATTGAAATGTGTTTGGAAGTTGCACTTAAGTGAGCAAGCTATGATTCTAAAATGTTGTTAATTGTAACTGATGCACAGAGGGATGGGGGAGCATAACCCAAAGTAATTAACACAGTTTGTATACCCTTTATTATTTATGGGATGTGTCCGTTGTTTATGGAAATCCCTACACTGACAGGTGATGAGGGTTTGCTGCAGTAGTGATGTAAGTACTGCAGCATGACTTTTCTTGTGCTGCACTAGTTACATCAAATGATAATGATGACGTACATCAACAGCGATTGGTCAGTGAGTCCGTATGCGTTGATTAAGTGGTAGTTTGATCAGGAAGGGCACAAATGTTTTGGGAAAAACTACTTGTTTTTGCACCGAGAGGTGAGGGGTGGCTTAATACAGTGGATGGAAGAGACAGCGGTGGCTGTGATCATGAGGGGTAGACAGGCAGGGGGTACAGTAATTCCAGCAGTCTTTGTGACATCAGGTAGAGCAGAGGCAAGTGGCACTGGTTAGTGCTGTGGCATGTTTGGGTGTAACAGGCACCACAGAGGAAAGTCTACCAGGATATAGCATCAGTAAGCCCTTTAAATGACTACATGGCCACAGAAGATCTGTGTTGTAGTTGACCATTCACTGTGCATAAAAAGGTAGGAGCAACTATACACTCCAAGACTATATTTCCACTTCAGTGATTCCATGAGTACAGGTATGTCTGGAGCTTTGCTGTCAACATTACTCTCCCTCAGTGGAAACAAAGCCTTGTTGTGCATGGTTGCACAAACATAATTCTCTGTTTATTAAATTATGTTTTTTTAAACCTCAGTGATATTTTTTTCTTTGTTCCTCACACTTGGCTACGTCATCTTCATCAATCATGCCTCTCAAATGTACCTGATTTTCAGGGACATCCCTGATTTTGCCTCAAATTTTACCTCTGCCCCTCCTAAAATTTGTGTTTCCATGGCTTAACAGTAGGAATTGTAAGCACAAAATAAATCAAATATTAGAGTTACAGGCTTGTTTTACGTATATATCTATATCTATCTACTGAGATATATATATATATATATATATATATATATATGTAGTATATATATATATATTTATATGTGTGTGTGTGTAACAAAACAAAATGGCAATATTAAATGCACACTAAAAATAGAGTTAGAATCAATGTTTCTACCATAGGTCTTCTTCAGGAATTATCTAAAAGAGAAATAATGCAAAGTTATATTGGGACCTATGCACAGTGCCAATGTGCCATGGAAACTGGGTGTGTTGGCATCACTGTGTCTGAATGCCATGGAGTGGAGTCCCATGGACCCAGCACGGAATTCACAGATGAGACACACGGTAGTTACACATCCGATCCCCTGGTCATGCAGACAATAACCCACTGGGGCAGGCGTGGGGGTGTGTCGGGGGCGTGCCCGCACTCCGTGGCATTCACAAAGGTGCGAGTGATGGGTACATGGGGTGCATGGTTTGCTGGGTAACACCCAGCCATAAGGAATATGCACCCTTCAGGATACTGCCAGCTGGGGGAAGATGTTGGGACACAGCAGATCCCCCCATGCTGACTTTGCCCATGGTGACTACAAGGAGGGCTGGGGTGGCCAGCTGGGCACCCACCTGCCCTGTACTTGCAGCATTCAGTGCATCATCTTTCTTCTTCAGTGCCCCATGGGTGCAATGGATCCAGTAGTGGACCAGTCCAAGCATCTCACTGGATGAATGCCCAATACACGGAACAGTCCTCCATGCACCTGGGCATGGGGTGGGGGCGAGGCCATGGATGGGAGCCATGCATTGGCCGGTGTCTGTGAATATGGCCAGTGCACATCCATCTGTCGGTGTGAAGCTTCACGGGCAGGATATGCACCTTTGACATGTTATTCCCACCCATTATTGCACAGCACCCCTTTATTGCATGAATGGGGAATTTTCCCATACAAAATGCCATTGTTTATTTCCTAGTAAACCAGTAACTAAATTATCAATTAAAATTGTATCCCTACACTAATCAAAAAACTGAGAGTGCATACCTACATTAATAAAAAGTATATATCTGCATTTCTTTAAAGCCTGTGGAACAACACTAATAACACAATTAACACATCCGTAGGAAGCTAGCCAAACCAATTAACAAGCTGCAAAAGAACCTGGAAAAAAGGGACTTATACAAAACCTTTCCAAACACTGAAATCCCCCAAACTCCTACCTGCACCCACTGCACATTATTATCTCCTTGCTGCAAGAGGTCTTCAGGTGCCATAATGAGATAACAAATGAGAGCTCCATAAAAATGACCATCCTAATGTATTATATTCAATCAATCAATGTTTTATTTATTAAGCACCTTTCAAAATCAAGGCGCTGCACAGTCATATAAAAACTTCAACAATATAAATATTTAAAATCAGTCTGCATAAGCCTTAGAAAATAAATACATTTTTAACATAGTTTTAAAACTACTGACGGTCAGGCATTCTCTTTAACCAACAAGGTAGAGAGTTCCACAGAGTCAGTGCTGCAAATGAAAAAGCGTGAGCCCCAGAAGTTTTTAGACGAACCCTGGGAACCTCTAGCAATCACTCGTCGGCAGGTCAGTACGGACAATTGGGGGAGTAGGAAATCTTTCAGGTAGTCAGGTCCCTGTTCATGTAGGGTCTTAAAAGTAAGCAAGCCTACCTTATAGGTGATCCACCACTGGACTGGCAGCCAGTGCAGCTCGCGCAGCACAGGCATAATATGACTGGCCCTAGAAGTGCCAGTCAGGAGCCTGGCCACAGTGTTCTGCACTAGCTGCAAGCAGTGGATATCAACCCCAGGTAGCCCTAGGTAGAGGGCATTGCAGTAGTCAAGACTGGTAGTAATGAAGGCATGGACCAAAGTTGGAAGGTCACCCGGAGGAACCAGGTGTTTCAACTGGGTGATATTCCTCAGATCGTATAATAAAGGAATAATGCATGACAGGGTGTGTGTCATGCTGGGATAATGCCATGCCTGGGGGGTTGAGCCGAGTGCATCCAATGCCCCAGGCATGGCGTTATCCCAGCATGACACACACCCTGGAGTACATTATTTCTATTATACAATGGCTTATTGTTATATATAGAATAAAACAATTATTTTAAAGAATATTTTTATTAGTGTGGAAAAATATTTTTGTTTCTTAACAGGAGATGGAAAAAAGAAAAGAAATAAAAGCCTGGCAATAGAGCTGTGGTGTTATGCTGGGATAACACCATGGGTCCATCCCCCAGATTGACCAATCACAGTCCAAGATTCTTTCTTGCCATTGTATAATGAGGATTTAACAACAGCTGACACCTGAAATTTTAGAGTCAGACCGTCATCAAAAATAATGCCCAGACTGTGCACCCAGTCTGGGTAGTGAGCTGGACACTATCAAGCAATAGGCCCAACTTGTGCCCAGCTCCAGAACCCACCCCCAGGCAACCTGGGTCCACAACCAACACCTCAGTCTTATCCGGATTCAATCTCAGCCAGCTCAAATTCATTCGATCTTTGATCTCGGAGAGGCAACTGTTTAGCATGGAGACAGCATCAACCTGTCTGGGCACAAAAGACATATACAGCTGAGTATCATCTGCATAGCAGTGAAAACTCAAGCCATATCGTCTGATTATATCTCCCAATGGCAGCATATACACTGCAAACAGCATGGGCTCCAATATGGAGCCCTGCGGCACCCCACAGGATAGGGGGAGGGCGTCAGAGGAATAAATTCCAGTGACCACCCTCTGAGACCTACCTATGAGGAAAGAGTGAAACCATTCGAGGACTGTACCCGACAGTCCACAAAGGAACTGCAGGGTCTCCAAAAGCACCCCATGGTCCACAATGTCAAAGGCTGCTGAAAGATCGAGAAGGACCAAGATAGTACACGCCTTTCAATCTCTCACCACTAGGAGATCATAAAGTACCAGAACACGGGCTGTCTCAGTGCCATGCATCTTCCTAAAACCAGATTGGAGAACTTCATAGACATTGTGAGTCACAAGGTGATCGTCTGGCTGCAATGCAACCACCTTCTCAGTAACCTTCCCCACAAAAGGAAGGCTAGAGACAGGTCAGTAGTTAGCTGGATCGTCGGAATCCAAGGAGGTTTTTTTAAGGAGTGGTTGAATGACCGCCTCCTTTAGGGGGTCTGAAAAGACTCTCCTCTCCAAGGATCACCATACAATTTCAGCTAGGATTGGGCAGATAGCATCTACACAACCCACTAATAGGTGAGTAGGGCCCGGATCCAAACTACAACAGGTTGGGCGCAAAGTCTGGGCAATCTTCACAATGTTCATGAATTCTAATCAGCTGAAATCGATCCAGACAGACCGGGTGCTCACCACCTCCCATCGACCTTCGCAACCCCTCATGGAGGGAACCGGGCCAATTCTGGTCCCGATGTTGTCAACCTTATCTGTGAAAAAAATGAGCTAGCTCATCACACTTATTTTGTGAAAATGCTCTTCCGGACTGAAGACAGATTAGATTGCACAAACAATGGATAAGTGTGGCACACTTGGAAGTATACCCACCTTGGAGGCTAATTAGTGCAATAAAAATCACTTTCCCTTGAGGCTCATGGCCATTTAGCCCTAATTAGCTCTCTCAGTGGGTAAACATAGAGAATGAATGATGGCAAGGTATTGTATATGAAGAAATAATACCACAAAGGGGTTGAACAAGCCATAAAGCCATAAGCCCAAAGGGGAAGTGGCTTTTATGAGCTTGTACAACCCTGAGATGGTATTATTTCCACACATAGGACTTTGCCATCTTTTATTTTATATATTACATTAGGTTGGTCAGTTTTGCTTTAAGAGAAAGTGTGCTGTTTTCTTGTGTAGCATGTTTATCGTATTTGCGTAAAGAGGGAGTCTGTTCAAAAGTACTACATTACAGAATTAGAATCAGCCTACTACCAATAAATCTCATACCAAAAATTAGGTTTCTACGTTACTTCATTTTAAAATTATGAGCTGTTTTGTAATGCTGGTTTCACTCCCTGTTCTAAAAAGCCATTTTTTTTAATTTTTTAGTTAATTTATTTATACTCCTCCTGGTCTGGTGGCTATACATCTTTGCTGATTCCCCCAGCCCCGTCCCCCACTCACGACCCACCTTACCAGCTGCCCCATGGCTATATCCCCTATGGTAGGGAGACGGAGATCTCCTTGTCCCGCTGAACATACAAATCCGGTGCTGGAGGTGGCTGCCATTGATGGGGGTGGTACCTGCGGAGACCAGCTTCACTCTTGCTGTGATGAGGCCCTTTTTCTGCTTTTTCCTGGTGAAATCCCTGAGATGAGGCATGCAATGACGCCTCAGGGGACAGTGTGCACACGTCCATACACCCTACCCCAAGCACCTGCCTCATCTCTTTCCTGTCTGAGGCATCGGTGCACCAGCCACCAGCCTCCACCAGGGGCTAGTCATGCACCGACCCCTAGGATCCCCCCTCCCCAGAGAAGGAGAGCAGTCCATTGGATGCTCAATCCTTCTCCATCCCTGCTGACCCCCGGCAGCCCGTGCTCGTTCCTGAACAGGGGTTGCTGGCGTAGCATGAGGTAAAGCGACCAGTGCCTCAGCCCTCAGCGCCACTGGGCCAGCAAAAAAAAGAGCCAGTTTAATTGAAAAGCCACTGATGATGTCACAACCAGAACTCATTAGTCCTCCCTATCAGCAACTTTATAGGACCTGTTTCTTCAAAGTTATCAAAATTGGAGCTGTAGTATTTATTTAAAAAACAAAAACTGACACAGGGTTGCCTGCAGTGCTAGCATTTCCAGAATGTTCAGATGCATGGTACTGTACTTTAGAATGCATCAGGAGGTGGTTTTGAACTGCAGCACTGAACCAAGGTATAGACTGTCAAAGTGGTGCACAGTTCTAGAATGTTGGGGAGGGAGATGTAATCTCAGCACATGGCAGGGATGCCCATCTCACAGTGTGGTGGAACACTCAGTCTCAGAATTTGGCAGGGGCACACATTGAAGAATTTAGTGGGGGCTGGCAATTCTGGAATATAAGTAAGGATGTACACTGTTGGAATATGGCAGGACACACCATTTTATTTTGAAACTGCTTGTCCTTGCCACATTCCGGAATTGTATACTTCCACCACATTTTAAATTTGTGCATCACATCCCCACCACAATCCAACATTGTGCATCCCAGCCATATTCTAAAATAGCGCATCCTCACCACATTCCAAAATTGCACATCCGCACAATGTTCCAAAGTTGTGTTTTTAGTGCCACATTCTGAAACTGTCACCATCACATTCCAAAATTGTCATTGCCACGTTCTGGAACTGTGCATCACCACCACATTCTGAAACTGTGCATCACTGCCACATTCAAAAATTGTATGTCACTTCCATACCCCGAAACTGCACATCACTGCCACATTCCAAAATTGTACGTCACTTCCACATTCTGAAACTGTGTCACAGTTAAATTCTGAAACTGAGTATCACCACCGCATTCCAAACTTGTGCGTCACCACCACATTACAAAATTGTGCATCACCACCACATTCTGAAGCCATGCATCACCGCCACATTCCGAAGTCACCCATCATTGCCACATTCTGAAGTTGCCCTTCACCGACACATTCTGAAGTCGCCCGTCACTGACACATTCCAAAGTCGCCCGTCACCGCCACATTCGAAAGTTGCCCATCACTGCCATATTACAAAGTCATGCGGCAGTTCTACATTCCAAAGTCATGCGGCACCACCACATTCCGGAGTTGCACAGTATCGCCACATTCCGAAGTCATGCAGCACTGTCAGATGAGTGTTTGTCACTATCACATTCTGAAATCACACAGCACTGTAGCGCGAGTGTTCATCACCGCCACATTCTGAAGTTCCACAGTGTGCTTATCACTGCCACATTCCGAAGTCAACACCACATTCCGTGTCACATGAGTGTTTATCACCACCACTTTCTGAAGTCTCATGAGTGTTCATCACCACCACATTCCGAAGCCACGTGAGTGTTCATCACTGCCACATTCCGAAGTAGCACAAGTGTTTGTCACCGCCACATTCTGAAGTCCCGCGAGGTTTCATCAGCACCACATTCCGAAATTGAGCGTCAATAGCACAATCTGAAATTGAGCATCAGTGCCACATTTTGAAATTGTACCTGCCTGTCACATTCCAAAATTGTACCTGCTTGCCACATTCTGAAATTGTGTGCAAACTTACATGCACCAGTATTACCTGTCATTGTCACATTCTGAAAATGTGCATTCCCACCAAAATTGTGCATCTCTGCCACATTCTAAAACTATATGACACTGCCACATGAAGAATTTTAGCACCCATGCCGCTTTCCAAAATTGTGGGTCCCACCTACTTTCTGAGATTGTGTCATTGCTGCGTTCCACAATTTTGCAGTCTGGTGACATTTTGAAATCTCATCCCTGCATCATTATAAAATTTGCACATATTTTTGTCATTCTAAAGCCATGTTTGCCACTATATTCCAACCCCCATCACATTCTTAAGTACTGTATCTTGCATCTGCACATTATGGAAGGTATGCCCTGACTCATCCATTGTCAGCTTTCCTTTTCCAGATGTTTAATAACACTGCAGTTTTATGTAATGTGGGGAGAAATAAGTCTTGCAATGTAGTTTGCAATAAGGACTAGGCTGTGATTTCTCATTGTAACATCATCAGTAACTCTTTACCGAAACTGGCTTTTTTGAAAAGGCAGCAAATTTGGGGTTACAAAATTACTTGTAACTTTTAAACAAAGAAAATCAGAGATCTCATGTTTGGCATGTTGCTGACTGGGGGTATGCTGATCCAAATTCTGAATTTACTGATGCTAGAAATTTTGGCCAGACTCCCTCTTTAAGTTAGAGTGTTTTTTGTAGTTCTCTAGTGTTCCTTCTAGTGTTTGTTCATAGTATTGTTCCATATTGTAAACCATTTGAAGTGGTGCATAGTTTTGTCCCTTTAAGGTTTCCATAGTGAAGTGGTTTTGTATCTAAGGGAGGATGGTTCAACTGTTTTTTTTTCCTTTAGTGTGTTTGAAGACTACATCATGGAAAGAAGCAGGCAGAATATTTGGTGAGTGTTTCAGTAGGCCTGTTTTACACAGTTAGGAAAATGGAACACAGCATGTGAAATGTTTGGTAAGTGTTTCAGGATGCCTGTTTTACACAATTAGCAAAATGGAGCAGAGCATGTGAGATGTTTGGTGAGTTTTCAGTAGTCATGTTTTACACAATTAGGAAAATGGAGCACAACATGTGAAATGTTTTGTGAGTATTTCAGTAGGCCTGTGTTGCATAGTTAAGAAAATGGAGCACGGTATGTGAAATGTTTGGTGAGTGTTTCAGTAGGCCTGTTTTAACATAGATACATAGAATTTGATGGCAGATAAGAACCGCTTGGCCCACCTAGTCTGCCCATTTCCCTACCTAATGGATAAGCTGCAGATCCTAGTTAAGCAACAGCCTACTTCCCACTCTACCCCCCACTAGAATTGCCTTATGTCTGTCCCATGCATTCTTGAATTCTCCCACTGTTTTTGACTCTACAACCTCTTCAGGAAGGCTGTTCCATGTATCCATAACCCTCTCTGTGAAGAAATACTTCCTCACATTACCTCTGAGCCATCCTCCCTCTATCTTCAAATTGTGCCCCTTGTTTTTGCACATCTTTTCTGAAAGATGCTATCCTCTTGACTTTGTTGATTCCTTGAGGTATTTGAAAGTTTATATCATGTCCCTCTCCCTCCTTTCCTCAAGGCTATACATCTTTAGTTCCTTTAGTCTTTCTTCATATGTCTTCTGATGCAGACCCTGCATCATTTTGGTTGCCCTCCTCTGGACAGCCTCCACCCTGTCTATGTCTTTGTGGAGATGGGGTCTCCAGAACTGTACACAGTACTCCAGATGTGGTCTTACCAACTGTCTGTACAGAGGGCCAACAACTTCCTGTTTTCTACTGGTGATGCCTCTCCCTATGCATCTCAGTATTCCCCCAGCCCCTCTTACTGCCTTCTCACATTGCTGGCCCACCTTTAGGTCATCTGATATGACTAACCCCAGGTCCCTTTCCATTTTTGTTGTTGTCAGTATCTCACCCCTCCCATTGTGTACTCTTCCCCTGGGTTTTTGTTTCCCAGGTGCATTACTTTGCACTTCTTTGCATTGAATCTAAGCTGCCATACATGTGACCATTCCTCCAACCTTGCCAAGTCCCTTTTCATCCTTTCCACCCCACCTTGTGTATCAACCCTGTTGCAGATCTTTGTGTCATCTGCAAAGAGACATACTTTCCCTTCCAGTCCCTCTGCAATATCACTTATAAAGACATTAAAAAGGATCAGCCGCAGTACTGAACCCTGTGGTACTCCACTAATAACCCTCCTTTCTTCACTGTGGACTCCATTTACTATTACCTGCTGTGTCCTGTTGTCCAACCAGTGTTTTACCCAGGCTACCACCCTAGGACCCACTCCCAGGCTGGCTAATTTGTTTATTAATCTTTTGTGTGGAACTGTGTCAAATGCCTTGCTAAAGTCTAGGTAGACCATGTCCACAGCTCCTCCCTAGTCTACTGCTGTGGTCACCGAGTCAAAGAAATCAATTTGATTGGTCTGACATGACCTTCCTGCTGTGAATCCATGCTGCCTTGGGTCCTGTGCCCCACTGGTCTCTAGGCACTCAACAGTTCTTTCCTTCAGAAGTGATTCCATCATTTTCCCTACCACTGAGGTCAAACTGACAGGTCTGTAGCTTCCTGCCTCTGTCTTGTTCCGACTTTGGTGAAGGGGAATGACATCCGCCCTCCTCCAGTCCTCAGGTACCACCCTATCCTCCCATGATTTATTAAAAAGGGTAGTCAGTGGTGTTACTAGTTATTCCCTTAGTTCTTTTAAAATTCTGGGGTGAATCCCATCAGGCCCCATTGCTTTATCCACCTTCAGTTTTAAGAGTTCTTTCAGAACCCTTTCTTCTGTGAAAGGACTAATATCAACCCCCATATCCAGAGTGCTTCTATTGACTGGATTAGGTATTTTCTCCTGCTTTTTCATTGTGAATACTGAGCAGAAGTATTCATTCAGTATCCCTGCTTTTTCACTGTTGTTCTCTGCCCAACCACCTTCCTCTTTGTTCAGCCTCAGTATCCCTGCCTTAGTCTTTCTTTGCTCCCTAATATACCTATAATAGGTTTTATCCCCCTTCTTAACAGAGTTGGCTATCTTTTCCTCAGTTTGGGCCTTTGCTATTCTGACTGCCTTACCCGCTTCCTTCTGCTTTATCTGGTACAGTTCTTGGTTCTGCTCCTTCTGTGTTTCCTTATACTTCCTGAATGCTATCTTTTTTCTCCCTTACCTTCCCTGCCACTTCTTTTGAGAACCATAGTGTTTTTTTCTTTCATTTTGATTTGTTTATTTGCTTCACACAAAGGCTTGTTGCCTCTGTGATGGTGGTTTTGATATTTCCCCATTGTTGCTCCACCCCTCCTTCTAGCCTGTTTGCTAGTGCTTTTCTGAGGCACTCTCCCATTTTGACAAAATCAGCCCTCCTGAAGTCAGGTACCTTCACTTTTGTGTGGCTTGACTCTACAGCTAAGTTTATCGTGAACCACGCTGTTTGGTGGTCACTTGTTCCCAGATGGCTACCCATTTCAAGATCAGAGAAACCTATGCTGTCCAGAAACAATCACCTACAACTCTTACCCTCCACCCCGGGGAGTGCCTTCCTTCCTTTCAGACACCTATTTCACTAAGGCTAAGTAAGAGGTCTAGTCACAACTGACTTCAAATATCTTCCAGCTATAGTTCCTCCCTGGCAAATTAAAGTTAAAACTAAGAAAAGTCCACCCCAGAAACAGAATCAATATTAGTTACTTACACAGGTCCAAAAAGTAATAATTCAGTTCAGTATAGTCTAGAAAATAACCTCCTTGATTCAAGGAAGCTGTGGCTGCTTTCTCACTCTCCCTGTCTTCAATGTGAGAAGGAGACTCCCAACACCTCTGTAGGCACACCTTGTAATAATACAGCAGAAGGTATACCCAGCAACAGCAATATGAATCAGAGAAAAATAAAGCAATAAAATGTTAGCAACAAACAGTAACAATCCCTGTGTGTGCAAAATAAAAACAACACACAGCAAATCTGCCTAGTCAAAAGTCTTAATCCTTTCCCTTACTCTGGTAAGGTTCTTAGTTCTGTCCTTTCAAGCAAGCTAGAAGGAAAGAGCTCAGGTGAAGCCTGGTGCCTTGGCCAGCAAACCTAGCCTTCTACCCAAACAGGAAAATGGAGCACAGCATGTGAAATGCTTGGTAAGTATTTCAGCAGGCCTGTGTTACTTGGTTAGGAAAATGGAGCACATCATGTGAAATATTTAGTGAGTGTTTCAGTAGACCTGTTTTAAACAGGAAAATGGAACACAGTATGTGGAATGTTTGGAAAGTGCTTCAGGAGGCTTTTATTTTATATAGTTTAACTTTGATTTCTATGTGTAGTTGTTAGTTTGGCAAGTGATATGGAGGAAGCAGTAAAAGTGGTTCATATTGATTTTGCGGAGCTGGTTTTTGCAGGAGCTGTTGTTGGAGAGGCTATTAGGGCTATAATGTGGGTGGTTGGTAGGTTGTTGTTACATGTGTTCTTCAGGTGGTTGTTACACATGTTAATAGTTCTGTAAAAACATGTATATTTTTGTCCACACTTGTAATAGAGTGTTAATAGTGTGTTAATTTTAATGTAACAAAGTGTTGTAATTACATAATGTTAGTTTATTACCATCATATATCGGGAAATATATGATGTTTTTTATAATTGGAAAAAGTCCCAACCATGTATTATATCCTTGTATGTATAGATAGATAAATGTGTGTATATATTACGGATGTGTTGGTGTTTCATAAAAAAATTGCCATTTTCAGAGGCTTATATGTTGGTCACTTTAGACCCCGGACTGTTTAATTTGATATGCACCTTCTCAGCCATAGGGTCTTGTAACCCTCAAAATTTCATGAGACTACCTTTTGTAGTTTTTGAGTTATTAAGGACTCAAATTATGTATTTTTGCCTGATTTGCTACCTTAATTTTTGTACTTGGCTAGAAAACGGTAAAGAGTTGAGATAGGAAACTTAAAGTACCATACGGGAATACATCATTTTGTGATTTGGGGTAAAGAAAATTAATTATTTTTTTAGTTAATTAAGGTTATTTCTTTAGGTATGTGTGTTCAAAAAAACTATCCAAGAAAAATATCTAGAACTACTCATAGGGCTGGATATTCAAACTCCGCCATTCATAGGCGCAAGCCCTTGCACTGCGCAAAATAGTTGCGCTGGGGTGTGTCCAGGAAATATTCAAAGGAGTTGTGCTATTGAGCAACTCCTTTGACTATCACCCCCCAGCCACAGCCACTGTGCATGGCGCAGCAGAACTTGCGCCACCGCAAGTTGATGCTGGCGGAGCATCTTAACCTGCGGTGTGGCGTTAAGTACCATTGGCGCCATGCGCAAAATCCCGGAGAGTTCAAAGGTGACATGCAATTGGGGCTATAATTCATGCAAGGCACAGGGGGGGCCATTTGCATCTGATTATAGCCCCATTTGCATGCCATTAGCATGCAGGTGCGCCAATCCCCGAGGACTTGCGCCTGGCGCCCTGCCAGGCAGCAGGTGTCGGGGAACGACTCCCCCTGCAGCCCAATCGCGGGCAAAAGAGTGTAAAAACCCCACCACCACCACTCCCACTGGCCTGATCGTGGGCATAGCTTAAATACCCCCACCTCACCAGCCCGATTGCGGGCAGCAATGTGTCTCCCCCCCCAACACATCCCTGGTGGTCCAGTGGACCAATAAGCCCGATCGTGGGCTGCAGTAATTAAACACCCCCCCACCTCCCAAACATATCCCTGGTGGTCCAGTGGACCGATAAGCCCAATCGGGGCTGAAGTAATTAAACACCCCCCCACCTCCCGAATATATCCCTGTGGTCCAGTGGACTGATAGCCCGATCGTGGGCTGGGTTTTCAAACACCCCCACCTCCTGAATATATCCCTGGTGGTCCAGTGGACCGATAAGCCCGATTGCGGGCTGGAGTTTTCAAACACCCCAGACACATCCCTGGTGACCTAGTGTCCCCCACCTCACCCACCCACGATGCCCCGCTCCCCCCACAGCCCGGTGGTGGCATCCCACCACCTGCGCCCACCACCGCGAGCCCGGTGACTGCCCGGTGAACTGCGCCTATTGGTGCAGAGCAAGAGTCATCGGGCATGTAGCCCATAGTGCCAGACAGTCCAGTTTGTGAATGAATTTCATTACAAACTGAACTGTCTTGTACGGTATGGGCTGCATGCCCATTGGCTCTGCGCTGCACCAATGGCGCGCAGCCCTACCGCCGCAGTCAGTCAGCGGGCGGCGGGCAGGAGGCGGTAGATGCTGCCACCCGCTGGCTGCAGGTGGGGGAGCGGGTGGTGGGCTTCATGGGTGGGTGGGGTGGGGACACCAGGTCACCAGGGATGTGTTCTGGGGTTGACAACTACATCCCATGGGATTGGGATTTTCATCCACTGACCACCAGGGATATGATCAGGAGGTGGGGGGATGTTTCATTACTTCAGCCCACGATCAAGCTTATCGGTCCACTGGACCACCAGGGATATGATTGGGAGGGGGGGTGTTTCATTACTTCAGCCCGCGATTGGGCTTATTGGTCCACTGGACCACCAGGGATGTGTTGGGGGGGACACATTGCTGCCCCCGATCGGGCTGGTGAGGGGGGGCACAGAGAGTGGGTTGAGGGCCAGCCACAGGTGACAGCTGCTGTGTTGCACTCTGCAATGCAGCAGTTCACCTGTGGGTGGCCCTCAACTTGATCCTTTTTTTTTGGCTCAAAGTTGTGCAGGCACAGGTTGGGGGTTGCGCCTGCACAACTCTGCACAGCCCGGCTGAATATCAGGCTGTGCAGTTTATGCATGGTTCCTCCCCCTCCAGTTCAGCATGCATTCATTTGCATTGCGCTGTTGCTCAGCATGTTTTCTGTGGTGCAACTGCCTCCTGCTGAATATCACAGAATGGAGCAAGTTCAGACTTGCGCAGGCGCAACCCTATTGTGCATGGCGCAACCCTTTTGAATATCTGGCCCATAGAGTTTTTCCCATGTCAAAGTTCTACAATAACAAAAACTTTAAGCTAATGTAACTTAAAAATAAGCCAGAGGGTTAGAGTTAAGTGTTTGTGAGGGAGGGATACTACAAAGTATGCAATGTATTGTGTTGCTTAAATAAGTCAAGTACTGATTACTTATGATTAATTAAAAAGAAATATGATCATAAAGGACTACTTCACAGTTTTGTTTTTGGTTAAAAAAGCCATACAAAGTTTGAGTATGTTTAATAATTGCAATTGGCAGGTTTTCCTTCATGTATGCGCTGTTTGTTTTGTTTGTAAGGGATGTCTGTGCTTTTAAAGAATAAAATACTTTGCATTTATACCCTTACATGTATTTGTTTGAGCTGTGATTATGGATTGTGTTTTAGAATGATGTTTTAATATTGTTTTCGGCTACTGTGTTAATGTACTTTAACTGCTGCATTTGATATAATTTCTTTTTACTCTATTGGGTATGTGCATGTGTAACTGGTAAAAAACGTAGCTTCAGATTGGGGTAGAGAGAGGAACATAAAGTCAGCAAGATACGGCAAATTGTTTTTTGAACACTCTCCATTTCCATTTACTGACAAATTAATGATAATGTATGTGGGGGGGTCTGTTTTTGTAAGAGTTAGTTCTGTGTTGAGCACTGCAATAGATATTCCATAAAGATCACATGCAAATATTGTAATATTTTCTCTTTGTTTCTTGTTTTATAGGTTCCTGTGTGATAAAAACAGTATACTTATAACAGACATGTCTGTTTTCTTTAACCTCTGCACATAGGGCCTGATTTTCAAATGTGAACGCAAGGCTTGTGTCAAGTTCTGCATCATCTGCAAAGTTTGACTCAACTGCACCAAAGAATTTGCTGCAACTTGTGCCTAATTTTATAACGTTTGGCGCAATTGTGACAATTTCTTCCTTGATTTATGGCAGCTTGTGCCAAAACTTTGGCACAAGCCCCATAAAAAGGGTTCTCCAATAGCACAAAGTTAGATAAGGGGGGTTGGACTGGTCTAACTTTGCTGCATTTGATGTTATGGTCACCTTCCTTGCAAACTTGCAATTGTGCCAATGTTTGACACAAGTCCCCACTTGCTTCAAACTTCCTGATGCTAGTCCAGTGCTTTGATCTAACCCAGTTTGAAAATTGGGGCCATAAAGTAATGTTTTAAAAGTGAACTCCACACTATAAGGAGGCTTCTTTCTCCCATGGGTCAGCTCCGTTTGAGCCAGTTCATGACATCAAACAAGGAATGATGCCTAATGGGAATGCTGTCATCTGTCTTGTAAAGTGATACTATTTACAGCAGAAGAGAGCGTCATGATTTGCTTCTGGGTTTGAGACTAGCACAGCTCCTTGAATAGCTGATGGACATAGGACACTTATCAATGACAAATAAAATACATAGTGTTAAAATAAATAAAAAAGAAAGAAAGAAAACCTGTGGTCTGGAAAGCATCAGTGATACTGATTGCAGCAGACATTCAAAATAGCAGGAGTAGCCATTGTAGTCAGCTGTTCAGATGCATTTTTAAGTTTCCTGTAAGAGCTCAGCAATCAAGAAGTTGGTTCTTATGTTCAATGCATGGTACTACTAAAAGATGCAGTGATTTCACTAAATGATACATGTATAAAGGCACATACTAACAAGCTTGGCAACTCTGTGCAAGAAAATGTTATTGAACCTGACTGCCATTGTATGAAAAGGATACCTATTTGTTTTTAATTTAAAATTGCACCAAACAACAAAGTTAGATATTAGAAAGAGCTGCAATATGTACTGTCACTTGTGTTAAAAGGGCTAGATGTCAGGAACAGTTAGACTTGCACTGGATCAGCTGTGGAAATGTCTTTTCAGACTATCAGTAAAGCCGAACAAAAAATATGTATTTTTTAATTCTTTTTTATTGTCTCATTGATCAATGGCAACATACTGTGTGTTTTATAAATAGGATAAAGTATGTGGTGGTGTGTGTAACAAGAATTTTACACATCCCCAGGGTGTTGGATGTCAAATAAACCCTGCAAGTGAAGCTCGAGGGGTTTATCTCGGCATCCATCACCGAGGGGGTGTGTAAAATTCAAATTTACACATCACCCCATATTTATTTTATATAATTGTTGAGTTTCATTTTTACCACCCCAACAATTATATAAAATAAGCAGTATGCCTCCGTGTAGGTTTGAGCTGGGTGAGTGGTCAGGCATGGGTGCTGCAAAAGAAGAAACTAAGTTGGTTTGCCAGGATGGAGTTTGAAATTGTTTGCATTGGCATTTGTTTATTTTGCTTACCACCAAATCAGAGCAGCGGTCGGGCTGGTGGCAATGCAGAAGGGCGGTGTCTGTGGCTGGGCACTCGCATTGCGAGGGGAAACCTGGTGTGTGTTTGCCGTAATAAACACTCCTTTATTACAGCAAATTACATCATGGGTTTCCCATAGAGAAAAATGAAACCCATTAATTATAAAGCAACTATTAATGATAGTGCCAAACAACAGGGAAAAGTAATTTGTGATGGATCTATCCTTAATTATACCAGATAGGGTATTACTTCTTCATTCTTGCAAGCAGGCTGGATCTCTTTCAGAGATGCCATCATACAGCTTGATTCTCAAGCAAACAGCATCTAGATTTAGAAATAATATAAGCCACATATAGAAGCAGCATTTCAGTACAAATGCGGTTTCCATTGTGATCAGCTGTATGGCAGTCTTTTACAGACATACTATAGCCGATCAGACAATCAGTGCATTTTTATAGTGTTTAAATTAGTTCTATGGCAAAAATCTCAGTTTTGTTTTGTAACAAATAAGCACTGAGTATTTGCAACAAAATATCAAGGAAAGCAATAAAGTATAGCAGTTGTCAATGACCTTATCATACCTAGGCTGTTATGTACAGAGTTGTCACGCACAGCTTGAATCTCTGTTCAGCAAGAAGTATGCAAATACACACAAAAAAAGCAGCGCTGCATATAGTATATAAATATATAGACCACAATTGAGGATGTACACAGTATATAGGAAAAGGGCTGCTACTAACTCTAATTTATTTGTATACAATTCCCTGTTTTGTTATTCTTTATTTAGATAATGTTTCATATTGTAAAGTGGCTGTGTGACGGATCTGTTAATCTTCCCTCATGTTGATGACCACTGTAGGGTATATCAGTCTGTTTCTTATAGTCAGTTTCAGGATCCTGCACCTAAGCACTCTGCTTGTTTATGGATGACATTATACATGGAGCCTTGTGTAGTAAATTTCTGCTACCATATGCAGCACTGGTGATTGTCTTTTTGTTGTATTTCTATATTTGCTGCTGCATTGAGATTCGAGCTATGTGTGTCACTCTATAAAAGATCCTGCCTGTCTGCAAGCACTGAATCTAATAAGAGCCTAGATATGATAAGCGACAGGGTTGTTGACAATTGCTATATCTTATTGCTTTCCTTGATATTTAGTTGCAAACACTCAGTGCTCATATATTAACAAAATAAACAAGAAGTACGTCACAGTGTACAGACTGAAATTTAACACTATAAAATTATAGGAAATGCACTGATCATCTGATCAGCTGTAGCACATCTGTAAAAGACATCCATACAGCTGATCACAACAGCAACCACATTTGTATGGAATGGCTGTTAGTATCTGAGGCATTTTGTTTTTATTTCTGTACCTGCATACTGTTTGTTCATGTATGTATATTTTTTTACATCAACAAATGTCCTGTGTCTATTTACTATTCAAACAGTTGTGCCAGCCTCAAACCAGAAAGTGAATTGTGATGCTCTCTTGTGTAGTAAGTACTGTCAGTTCACAAGGCAGGTAAGAGTATTCTCACTAGACGTTACTCCTTGTTTGACTCATGAACTGACTCAAACTTAGGTGACCGCTGGAAAACAGAAGTCTCCTTATAAGACTGGGTTCACTTTTAAAACATTACCATAAGTGTATCTCTCATCCTCTTTCTTCACTCCACCTCTCCCCACCCACTCTTTCTGATGACATCTGCACCTTGACGGTCCCTCGCTGCTCCATCCTCATCGGTCAGACTGGTTTCACCCATTGCTTCCCTAAAATCTGTAATTCCTTCCCCCCTGAAATATGACACTCCTCCAACTACTCCTTTGCCTCTGTCCTAAACAATTACCTCTCCCTCAGCTGTTCCTGCTTTAACCCTCCTTAATACCGATCCCCAGTTTCTGCCTTCCTACCCTGACCCCCCCGGCAGGGTTCTCAACATCCTGAAGGGGTAAATAAGGAAATGGCTAGCCCTACCCCTACTCCTCTCCCCCTGTCTTCTTCACCTGCCCTTCTGGGTCACCAGTGTGCACAACCTACCCCATCCTTTTCACTCCAACAGCACTTGCGTATTACCTTGAGCCTGCTCCTGGTACACTCATGCACTATAAATGGTTCTATCGCATTACTACTGTTTTGTACATTTATATGTTCTTTTGTTATAATTTTGGACATGTATTGTAATTTACCCAGTGTTCCACTACTGTTTATTGTGCAATACCTTGTGTTCCAACTGTTGCACAATCTTACAATGTTGTATTGTTTGTACTACCCACACACTATTGTAACTGATCATCCTTCACGACCCTATGTAACCCCCTCCCACCAGGTCACACCGTGAGATGAGCAACTTGTTGTTCAGTCTGCCCTCCTGGTGAAACATTTCAATAAATAAATAAAATAAAATGTGCAGAGCTAAACACACACACACACACACACACACACACGATGCATGGCAGTTGTTATAAGTGTACAGTTTTCATTATACAAGAACCTATAAAACAAAAATAATAGAGAGAAAAATATTACAACATTTGCACTTGATTTTTGAGGGGCAAGAATGACTGTAAGGATCTTGTAGAGTCCGACAGTGTTGTGGTCATAAATAAAATCATATTTTCAATAAAGATTTGCATGGTATATTCATTTTTTGTCTTTTATACAGTATTTAAATTGTATGTTGCCATGAGCAGCAATCCTGAGCATTCCACTTTATGCTCATGGTCACTAGACTGGATGCTGGTCACAATCTGACATGTCCATTTGGGCATTCCACCCATTTGCACCAGCATAAAAACAAATAGTTGTAATAGTTTAGTATTATCATGTGGCCTACTTTTTCCATGCATTTTACCATGCAAACTTGTATGATTGCGTAAATCAAACATGGCATGGGCCCTATAAAGATACAGTGTACCTGGCATTTTACTTATGACCCTTGACCTCCATGTCATCACTTGTGGTTTTACCACTTATGATGCAATGGGGTGACAGATCAGCATACAAAATATCAGGCATATTTTTACTAGGCCCATGCCATATCCCAAATATGGTTATAATGCGTAAGAGAAACCCTGTGCTGTCATGGATAGAATTCATCATACAACCATGTGGCTGTTACAATCACATTAGTCAGAGTAGTTAAATGTCTTTTCTTTTTATCTTTTGGGGCTTTGTTTACATTTTGTAAGAGCGATAACACAATCCAGTTATGCTGTACTAACAGTACCTCCTGGGCAGTTGCAGGACTCATCTGTACCTTGTGCCTCACAACCATATGGAGCATGTGGTTATTACAGCATAATCACATACCTTGTCATGTGTTATCACTTATGTATATATTTATGTATTTTATGCTACCCTCAGCCCATGTAAGATTCCACTCTGCCTTCAATGATGCTGCAGATTATTTGCAGAAATTCCAGATCCTACGCGTGGCCCACACTAAAACACAATGCATTGCTGCATGATTTGGATCTCCAGGTCTAAACCTGAATTTTTTGGGACATGGTATATGATTGTGCTAACTCAGATTTCATAGGAGCCCAGTATTATCATTAGGCTGAAAACAATCCAATAGAAATGGATGCAGGAAATGTATTATGCAGATGATAGTAGAGGTTTTATTCACATGATCCTAGAGGTGCCTCCTCTATATACAGTAACCCCAAAAAAGCTCACAGATGGAGTACATTGCTATGTTAGGCAGAGCATGTGGAGCCTTGGAGCAGTCCACAAATGGATCTAAAGTGACACTCCAATCTTCTCCTTATACTATTGGAACATTTCTGTCTTCGAAATCAAGTTGAAGAGGGAAAACATAAAATGAACCTCATTGGATGTAAACAATATGTGGAGTTTGTGACTAGTATAGAAATAGTATAGTACTGAAGTAGCAAAAGAGGGAGGTAATAATGCCCCTTTACAAAGCCATGGTGAGGCTACACCTGGAGTATGGGGTTCAGTTCTGGAGGCCACATCTCCACGTGGATATAGATGTGTTGGAGAGGGTTCAGAGAAAGGCAACCAAGATGGTGCAGGGTATGCAGGGAAAGTCATATGAGCAGAGGTGTAAGAAGCTGGATCTGTACATGCTGGAGACAAGGAGGGGAAAGGGGAGACATGATTGAAACTTTTAAACATGTAAACAAGCTCAATAAAGTGGGAGAAGAGGGTTTACTTAAGAGGAAAGAGGGGGTCAAAACTAAATGGCACTGCCTCAGACTATAAGGAAAAAGATAAAGGGGCAATGTGAGAGGGTGTTTCTTCATGGAGAGGGTGGTGGAGCCCTGGAACAGATTACCAGACAAAGTGGTGAGGGCTAAATCGGTGGAAGAATTCAAGAGAGCATGGGACAAGCATATGAGGCTGAGTATCGGGGGGGAGGGCAGGGGCTGGCAGGGAGGGGGAGGTGTAGGGGGTAAAAAAGGGCAGACTAGATGGGCTGGTATGGTCCTTTTCTGCCATCAAGCTTCTGTGATTCTATGATTCTATTGTCCTGCAAAAGTACCCTTAGTCATGAGGAGTTACAGTATCCCATGCATTAACATTTTGAAAACTGAATACTGTACAACTCCAAATATCTGAACCCTGATTATCTGGAAATCCCTATATAATGAACTAGAGCATTGTCCCCCGGTCTTTAACTGTATGTTAGAATGGGTATGGGGGTAATTGGGACTGGATTATCAGCATTGTACTATTGTGTATTGTTGTTCTTTTGGTCGATTTACAGTACTGTACATCTACCACAAGGGGTCACTCAAGTCATATATGGTGACTACCAGTACCTAGAAACAGAAGATATTCAGAGGGACAGAACCATGCGGTCAGCCAGAAATGCAAGTTTGGACCATACCTGCTATCACAACTCTCCCCTGGTAAATCTGTGCTTTTTTTCACCAACTAACTCAATGACTTGCACAGGAACACTATAAAAGAACATTGCCAGCACTGGGTAAATACAGTACAGTGCTTTATTTTTAAATTGGCTTAATAATTTTTCTGTTGCTGCCCTTACAGGCCATGTGGTCCACTCCATCTGAGTTTAGTTTCAGTTTGTGGACCCAACACCCCCACTGGAGCAGGATGAAGATACAGTGTACTGAGGTAAGGAGGAAAGAGGGAGAACGTGTCAGTCGGTCAACGTTGGAGCTGATTGGGATGGAAGGAGCTAGCATACTAGACGAGCAGAAAAAAAAGTGTACTGTACTTCTGCCTGTAACAACAGTTTTGTGTGTGAGTGGTAATCAAGGGAACAGTGGGGAAATGAGGGGAAAAAAGGTAGCATGGCTGTGGGATTTGTTTTTAATATCTGCCCATACAGTCCATGCAGTCCGCGAAGAGGAGTGGAGGGAGAAATTGCTCTTTAGGTGTACTGAGCAGACATAAACAGCCATTGTCTTGCAATTTTCTTGTCGGGGTCAAAAACGCATGGCTATTAATAGAACCCTGATCTTCTGGACACTGATTCTATTGTACGGGAGAGCATGCAAAGAGGATGGAGGAAGGTATGCGTACTGAGCAGGCATGATCTGTAATATTCTTGCAGAGGGTTAGAAAGTGTGGCTATTAATGGAACCCCAATCATCCGAACTCTCGAGTATCCGAACTGACCAGATGTCTCCCAGGCAGTTTGGATAATCGGGGTTGTACTGTATTTAACATTTTGTTTTATTAAAGGGTATAATCCTAGAAATGCAGTTTGCAACTTCAGAACATTTTAATTACTTTTCTCAATACCCATAACACAGACTGTTAAGAAAATGAAACAGTTAAGGTCACGTAATGCTCTACCAGAGATAGTTGAGTATCTCTAACACTCCCATTCCTCATACCATTATTTTATTAATTTAGTACTCCAACACCTTACCTTGTCACTCTGTTCTGTTTGTTAAGGATTTCTGCAACATATTCTGTGGTGTAGTGAACAATTCATTCGTCATTATGGAGGTAGAAATGAAACTAGCTCCGCCATTTCTCACGCTATCGGCTTCTCCTGAATGGGACAAGTCAGCCAAATGCTCAAAGGCTCAAACTTCCATAAATACCCAATCTACGGCTTCTTCACTGGCTCTCTCTGAGGAGAAATATGTTCAAGAGTTTAGATCACTTAAAAAGATGATTGGGAGCCTAACCGAGCAGGTACAAGTGATGCGGAGCTCTTTGGATTCTCTTGCCATCTGGGTCGGGGACATTGAGGCCTGCAACAGTTCTCTCAAAGACTGGCATTGCAAGACAGACCTGGTGATTGTTCTCCTATGCTAAAAAGCAGTCAAATTGGAATCACGCCTGGAAGACCTTGAGGGACGTAATCGAAGAAACAACATAGTAGTCCTCAGTCTTCCAGAACATGCTGAGGGCACCATCTGATCATTTTTGCCAGACGTTAGTGGAGAAATTAGTCAGGCCCTCCCCAAATGGATGAGGGTACATTATAGAAAGAGCACATAGAGCCTTGAGAGCTATGCCAGCCGAGGGAGCACTGCCACAGCCATTTATTTTTAAGGTTCTAAATTTTATGGATCATCAGCATTTGTTGGCTAAGGTACGAGATGTTAGCGAGATCCTTTGGGAAGGCTCCAGGATCCATATTGCCCAAGACCTGCCAGCAACTCTCCATCAGCACAGAGCAGCCTTTCACCCTATAGGTTCCAAGGTCATCACTGCTGGAATACGTTTCAGAATGCAATATCCATCGAGGTGGCAAATTCAATACCACATAGTCCGGAAATCTTTTGACTCAGTGGATCAGGTGAAATCAGACCTGTGGACTCTTCTATTTGATCTCTTCAAGGACCTGTGAAATCTCCCTGCGGATACAGGGTGTAGCGATGGCAGTAACTGGATTTCTTGGTCATTGGGGTAGGTCTTTAAGGTGCTGACTGCTGTTACCCAGATCATTATGGTTTTGGGACTCTAATTGTGAGAAATAGAAATTTGGATATCCTGTCTACTATGAGGATTCCTTCTAGTTGGTGCCCGTAGCCTTGATGCTTATGATGCCTATAGACACTAACATATTTGTATTTTGTCCAGGTTTAAACATCAAGATTTACCTGTCTTAAGGTTCTGTCTACTTTTGATGGTCTCAGTTTAACCATTCAATGTGCTGGTGTCTCAGTGGAGAAGCAAGGGATGTTTTTGTAGAGACATCCAATGTCCTTCTGGTAGTGGAACCGGTTTACCAGCTCTTTCAATTTTGAGTCTTGACCTCACCATTGCCTCTTCATGAACTGCAGTTCAGACATCCTAATTCCTCCACTCCTATTTGTGTACCTGCCTGTTGCTGGAGCTGGGATACGTGTTTACTTTTCCAAGAGCCTCTGGCACAGTTTATAGACGCATACATACAACCCATAGCAGAAAACACAAGGTCTTATTTACGGGACACCATACATCTACTAAACTTCTTAAATGATATTAAAATGGAACCAGAATGGGCATTTGTTACTATGGATATAAGAGTACTGTATACCTATACCCCTCATTCGGAATGTGTTGATGCTCTGAGAGAAGCCCTTTATAAGGGAATGGATTTTCAAGCACCTAGAGTGGGATTTCTCCTAACTTTAACAGAAATGGTTTTGGGCTACAATTCGTTCTTATTTAAGGATAAATTCTATCACCAGAAGATGGGTACATCAGTGAGGGTGGCAGTGGACCCCAGTTATGCTGTTTATAGATATATAGAGATAGAGATATATATATATATATATATATATATATATATATATATATATATGAAAGACAAAGAACACTCTGTGTAAACACTGAGGCAAGGGTTACCTCAAGGGCATTTGGCTGGAAGCCAAGTTTCAAGAAAATACAAAATCACACATGCCCCCACAATGCAAAGCATCATGGGCTACATATGCAAATCACCACACAATGTTATGATATATATATATATATATATATATATATATATATATATATGGCAGCCTGGGAGAATCCATATTTGCACATGGTGGATCTATACAAGTGATATATTAATGATCTCTTCTTTATATGGAGAGGGTCTAAAGATGATCTACAAAAATTTGTGGAGTACTTGGAAAGCACTAATAAGAATTTCACATTTGAAGTATCTTACAGTATTGAACAAATACATTTCTTGGATTTAATAATAAAAAAGAAACAGATAATGCTGTGATCACTCAACTTTACCATAAACCTACAGACAGAAATTCATTTCTGCCCTTTGAATGTTTGCCACCCAAGTCATGTGAGCCATAACATCCCGACTGGTCAATATATACATACAAAACAGAACTGTATTAGTGATGTGGAATACCAGGAGAATGCAGATGACCTAACATCAAAATGTTTGCAGAGGGGCTACAACAAGGATATTTTACAAGTGGCTAAAATTAAAGAGGACTGTATGCACAGAAACCAGTTGCTTACACCACGTAATAGAAATATGACTGGAAATAGATTTAACAGTCAAACACCATCTTTTATTATGAACTTTAGTCCCCAAGCCTATTCGAATAAAAATATCATCAACAAAAATTGGCATATTTTACCAACAGAAAAGAAATTGCAACATGTTGTTAATAATAAACCTCAGTTTATATATAGAAAGGGAACTGATTTACAAGATAGACTGGTGCATAGTACATACTGGGAAAAACCCAAGGACAATCCACAACTCATTGCACCTTTACCAAAGAGAACTTTCAGATGTGAAAACTCAGTTTTGCCAGTTTATACAACCTGGGAATTTTTTTCAAAAAGACAGTGAATGATCAAAGATATGATATGAGCTTTGGGAACTGTAACACTACAAATGTAGTATATGTGGCAAATTGCCAAAAGTGCACGTTTCTGTGCTGCTAAGACCACCCAAAAGCTGAAAGAATATATTGGACAACATGTGCGCAGTATTCAGAAGGGTGATGATATCAGTGCCCTGTCACAACACAACAACAGAAAAGGCAGGGAACATACTTTCCTGTTCCAAATAATAGAAAAAGTGACATTGACTATTAGAGGTGGAGATCTGGATAGAAAATTATTATAAAGAGAGACTTTTTGGCAATACAAATTGTTGTCACATCACTATCCAGGACTAAATTATGCTTTTCAACTTGCTCCCTATTTATTGTAATAGCTGAATATTTTTGCACCTTACTATTGATCCACCTTTTTATCAGTTATTTTGATGATTGATATTTATTATGGCAGATGGTACATGGGGGTCCATTACTGCTTATATATATATCTCTTTCTCCAAAATTACTTTACATTAACTTAAAACTTTACCCTAAACAGTAAATGATACTGTATAAGCTAATTAGAGATATAAATATAAGCATTATTAGGAAGTGATTAGCAGTAAGTATGATGAAATATATAGATGTCTTCAGCAGATTTACTGAACTTTATTATTATTTTATCCTTAGTTTAGATATAATAGTTAAGCCTGTTCAATGTGGGGTTGGGGTTATAGGTATGTATGTTCTTTCTTTTTTAGGTAGATTTATAGCAACTTTTTTGTTATTGATATTATAGTATAATATAGGTAATTTTTATTCACTGTGATTCACCGTATGCACTGTCACTTTAAGAACTGACTTCAAAAGTTGTACTTGTACCAACCTTCATTGACCAGACCTCCTAGAAAGGCAAGGCTGCTGAGCTGACTGATCACCATCCGAGTCATGATCAGGGCAGGTGACCCGATGAGTCCCAACCACTGCTTCAGGCACTCTGCGACCACATAACGATTGGTCCAGACTCCAGAACACTACCCTTCTTCCTCAGGCTCCCCACTCCTCCAACCCTGGGAGCCCTTCTCACTAGTCTGTCTCCGAGATGAGTATGATGAGTTTTGCTCCCATTACTTTCCTCCTCGCTCCTCTTCCAGTCCGTTCTCATGGGTAGGTCAATGAGGAGAGTCACCAGTCCCTTTAGACCTCACTCTCTGGCTCCTTGGCTCACTGTCTCTCCCTCCTGACTCCCACTCACTTGAGGAGGCCTCTGATCTGACAGGTGGTATGTCAGTAATGGCCTTGCTCCTGCCACTCCTAGCCAGACAACAGTCACCTCCCAGACCTGCTGCACTTGTCCTCAGTCCATCCTTCTCCTCCTACTACCTCCTATATTGTAAACTGGACACGAACAAAAAAAGTAACTTTATCCCAACACCACAAACACTAATCTCTGTCTCTCCAACTCTGAACACGTCACTCCCTTGACTTGCGCTGCTACCCCACTCATTCTTGCATCTCATCACCTCGTGCAGTGAAGTCCCAGATAGTTGGTGCACACACAACTCCTGGATCCTCCCTCTCTCTTTACTCATTGGCAGAGGGTTGGCACTCAGAAGCCAGATGTACATTAACTGGCAGAACTTGGAAGCTGAACATAGAACCTCCACCCCCATGTCACAAATTAAAAAAAAAGGAGACATTGAGTTTGACTGTCTCAGTGTTAACTCAGGCAGCAAGATCGGATTCAGGGAAGCCAGCCAGGCCAGAAGTCATGACAGAATCATTAACTTTAGTCCAACACAACTGCACTAAATTATGGCTGCAATTCAGTGCAATTGCAACTGCATTACATTGCAACCCATGATTCTGACTGCCAGTGGTGGCTCCGGGGTCTAATAGGTGAATCCTACACCACAGGAAAGCAAAAGGGACAAAAGTGTGCCCATGACTAGAAAGTCACTACACTATGAAATCACAAGTGGTCAAAACTCTGATGGTAATCAGAAAAATGGCCCCAACCACAGAAAAGAAGCTGGTTTATATTAAAGGTACTGTGCCTAAACAAACCATCTTGATCTATTATGAAAAATAAATGATGGGTAAGTCTGGTATATGCAAACTATACTCATCTGGGGGTGATAATGAGATTATAAGGCCACTTTGAGCTTGTGGCCTTATTATCTCTTTAGCCCCCCGCTTAATGGGTATGGCTCCTTGTACACCACATTTACCTGTCATTTATTCTGTACAGCTAATGATGGGTAGTTGTGGCATGCATGGAAATATACCCATGGAGTGGGTTAACCAGATCATAAAGCCACAAACCACAAGTCCAAAGGGCTTTTGCTTCCATTTTTGCCCTGGACCACATGTGCAAGCAATGACATGATGTGCACGCACTGCCTCCATGGAGATGCTCCCAGCAAGTGTGCATGGTGTCCCTTTGCCTGTGTCTACAGTCCCACTGCACTGCCATCCAGATTCCACCAGGTGACTGCCAACCAGTGGGATGTGTGTTTCCTCCTCCCCAAGGGAGAAGAGCAGTCCAAGGGAAGCTCAATCCTCCCTCCCTTGTCCAGCCCCTGAGTGACCCCAGGTTGAGGTGTAGAAGGTGGAAACTCTATTGGCGTGCAACTCAGCTGAAGGTTTAACATTTCTTGATTACAAATCTCATCATCTCTTACTTTATCACTTGGAAAAAAAAATATTGCACATGTTTTGGGACAAAAGCATGGTTCACCTAGGACAGGAAACATACTGACTGCTATCTTAGGCCCTGTCCACACTATGCCTCTGTAACATTACAGAGGGCCCAAACCATTACTGCAATGGTTTGCATTTATACCTGTAACGTTACAGAAGGCATTTTCATAACCATTGTTGAAACCACATATGAGGTGATTTCAACAATGGTTATGAAACCGGTTACGCCTCGGTAACGTTACTGGTCATAGTGTGGATGCACGGTACCAGTCCCCTATCGCAGCACAAGCTGCAATGTGGGATCGGGTGCTGCCGTAATGGTCTCCCCTGCCCGCAGAGGGACCGTGGTGCCAGTCCCATAACGGACACCGACACAGTGTGGACACACTGCACCACTCCTCGGCTGTAATGGTTTGCATCCATTACCGGGCCTGAGCGGTGTAGTGTGGATGGGGCCTAAGTTCACATGCAGCAGTCTTGCAGCTGTGTGTAGCCACTTTTGTTGTATTCACAGTGTAGGGAGATTACCATGCACCAAAACACATGCATGCTCCTGAAGTGAGTCAGGTCACTAAATAGCATCTCCTTGGAGACTGGCTGGCTACTTCATGCACTCCATTAAAGAGGAGAATATCAGTGTTGGATCATGTCAGAGCAGCACTGTGATTGAAAAGGTGAGTCTGACCTAGTGAAGGAAATAAAAATAATAAAACAACAATTCTGACAATAAAAATCGATGACATAAAGTATTTAGATATTTAATCAATAATCCTGAAGACACAAGTGCATTACCATCTATTAATGAACAGTCTGCTAATTTACCTCAGGTATACAGCACGGTAAGATTAAGAACATACTGAGGTATGAATGATTTATTTGTGTACTGATGGGTTTTTATAGTTTGAGGCCATCTTGTTAATGCTTGAATGAAACCTGTGCACAATATTATATTTACATTTGTTTTGCTGGTTGCTAAATGGGATTAGGGTTTGATGGATAAGTATCTTTTCTACATGTAATTTCATGACATTTTTGAGCTTTATGAACAAGTGCTAGTGCTAACAGTGGAATACTCAGCTGCTAAGCATTTATCTTGTGAAAAGCACTTGAGGTGGCAAATGTTGTGTCACAGTACATTACTAAAAATGTTCTGCAGTAATATTGTGCAGTACATCCAGAGGAAAGCAGCAGTATGACACTCTTGAAAAAAGCATATTGTATAAATGGTAATGCTTTTAAATTACTGAATTGAAAACTGTCTCTTTTTATTGACGTTTTTATGCATTCAGTTTTGCTGGGCATGGGAGGTTAGTTTGATATTCTTATAGCAAAATAATATAAGTTAAACTTTGTAAATGTAATGTTTTAGTTATGTTTTTTCTTCTGTTTGCTCCATGAATACATATTGAAATGCACACTATGGATGTAATTACATTTATACTATCACTATATAATTACATTATTGAATGTACAATAATAATACAGTGATACAGTAAAAGTACTTCAGACAGTGAAAATCTTGTGTTTTTAACCATTTCTGCTACATACCTTCTTGGTTCATAGTCAGTTTTGCTCTTTAGTTTGCTTCTGATGTTTAGACTACCAGCATTCATTTAGCTAAATTTCTTACAACATCTGGGTCATCATATGATTTTCAGTATTGTTCATTTAGAAAGGTGTACTGCAGTTTTCTGAACTCATGGTAACTACACTTCACTTCATACCCTACAGATATGGACAGTTTTACAGTTACTTTGCTGAGGTATAGATTAGTGTTAATATCCCAGAGGCTGTTTGAGAGTAGCTTTTAAAAATGATGTCATACACAATTTAGCAAATAGAAAGTTTTGTAGGTTTGACAGGACCAGAATTTTACTGACACAGTTCCATCAATGTGTTTCTAATTTCATGACCATGTAATTTTTATTAATTAAAATTAGTGTAATAATCACACCTCTTAATTTTAATTAATTGCAAAACTAAATATAGTGATTGAGGCTGGCAAACAAAGAGAATGCCTAACAACTGAGGTTTGCTAATGAAAATTAATAATGTGAAGTGACTCTCTGGATAGCATTTGATGGTAGGTAGTTTTCCCTTGTGCGCATTTTAAAAAAAAAACCTTGGGGGATATTGATTTTCTTAAAAAGAAAAATTAGCAGCAAGTGCTGACAAGGGGAAGAGGGCATTCTGTAGCATAACGAAAGACTGCATTGATTGCCCTTGAAGACTCTATAAATTTTACAACAAAAAAAGATTAAAATACTCACAATAAGGTTAAGCAGCTTTAAAAGACCAAGTGTTCTGTTAGTTGAAAGGGAAAGAAAACCTTGAAATTCTGCATACAATATAAAAAATTAATTACAAAAGTGTTTAATCTGAAACTAGTGATGGCATTTAATCTACATTCTAGAGATTTTAGATCATTCTCATGATTTTGTTGTTGGGGAAAAACAGTAATGTTTTAAAAGAAGTCCACACCTTAGACTGAACAATGTTTTCTATGCTATGTGCATACCAGCATAGAAAAAACAAACATTATACAATAGTCAAAAAAATATATATAATTCCTGAGTTCTGACTGGTCAGTGTGCGTGCCTTGAACAATAATGGCATCTCAGTATAACATCACTGTGTAAAATCCAGCCACATACATGATCACATCTTATCAAAAAAGTTTGAAATCCTATAATTAAAATAGAAAAACTTAGTTTCATACAAAAACCTTATTTACTAATATTGTGGTGACTAACACATTTGTCATGACAAAAACATTTCATAGGCAGAGAACAAGTGTCAGAATATCTTCTTTATACTGTAGAATCATCTGCTTTATAGTATTAGTTTTACAATTTTATTTTGATGACGAAGCACACCACACGTGACTGCACTGCTTCATGGGTATGCAAATAGAACACACTACAGTGATACCAGACAATAGATTATTTGCATACCCATGTTGCAGTGCTTTCACATGGGGAGTGTTTCTTCAAAAAAAAAATAAAACTGTTAAGCTAATACTATAAAAGAGATGTTCCCACAGTAAAAAGGAGATGTGACACTGTTCTCTGCCTAACTATGAAATGTTTTAGCCATGTACATGTGCTCCCCCCCATTAATAAATAAGATCCATTATATAATAGCAGTAATGCCCGCCAGGATGGGTGTTATCCTGGGATAATGTCATTTTTTAGGTGTTTGACGTGCTTGGTTTGTGGCCATTTATCTGCGGTGTGATGTTATCCTTGCATGATATACACATCCTGTTGGTCATTATTGCTTAATTCTATGTAGTACTGGCAAACTAAAACAATCTACTTAAGCAGATTGTTGGTAATGATTCAGTACCTGCATTTAGAAGATATTGAGACAGATATACGGAGATCATGGTTACACATAAGTATCTGCTGAGTAATGGTGGGAAAACTGGATGGGCGTTAGTCTTTTTTTGTCTGTACCACCTGTAAACTTATGCATCTATGAACTTTCTCCTTACAGTCACAGAAGCAACTGTGAACAGGTGTTGTGCAGGGAGGGGGAGGAGGTGAGTTGTCATAATGTTACTCTACTGGACCTAGGGACAAAAATCTGTACCTTTAGCCTTATACTCGACAATCACATTATTACCTTGTATAACGAGACAGCGAACACAATAACACATTAAATTAATGTTTAGGGAGAAATCCAAGCAGGTTAATGTTAATTGCTAGAAATGGCATGAGCATGTTAAATCCAATAGCCTTATGTTTTTTTTTTTATTTTGTCATTTGGACATAACCTTTGAGCAAAATGCACTTTTTCAAAGGTTCCACGTCTTGACATGAGGATAACACAGAAAGATAATTACAGAGTATGGGTGTACAAGTACAGAGACAAAAAATACAAGAAATAAAAGCAATTGGTCTGACTATTTACAATTGTTGGCAATCTCATATAGAAGTACAGCATATTGCAGTTGTACAGCTCAAGGTACATGGTGAGTGCTGTGGGTTTAAGAAACAAATTTAGCAGGAGGTGAAGCAGCCAGAGGCGGCATTGTCATTATTTCATATAAAGTCGGGGGGGGGGCTCAAAATAGCCTTTCACACCCTGTATGTTAGGGCAGCCAACAGGAGGCTTTGTCATTAATTCTTGTCAAGGGGGGGTTATTTTGTGTGCATGGCTGACCTAGTAGGAACATACTAGAGAGTAATGTGAGGGAGGACCGTATATAGAGTAAGCTGGGGGAAATCACGTGCTTTGAGACAATCATATTCATGCAGGGGCAGTGGCAGGGGAGGGACTTAAAACAGTGCTGAGTTAAGGACAGGACATAGTAAGCTCTTTGACAGACTGTGGCTATGGAAGGCTTAATTTCAAGGGTTGGTAAGTAGTAGGAGGCAGTATGAGTTTAAACTCAGGGTTACTGGGCAGCAGGGTAACAAATCGGAGAATGCAGCCCAAGAGCAGGCTGAGTCCAAGCTACTGGGTGATAGTGCTACAGGTTATCTGCAGCTACAGTCCTGAGCCTTAGCCAGGTGATGTCTTAGCTCCACCTTGAAGATAGGGAGGCTGTTGATGAGCAAAAGGCATGCTGGGATCTCATTTAGCCAAGAAGGAGCCCTGTAGGTGAAGGACCATTTGCCAAAAGCCATTTTTCTGAAGGGGATGGTAAGTGGGCAGCGAGTCTGCTCTCTAGTGTGGTACCCAGATCTACCTTGCAGGAGTATTTCTTTGAAGGCCAATGGAGCTTTACCTAGGAGAGATTTCATGCCAAGCAGGCATATTTGGTAGTTGATTCTGCTGGCAAGACTGAGCCAGTTAGTATGCTTGTAGAGGGAGCAGGTATTTAGGAGATTATCAGCCCCTAGAGCCAGCCTGCAGGCTTTGTTGAGGGCCGTGCTTACTGGTTTTAGCACAATGTGAGATGCTGACCCATAGACCATGAGTCTGTAGTCAATAACAGAAAAGATGGACAAGGAGATTGCCAACCTGAGGGCCTCAGGAGTTAGGTACTGTCTGTGCCTGTAGAGAATTCCAAGTTTGGTGTTCACTGTTTTGACAACCTGATCGATGTGCTGCACATAAGAAAGGATGTCATCAATGATCACGCCCAGGTATTTAAAAGAGTGAAATGAAAAGCTTCTGATTGAATGCTTTTTAATAAAACTGGAGGTGAGAAAGATGAAAAACAAAAAACATACATGTGAAGAAAGAGTTAGAGAATGCTTGATGTTCCAGTACAAAATACTAAACATTTATGTTTTTCCAGATTTTCCAGATTTTCTACCATCTAGAACCAAGTCTGAGATGCTACAGTAATGTAAATGTAGCAGGCATGTGAACCCATTTGTTTAGTGTCATCTTAGTAATCTGTGCAGGCCAGGTGTAAAGACTGAGAACAAGAACTAAATTCATCAAGTAGGGTCTCTAAATTATGTGTTCCTCCAGATTTATAGAACTGAAAAATTCAGTATTCCAAAAGTTGGACCTAAAGTTACAAAATGGTTGTGAGATGAAAGAAAGCACGGGGATCAAAGGATGTCCATGCCTGTGTGAGTGACAGATTTTATCTTTTCTTTTGAGTTCAGTGGCCAACATAAGAATCATTGCTGGCATTATTTCTGTCTTTCCAGTAGTTATAGAAAAATACAAATCATCTGGCTGCATAGAGAAAGTTATGACCTTATTTATTTCCATGCCTCCCCTGTCATTCTTGTCAGCTGTGTTTTTTTACAAAGTTTGAAACTTCAAGATACCAATATATTTCATGGAACAAACTTCCTCCCCTGTTATAAAATTCTCATTCACTGAATATTTTTAAACAAAATCCAGAAAAGTGGCTCCTATGGGAGCAACTCACATGCACTTATTTTAATAGGTTTGCCCAGACCAACTGTTGTATTTATCATCAATGTACTACGTGGTTTACACAGTGTCTTTGGATTGGGTTTTTGTGTATTTGTGCTTTAAGCACATAACATTTTTTCTAAGTTCACCTTGTTTGTTCACGTATCTAAGACTTGAGACATTCTATAAATGAGTCATGTTTCTCATGGAACTTATCCTGTAAATTACCTAATTTTAAATAAAATAAAAAGTATCATTTTTTGTTTGACTCTGTGTTCAGTGACTCAGTCATCTCCTTTGAGAAGCAGTAAAGGGTTAACACACAGAGGCCAACAAATCAACCACCAAGCATCTTAATTTAAAGTTAACTTAATTTGGTTTAAAAGAGAATTTATATTGGGGTCTTCATGTCCTTATGAATAAAGATACTTTCCTTTTTCTGCTTTGAAGCAGATGCTGTTTAGTGCCATTGAAACACAAAAAGACTGGTGCACACTTAGCTCAGTATGTGCAACTTTTATTGCTTACAAAAAAGGCAGTGCTCAACTGCTCAAAAATTAAATGTACATTAAATGCAGTTGGCAGCTGTTCAGAACAAACCTTTGTATTTCGAGTCATGCTGACTCTTTTGGGGGGGCATGACTAGTAGAAATTTACCATTTTTAAATACTAAAAGGTGATCACTGATTGGAGGATCACTACACTTGCTAGTTTAAATGTTCTTATAGTTCATTCTAAACATATAGTTAAATATCTCACTCCTCAAGAAGGGTTCTGCCACAGGGAAATCCCATGACATGAATCGAGGAAATCATGTGAGGGCAATAATACAAGTTAGAGGACACCCTTCCCCCCTCAGCTAGTGGTCAAACAGGGATTCAGCATGTTTGCAGTTCATTTGCATCACCAGGTAAGAAAAAAGGTTTGTCTCCCCATACGATGCACAGGGGTAATGCCAAACCTCACCCAACAACTAACACACTGAAATCTGGCCAATGGAAAATCGTGTACACAAATGCTCACAGCCTGGGAAATAAGATCCCAGACCTGCAGGCAATAATGTCAGAGGCTAAACTGGACATAGTAGCAATTAGTGAGACATGGTTTACCAGTAACCACACTTGGGAGACTTCAGTACCTGGCTATGTATTGTTCAGAAGAGACCAAGGTGCAAAAAGGGGGTGAGGAGTGGCCCTGTATGTCAATGAAAATATCAAAGCTACAGAAATTCAGAATACACATAAGGAGCCAGAAGAACTGTGGGTCACCCTGGAAACAGGAAATGGGGCAGCCATAAGAACTGGGGTTGTCTACAGGCCCCCAGACCAGGGGAGGACATAGACACATTACTGTTAGAAGATATACAAAACATGACAGCTAAAGGGGAGGTTCTGATAATGGGAGACTTCAACATGCCGGATACAGATTGGTCAATACCAGCAGGAACATCTGCCAGAACTAGACACATAGTGGATTCCCTGCAGGGGGAGGGCCTCAAACAACTGGTACAGCAACCCACAAGAGACAGGGCTATCCTAGATCTAGTACTGACTAACAGGGAAGGGATCACAGATCTCCAGGTAGAAGGTAACCTGGGGGCCAGTGACCATCACATGGTATGGTTCAGTTTGGCTACTACATCTAAATCATCCCATTCCAAGGCAAAAATATGGGACTTCAGAGGAGCTGACTTTGATAAGATGGCCAACAGAGTTAAGCTAGCCCTGGCAAAAGAAACACAGGTGAGGGTACAGGCAAGAGGGCATGCATTAAGGATGCAATACTTGAAGCAACATCCCATTGTGTTAGACAGAAAAGGAAGTGCAAAAGAGAGGAAACCACTTTGGTTCTCAAATACAGTAGCAGAAAAGGTCAGAGCCAAAAGGCTGGCCTTCAGGAAATATAAAGGAACACAGCGGGATGAAGATAGGGAGGCATACCAAACTGCCCTAAGGGAAGCAGAGAAGGCAGTAAGGCAGGCAAAGTCCCAAACTGAAGAAACACTAGCACAAACAGTAAAAGAAGGTGACAAGACTTTCTGTAGATACATTAGTGAAAGGAGAAAGTTCAGTGGGGGTATTGCTAAGCTTAATGGAGAAAAGGGAGCATGTGAGAAGGAGGGCCCTGTAAAGGCATCTATCCTAAATAGATACTTTTGCTCAGTATTTAGTGAAGAGAAGGTAGGGCAGGGCCCACAGCTCAGCATCATGGACACAGGGGGGAGGGAGGTGTGCACTACTCCCTTCACAAAAGAAAGGATCCTACAAGAGCTTGCTAAGCTCAGGGTGGATAAAGCAATGGGACCTGATGGCATACATCCCAGGGTACTTAAGGAGCTAAAGGTGGAACTAGCAGAACCATTAGCAGAACTGTTTAGTGAGTCTCTGAGCACAGGAGAGGTCCCAGGAGGCTGGAGGAGGGCTCATGTAATCCCGCTCCACAAGAGTGGTAGCAGGGAAGAGGCAGGGAACTACAGACCAGTCAGTCTTACCTCAGTAGTGGGCAAGATTATGGAGGCCTCCCTTAAGGAAAGGATAGTGCAACACTGGAATCCATAGGGGCACAGGATCCAAGACAGCATGGGTTTACAAAGGAAGGTCCTGTCAAACTAATCTCATAGATTTCTTTGACTGGGTAACCAGAGTGGTGGACCAAGGACCAAGGGGGAACAGTTGATGTCGCCTACCTTGACTTCAGCAAAGCTTTTGACACTGTTCCACATAGAAGATTGATAAATAAGCTGGGTAGGCTCGGGGTGGGTCAGAAGTTGGTCAACTGGGTGGCAAATTGGTTGATGGGCAGAAAACAGAGAGTGGTGGTAAATGGTATACAGTCAGAAGAGATGCAAGTCACAAGTGGGGTACCTCAGGGATCAGTCCTGGGGCTAGTCCTCTTCAACATCTTCATTAGTGACCTTGCAGATGGACTAGAGGGTAAGGCTTGTCTGTTTGCAGATGACACCAAGATCTGCAACACAGTAGATGATCCAGATGGGGTGGGCAGAATGAGAAGAGATCTGGATAAACTAGCAAAATGGTCAGAAGAGTGGCAACTGGGATTTAATGCAAAGAAGTGCAAGATCATGCACATAGGAAGAGAAACCGAAGCCACCTATAGACTGGGAAGGAGTTGCTAGCAGTCACAAAGGAAGAAAGAGACTTGGGCATCATCATCACTGATGACCTGAAATCATCCAAGCAGACCTCTAAAGCAGTAGGTAAGGCTAGGGGTGTTAGGGTGTATTAGTAGTGGTATCACAAGTCGTAAGAGGAGGTAATAATCCTCTTTACAAGACACTGATTAGGCCCCATCTGGAGTACTATGCAGTATTGGAGGCCACACCTTCACAAGGACATTAACCAAATTGAGGCAGTCCAGAAAGGGCAACAAAATGGTGCTGGGACTGCATCAGAAATCATATGAGGACAGATTAAGAGAGCTCAATATGTATACCCTTGAGCAAAGGAGGGAGAAAGGTGATATGATCGAGGCATTCAAACATCTTAAGGGCATTAACAAGGTGAAAGAGTCTACCATGTTTAAATATAAGAAAAATAGCAGGACAAGAGGACACAGCATGAGATTAGAGGGTGCCGATTAAGGGGGAATGTGAGGAAATTCTTTTTCACAGAAAGGGCGGTGGATGCATGCAATGGCTTACCTCAAGAAGTGGTGGCTATGAATACAGTGCAGGGCTTCAAACAGGCATGGGATAGGCATAAGGGAGCAATACAAATGAGTATGAATAGATAGGCCACTGACAGAGCAAAGGCCGAAGGCACATTTATATGGTAGAAAAAGAAATGGGCAGACTGGATGGGCCTTGCGGTCCTTATCTGCCATCAACTTCTATGTTTCTATGACTTTAGAGATATACATTATTAAATACTAAGTGTCAGTGAAAGAATAAATGTCAGTAACTTACTTACTATACTCGTATATAAATCACTAATGACCCACAACTGTAATAAATAATAGTAAAACACTTAAAAAAAACTTTCCATTTGAAAACTTATTTTCAGGCTGAGCACAAAAGGAGTATGAAAAGAACAGAGAAATAGCAAATAAAGAAAAATGGAGCGCTAAAGAGTACCAAGGCAGGTGGGGGAGGTTACAAAGGTAGCAAATGTAAAATATCAAATTCCAAACAATATTACTAAAAATGTCAGGGGATCTACTAAATGTAATCACACAGTGGCAAATCACTGGTTTAAATACTAGTGATGTATGATTCATCTGGCACACAAGATAAGGGAGAGGGGTAGCAGATGCCAGAAAGTCTAAAACAGGGAGGGGGGGAGAGAGACAGATATAAGCTGAAGAATGGTATCAGACTACTAAAGTGCAACAGATGCAGGAAAAAGAACCTCTCATACCAACATAGAAACATGCCAGCAAATAAAGGCCTTACAGTCTATTTAGTCTGCTTGAGTGTGCAGTTCCAGTGTGTTTGCAGAGGGAACATCCCCCTCCCTATTTCCCTTCTGACCTCTATCAACTTCCCCCTCTCCCCCCCCACTCACCCCCTTCTACCCTATCTTTCCCCTTCACCCTGTCCTGTCCCCTCTTGAAACAGTCTACCATTTTTAGGGATACCACCTCCTCTGGCAGTTCACTCCACTTGGCCATCACCCTCTCAGTGAAAAAGTACATCCTCATCTCCTTACTGAATCTTCCCCACACCAGCTTCAGTCTGTGCCTCGTAATGGTCTTGCTCCTGTTAAGGTTGAAGAGGCCCTTGATGCTCACCCTGTTTGTACTGATGGTCTAATCATGTCTCCCCTTTCCCTCCTTTCCTCAAGAGAGTACATGTTGAGTCCCTGAGTCTCTGCTCATCCGTGTTGCCCTGATGGCACTGGATAATCATGAATGCCCTTCTCTGGACCGTCTCCAACAAGCTGATCCTTCTTAAGATATGAGCACCAGTGCTACACACTGTACTCCAGATGTTGTCTTACCAGTGACCTGTACAGCAGCAGAATGACATCCAGCTTCCTGATGGTAATTCCCCTGGTGATGCAGTTCAGCATCTTGCATCAGCTCATCCTCATTTCATCAACCAATATGGCGGCGGTAATCCAGATCCACTGGCAGGTGATGGGAGGTGGGTGCCGTGAACTACAAGGGGCGGCATGGCATGGCTGCTGCTAGTGTACACCCTACCTTCCCCTGTTTCCCCTGCTGTACCTCTCCCTACAGTCCTCCTTCCCACTGTATAGTCCATGTTCCCTGTCCCCATCCCTCACATGCCTACCCTTTCCCTCCCCCATTGTTTTGTACATAGTTTGCTGTTCTTATTTCTCTATTACAATATTTTGACTTACCTACCTGTGTCAGTGTCTGCTTTGCAGGTGGCGTGTGGCGCCAGGCTGCAGTGGCCCAGTGCCTATCCACGTGGTGTGCATGTGTCAGGTGCATGGTGTGCTTCTGTGGTTCCCTACTGTGTGCTGTGGTGTGTTCCACTGTGGTGGTGTCCCTCCCATTGGTCAGTGGGTGTGTCATGGGGGTGCCTATGGGAGGGCTGTCAGGGGTGTGTTGTGGGTGTGTGTGCTTGGCTGTGTGGTCCTGGGTGTGTCCTGCTCTGGTCTGGCTGTGTTGGGGGGCATGGAATGCAGCATGTGGGGGGGTCCCCTTGGTGGCCCTCTGTTGGCCATTGGCACCTCCTGTTGCCTACCTTCGGTGCCACTGTTGTAATCTGGGGCAGGAGTGTGGGTGACTGTTCACACTTTGCTGTGCCCAGCTGGTGGTGGGCTCCTGTGGCCTGTCACTGTGCCTCCCTGGTTCTGTCCCTGGGTCACGTCTCTGTTTCATGCCCCCCCATCGCTCTGCTGCTGTGGCGCAACTGTGTGTGTGTGTGTGTACCATGGTACATCTCTTCTTGCACCATGGCGCACCTCTTCTTGCACCATGGTGCATTCTCAGTTGTGCCATAGCGCAACTGTGCCATATTCAGCCTGGTTGCACTGGCACACTATGGCATGTGGAATCTCTGAATATCGCTCCTGTTGCACCAGTGCGCATTGGATTTGCGCCGCGATGGACATGCACTGTGCTTTGGCACATTTCTGAATATCCAGCCCTCGGTATATATCCTCACTTGTAGTCAGTGACCTCTAATTTAAAGTTGAAAAAACTCATCTGACATTTCTGTATTGATGCTGGCAATGGTGTCTGTTTGGAAAAAAGTGGATTGTTTTAAGTATTTGGGAATACACTACAATTCCACTCTCACTTTCAATGTTCACATTAAAAAAACACCAGTCTTGTTCATCAAAGGCTCAGTTCTTTATACAGAATTCAAAAATATTTTAATACCTGAAACCAGAATTAAAAGAACACAGAGAAATTTACTTTCTTTACTGGATGCTTCATCGGCCATTGCTGCTGCTAATAAATCAGTGTTACAACAGAAGCAGTCACTTTATTACAAGATTGCCAAATTTGCATCTGCAAATAATAATGGAGCGCATCAGTTATTCACTAAATATTTAAATTGGTAATAACCAGAGTTGAAATCCAAATTGACAGTCGCTAGTTTCATAATGAAAACGTTTACATACTAAGATTTCAATTCATTTTGTAGATCAGCTTGTGTTCGTTGATATACCCTTATCTCAGTCAAGTTCTAAAAATCATCTTAAAATTCCACAGTTTTGAACAAATTTGGGACAGTGTACTTTCAGTTTCTGGGCCTCTGCCCTCTGGAATACAATTCCTCCCCCAATAAGACAGCACAAAACTATTCCTGTTTTTATAAAGAATTTGAAATATTTTTATCATACATTTAAGGGTTGTGGTTTTTATGTGTAACGTATTTGTGCAATCAATCTGTATTCGTATCTTTTTCTATTGCATGTAATAATTGTTGCACTTTTTATTGATTGTGGTAAAGCACTTAGGCTGAACCTAAAAAAGCCTTTTTTTGTCAGTGTACTGACCCAGATCAATAAATTAAATAAATATACAGGGAATACATAATGGGTTGTAGTGGAATAACGCATTTCCACAAGTGAGTGGTAAGACCCATAACTCATGAGTGGCAAAGCCACAAGTTAGTTGTAAAGGTCTTACCACTCACATGTGGAAATAAATGTGCTATTCTACTGTGTCCCATTATGTATTTGATACATACCACACCATTTATAATGTTTTTATTGGTGTTTACCTTGTTTTAGCTTAAAATTGGCTTTCTTTCCATTGTAAGTTCTCTATTTGACCCATTGTTCTCTGTTTTCTATTTCCAGATTCTGAGTGAAAATAACATGTTCAAAGTTAAATAAATTGTATTCTAAGTGAAATAAATGGTGTTCTAAGTAAAAATAAATATTTATCCCAAAATAACATGATTTATTTACTCAGTTTATTCACCACTGGTGTGGTATATATAAATTTTGTCCATACTCATGGCTTTGCCACTTGTGAAGGTCATGAGATCACTCACCACTCATGAAGATGAATACCATATCTCATGATCGCACATCATGTATCACCTATATATCAAACTCAAATTCTATATTGTTTTATCATTAAAACCCATTATTAACTGGCAGTGATACCTCTCTACTACGTTGGATTCCAGAGCTCCTGTCCACAGAGTCATTCAAGGCATCCTTGAAGAGTTATTTATTTGAACAAGCCTTTGAATAGGTCACCTTGCTGCCTTTTAACTGTTTTTATATTTTTATTTATTGTGATGATTATTATTTTGTTATGTAATTGCGCTTTGATACTTGAAAAGCACATTATAAATAAAATTTGATTTGATTTGATTTTGATTTGATAAAAAGTCATTAACTAACAGTGATTAAACAATTTCAGGAAGGTTATATTATATTATCAGCAACTTCAGTTGGTGATTTTGGCAGGTGCAGTGCTCCTCACCACCATCCACTGTCTGAATGCATGAAATCACAAGCACGTAGAAATACTATGAGCACACTCATGCTCTCATTCAGTCAGATACTGGCCAGACGTGGTTGTGTGAGGAAAGCTATATCCGTTGTCATCACCGGGATCCCTAACATACATTAGGCATTCATGCAAACACAGAGTCTTTCAACTCCATGACAAAAAGCAACCCAATCTTAGATGTCATTCACTTGTTAGCTGCTGCCAGGAATGAAATTAAGGTAGAAAAAAAAAACTGTTTCTTAAAGGTGAGTCTCCTGTAGGAGTCACTTGTGATCAAGGAAGACTTCATCATGCCCTCTGGTTTGCTGCCCATAGAGTCTAAGGCTTACACATCCATAAACAATGATAACCAATATAGGGAGAGCTGACAGAGATGGAGATTTTCTAAGTTGTAATAGAATCAATAGTCATTGGGAGAGATAATGAAGAAGACGCTCTATAGCCACCTGTGCTTATTGCTGTAGAGGTATAACTTTGGTTCAAACTCCACTGCTACACTGAGGTACACAAGCAGACAGACTACTTATAGGTTCAAGCATAGTCTAGAGAGGATCACAGCAAGCAACTTTCATCAAAGCACCATAACTGAATTTATAAGAGAATGAACATGATCAACAAATTATTTTTCTACAGTTGTTAAAACTTTTGACATTAACAGCAGTATTTTTAAAATTTATTAAAGGTATTTCAAGAATTACAATGTGCTATCCTTGTTTGTGTCAGTTACTGCTTTCTCTGCTAGGCCATCTTTCTGGTATTTAGTAAGCTAAACAGTAACAAATGTCAACTCTTTTCAATTTGTGCAATTTTGGTTGTATGCACAAATTTGTCTTTCCATGAACCTGTGTATACAAATGGACTGACTTTATCCTTTTTTTGGATAGACTGTATCCTTTTTTTCTTAAGTCAGCACATCTGAGGGGGTTAGTGGCAATTTGGGTTCTGAACTGACTGAGAAAGGAATTGTTTTCTTTGTTTTAGGGACCGTGGTAGAGGAGGATAGAAAATGGGATACTCAGTGGATTGGTGAAGTGGGTATTTCCTTATTACTGGGACAATTGAATGTGGCGGATGTGAATTGAGGGTACTAAGGGGATTGGGTATAAGGGGGCATTTCCTATTTTTTCATAGGGAGGGCAGACTGTGCTACAAGTGAGAAGGACTTTGCATTTTTTTATGGTTTGCAAAGTACTGGCCACTGTGAGTTGACCCTTTGCCAAGGGCTAACATTGATAAGCGCTGGCCGTGGATTTCATCCATCATGAAGGATTAACTGGGTATAGTTTTCTCAAAGCAAAGTGTTGCAATAGCACTTTGCCCATCCCTACTAAACTGCATAATAATACGGTGCTGTTGTCTTTTTTTGTAGCTATGTAATAAAACAAACTCCTCAGTTGATTGGAAAGTATGCACTTATAACTGCAATAGGCAGTGCTGTTTAAGAAAGACGTTTGGTGGTACTCAATTCTGGTTGTGTTTCATTGTGTGTGAAATAGCGATGTGGTAGAGGTGGAAATGTAGGTTTTATTTTGGTGTTATGGATGGAATATGAAAACTGCAATTGTGGTATTGTCTCTGGCATACCATCTCGAGTATAATACATCTCTAGAACTCTTATCCACATTATAAAATAATTTGTTTGAAAGAATAGCAGATTGGAAGTTGGTATTTGGTGTGCCCTCAATGTACTGACTGCTTGGACTATGAAACTTCTGTAAAATGTAGCCATGGACCAGCTCCAGTATATGTGTAAGTGGACTGCACTATGATTTTCCATTTTTTAAGAACATACATTTTTCAGATAATTACTGTCCTCTGTAAATAGCTTTCACATGCACAGGTCTAACTAGAATGATTGTCATCAATTACATTTTTATAAGTATGGATTTTTCAGTTCTTGTTCCTGAAAGCGAAGAAATGTGATTAATGTAAAAAAAATTGTCAAACAACATTAATCATAGTTGATTTCTTATTGATTTTTCTCAGGAAGCAGTCTGTTGCCTACTTGGCAGCTTGGCTGTTTGTCGAATTTCTTGGAAGTGGATAAAATTCAGTTGAACCTTGTTATTTGCAACAGGGCATGAAAAAGTCTTTGTGGCTGTAGCTTGGAGTCAACCCTCTGGCATTTTCTAAATGATCAAAACTATGTGGTACAGTGGAGAAATTTACTGCAGAATCTTATTTTGAAGTAGTAGGTTTAAGAGATTTATCTACTTCTCCAGCCCTTACAATGTAGCAGCCATCCCTCTCTCTCTCTCTCTATATATATATATATATATATATATCACACACACACACACTGGGCCAGATATTTAAAAGGGTTTTGCCTGCACAACCCCCGTAATGCCTCCCGGGGTGATATTCAAAAGAGGGACTTGCACAGCGCAAGTCCCGATGCACCAGGTGCATTGGTAATGTATACAGTGCATCTGAAGGGGGTGTGCCCATGCATATGCTGCACATCCCGATATTTAGCCTGGTATGTGTGGTGCATATGCTGGCCCAACCCCATGACTTCATTCACATATTTGTGACTGTCTTGTACAGCGTGCCATGCAAGCACATCGGTCTACAGTGTGGACCAATGGGTTTACAGCTCATACTGTAAGCTGTCATTTGGCAGGCAGCCGGGCAGTATGCAGGTGGGTAGCAGCTGCCTGTTGATGACAGGTGGGGAGCTGGGTGGGCAGGGGGTCTTTTGAGGGTGCGGTAGTGGGGGGGTGCCACTAGACCACCATGGATATATGTCAATATGGAGCACTGGTGAGTGGTGCATCGGGTGGGGTAGGGGAACCACTAGACTACCAGGGAAGGTGAATATCTTTCGTACAGTGATCAGAGCATTGGGAGGGGTGGGGGTACCACTAGATCACCAGGGCTTGTGACAGCTGTCATTTTTGGCGATCGGGCTAGAGGAGGGAGAGGGGGTTCCACTAGAATACCGCGGGATTGTTTTATTTTATTATTACCCGTGATCAGGGTTATGGGATGGAGGGTGCACCATTAGACCACCAGGGAGTGTTTACATCTATTTCTACCTTGATGACGGCTTTGTAGCAGGGGTTGCCCCAGGACCCCCTCAGTCCACACCACATGCTGTGTAGGGCACCAGGCACATTTCGCCGGGCTGCCCTGCTCAGCTCATGCAAATGGAGCCATAATGACATGCAAATGGCCCCATGTGTGCCTTACATACATTATGACCTCATTTGCATGTCCAAGTCCGAATATCTCAGAAATGCACCCAGCACAACTACAGTTGTGCTGGAGTGTTCCCAGTCCTCCTGCCTGGGAATGTGCAGCGCATTGTTATGTCGCCATGCACGTCTGTGCTCTATTCAAGGTGATGCGCCATGGCGCATTCTGTGCTATATTCAAGGTGATGCGCCATCGCATTCTGTACTATATTCAAGGTGATCGCCATGGCACATCACCTTGAATATCCCCCTGTCTGGCCCCGGCGCATCTCGATTGTGCTGCTCCTCCACTTTCGCCATTGCCTGGCACAGTCTGAATATCTGGCACACTGTATACAGTATGTGTATATATATATATATATATATATATATATATAATCTAGAATCTGAATACATTGTAAACATATGCAGCACTCAAGGGTCAAAGGGCATTGTCCATTATGGAAAGTCCCAGACCAAAGTGTGGGGCTATCCCAAATTAGATATTTCATAGTCTCATTAAATGTTTCCCTTACCCTGCTTTTAACTTCATTTTAGTTGGTTGATCTGGTTGTCCCTCCTGTCCAACATTTTATATGCAGTGCAACATGGGGCACATCCCTGAATCAACAGTGACTGATGTCAAAGCCAAGGAGCAGCCTCTGAAGATTCACTTAGCCCAAATAACCCAAATAGTGGTACTACTACATGTAACTGCTCTTTGTCCCTGGATCCTCTACCCCAATAAATCCACCATACATTATCTTGTTGGTTGCTCAGTCTGCAATTATTTATTAAAATCATCCCTGTAGTTACACACTAAAACTTTCTTTCATTTGCATAACATCATGTTATGTAGACCACTGTTCACCACATCTTAATTTTCCATAACAATCATTTTATATATTCCCCTCTTTTATAACATTTTTCTCCATTTATCTTCTTCCTCCAGATGCACACCTGGGGCACTTGTCTTCTGTTGCCCATCCTTCCTGCTGGGTATGGATGTACATCCTTACCCCTCCTCCATAGCCCCCTAGACGTACCGCCAGAGGCATCTGCCCCCCCGCCTTGGTGTACACCCAGGCCAGGTTTGTACTCCACCCCCTTATTTTCTTCACCTCCCCTTTTTCCTTTTCTTGCTGTCCATCTTCGGCAGTCCTTCATGGTGGCTCCCTTCCTCCATTTTCCACCTTCTAGGTGTTGCTGTCTACCTTCAGCAGCATCCCTTCCCACTTGCTTCCTATATATTCTCCCCACTTCTTCCTTTGGAGGGTGGGCAGGTGAACATACTGGCTGGCAAAATGTTGTAAAGGGCAGTCAAGGACAGTTGTTAGTGCAGCCTCTTTTACCCCCCCCCATCAGCAAAACAGAGCTGTTAATAGCTCTGCTATCAACTGAGGCTAATTGAACCTCCCATAGCTGGTCCCCAGCTCTGACATCAGTCTCAGAGGACTCTGGGATGTACCCCAAGTGGTGCTACATATAACATGTCAGACAGGGGAGACAGCTGCCTCAGCCAGATAAAATCGAGTACATTAAAAACTGGGGTAAAGAAAAATGTATTGATACTATGAAACAACTAATCAGGTGTGGTGTGGGGCTTTAAATATTGTACTTCACCCTTTATTTTAAAGAAAAATGTTTCCTTTCATAAATCAAAAGGTGTCCCATGGAGATCAAGTCCACAAAAACAAGAAATGCGAACCATGAAGTCAAAAACATCAGTGACTGCAGTCAATAGGCAATGTACACCAATGGTTAGAGCTCTGAATTGTGAACCAGGAGACCAGGTATGAATCCCATCATTTCCACTGGCACAGTGTGTGACCTTGTAGAATAGTTTAATATCCTTGTGCTCCAGTCTTCCCTGGGTTAGCTGTACTATCACTTGGTACAGTTGGCTTTTCTTTTTAAAATGTATTGGTTTTGCCCTCCTTACATTTTAAAAATGTTTTGATAAAAGGTATTTCCGTTTTATGTTAGAGGTTCTTATATATTATGTTAATTGAATAGAATAGAATAAAATAGAATAGAATATATACCACACCAGTGGTGAATACATTGGGCAAATAAAGCATTTTATTATATGATAAATATTTATTTAGATTTTGAATATGTTATTTCACTTGGAACATGCTATTTCCACTTAGAATCTAGAAACAGAACACATAGAACTATGGAACAAGTAAAAAGTTTACAATGGAAAGACAGGTCTAAAATAAAGCATATTAAACCACTAGTAAAAACATTGCAGACAGTGTGGTACATATTAAATACATACCAGGTTGTAGTGAAATAACACATTTATTACCACACATGAGTGTAAAAACCTTTATAACTGCCCTGTCCTTAATTTCCTTTTTTGGCTTGTGCCACCACTGAATATTGTAAATTTGATAAAGCTCTGGAAGGGAGCAAAACACCGTTTGGTGTTTTTGTACAGACTGTGGAAGTGGCACTGCACCTTCGCTCATCACATATTGTGATTCTTTGAGTATGGATGTGCAATAAATTTTCCATTTCACTTTGAACGTTGGATGTTCTCCATATTCAAAGCTGCTTTGTCTTAGGGGCAAGAATGCAAGCCTCCTTTGATTTCTCTGACGTGGTTTGGCTTACACAGTTCAGCCAGTGGGCGATCCCTTGTGAGTTTGATTCATATTATCTGAAGTGATGTCACTGTTGTATAGGTACTACTAAACTGTTTTCTCCTTGTACATCCACCCCCCTCCCTGGTGCCTCTGGAAACTATCTAAATTGGCTCAGTGGGCATAATAAATATACAGATAAATTATCCCTGCACCCTTACTACCGCAATCAGCGGCTCTACCACTCAGCTGTCACATTCAGACTGTTGTTAGCTATAGGTTTTATGGCTCTCAAAGCCTCTAATCACCATAGCCTGCTAAAATAATATCCTTGGTGCCACTGCAGGCTACGAACCCTGCACCCTTGCTACCAGACTCAGCAACTGTGCCACTCAGCCACCATATCTGGCTATCTTTTCAAGCTACTGTATCGTGGCATATCTCAAAGCTCCTACAGCTTTTCTGGCTCCCCCCAAAACCTCTTTGTTCTTCCCCTAAAGCTATCTAGGCACCATGTCTGCTCAATTCCGCCTTATATGCCTCATCTTCATAACCACTCTGGGGTTCACCTCCCATCAGACAAACCTCACCCTATGCCCTTGTGGACTGCACCGTTGCATCTCTCCATATCTGGCTACCCCCCCACCTTGTCATCACACACTAGACCCTTTCATCCACCTCCCACCAGCAGCCCCAACCCCAGCATCCACCCAGGCCCCCCTGGCTTCACCCCTTCTGCATCCACCAATCCCTCCAAACCCTGCCCATCCCTGCTCCACAACATCCTCTCCCCCCAAACGTTCTCCCAAACTTTTAACAACCTGCCGCCCTATGGTTAGAGCCTTAGTCATCCTACTACTCCTCTCTGGTAATATCCACCCTAATCCGGGCCCTGCCCCACCACTCCACCTACCAGACCTTCTGGACTCTGCATTGCCTCTCTGAATATACGCAGCCTGCGGAAGAAATCTGCAGCACTTCAGTGCTGGGCAACCCTTCACCAACCAGACATCATTTATTATTATTTTTTTTTTTTTTTTTATTTAGTTGTTTAACCAGGTATAGCACACTAAGCTGAAAGCTTTTTTACAGGAGCAGCCTGGGAGCACAAGGAGGTTAAGTGACTTGCTCAGGGTCACACAGTATGCAAGTGGAAACTGTGGGATTCAAACCCAGGTCTGGTCTGCTGGATGTCACCAAATTTGCAGCTCAGAGCCTTAGACCACTGCGCTATACTGCCTCCATCATCATTCCACATCATTGCCCTAGTGGAGACCTGTGTCTCCAAATCTACTCCTAATGCCTTTGTCTCACTCCCTGGATACACCCTATATCAGGAAGACAAGGTAGGAAAGCGTGGGGGTGGCTGTGCATCTACATCAGAAAGAACATTATTGGTCACATGCTCGCACCCCCAAACTCACAAATGGAGCACAAGCCCTCACCCTAAAAATCACCCCAGACCCCTCCAGGGGCCCACTATACCTCACCATCACCTACATACCCCCTAAGAACCAAAAGACTGCCATCACATCCCTCACCGAATACCTCTCTACCCTACCACACAATGCAGAGCAGACACTAGTAGGGGACCTCAATATCAACTGGCTTGGCCCCTCAGCCATGCCAACAAAGGACTCATTCTCAGCTCTTGACATGGTCCAATTAGTTGTCCAACCCACTAGACTTCACCCATCTACTGGTACCCACACCCTCCTGGATATCATTATATCTAACTGCCCCAACAAAATCTAGGATATACAAGTACTTCCTGACTCCCTAAGTGACCACTCACCCATCCTATTCTAATGGACCTCTTCCACACCCAAACCCATAGCCCAAACAACCTTCCGAAGGTGTCTCCACCCAGGAGGGTTAATAAAACTTAAACAGCTACTCACCCAGATTGATTGGTCCCCCATTAATTTAGCCCCCAGCATCGACATTGCACTCAACCTGTTTACACAGGCCTTCACCAAGGCCTGTGTCCTCTATGCCCCACTCACCAAACTCTGCACCAAAAGGCAACATGCTCCTTGGATAACCCCCTCCCTACTCCAAATGTTGAGAGACTGGGATAACCTCTGGCACAAAGCCACAGAATCAGGCAGGTTGGTGGACAGACAATCCTACAATGCCGCTCGCAATAGATGCACTCGAGCCATCCGTAAGGCCAAAGCAGAGCACTATCAATACACTCTCACAACCACATGGGGGTCTGCAAGGACCTTCTGGAATAACATCAAAGAACTCAAAGGGAACTCTCGCTCCCCACCTCCCTACCGGCTCACCATAAATGGCACTGCCTCCACAGACACACTCACCATAACAAACTGTCTAAACACCACCTTCTCAGATCTCAGCACTGTTCTCCCTAGTTGCTTCTTTGACCCTGTGCCCCAATCCCCATCCCAAACCCTGCAGCATCCTTGTTTCCTCCTGCACAAAATATCCACCCACAAAGCTCGTCCTTACCTACAAAAAGCGCTAAACAGCAATAACCCCATAAATGACCCCCTAGATGCCAGGCTCCTTCGACTAGTCCTCAACGAGGTCCTAGTCCCCCTAACGGACCTACTCAACAAATCCCTATGCCTAGGGCAATTCCCTAGTGCCCGGAAAACAGCTGTCATTACCCCCATCCATAAAAGTGGTGACAAAGCCTCCCCAAATAGCTATCGACCCATCTCCATTCTTTCCCCCCAAAGCATTAGAAAAAGTGGTTGCCCCCAACTTACTGAATACCTAGCCAAGTATAACATCCTATGCCCAGAGCAACATGGCTTCCAGTCGGGCCATAGCACCACCACAGCCCTCCTAGAATTCACCAACTTCCTGCACTCTGCCCTAGACACCGGTAACATTGCAGGAGCTGTGTTCATAGACCTATCCAAGGCCTTCGACACGGTCTGCCACCCTCTCCTTCTCAACTCACTCCACCAACTTGGTTTCTCCACAGGCCCCCTGGACTGGTGCTCCAGTTACCTTTCCACCCAGTCCCAATGCATCAAAATTAATGGAACCCTATCTGACACACTACCAGTCCACTTCGGGGTGCCCCAGGGCTCTATCCTGGGGCCACTTCTTTTCTCCCTCTACCTAAACTCCTTACCAAAGGCCTGCTCCACAAAAATCTTACTATACGCAGATGATGCAGTGCTCTTTACTTCACATCATAAACCCACACCCCTTCAGGATTCCTTCCAACATGCCTTCTCCCAGGCCAAAACATTGTTTAAAAACTGTAGACTGGTCATACACTTAAAAAAGACGAAGTCAATGATTTTCTCTCACCGCCAAAACAAAGCAAAAAATGCACCTCTCCACATCCTCTCCTGCACCCAGCACTCCACTGAACAGGTATCAAACTACAAATATCTTGGACTTACCCTCGACTCAGCCCTTACCTTCCATGACCACATAAACACCCTTGCTGCTGCAACAAACACCTGGATTGGACTCCTTTACCAACACAGGGACTGCCTCCCCCCATGCCCTTAGACTTGCCATCACCTCATCAATACTGTCCCTAGTGGACTATGGGCTCCCTGTATATGGGGCAGCAGATAACTCCACACTCCAGAAAATCCAGGCCTCCCTAAGCAAGGCATGCAGGCTCCTAACCAGTGCACCTAGGCTCACTCACACCTGCTCCCTCTATACCTCTGCCAATATTCTCAACCTTGATGAAAGGCTCTGCTACCAGACCTGCTTACTGTCCAAGAAAATACTGCTCAGACTCTCCCCCATGGGGTCACCACCTCTCTTCATCCTGCAACCCCCACTATCCTCACCCGCAACTCAGAGAAAGCACCTCTGGTTGTGCCCAGGGTAAAAATCTCCCTTGCTCAGAGATCTTTCCACCACAGGGCCCCCACATGGTTTAATGCACTCCCAAGCACCATCACTAATTCACCCAAGATCACCCACTTCAAAACCACTCTTCGCAACCACCTCTTCAATATCTGCTCCTGTAACTGCTACTAATATATCACTCTCTCACCCACTCTGATCCAAATTCTCTGACAAAGTCCATTATTGGATTGCAACCTCAGTCAATAACACCAAACCCATGAATAGGACTGACTACTATGTTTAGATGCTTTCTCAAGCTTATAATGTCTTCTGCTGTTTTGTTGTAAATATCCTTATCCAAATATTATAAATAATGTCTGTAAATATCTACATCCAAATACTGTAAATAATGTCTGGGACAAATGTCTGTAACACATGCTTAATGTAATTGTTGCTATACCGTGTTTCTGTATTAACGTCTGTCTTACATGTGACGAAGTACCTTTGTAAATAAGCCTCTGGCTCAAAGGTTGTAAACCAATATATCAAATAAATAAATAAATACATCAATAACTAACTTGTGACTTTGCCACTGGTGAGTTATGTATCTTACCACTCACATGTGATATTCCACTGCAACCTATTGTAGATTCCATGTGTGTGGAGAAACAGAATACTGTGGTCACTAAGGTTCTCAAGCAACTAAGTTGTACGCCTCCTGCTTATGCTATCATGCTGCTGCAACATTTTGCCCTTGTCACAATGTTGTTGCAGGTTACCTTCAGTGTCACAGTGCTACACTTTGGAACTCCTAAGAAGAAACAGAGAGAGAGAGAGAAATAACTTCACAACCACAATATTCTCTTCCATACACTATACAGTATATAACAACAGATGGTGGAAGAATAGAGTGGTGCTGATAGGGGGTTCTCGTAAAGTGGTTGTCAAGATAACCCAGCCGTGCTTCGAAGCTTACTGTGGCAAGCATTTTTCTTGAACCAGAAAAACACCTGTCTGCATTATTCACTATATGTTATATTTGAAATGCAAGGAATTACATACTGCACCTTATAAGAAAATAGTAGCACTGTCATGCATTTCATTCTTATTAAAATCCGAAAATATTGTAAGTATTATATCACACTGTAGTATGTGGTACCACTCAGATGCATTGTGATATAATTACAATGTAATGTGACAAGTGTCAGGAGCCCCTGGCTCCCAAGCCTTGGGCAGCCCAATAGGACCTCCTGTTTGCAGAGAGGATCCCCCATTCAGGAACTCGTGAGCAGGAGTAAGGGTTTCAGGAAGACTTCCTAACCTTCCTTTTTCCAGTGGGATCATAGATTCTGTAGTTTTGAGTTCCCTTGACTCTGCACTACTTTCAATATTTGAATCCCACCACAGCCACTCGCTACATCTTGCCTAAGTAGTTTTATACAATAACCGAGCAGTTCTATCTTTTAAGCACGCAGTCATCTCAAAACCCTTTTGCTTAAAATGTTAAATCACACAATCAGACCCCAGGCAGAGTTGATAAGAAAAATCATAAAAGTTTACATAATAGCAATACAGAAAAAGTCTACAGTTTGAAAGAACTTTGAAATGCAGACAATGACAAAAGTAAACTGGATAGTTTAGAGAAAAAAATAGATACTGCATTCTAAATTATACCTTGTTTTTGATGTTAGAGTCCAGACAAGATTTTAAATGTTCTTGTAGAGGTGAGTCCTTAAGCAATAGTTATGTAACAAATGTATATTCCAAGTCAAGTCTCTGAAATGTCCTTTTTAAAAAGGCTCCAGGTGATTCCTTGGTGCAAAGTCTTGGTTTCCAAAATTCTGACTTAAAAATCAGAATTTTCTGTTCAATATGTGAAGAGTCTAATTCCCACACACTCAGGTCTGGTTTTAGAGATTTTTCCAGGCCTACATATTTACTTTCCTGGTGTAAAAGTATATGCCAGCTGGGCCAGACAACCTGACTTCCAGATAAACTATTTTCAACTGCTCTGAATTCTGAATATATGTCTGATAATACTTGATAGTCATTTTTGGGACCCCCCCTTTTCCCCCTCTTGGGTGGGGTTAAATGTTCCCAAGACAATACAGATAGTAGGGTGCAACAGTGTGTCTTTTCCTGTAGGGGTCACTGTTGTTCCATGTCAGGTTTATGTCAACCCCAGTGACATCTGGTCCACGCATTTGGCTTGGCCCCTGACCTCTGGGTCACTACATTACCCTTCTCTGTTATGGAATGTCACAGTGGGATATTTTATGCTTCCTGTGCTATATACCTGTCTCTCTTATTTTGAGATGCACCAGATCTATCCTAGCCATTAGAACAATTAAGGCTATTTTTTGTAATTTCATTTCTAAAGCCTTTTAAAGAGACAGTGTCTTAACTCTAAAGTACATTACAGCATATACAATATGAACCCACATACTCTAAATGGATATAGGACTATCATTCAACAACAAATAGTGGGTTGTAACATAGAGATGAAATGATATAGTACTTATTGATGTACAGCCCATTTACAGAATTCCTCATCAATGTAGTGTGATCCCCAGCACTAAGGGCATATTTCTCAAAATAAATGTGGAATTGTCCGGGATCTAAGCTATTTTTTCAGTTTTTAATATTAACTGTTTACAATATTTTATAAAGCTTTTTTCGGTATTATGTAGTCTCCTCTGCTTTGCTATAAGAAGTGTCTCTATGAATATAGGAACACATTTTAAACTTTACTCTGTATGTAACATGGCATTTTGTGTTGGTCTGCCGCTAGGACCCCGCCTTCTCTTCTGGTCTGCCAAACCCATCTCTCGCTGCTTTTTTGGATACCTTGCTGGACTGTATGAATGACTGAGTTGGATGCACAAAATAAAAGTAAGAAAAGCCTTTATTTCACACAGTCACATCACACAGAGAGCTAACCTCTGACTGACCACTAACTGCCAGCCTAACGTGGTCTTCTAGAGAGCCCCAGCTACACATAGTTATCTGTAACTTGAGACCACTGTGCTGAGAGGTTCCTTAGAGGGGTGGTCACTAACCATTAAGCCCCATGCCTAAGTGTACTTTGCATCACCCCCATGGTCATGAAAGTGAATACCACTCAAACAAGTAGTTATATCACATAAAAAGAGAGAAAACAGGGGAGAACTGTCAGGAATTACAAGATGGCAGTAAACTGTGATAAATGTGTGAACAACATGGAAGTACATTTAAAGAAGACATTCCTGTGGAGAGAAAAAATATGGTAATGCAGTACATGCAGCGTTAAATACCATTAGCTAAACATCTAGAAACAGGTACATATGGACATTTACTACAGAAGAACAATCCTGCACAGACAGTGAGGATGACTATGATCATGAGACCCAAGCAAGCTTGAGTCCTAAGAGCACAAAGTTCAATATTTGCATTGACTTTTCCAGTCAGTAGGGATGGAATTATGAGTTGCTTGAACCTGGTCTTGACAGGACAGGCTAAAGTCCATAAAAGCAACCCAAGAGTTCTGAGAACCATCAAAATCACACCATTTGATGGTATAAGTCCAGGATACCTTCACAATTTTTTTTGTGGAGAATTTTCTCAGTTTAGTACACAGGGGCATGTACAAGAAAGTCCCGAAAAGAAGAGGGCTGAGAAGTCCCAGGAAGTCAATCTGGGTTAAAGTTCTTTGTGGGGCATCGGGCAGGAAGTGATCTAGTCTATTGTACATCTCGTCAAACCTGCATAACTCTGTCCCCAGTGCCCCAACAAAAAGAACGTCCCCATAGTCAATAACTGGGAGAATCATGGTGTTCATAATTCTAAGACGAACCTCGAGTGAAATGAAATATTTCAGCCTATAAAGGATCCCTAGTTTTTTCCTTACATTATTTACTGTCATGTCAATATACTCATCCTATCTTGACATATTATCTAAGCAGAGACCCAGATATTTATACTTTAAATCTTGTTGTATATTTTTCCATCCAAGGTCTGTATCACTAGATGAACATAATTGTTTAATTTCAAACTTTCTACTGAAGAGTACTGACTGTGTTTTTTGTATCATTAAGTATTAACTTGGGTTTGCTAAAAAAGGCCTGTAGGTGTATATACTAAGTAGACTTGCCCTTTACGTAGATCACATTGTCATCTGCATATAGATGATGTTTAATTTCTGGGTCTTCAAACTGTTATTTATTAACATATAAGTTAAACAGTAAGGGGCCCAAGATGGATCCTGAAAGATCCATGTCCAATGGAGTTCTGGGATGGCATCCATGGACCAGGAAAAATGGAGTGTACTCCGTACTATCGACTCAAGGGTTTGTATTATAAGCGAACTGAAGAAAGGGAAAAAAGCAGTCCCAAGTGCCATATATATGTATATACTTGTATATGCTGAAGCAAGTGTGAGAAGGAAACCCAGCGAGGGAAGAGTGCATGAGTGACTGGGGGCGGGGCTTTTTACAGGGGAAGAAGTGTTGAGGAAAAAGATGATGATCAGAAATGATAAAAAAAAAAAGATGGGGTGGTGTGTAAACTCAAATTTAATACACACCCTCGGTGTGTGTGATGCTGTACAAACCCAGAGAGCAAATGCTCTCTGGGTTTATGCAGCATCACATACCTCGGATGTGTATTACATTCTTATAATGAATACCACCACACCAATTATTCTCTTTGTAATGAATGAGTGGTTTGTGGTGGTGGGAAGAACGGAGCAAGTCTGAATTATCTGACTACTGCAACCCCTCCAAAATCATAGCTCAAGGGTCAATAGGGGGCTTTGATTACAACAAGATATTTTTGAACACTGGAGGGAGGCAGGCTTCAGAGTGGATTTCAATCTCAAACATACTGTTGGTTCCTGGCACAATGCTAGGACCTGACTTTTTTTTTTTTGTTTGTTTTGTTGTTACTTTGAACTAGACAGTCTGGGAAATGGGGTGGGAAGGGAGAGAGGGAGATTACTGGGGTGTGGTGTTTGACCTCTGACCCCATTGCTATCGTTACTGATAAATTTGATTGGGGTATTCTTGGGCTGACAGGGTTAGGTGGAGGGACGCTCAAAAGTAATACACCAGTGAATGTGTAATTTTCTGGTTTCCAACTCCAGTCAGACCCATATTGTTGTGTTTCAAATAAGCCTTTTTAGCTTACACTAAGCACACTTAAAAAAGCAGAACAGTCACAGTGCAGTAGGACTGTATCTAGTGCTACTACTGCCTCCCTTGCATACTGAATGAAATCCCCTTCGAAGGACAGACCTGTATTTTTTGAGTGCTGCAGTTCGAGAGAGGAGGAGCAAGTAGAGTGAGATTTTACTTAGAAGGGAGAATGCAAAAATGATAGGAGAGACAGTCCAAACATGTTTTACGAACATATAAACATACGAATGTGCCAACAGAAACAGACCTCCTGGTCTGTCAACGTCTGCTCGAGTGTGCGGCTAGCTCCCGAGGTTGCAGCTGCAGTTGCAGTTTTCACAGCAGCACATGCACACGCATAGACACACACATGCTAAGCAGTGCACAAGGTGTGCATAAAGGAACTATATGAAGTTTTTGTACGTATTTCTTTTTTTTAACAAGAACATCAATACAAAAGCACTGGAGCATTAATTACACTGGGAAGGCATTGACAACTAGGCCAAGTTTCAAAAAAATACCAAATTATAGATATCCCTCTAATACAAATCACCATGAATAAAAATAAGGGAAGGTGTGCATTAAATAGGATTGAATAGTACCATGAGACCCATAATCAGTCTACAAATGCTGCCAATAGCAAACACATACCTGTATACCTATTTTACCCATGGCAGAATTCCTCAGTGTGACACAACTGCTATCTCAGTTCAGGGACAGGAGAGATCCTGTTTTGTGATCTGATTTATTTGGACCTTGGTGAGTCCAAACTACAAAAGAAATTTAAAGGATAAAGGGTAGGATTCACAAAGCTTTTCCCCGGCGCAAACCCGATTTGCCCCAGGCAAACTGGGCTTCATGAATAGCATCTATTCACAAAGCCCAGTTTGCCCCCACAAAGCAGTGAGGGGGGCCACAGTGCAAATGAGTTTGAGGGGACCTGCAGATCCCCGCAGTCCCATTCACAAACTTTGCTCCACACAATGGCCGTTTACAAAGGCCATTGCCTGGAGCAAATTACAGCCGGGAAAAACCTGACGGTACTCCCTGCAAACTCTAGAGGGTTGCAGAGGTACTACAGCCCCACCCCCATCCCCGATTCCCATCAGAATAAAACAGAAATCCCCTTTGCTTTAGTATAGTGGTTCCTCCCCTATCCCTGGACCTCAATCCCCCTTAGAACTAACACAACACCCCATTTCCATAGTGTAGTGGTCCCCCCCCCATTACTTGATCCCCAGTATAATACTAATAAAATATCCCTTTGCCATAGTATAGTGGTCCCTCCCCTCACCCTGGTCCCCAATCACCATTAGAATAAAAAAAACACACCCTGTTTCTGTAGTATAGTGGTCCCACATCCCCCCGGTCCCGATCTCCTGCAGGCACTGTACCAACTTATTTTCCATGGTGTAGTAGTCCCTCAATCCCCCACTGACTCCAGTAATGACCTTCCACCCCACTCACCTCACCTCACCACAGCATGTCCCGCCAGTCTGGGAGCAGCACAGCCCTCCACACACCTTCATGGCTGCCCGCCGACTGAACTGCCTATGACAGTTTACAGTGTATAGTATAAGCCCATTGGTTGACCAATGGGCTTGTACTAGGGAAAGGGGAAGGGAACATTGTTTAGCCAGGAGTAGTACACTAAGCTGAAGCTTGTTTCCAGATGCTACCTGGGAGCACAAGGAAGTTAAGTGACTTGCTTAGGATCACACACCCAGGTCTCCAGATCTGCAGCTCAGAGCCTTAACCCACTGCACTATATTGTCTCCTATTATATACTGTAAACTGTCATTGACAGTTCAGTAAAACCTGCATAAGTGTGAAAGACAGTTCTACCACCAGACTGACGGACATATCCATCTGTGCCCCACCATTCTTTTGCAAGGATGTCGCCCTGAGTTTGGGCCCTTGGCAGGACCCTAGGTAAGGCAGAGGCACTGAGGCCCCTTCCCTAGGTGTGCTTTTAGCCCTTTCTTGAAGCCCTCCATGGTGGGGCTGTCTTGTATCTACCTCGGGAGTTCATTCCAGACTTTGGGGAGTGCGACCCTGAGCGACCATTGACCTAGGGATGATCTGGCCCTGGGGATTTCTAGGAGTGTCTGATCAGTGGATCTGACCTCTCATCTCATTGTCTTAGGGATGAGCAGGTGCCACAACCCAAGAGGGGCCCTGGGTTGCTGTAGTTTATAGGCCACGCACAGGAAGGGATATGCTAATCTTGCCTCCAAGGATGGCCAATCTAAGGCCTGGAGCACCTTGCAGTGGATTTCCATTCTGTCTGCCCTGGCAGTGAAATGGCAGACCCTGTGTTAGAGCATGCTCAGCCGCTGTCTCTCTGTAGCTCTCAGCAACTGGAGTAAGGTTGCTCCATAGAAAAGGGTGGGGAGAATTGTCCCGTTCCCTACCACCTTCCTGGTTCCCTTGGTTAGAAAGGGGTTAAGTCTATAGAGGAGGCCCAATTTTTGATTTACTACCTTTGTGAGGTGGTCAGTGTGCTTCCTGAATGTGGCCTCCTTGTCAATGTACATTCCCAGGTATCGCATGTTGTCCACAACTTCTATCCCTACTCCACCCCTGGTGTAGAGTGATAGGTGGATGGATCTCTTTTGGCCCAGTCTTTTTGGGCCAAAGAACATGGCTTTCATCTTTTTGCTATTCAGAACCAGCCTATTAATCTAACACCATGATTCAAAGGCTGCAAGGTCCTGACTCAACTCCCGGTTTAAGGAACCCGTGTCTTCTCCTTAATCCAAACCACACAGTCATCAGAATGAATGTGCATCACCAAAGTGCTACTGTCTTGTGTCCAGAAAACTCCCCAGTGCTGATGAAGTGAAATGAGAGTGTTCCAAGAAATGCAAAGTCTCCCAGAATTAATGGCGCATTCAGTCATGCATGCAGTGCTTTAAAATTGGTGGTGAAGTGGTTTGGGGACAGCCGAATAATGCAAAGTCATTTGTTTCAATGGACTTCACGTTCCTCATTATGAAGCGAAGTACTCCGCTTCACATTGTGGAGTCCTCCGCTGATTCTGCATTACTCAGTGAATCACTTCACAGAGCAAATTGGGGCCACTTCATTTCACCCCCCACTACTTACAGTACTGTAACTCACATGCTGTACAGGAAGGAATGCGAATGCCTATGGCTGCACTTCCCCGATGAGCTGTAGCACAAAACTCCCCAACTTAAAAACGCTTATTAGTGAGTACATTGGTGGAGTGGTGAAGCCTGGAGAGATACTACAAAACATGCTTACAATACATCCAAGTAACTAATAAAAAAATTAATGTTGTGATTCATGACGTGATTGTGAATTGTGAGTTGTGACTGCATTTGTGACCATGATGATGAAGAATGATTCGGTGTCAACGGTGTGAGATAACCAATATGGAACTGTATTGGGAACGCGAATGCCTATGGCTGTACTTCCCTGATGAGCTGTAGCACAAAACTCCCAGACTTAAAAATGCTAATTAATGAGTAAAATGGAGGGGTGGTGAAGCTTGGAGACATACTACAAAACATGCTTATAATACATCCAAGTAACTAGTCAAAAAATTAGTGTTGTGATTCATGACCTGATCGTGAATCATGATTTGTGACTGCATTTGTGACCGTGATGATGAAGAACATGATTCGGTGTCGACGATGTGAGATAAACAGTATGGAACTGTATTGGGAATGCGAATGCCTATGGCTGTACTTCCCCGATGAACTATAGCACAAAACTCCCCAACTTAAAAACACTCATTAATGAGTACAATGGCAGGGTGGTGAAGCCTGCAGAGATACTACAAAACATGCTTACAATACATCCAAGTAACTAGTCAAAAAATTAGTGTTATGATTTGTGACATGATCTTCAATCATTATTTGTGACTGCATTTGTGACCGTGATGATGAAGAACGTGATTTGTATCACGAGTGACTCGTGATGATGGTCCTGATTTAAAAATGCATATTAATGATACAATGTTCATGTAGAATTATGCACCACACCTGTCCAGTACTCTGAAGGCAAGCCAAAGAAACAACTGTGACTTAAGTTACAGATGGAGATTGGGCCCTAAAGAGACGCAAATGCACAGACAGATTAAGATTGCGCTGTGCACTGAAGAGATGCAGACATAAAGGTGCAACACCTAACCAGTGCTCACCATCAGAAATTCAAATCTGGAAAAGAATACCTTCGCTGGTTGAGGTGACCCATGGGGGGGCAGCGTACTGCATTGCTGCAGTAACAGTCACTAGTACTAGTACCAGTAAAGATACCACAAAGAAGTACAAAAATCACACAGCTGCAGTGGATAGCAGGTTCACATTGCTGAAATTACTATGTAGCACAATAAACAGTGTCCAATTTGATGACACGCGTCACACACATACTCATACACACACTAAGTAATGCATAGCAAAGTGAAAACTTCACTAATATAACCACATATTTTAAACAAACTAAAATTATGCACTTCTGCACCACAACAATCAGCAAAAAAATGGCAAGAATTATTGAAAATATTACTGTGTGTACATTAACACAGTTATACAAGGAAAAAATATCATCAAAACAGAAAGAATTGTCTTTTTCTCCAAGTTAATCTACCTACACTACAGATACACCCTTCCCCCAAAGCACACTTCCACCGTCTCTCAGTATACAGACTGAATGTCATACATTAATATTCAAAATCCATACACAAACAATAAATGCTCAAAGATATGAGCACAGGAGAGTTTCCTACAATCGATGAACTAAAGTTTCAGCAAAAAAATTGCTCAAAAAGGCTTTTTTAATAGCTTTCAGAAGGTTTGAATCACAGAGAGCTCTCAGAGCAGACTGCTACAGCTTCCTACACACACTACCCCAAACTGAGGCAGTGCAGAACAATCTAGATTCCATGTGGCCTGAAATCCCATGAATCACTTCAAAATTTACCTTTGATGCTTAAAAACAAGGCGAAGTACATTGCATTCAATGTACTTTGCCTCAAGAATTGGTGTAGTAGTGGTTTGGGAAGGCGGAGTAACATGAAGTCATTGTTTTCAATGGACTTCGCGTTACCCATTATAACTTGAAGTACTCCGCTTCATGTTGTGCAGCACTCCGCAAATTCGCTTTCACTCCGCGATCCACTTCGCACAGTGAATTGGGGCCACTTCGCCCATCTCTAATCCTTAGCAGACTACAATCTGGTTCAAGTCATACATGGCCCAACTCATATAAACTCATGATCGGGCAACCATACCCTCTTGGACTGGGTGGTCACCAACTGTCCCTCCAAGATAAAACCTGTTAGTGTTCTCTCTGACAGTATAAGTGACCACTCCCCAACCCTGTGCATCTGGCGTAACAACTCACCCACTCCCCCACCCAAAATCATCAAGACAAGTGACATGTACAAATTTGACCCCATCTCTTTCGTGGACACAATCTGTAACACCGACTGGGGACCAATAAATACCCTCCCAGATGTCAACTCAGCACTAGACTTCTTTGTCTCAAAGCTCACCGATGTCATAGACTCCCTTGCTCCTTTGAAGAACTTCCGGATAAAAGGGGTTAGAGCCCCCTGGCTCACCCGGGAGCTATGACAACTCATGACCTCCCGTAATAAAGCCTGGAGGACCTACAAACACAGTGGCCTACCCACTGACCGGCAACTGAACAGACAACTAAGGAATAGCTGCAAAAATTCCATACAAAAAGCAAAACGCTGCCATTTTAAGAGACTCCAAACAGAGCACCTAAGTAACCCCAAAGAATTCTGGAGGCAGGTCAACTCACTCTTAAAGGGTAACACCTCCAGATCCCCCGGCTCCATTGATGCTCAGGAAACAACTCATGCAAACTCCCTATCCATTGCATCCTGCTATAATGAATTCTTCACAGACTTGCAACAAATACTTCTTAATTCTCTAGCTCCTCTGCCCCCACCACAGGACCCCGTGCATGCTGACTTACACTTGGACCACCCCCTCCTTCCACCTAAAACTGGCTACACTCAAAGAAGTCTTCTGTCTACTTAAGAATCTGAAGGCTGACAGCTCCCCAGGGTGTGACAGCCTTGAACCTAGATTCCTCAAACTTGTAGCAGATGCACTAGCCCGTCCCATCTGTAACCTCTTTAATAGGTCCTTCCTAACCTGCATCATCCCTGATAAGTGGAAGGTGGCAGTGGACATCCCTGTGCACAAAGGTGGCTCCAAGGAGGTTGTGGAAAACTTCCATCCCATATCAATACTTTGTCCCCTAGCTAAGATACAGGAATGGATTTTGTACGACCACCTCCAAAACTACCTTGAGCATTACCAACTCCTGACTCCCTCCCAGCATGGTTTTAGGAAAAACTACAGCAGCACCACCACCACTGCTCTGATCAAGGTCACTTCAGACATATATCGTGCAATGGATGCTGGCCTAGTCACAGGCACAAGATTTGTGGACCTGACCAAGGTTTTTGACTTGGTCATCCATGACCTGTTCCTTCATCAACTACATGTACTTGGTCTCGATCCAAATGTTCTATCTTGGACCTGAAGATACCACCTTGGCTATTCTTAGCATGTCAAATGGGCAGGCTCCTTGTTGGAGGTATGACCCATCACCCACGGGGTACCCCAGGGCTCTGTTCTGGGCCCCTTGCTGTTTTCCTTATTTATTAATGAGCTCCCTAACAACTGTGGTGGTGCCATAGTCCATCTCTATGTGGAAGATGCCATAATTTACTGTTCCTCTTCTGACTCCGGGTGGCTCAACAAATCACTAGCAGTCGACTTCCTTACCCCTGAGGATTGGTTTATATGAAAGCACCTGGTCCTTAACTCATTGCCTCCACAGGAGCTTTCTGAAGTTGCAGCACTTGTCTCCTGTATACTGTTAACAGTTAATCCTGGGCCCTTCTAAGTAAAATCAAGCCATAATTGGCATGCCGCAAACAAATGCTAAAAGCACAAAAACCATAAGTGCTAGACACAAAGTATGAGTGGCATAATTATTCAGCATAAAATTACCTTTCCAACAGTGGTATGCAAGGAATAGCAGGTAATTTAGTTTTATTTCTGTGCTGGTTGAAACAGCAAAACAAAATATTTTTCCACTAAAAAATTGCACCATAAACCTTTTTTTTGGTTGGGAAATATGTAACATATCAACACCAAATTAAGGATCCAGACATTAGATGTAATTTTAATAATTTGTTTGTAAAACAAACAGCTATTTCTGTAGTATTAAACATAATTTTTCCCCATTTGAGTCAAGGTGTATTGGTGAGGTTTGAGGGACAAATCTGAACCATACACACCATACCATAAATGCATATAACTCCTAAAATATACATGACACACACAACATATCAGTGGCAAAGTTGTTCCACACGAAATTGCATTTCCAACGGTTCTGTGCAATGAACTGTACTCAACTTGGTTTTTGTTTTATACTGGTTAAGATACCCAGAATGTATGTTTTCTTCAAAGTGCTTAGGTGGTTCTAGATTGACAAAATGTCATAAACAAATATGAATAACTCCTAAAGTGAACATGATACAAACAAAGTGTCAGTGGCAAGGTTGTTCAGCACAACATTACCTTTCTAATAGTACTAGGGAAGTCCGTAGGTGACTTCTGTAGGCGTTCTGGGACACCCTGTAGTTAGATTTGCTGATGCCTACAGATGTTTCTAGGAGGCAATGAGTTAATGCTAAAAAAAAAAAATGCATGCTGTTTTCCCACTCTACATCCCATGTTAGCCCCCCCCCAGCAATCCAAACACGTTCTGGTGTTGCCCTAGAATCAGTTCAGTCTTTCAGATATCTGGGTATCACCCTGGACCCCTCCCTCTCGCTGGATGTCCATGTAGTTTCCCTTACCAAAACTCTCAACCTGAAACTAGGTGTACTCTGCAGAATCCTCCCATACCTCTCTTTGACCTCATGCCACAAGATAACTCATGCCACTCTCCTGTCCCTCCTCATGTATGGTGCACTGTTACTTCTCTCTGCATCTTCTTCTAATTTATCCTGCCTTTCACAGGTATATCATCAAGTAGGTAGGTTTGCCTTGGGAACTGATGTAAGGCACCATCACTGCAATGTACTGTCTACCTTGGGTTGGCTACCCTTTGAGTCCAAGCTCCGCTATGCTGTGCTAAGCTTACTACACAAGTTCACCCATCACTTCACCCCCCCTTGCTTATCTGAGGTAGTCCAACGTGAACTCCCACAGCTTGCCCTAAGATTAGCCTCCCTGTCCCTGCTATCCGTACCTAATCTGAGACTCTCCTTGACCCAGAAATCATTTGCCTATGGGGCTGTGTCCTACTGGAACTCTCTGCCTCCACCAATTCTGGCCTGCTCCTCCATTTCTCAATTTCAATGTGCTTGCTGTACTCACTTGTACATGCTTTCGGTAATGCTGTAGCCTCCATCTCCTTTTCTTTTCCCATTACTCTGCTTCCGTGACCTGCCCCTGCATCTCTGTCTCTCACAAGCCACTTAGAGTAACAGGTGTAAATAATTTATGTGGACTGCACGTAGTTTTGCTCTCCCCGTGTTGTATTCGTTACCTTCTTGTATAACTAGTAATCACTGCTTGTAGATATTTACTTGTTTGCTGGAATAGCTATATCCCGCTCAACCTTGTATCTACTACTGTGTTCACTCACTGTATGAATTTATCCTGTACTACTGTTGTATCAGCCACAGCACTATCAATGGTATTGCACTTTCTGGGTCGCCCCTGAAAAAGGGACTGTCATATCTCAGTGAACTTACCCGGTTAACAAAATTCAATAAATAAAATAAAAATAAATAAAATGGCCTCTAGTGCATTACATGCCCAATGGACTAATTTGCAAGCTTCCATTAGTGAATTCCACTTTAGTGCCTGAGTGCTATTGGCTGCCAGTACATTTGCCTGGATGGCTGTGGGGGTAGTGCTACCACCTGTTCCACTGCCTTGTCTGGGTTAGCTCTGCCCCCTGCTGGCCCCATTCACAGTTTCTCACCAGCACAACCGGGGAGTGCAGTGCAAACTTTTGCGCTCACTTTGACCTACCTTTGTGAATCCTGCCCAAGAACTGAAAACACTGAAGCAAGTTGTACCCTGTAAGAGCGCTGACCACAAAACCATGTTACAGAGAAATACCAAATTATACATACACCAGTAATACAAAGCATCATGGGAAGTATATTAATGGTGAGTTACATATGCTTCCCATAACTCTTTGCATCAGTTTATATATCCCATGATGCGTGCAATAGTGTGGTGTGTGTATCCAGGCAAGGTTAAGCAGAGGAACATATAAATATAATCCAAAAGAGAAGAGTAACTTTTCCACTTCCTTCCCATAAGACCCATACATCTTGTGAGCGGACAAAGACTGCTAGCTATGCCAAACAACAAAGCAAAGCATACTGCCCACTTACAGTAGTAAAAAACACAGGAAACTAACACCAAGCTTGTTGTAAAGAAGTATTTGATACAACAAGGTCAGCATCAGTTGCCTTATTTTAGCTTTATAAGTACCCAGCATATTTTGTTTGGCTCAATTGTGTTTCGGGGTGGCCACCCAAGAACTTGTATCTAGCCCTACACTGCATCATGGTTTTTGTTTGTGTTACTTGGCAGAGGAATGATGCCAAGAGACCTCACAAACAGAAACAGACCCATTCATACAAGTGTCCCTGAGAAACAAACTAGTCACAGAAGTGTCCTTGAGAAGTTCTCTTAGACACAGACACAGATTCATTAACAGAAGTGTCCCTGAAGTTCACCTACAGGCTCATTCACTGAAGTATCCTTCGCCCACAGGCTTATTCACAGAACTGTCCCTGAGAGGTTCCCTTTCTAATTTTCTTTCATTCCTGAACTGAGATATTGGATGTTGACGTTTTTAGCATTTCTTGCTTCTTTGCCATACCTACAACGAACACATCTTGGTGCAGTGTTATGCTGTTCACCATCAGACACATGCTGGCACTTTCCAAATAAATGCACAGTATGAATCTAGAATGTGCAGTCAAAGGGTAAACTCATCAGGAGAGATTTTTAAAAATTGTGACAGACTATTTTTATTATAAAATGAGTTATAAAATCTTTATTAAAACTATATGAGAATTAAAATTGCACTGATAAATCTACAGATTTTTAAAAATTAGTTACTACTAAAACAACATCATAATGAAATTTTAAGGCATGACTGAATGATGTGTAAACACCTTTAGAACAATAAACTGAGGCTGAGTACTGCAGCCAGACATGTTTCATCTTTGTTATAACTCATATGCCATATCTCCCGGGTGGGGGGGGGGCAAGCCATACTTGATCTCCCTCATTTGGGTTAATGGTGAACCCAGGAAAAGAAAGCAATTTAAAAGACAAAGAACCTCCATGCAAAGACATTGAACCAATGGTTACTAAGGAAGGACAATGGCAATTAAGCCAAGTTTCCAAAAAAATTACAAAATTAGACATTCCCCACTAATGTAAATTATCGTGGGAAGTATCTGCAAATCATCATGAAAGAATGACAGCTTGCCCTTTTCAAGCAGCAGTATTCATTAGCATATTGTTTTTTTTTCAGCAACTGAGGCTCCCATACTAAGAAATGGCTTATAGTGTACCTCAAACAATAGTGCTGCATGCAAAATACAGAGGTTGTTAGGTAAGCAATGAGACATGGCTGGGTGTTGGTAGTACTGAGATACTTGCACACCCAGAGGCATAGTGAGGCACCCCTTCAGCCCTTGGGTGTGTGGTTATCTCAGTACTACCAACACCCAGCCATGTCTTATTGTGCTTACAAATGGGCTTCTATTTTTGAAAATGTGTTTTACTAATATAATCCAACTTTTTAATACCTAAAAGCTATAATGAATGAGTGTTTTTATGCTGAAATAGTCTTTCCACTGCTGAAGGGACTATATTGAATTTACTGCTTGATATTCTATAGTTACAATTTGTTTTTTTTAGTTTTTGCACTACAGTCTGAATGGCGTGCCCCACCAGACCAAGTAGTCATGTCATGCCACCAAAACATGACAGTCCTCGGTGGGAGTCACAGGTGGGAGACAGAGGGGGAGGCCCTATATAAAAAATAAAAAGCAAATAAGTTCCTATTCATATACTGTGGGGAATTGTTATTTAATCCAAGAGGAATTTATTATTGATGGGTAAAACAGTTTGAGGGTGTTTGTTATAAAGGGACATGAAGTAATGTATAGAATGAGATTACATATGGCTCGGTTGTGCTTTCTAATGCTATTGTCATTGGTACATTCATACTGCCTTGAAATAACAAATTTTTTCAAGGGGGTGATAAAGTATTGTGGGGAGAAGGGCACGATGGATTTACCTGAACATATTTCTGTGGTGACAACTAGGCATAGAAAAGCAAAGAATAACATTGGGCATGTTAATTGGGGGAATCTGTGCAATATTAAATGTGAACCTGAAGATTCTGAACTTTTCAATCTTTTAACCCCTGTAGGAGGTTACAATATTCCAGTTCAGATTACCCACAGAGAAAGTGGAAGTTATAGGACAAAAAAAATGGCGTAGATCTATATCAAGGCAAAATTTGCTTAAGGTAGAAATACAAAAGACATGGGTCCCTACCTTAATGAACACTGATATTAGAGTTCTGGTTACTAAAGTAGACGAGTTAAGCATAATTCTGAAACTTAACCAAGTTCATATAGCAGTTATTACTGAAACTTGGTGTACCCCTCAGTTACTGAATGATGCTTTGCTGATAGGTGGGTATTAGATAGTGAGAAAGGATTGAGTAGAGAAGCTAGGGGGAGAGATTGCATGGTATGTGCAAGATGATATACCAGTGGAAAGGATGTGTGATTTAGAACAAGATGGATTGGAGACCTTATGGTTAAAAGTAGAAATGCCCAAACTTCCCAGAAATTGTGGCCCATTGTTTGTGGGTGGTTTTCACCATCCTCCTTCGAGCAGCAATCGTTGTATGATTACACATTTAAATTGGTGTTTAGACAAAATAATGGAAAAATATCCTGTGTGTGGGATTGTTTTAATGGGTGATGCAAATCAGTTGCAGTTATCTAAAATTATGTGAGGTAGGAATCTGAAGCAGATAGAGATGGGACCAGGGGGAAAAATGTCCTGGATGTAGTAGTTACCAATCTGGCTGAATGGTATAGTCCACTTAATATTGGGCCTCCCGTTGGTTCATCTGATCACAAATCTGTTTTTGTCACCTCTAGTGTTTTAGGTTGTAAAGTTCAAAGGGAGAAGAGGAAGGTGTGGTTGAGTAGAAAGTGGAATAGTAAAAAAAAGGAAAGGGTGCTAGATGCTATAGCAGGAGAATTTGACCCTGAATGCTTAAGTTAGAATCTGCTGATTCCACCTGGACTGTGGTACCTGGTAACATATGGGAGACAATGAATAAAATTGCACCTTTGTGCAAGGTTGAGGTAAGGGGAGGGGATAAATCTTGGGTCACCGAGGAGTTTAAAAGATTGATAATGAAGAGACAAGATGCCTTAAAATAAGGTCGGTTAGATGAATTCCACAAATTAAGGGACAAAATTAGAAAAAAGGAACAAAAGGGATTTTTACGTAAAAAAGGCCAACTCAAATCCGATCCCAAAAAATGTTAGAAAACCACAAAGACTGTAATTCAAGGTAACAATGAGGTGGAACAGGTAGGTAAGTGGGCTATAAATTGTGGTTTTGAGGGAGAAGATAAAGAGAAGCAATTTGTGCAGGAGTTAAATAGAGTATTGTGTGAAGTTAGTAAATTACTAGATACCTTGAAGAAAAGTGAGGGAGAATTGTGGGTGGTCCCTGATAAATATTTAGTGTCAGTCGAGGATGTAGCAAAAGCTGTAAAACGGTTGAAGGTAAATAAAGCAGTAGGACCAGATGATATACTTAACTGGATTTGGCATGAGGGAACAGATTTGGTAATACCCTGGATTTGTAATTTGTTTAATAAATCCATGTTGCTGGGAAAAATTCCAAATCATTGGGAAACAGGCCCAAGTATTACCACTACCTCAAGTAAATATACCATGCGATGTTAACAAGGATTTTAGACCCATCTCATTAACTTGCATTATATCTAAATTATGAGAAGAATTTGTTACAAATTGGTTATTAGAATTGTGAGTCAGTATATGGATCTCAGTCAGTTTGGTTCCTTAAAAGGGAATTCTACTACTTTAGCATTATTGAAATTACAGGAGTTATGTATGAAGTCATGGGAGAATTGTGAAATGGTAAGGGCAGCCTTAGCTGACTATAGAAAAGCTTTTTGATTTGATAGCACATGACATTTTGGTAAACAAATTACAAGCTTTGGCTGTTCCTGCCTGTATAATTAGATGGATCCAGGACTTTCTTGAAGGAAGGTCACAGTAGATTGAAAAAGAGGAGCAGAAGTCAAAAGGTGATTATTTGTATGAAGGGGATTCCACAGGGTGCCAAATTGGAACCTATTCTTTTTCTTATTATTGATTAATGATTTACATACTAAGGGGCCCTGTATTAAATATGTGGGTGACACGTCTGTTATTGATAGATTTGAGGAATTAAGTCAAAGTACTTAAGGAGGACTTAAAAAAATTGAAGTTTGGATCCAGTGTAATAAGATGCAGATAAATCCAGACAAAACACAAGAAAATAGATTTGGAAAAACTAATAAAGTAGGCTTACCGCCTCTTATGTTTGGGGGTACTATGGCAAAGATAGTAAAAAGTGGTAAACAGTTGCTGTAGGTTTAAACATTCAAGATTATTTCGGTTGGAAAGAACAAGTGGCTGAGATAGTTAAGAAAGGAAATTCCAGAGTGTATTTTCTGACAGTGTTATAGAGAGCGGGTGTGAGCCAAGATGATTTAGGGTATTTTTTTCTGTACTGTTGTTCGCCCCATCTTGGAATATGGGGCTACAGTATGGAATGCTGGGTTAATTAAGGCAGAAAATGAAGTGATAGAGAGAATTCAGAAGAGAGCCCTGTGGATTATTTTGGGTATCGAAATATCATATAATGATGCACTGAAGATTTATAAGTTGGTAAGGCTGGATGAGAGAAGAATAGAAATGTCAAAGAAATTGTTTTATGAAATTTGCAATCCCCAACATAAATTGCATACACTGTTGCCTCCTAGAGAGGTTGAGGTCTATGGATTATGAAAACAGGTTAGTTGGAAAAAACCAGTGTTCAGAACAACCAAATATCAAACATATTTTTTTCATGAGATTTTTAAATAACTGTTAATATTATTTATGTGTGTATATTTTGTGTAGCATAAATTTATTTTATTATTTTAGTTTTAAGGATTATTTTTAAAAATGCTGTGCATTTGTATATTTTTGTGATAACTTGTTGCATGCAACTTCAACTGCCTCCATTCTTTGGGTGCTGGCTGCAATGTGTTAAATTAGCTAAACTAAAATAAATGGCACCCCCCCCCCAAGTCATAATGGCAAGGACTGGAAAACACAAAGATTAGTAGTATTCTTTATGACAGAGGTCTGCTTCCTGCACACCCACTCTTTCACACTCTCTCAAAGTGGCCTGTAGAGCACAACTGAAAATACCGGTCAGGAGCAGTAGCAGTTCGATTGACGGACGGAAGCAGGAGACTGTCGATCAAACTTTTTTTTATCAGTCTACCCATTTTGTCTGTCGCTCTCCATTGTCTCTGCTCTGTGTCTGCCATGTGAGAGGTACAGGTAACAGAGAAATAAATTACATTATTTCAGTTGGAATGTCCATTGTTTTGGTCTGTTTCCCCCCACCTTACCTCTGACTCAGGATGATAAGTTACAGTGTTGCCTCCTCAGTTGCTCCTGTGAAATTGCAGTGTAGTCAGATCACAGAAGGAAAATGTATTACGATGGCTGTGGGGGTAGAATGAGCGGTAAAATAATAATACTTTTTAGTTTATTAATTTTTCATTTGAGAGATGTGTTTGCCAAAACCACCAATTTTGGCAAAGTTCGACAGGGAGGAGTGGCAGGTGCGAGACTGTGATCACAAACTCTTCAATTTAGTTTTTAAAAGTTAAGACTCTGGCCAGTTACATAGAGTACAGATTAACAAGTGATATTTTTTCAATTGTGTGGTGACACCTGGTGTTATCTAATCTGGATGGGGTGGAAAACAAATGAGGCCTGATTGCTTTTTCAGTCTCTCTTTTAGGAAGGGTAAAAATGGCTGCCAAACATTTTTAAGAATCTGTAGTGTACATTGATATGTGAAGAAGCAAAATACCAGGATGACTGTGGGTAGTACTGTGTCATTGCATGGTCAGGTGGCTGATTCTAGCCATTCAGGATTTGAGGATTTCATTGCCCATTTTATAAGGAGGCATATTCATACAGGTAGCTCCTTATGCGGCACACACTGCCTGTATGAATATTAGCCTGTGGGAGAATTGCACAAAGTGCAGATGAGCAGTGCACCACAGCCCCCTGCTGGAAACAGACACCCAGGAGCAAAGGAAGATAGCATGTCTCAACCAGGTTAGTGCATTTGCTCCTGGGTGCCATATTCAAATGGCAGTATGCTGATGACCACGCAGGCTGTACATGGTGCTAAGGAGCCATTTTTATGAAATCATGTGGCCAAGAGCAGTCCTCCACCGTGCCTCCATGCTGTTGTATGAATGGAGGCATGGTGCAGAGCAACAGTCATTTCCTCCTCCTGCCCCAATCCCCACCTGAAATACAACATTATCCCTGGCGCTAGTGGTCCCTTCCCTCCTTCTCTGTTCCCCATTTGAATTAATAGAGCATCCCTGGTGCTAGTGGTCCCCCTTCCATCCCAGTTCTTGTTTGAAGCAAAATAGCATTCATGGTGTTAGTGGCACCCCACCCCACAAAGCAAGACAGAGCCCCTTTCCCCTCCCCCACGCTCAGCCCACACCCCCACCTGGCACCAAATCAACCTGAATAATCTAGGCAATAGTGGGCAGAGCGGTGACTTGCAAGTGGTACAGACCCACCTCTCACCACCTAGGTTAGCTGCCATCTGAGTAAATGGGACTGTAGAAAAATCTCTGTTCCAATAAGAAATTAATTTATATTTATTACAGTCTTTACTCATTTACTACTTGCCAGCAGAAACAGGCCACACAGTCCATCAAGTCTGCTCATGTGTGCAGCTAGAACCCCACTTTCTGCAGCTGTCCTTCCCCAATTACCCCCACACATATGAATGTAGACTGACCTTGAATCAGATTAAGCTGTTGGTGGTATTTTTAGTGAATGGGTGGAAATTTGGCCAGGACACTGGAAAAATTCCCCCGCTCGTCAGTAGGAGGAGCTGCTGTTCTATTTCCTGGATGACCAGTATGTCTGTGTGAGTGAGCTGTGAGGACGCTGGTGGGGTAGGGGAGGGTCTCCTCCTTGCCTCTGAAAACATGAAGACCACGGAGAGGCAGGCAGGCAAGCTTAATGGAGGTGACCTAAGGCAAATGGTGAGGTTAATTGGGTGGGAGTGACTACAGTGCAAGATCTTGAGGGAGCTTGCTGTGGTGCAGGTATCCCTGTACAAGTTTCTGTGGCAGCAGAGCTGCAACAGGTATTGATGGAGGATGAGTGCCGGTACATGGCCAGGTGCCTCCAGTTGGAAACTGCATTCTGTTGTGGTTGGGAAGATGAGCCGGCGCTTCTGGTGGCTCCTGCATCTAGCAGTGCGGCAAAGGTGGTCGCGAGTGAAATAATCGAGGATGTGATTGGACTGGTCACCCAGATGGGTACAGGAGAACAGGGAGCTCCTGATCCGACAGGTACTGTGGTACAGACTGTAATGGCACCGGTGCATATCGATGCAGATGCTGGCTGTAGCCAGACTACTAATGCTTGCAATTGTCTATAGAAAGCGTGGAGTCTGAGGCTACATGCTTTAGTGCTGGACAGACTGCTAGTACTGGGGAAGAGATGTCTGAAGGGCTTGCCCCACCAATATTCACCATTGGAGTGGCGGGTGGTCCAAAAAAAAAGGGGAGCCAAGAAGATGAGAGGAGGTGATTGAAATTCTAAATATGGCAACAGCTCTTGTAAAGAGACTTTTTTGGATGCAAGAAGGGGCACTACCAGTACTTCTTTATCCTTAGAGGCATCCCCCCTTGGGTTTGTGAGGCCCTTGAACAGGCTGGGTGGTCTTGATCCCCCGATGAGATGACATGGGAAGCTAACTATCAGTCTGCTACTGATGGTGCTGCTCCATCTGTACAGAGTCTGTCTAGTGTAGTTCCTCCAGGTTCTGATATCCCTGACTCTGATGTACCTATTCCACTAGGTCAATCTACAGGGAAAGAAACAGCCCCTAGTTAACCTCCTGCTGCTCCCCAGATATGATGCACAACATTAGAATATTAGAGGACTCAGGGGCCACTTGTAATACACACACTCTCTCCTTTGGAGCCTATGAATTTGGGCACTATAAGGGAGAGAACTGATACTCTTTCAACCATAGTACCTGAAGCCAAGGAAAGGGTTGCATCCCCTAGGCCCATCTCTCAGACAACTGCACCTCCACCTAATGTTTGGGCCTCCAACATTAGGGAGAGGTTGTTTCCAGCAGCCACTTGTGTTGCTTCTGAGCTTGCTAAATGGCACAATGCTGTTCGGTTAAAGTACATGGGTTGCTCTCTAACTTACCGGATCGCCACTATGTGAGGCGAACATTGATCAAGGACAGTATGACATTGTTTGCATATGAGGTGTATGCCCTGATACATATGCCTGGAGACTCTTTGTTTGACATTAGTTTTAAACATCCGGCTGGGCTGGACAGATTTTGGAAACAGTATCTGTGCTTGAAGAACACTCCCCTTTGGAGACCTTTTTGTAGCCATCCCATTGACTAGACCTGCTTTTAAGAGAGTTACTGTCCTTTTCAGGAATGAGGTGGTCAGTGTTGCAGATATTACCTTTTGGCTTAAACAAAAGTGCACAGTTATAGGCTACCCAGAGCCAATAATGGATGATGAACACTTCTGGACAGGAGGTTGGAAATTTAAAGTGACACTGAAACAACTTCATAATGAAACACAACATTTGCCCAATTGTTTCTTTCTGGGGAGGTACAGGAGTGTGATCTTTTATCTGGGCCAGCTCTGGGCATGTTACTGGTGTGGTGACACAGGGCATTTGAGCAATGCATGTGAGAAACAAAAATGCAGTCTACGTGGGGTGTTAGGGCACAATAGTGTACAGTGTCCAAATCCCATGAGGTGTAACCTGTGTGAGGAGCATGGTCACACATTCCAAACCTGCTCCTGGGCATCCCATAATAATTTAGACCAGGGTCTCCATGCCGAATTGTATGTCACTGTGGCCAAAAGGACAGACTAAAACTAATCACAGGCCCAGTACAACATGAGCAGCGGCATCAGGAAAATGCTGCCCCTCAGACTGTTCCTCTGCATCAAGAGCAACAGTCAAATGTCCCCACCCCCACCTGCTGTTCCAGCAGTAGCCCCTATTCCAGAAGTCTCTGTGTGTGCAGATCTAGTGTCTGTTAGGCCTCAGAATATGGTTACCCCTGTGGTGCTTAACAAGGTCCAAGAACCTACCCTGGACAACAACCCTGCTGAGGGAACGGTGTCAACCACTATTTCCATGGGACAGGTGATGACCCTTCCCCCCACAGGTGCTGTAGGAACTGGGTTCAATATGGTTACAAGATCCAAATCCTCAATACAGACCTCTATACCTCCTAAACCTCCTGAGACATCAGATCCTGTGGTGATCCACAATCAGTGTGCAATCGTACAGGACCTTTACCGGGCAGCTTTGAAGAATGAATCTGATGTGTCTTCAGTGGCCTCATCTCAGGCAGAGCAGGTCATGGATTGTACGAACGCTGGAACACCCAAATCGATGAAACTGAAGAAAACAAAAAGCCACCGTTAAGCTTAATTTTTTTTTCCTCCCTTAGCAAGATGTGGTCTTTCTCTTTTTATGTTGATTGTGCACATGCGCAAGAAACACGTTGCGGCAGGTTTCTCTACAAGCAGGTTGTGAAGGCGTGGCACTGTTGTGGCCAATGCCCTCACAGCCTGTAAAGGCTTGTCCCACTTCCTCTAATGCCATGGCACGCTGCTGCTGACACTAGTTCAGCCAGCGTGCCACCAACTTGTAAAAAATTAGCCCCTGCAATCAGGGGCCGCCAAATCATTACAGCGTCAGCCATTGGCTGCAATGAGGGAGCGACCCGTCATTGCACGGCGGGACCCTGAAACATTGATATTGTTCATGAACATGGTGGCGGCTTGCCACTGTGTTCACAAACAATATTAACCCCCCCCCACTGAGGGGGTGCCCAATCCCCCTCGGCAGCATGTGCCCCACACTTTATATTGCCGATGGGCAGCCCACTCCCATCAGCATTATGTAAACCCCTCCAATTTGGTTGTTTGCCAATGGGGTGCCCAATCCCCTTCGGCATAATGTCACCCCCCACTCTTTTGTTGTCTGCAGATGGGAGTGCCAATCCTCTGTCGGCTACAGCTGCCCCACCAATTAAAAGACTAGGTTGGCATGCTGGGAGCCCACCCCAGCATGCCACATTCCCCTGTGAAATTAAAAAACAGTCCTGCTATGTCATTTGTTCTTTTTTTTACCTGTAAAGCAGGAAACGGTCCCTCGGTGGTCTCCCTGCCCCCCCCACAATCCGCACCAACCCACTGCGCACTCTGCCTCCCCACACCCGTCCTCACCCCATACTTACCTCCGGAGTCCAGCATGATGATCTTCGTTGGACCAGGAACACGTCTGCACTCTTCAAAACTGACCACGAACTGAGGAAATGCTGGTAAGCTGTATAATGGAATAAATAGGGGTTTTTCAACTTTGATGCATATCTCAGCCAATTTTTGGAATTTTGGCACCAAATTTTCCACATGGGGTTTTTGTGACCCCTCCTCATGAATTCTATCACTGTGATTGTGTTATTTGGCCCCAAAAGGTGATTTTTGTGGTCACTGCGCGGAATCACCTTTTGGGACCAATTAATGAAACGACCATGCCAGTGTTCATGAGGTGGACTCTCAAAAAGCCTATGTTGCAAATTTGGTGGGAAAAATCCAAAAAAATAACTGTTTTACTAGCGTACATTGTGCAGTTTCTACACATGCTCATAACTTTGCGAATTTGCAATATTTTCACCACAGATTTTCAACATTGCCATTTCTTCAGACCTCCTTGTGAACCGTACAGCTGTCATTTTTCACACCCTGGCCGAAATGTGTTTTCGTACTTCCAGTGCAGAACAGCATGGTTGGTGTGGGAAATCAGTGTTCTGCACAGATTAAGAAACTGACAGTGGTACTGTTCATGAGCAGAGGTCCTAAAATGTGTATGTTGAAAATTTGGTGATGATACTCCATAAAATGACTGTCTTACAAGCATGCGTTGCGCAGTTTGCATGCATGCTCATAAGTTCACGAATTTATAATATTTTCACTCCAGATTTTCAACATTGCCATTCTTCTGTACCTCCTTATGAACAGTATAGCTGTCATTTTTCACATCCTGGCTGAAATGTGTTTTCGTAGTTCTGGCACAGAATAGCGTGGTCGCTGTGGGAAATCCATGTTCAGGACATATTATGAAAATGACAGTGACACTGTTCATTAGAAGAGGTCCTAAAATGCCTATGTTGAAAATTTGGTGGCGAAAGTCCATAAAATGAGTGTATTACGAATGTGCATTGCGCAGTTTCCACGCACGGTGGTACCTTCGCAACTTTGCAATATTTTCACTCCAAATTTTCAGCATTGTCATTTTGCCACACCTCCTTATGAACAGTGCAGCTGTCATTTTTCACATCCAGGCAGAAATGTGTTTTTGCTCTTCCAGCGCACTATAGCATGGTTGCTGTGGGAAATCGGTGTTCAGGACATATTAAGAAAATCACACTAACACTGTTCATGAACAGAGGTCCTAAAATGCCTATGTTAAAAATGTTGTGATGAAACTCCATAAAATGACTGTGTTACGAGCATGTGTTGTGCAGGTGCCACGCACCCTTGTAAGTTTGCAAATTAGTAATATTTTCACGCCAGATTTTCAACACTGGCATTTGTTCACACTGTCTTATGAACAGTACAGCTGTCATTTTTCACATCCTGGCCAAAATGTGTTTCCGCACTTCTGGTACAGAATACCACAGTCACTGTCGGAAATCAGTGTTTGGGACAGATTAGGATCAAGTGGGGAGTGACTGAGCTCAACTGAGCTTTGTCGGGACTTCTGTGGATGTCTTTGTGGGCAGGAAAAGGTGACAATGCAGGCAGGAGCCCAGTACAAACGGGCAGCCTGCAGCGCCGGGAGACACAGAACGAGTGAGTGGGGAAGGGGGAGTGAGTGAGCTCAACGGAGCTCTGTTGGGACTGCTGCAAATTTGTTTGTGGGCAGGAAAAGGCAGAAATGCATGCAGGGCCTGAGTACTAAAGGGCAGCCTGCAGTGGTGAGACAAACAGAATGAGCAAGTGAGAGAGGGGGACTGAGTGAGCTCAACAGAGCTCTATCGTCACTGCTGCGGATTTCTTTGTGGGCAGATAAGGGTGGCTACACTGGCAGGAGCCCAGTGCAGAAGGGCAGCCTGCAGCGCTGGCAGAAATGGAACGAGCAAGTGAGACAGGGGGAGTGAGTGAAGCCAACGGAGCTGCTTCAGGACTGCTGCAGATTTCTTTGTGGGCAGACAAAAATGCTGACAGAGGCAGGAGCCCAGTACAACACGGAAGCCTGCAGCGCCAGGAGAAACAGAATGAGTGAGTGAGATGGGGGAGTGAGTGAGGCCAACAGAGCTGTGTCGGGACTGCTGCAGATTTCTTTGTGGGCAGACAAAAATGCCAACAGAGGCAGGAGCCTAGTACAAAAAGGCAGCCTGCAGCGCCAGGAGAAACAGAATGAGTGAGTGAGACGGGGGAGTGAGCGAGTGACCTCAACGGAGCTCTGTCGGGATAGCTGCAGATTTCTTTGTGGGCAGGAAAAGGTAGCAATGCAGGCAGGAGCCCAGTACAAAAGGGCAGCCTGCAGCATCGGGACAAACAGAATGAGCAAGTGAGAGAAGGGGAGTGAGCGAACTCAACAGAGGTGCATCATGACTGCTGCAGATTTCTTTGTGGCCAGGAAAAGGCAGCAATGCAGGCAGGAGCCCAGTACAAAAGGCTAGCCTGCAGTGCCAGCAGAAACGGAACGAGCAACTGAGAGAGGAGGAGTGAGTGAGCTCAATGGAGCTCTCTTGGGACTGCTGCAGATGTGTTTGTGGGTAGAAAAAGCCACCAATGCAGGTAGGAACCCAGTACAAAAGGGCATCCTGCAGCAGCGGGAGACACAGAACGAGCGAGTGAGGAAGGGGGAGTGAGTGAGCTCAACGGAACTCTGTTGGGACTGCTGTGGATTTCTTTGTGAGCAGAAAAAGGCAGCAATGCATGCAGGGGCCCAGTACAAAATGGCAGCCTGCAGTGGCGGGAGAAACAGAACGAACAAGTGAGAGAGGGGGAGTGAGTGAGTGAGCTCAACGGAGCTCTATCATGACTGCTGCAGATTTCTTTTTGCCCAGAAGAAGGCGGCAATGCAGGCAGTAGCCCAGCAGAAAAGGGCAGCCTGCAGCGCCGACACAAATGGCACGAGTAAGTGAGAGAGAGGGAGGGACTGAGTGAGCTCAACGGAGCTCTGTCGGGACTGCTGCAAATTTGTTTGTGGGCAGAAAAAGGCACCAACAGAGGTAGGAGACCTCTACTAAATGGCAGCCTGCTGTGCCAGGAGAAACAGAATGAGCGAGTGAGACAGGTGGAGTGAGTGACCTCAACAAAGCTCTGTTGGGACAGCTGCAGATTTCTTTGTGGACAGAAAAAGGTGCCAACGCAGGCAGAAGCCCAGTACAAAAGGGCAAACTGCAGTGGCGGGAGAAACAGAATGAATAAGTGAGAGAGGGGGAGTGAGTGAGTGAGCGAGCTCAATGGAGCTCTATCATGACTGCTGCAGATTTCTTTGGAGGCAGAAAAGGGCGGCAGTGCAGGCAGGAGCACAGTACAAAAGGGCAGCTTGCACCATGGGCAGAAACGGAATGAGCAAGTGAGACAGGGGGAGTGAGTGAGGCCAGTGGAGCTCTGTTGAAGCTGCTGCAGATTTCTTTGTGGGCAGAAAAAAATGCCAACAGCAGAAGCCCAGTACCAAAGGGCAGCCTGCAGCACCATGAGAAACAGAATGAGCGAGTGAGACAGAGAGAGTGAGTGATCTCAACGGAACTCTGTTGGGGCAGCTGCATATTTCTTTGTGGGCAGGAAAAGGTGTGAACGCAGCCAGGAGGCCAGTACAAAAGGGCAGCCTGCAGCACCAGGAGAAACAGAATGAGTGAGTGACAGAGGGGGAGTGAGCAAGCTCAATGGAGGTCTGTCATCACTGCTTCAGATTTCTTTGTGGGCAAGAAAAGGCAGCAATGCAGGCAGGAGCCCAGTACAAAAGGCCAGCCTGCAACCCCCACAGAAATGGAACAAGCGAGTGACATAAGGCGAGTAAGCAACTTCAACGGAGCTGTGTCGGGACTGCTGCACATCTCTTTGTGGGCAGACAAAGCCGCCAATGCAGGCAGGAACCCAGTACAAAAGGGCAGCCTGCAGCAGCGGGAGACACAGAACGAGTGAGTGAGGGAAGGGGTGTGAGTGAGCTCAACGGAACTCTGTTGGTACTGCTGCGGATTTCTTTGTGGGCAGAAAAAGGCAGCAGTGCACGCAGGGGCCCAGTACAAAACGGCAGCCTGCAGTGGCGGGAGAAACAGAACAAACAAGTGAGAGAGGGGGAGTGAGTGAACGAGCTCAACGGAGCTCTATCATGACTGCTGCAGATTTCTTTGTGCCCAGAAGAAGGCGGCAATGCAGACAGTAGCCCAGTAGAAAAGGGCAGCCTGCAGCGCTGAAAAAAACAGCACGAGTGAGTGAGAGAGAGGGACTGAGCAAGCTTAACGGAGCTCTTCCGGGACTGCTGGAGATTTGTTTGTGGGCAGAAAAAGGTGCCAACAGAGGTAGGAGACCACTACAAAATGGCAGCCTGCAGTGCCAGGAGAAACAGAATGAGCGAGTGAGACAGGCAGAGTGAGAAACCTCAACAGAGCTCTGTCTGGACAGCTGCGGATTTCTTTGTGGACAGAAAAAGGTGCCAATGCAGGCAGAAGCCCAGTACAAAAGGGCAGCCTGCAGCACCAGGAGAAACACAATGAGCTAGTGAGAGAGGGGTAGTGAGCAAGCTCAACAGAGCTCTGTCATGACTGCTGTGGATTTCTTTGTGTGCAGAAAAAGGTGGCAACACAGGCAGGAGCCCAGTGCAAAAGGCCAGCCTGTAGCACCAGCAGAAGCGGAACGAGCGAGTGAGAGAGGGGGAGTGAGCTACCTCAATGGACCTATGTCAGGACTGGTGCAGATTTCTTTGTGGGCAGAAAAAGCCGCCAACAGAGGCAGGAGCCCAGTACAAAAGGGCAGCCTGCAGCGCCACCAGAAACAGAATGAGCGCGTGAGAGAGGGGGAGTGACCCACCTCAACGGAGCTGTGTCAGGACAGCTGCAGATTTCTTTGTGGGCAGAAAAATGTGCCAATGCAGGCAGAAGCCCAGTACAAAAGAGCATCCTGCAACACCAGGAGAAACAGAATGAGAGAGTGAGACAGGCGGAGAGAGCGACCTCAACAGAGCTGTGTCGGGACAGCTGCAGACTTCTTTGTGGCCAGAAAAAGGTGCCAATGCAGGCAGAAGTCCAATACAAAAGGGCAGCCAGCAGTGCCGAGACAAACACAATGCGCGAGTGAGAGAGGGAGAATGAGCGAGCTCAACAGACCTCTATCATGACTGCTGTAGATGGCTTTGTGTGCAGAAAAAGGTGGCAATGCAGGCAGGATCCCCGTACAAAAGGCCAGCCTGCAGTGCCAGCAGAAACAGAACAAGTGAGAGAGGGGAAGTGAGGTAGCTCAATGGACCTGTGTCCAGACTGCTGCACATTTCTTGGTGAGCAGAAAAGCCGCCAACAGAGGTGGGAGCCCAGTACAAAAGGGCAGCCTGCAGCGCAAGCAGAAACAGAATGAGCGACTGAGAGAGGGCAAGTGACCCACCTCAACACAGCTCTGTCAGGATGGCTGCAGATTTCTTTGTGGGCAGAAAAAACATGCCAATGCAGCCAGGAGCCCCGTACAAAGGTGCAGCCTGCAGCACCGGGAGAAACAGAACAATCGACACAGGGCCACTGAGCCAGCTCAACAGACCAACGCAATCAACATTCGGCATTGACAAATGCTTGTTTATTTCTTATGGCTATGTTTCAACTACTAACCTGCAATGTTAATCGTATTAAGGCTGATAAACGGGTACAGGTTACCTTTTCTATTTTGTAGGATCTTGGATGTGTAGTTAATTTTATTCAAGTCACTAGGTTTCACACTATTCATGAGATTAATTGTGTAAAAACAGAATGGTGGTGGGGTCCCTCTTTGTGGTCAGTGGGTGAGGAGCAGTGCTCAGGCCTTGGTTTTTTGTTTCTTGGACAGGACATTAAGATTAAGCTGAAGATTATGATTGTTTGCCCAGGAAGGGCAATGGTAGTAGATGCCATGATAAGTGAACAATCAGTTCGCCTGATCAATGTATATGCTATACAACTGAAGGCAGACAGGGCCAAGTTGATGCATTTATTGGAGCCCTTTTTGTACTGCTCTAGATTGACCCTAATGGGGGAGATTTTAAATGTGGATTTGCTAAGTGGGATTGGGGAAGGAAAACTGATATATATACAAGTATACTGTGGTACTTATTTGGTGAATACAATTTTACATTGATCAGGGTATAAAGATGCATATGACATTCTTGGAGAAACCCCTAGCCATGCCCTTTATAAAGGGTCTATTTCTTCGTGAATTCATTTTTTGTTTGCCCCAGAATGTACCCCTATTTCCCAGGTTTCGGTTATCCCCCTGGAAACCATGGATCTTATGGCAGTTAAGCTGTCCATCGATGTGAATAAGCATGTTCGGGAAGGAAGGGGTTATTGGTTCATGAATATGTCCTTATTGCAGGATGCACAGGTACAGGCAGGTATTAAAGATCTTTTCAGTGCTCGATTGTCTGTTCAGACTTTATGTGATGACGTTCTTGACTGGTGGGAAGACACGAAATGTGACCTTAAGCAGTTTATGGTACAAATTTCACAAACTGCAGTTAAGTCCCAATATTACATGTATTTAAAATGGGGAGCTAAATTTTTACAGCTCCTTACACAAATTAGGGACACAGGGGTAGACCTCACTGAGCAGCTTCAGGAGGTTAAAACTCAAATGTTTTCATACCAATATGATTCAACTGGAACAAACATTTGGGACTCAGGGGTTCAGGTTTCATGTTAACCCCTATGATAGTCATGCTGTGAGACTCAAACATAGAACTATGGCTACATTAAAAAGGCCTGACGGCACTGTGACTTCAGATTTAAATTCTTTGTGGGCAGTTGTTCATAGGCATGTAGAGACCAAATTTCAGGGGAACACTGGGAACACGTTTCCCAATACCTTTCTTCCCTATATCCCCCCCCAATATTGTCAACTTCTAACCTCCTCACTTTAAACAGTTCCTTTTCTATGCAGGATACTATCCAGGCGATGAAGTCTCTGTCATGTAATACTGCGCTTGGCTTAGACGGCATCCCTAATGATTTCTATAAACAATTTATTGATATACTTGCTCTCGTTTTGACTGAGGTGTTAACTGAAATAAGTTTAAAGCTTAAAATCAGTACTAGCATGAAGGAGGGGTGTTTTTTTTTTCCTTTTTAAAAAAACAAAAAAAGGAGATCTGTTGGACATTAATAATTGGAGACCTTTGAGTCTCCTTATTTGGGACTACAAAATTCTGGCTAAGATTATCAATAGTCGGTTGGCAAAAGTAGCACACTCTCTTATTTTGAATTCTCAGACATGTGCTATTCCTACTCGTAATATTATTCATAATTTGCTGTTTATTAGAGAAATAGTGGCTCAAAGTTTGGAACAGTGTCTGGATGGATATCTTTTTCCCTTGACCAGGAAGCTGCTTTTGACTCTGTTCACCATGACTATCTTTGGCAAGTTCTAAGGGCATATGGGATTCTGGAAGACTTTGTTATCGTGGTACAGGCCTTATATGCAGAAGCTCAGATACGGCCTTTGGTAAATGGGCATTTGGGACCAGCTATGTATTTAAAGAAAAGGGTGTGTCAGGGTTGTCCCCTGAGTTCCTTACTCTATGTTTTTAGTTTTTATCCCTTGTTACTGGCCATTGAGACCGATGACAGGATTGTTCCTATTACCAGTCAAACGGGTCAAAGTTTTCAGAAAGTGTCTGCATTTGCGGACAATTGTATTATTCTGGTACATGATCTGAACTCTGGCTCTCTGGTTCTGAATTTCTTGGATGGTCAGTCCCCCATCACAGGGATAAGAGTTAATAGAACCTAAAGTGTGGCTTTAGCTTTGGGGAAGCGGTGACTCCGGTTCAATATGTAATACCTGTACAACAGGAAGCTATAAAAATCTCGGGGGTCTACTTTGGAACACATAGAAACATAGAAACATAGACTTTGACGGCAGATAAGGACCACTTGGCCCACCCAGTCTGCCCATTTCCCTACCTACTGGATAAGCTGCAGATCCTAGTTAACCAACAGCCTACTTCCTGCAACCCCCCACTATAATTGCCTTGTGTCTGTCCCATGTATGTTTGAATTCCTCCACTGTTTTAGACCCAACGACCTCCTCAGAAAGGCAGTTCCATGTATCCACCACTCTCTCCGTGCACAAATAGCAGCTTCTCAAAACTGGAGTGCCAAAATTGAAATAGCACAGACAAAAGTAATTAAATGGAAGGCTTGGAATATTGATAAGTGTAAACAAATGTTTTTGCTTAAATCATTCACAGTCCTTATTTTTTTACATATTGGCACACATTTTTCCTTTGAACTTCATGTTAAACTTTTGAGTCTCTTCTTTCAATTAGTTTGGGGTAGTAGACTCAACCCTGTAAAACACATACATACCTATAGATCATGGCAGGAGGGAGGTCTTAATATGGTCAACCCCATTGTGGTTTTTTTTAGCATGTTTTTCTATATGAGTATAAGGCCACTTCTACAAGGTAGTGGCTCTCAGTGGTCCACCATCTTTCAAATTTGGCAGGTGCACTTGTTTGAGGCATGGGGACAGGGAAAATGGACTGCTGGTGTTAAGGCGCTGCCTGCACATGTTCAGGTTGTTTTAAAATATATCCGTTTGTGGAAAATTGATCTCAGTGGGTTCCAGACCTTAAATAGTAAGCAATTTTATACCAACATCCTTGAAAAATGCTATTACGAGGAGCCATTTTTTACAGTACACCCACAGGTACAGGTTAAATACATTTTGGATGCCACGCTTGACAAACGTATTCCCCGCAAGATGGCAGATATCCTGTGGCTTTGTGGACACAGTAAACTGAATGTGCGGGCAAATCGCAAACATAAAGGACTAGAGGATAGGATGTGTCTTTACGTACAATGTCAGTGTCAATTGGAAACTATGCAACACTTGTTTTTTAACTGTGCCTTTATTCAACCACTGTGGTGAACACTGGAGACTATGTGGAATACTACCATTTTTACCACTATAACATATGAGACACTAATTTTGGGACAGCTTACAGCAAGATGGCTGAAATGGAACAGAAGCACTGTTTATGTTCTTTTTGCTTGTATAAAATGGGTATTATGGTAGAGTCATTGCCAATATTTTTTACGAGGTGCTGGTGTTTCCTTACAGGATGTTGTTTTTAAAATACAAGCAGAGTTGGATGAAACATATCAGAGGGAAGCAGATGCATTAGAGGAGGATGTTTGTAAGCAATGGTGGAAAAGTATTGAGTGGGTTGGTTAAGTTGATTCTTACTGTTTTCGGTTGTTTTTTCATACTTACCTAGTAAGCTCATGCTGCTTACTATTGTACTGTTTCTTTTATTTTTTTCTTTATATGTGAAGTGAACATCTATTTGTACTTTTGGTTTTTGTCTTATTAAAATATCCCCCTACTCCTTTTGATAAGTGCCATGGGATTTTAACATCCATCTGAACAGGCAGATGGGACCTTGGTTTAACATCTCATCTGAAAGACGGCACCTCAGAAGTGCAGCACCCCCTCATGCTGCACTACAGTGTTAGTTTTGGGATATTATTCCAAGTGCCAGAAGTGGGAATTGAACCCACAGCCCTCTGACAACCCTCAGATTTCCCGGCTTCAGAGGTGAGTGTGCTACCTGCTGAGCCACTGACACTGATTAAAATAACTGGAGGATGCAGGCATCGATCCCACTGCCTCTTGCATGCTAAGCAAGTGCTCTGCCATTTGAGCTAATTCCCCTTCCCTGTTTCTAACAAGGTGTTTTAGGGTACCTGGAATTAGTCATGTTTGACTATTTAACCCTATACCAAAGAGTTCTACATTTGGCTACCACATTAATGAAGTAGATACTCAATGATAATTCTACCTTCATGTTCGCAGCTGATGTTAAAGGGTAAAGTCCTAAAAGTTTCTGTACTAAGATATTGTTCAGAATTTCTAGCACTGCCCAAAGCTGGTAACCCCATACCTCAGTGAAATACTATAAGGGCCTTATTTTTTTTATGGCTACTTAAAACTTTTGACCTTAATACACATGGAAAAATCTCAAAATCTTAACTGCAGATTGAACTTTAAGTTTAATCTGCTTTATATGAATTTACTTATTTACTTACAGGGTTGGGTAAGTTACTTTTTCTATTACTTTCTGTTACGTTTGGAAACTTGTTCCAGGAATCTCTGTGCAGTCACTAGCAAGGATGGAGAAGTACTAGGAAAAAGTAATACACCTTACAATTATAGTTACTTATTTCTTTTTATACAAAACCAAAAAATATTAAATAACTATAACAGATGACATTTTTTGAAAGTAATAGGTTAGTTACTAGTTACTTTCAAATAAATGTAATCAGTTACAGTTACGTATTTCTTTTGTATAAAAAGACATAAGTAATTGTAACTGTAAGGCATACTACTTTTTCCAGTATTTCTCCATCCTTTCTAGTGACTGCACAGAACTTTCTGGAATAAGTTTTTAAAAGTAATAGAAAAAAGTGACTTACCCAACACTGTTTACGTATTAGTATTTGATCACAGGGAAGGTACACTGAACCACAAGACCCTTTTACAGATGCATTCAGGTGCCTAATGTAGAGTACAAAATTCTAAAATACAAACAAAGTGCATTGTCCACCAATTTGTCGTACATGTTCTGTACAACTAACAGTTTTACATTATTATTAAAAACAATCACATTTTTTCATTTGAATTTAAATGGTTCATTAGTTGATCTTTAAAGACCACATAAGATTCATGTTGTCTCATTTAGGACAAAAATGTCTACAGTCTGTAGGTGCCGTTCTAGCAAATAACCTTTAAAATATGAAATTTCTGAGATAAATTGTAACCAAATTGAAGACCTAATATGGACAATGGTTGATCAGGTTTAATGTCTTGTTCTGCTCTACATATAACAGGAAATCATCCCTCTATATGCCTATTTTACTTAAAATCACAATGGATTCAAGAAAGTCCTTGGGGAAAAAGTGGCTCCTGTGCACGAATGGGTGGGTAATATGTGCCGGAGGTGTGTTACCCACCTGTGGAGTTCCACACCTGCAGACAGGTGCACACCGGCCAGTATTCACTACAGCCACCACCTGTGCACTGCTCCACCCCCCCAGTACATAGTTGCATGGAGGGCATTTCTGCAGACCGGGGGCACATCCAATGGGATGCCCAGACCGGTCAGTGAATGAATCCCTTGCTCCCACGGGGCACAGAAGACAGTAGCAGGTGTGATGTGCACCTCCAGCTCAGGGCAGGTGGGTGCCCAGTTGGCTGCCTCCAGCCCTCCTTGATGATCCATGGACTGGGGCAACATGTGGTGGGGGTCTGCAGTGCCCCCACGGCAGCACCGCGACCAGCGGCGGCATCATGGTGGGCACATATCCCTCCAGCGCCCAGCATTCCACACCACTGTGAATGGTGCAGTGTGTGGGCAGGCCCCCGACACATCCCCCGCCTGGTGTGTTGCTGTCTGCGCGTCCGGGGGATTGGGTGCCAAGGGGCTGCATGCCCCGATTGTTGAATTTGGAGTGGCAGGTGCAGAGAGTGTGAAGTGGCTATGAGCTACAGTTATACAGCTCGTAGCCACTCTGCACAATAGTGCATAGAGCCCAGTGTATGTGTAAATGTGAAACACCATTCATTGCTTTTATTAAAGGTTTGTGGCCATAGCTTTTTTGCACTAGCTTTTTGTATGCCTTAGTAAAATTCATACACATCATTAACATTAAGAAACTGCAAGATTATTTCCTTTGGGAATCTGAGAGATGGCTTTATTCCTGTTCTGAAATGTTTGTCAGACCTGAGCATTGTTGTGCCTTGGAGGCAGACACTACGTTCCCCACCCCCTTATTCTTGTTACTAAAAGAAAGACATCAAATTCTGTCCTTGTGTACAAGCATATAAAAAATTGGGGTTAGATTTTTAAAGGGCCAGGACTGATGCAAGATGCTTGTATTAAAAAGAATTGACACAAGAGGCACATTGCACCAGACCTTGCGACAGTCCTGATTTTCAAATGCAGGCTGCATCTCCAGTGTAGCTGCCGGTACCAGATCAACTTGCACTGAGCTGCAGGCTGTGACATGGCAGACAGGGACCTGCACCACAACAAAGCTACGAAATACTCTTCCATAGGATTTAAAACTCTCCAAGGGCCAAAAGTTGCACTGCTGCTTAGACCAGCCAAAGCTAGCCTACCTGCCATGTGCGCTAACAGTCTCCCACAGCAAGCAGGTTGACCAATGCCACAACTCCACACAGGAGAAGCACCTCTGGAATCTGTACAGTGGTACCACCTGAAGCATGTGCCCACCCACATGTGGGTGTATGGTGGGCACAGCACACAGGATGGTGCATCACAGCGGTGCTGTTCTGGGTAACTACAGCAGGCAGGCAGATCACCTAGGGGACATGGATGGCACTCTGTTGTATGGATACTGCTGTGTGGACAATGCATTGCTGTTCCGAGTACTGGATCATGTACCCTGGAGCTGCCGGTGGCATGCCGATGTAGTGTGATGTACAAATGAGCCTTGTGTGTGGCCCGTTGAACTGCAAGGCAGCCCATTCACTACTGTGAGTAGCCCTGGATACGCACTCATGTATGTACTGCAACCAACGCATCCACGTGTCCTGCCAGTACATTTCTGACCTGTTGCCCAGAACGATGTGCAATACCAGTACACCTGTGCTTGGGTACAACAAATAGAACTCCAGAGTCAGCAACAGACATGGTTTGTACTGTTGTGGTACAAATAGATGTAAAACAGACATTGTCACTGTAATATGCTGCAGGTCTGCAGTGTACCTTGCCAAATGAATCGCACCATCGCCATACCACAACAGCCGTCATGTAGTACCCAGCATGCATGCAGCCAATTCACATATCCACCCTCAAAGCACCTGTTCTCTGGCAATACAGCTGCTATGCACTGGAAGTGTTGCCACATGTACAATGCAGTGCCCACCAGTACTAATGCAGCTACTGTGTGCTCTACTGTACGTGTCTGACATGTATCACTGGGTAATGCAGCTACTAAGGAATCACTGTTCCACATATCACCACCATTCCCAATCTCATGTGCTACAGTGTCCCTCTAACTGTGTTGCAGAGATACACTTGTGTCACTGCAGCATGTCGTGGAGGAGTCCTTATGAGATACAGTAGGCATTAGGAGACACAAACAGAGATAGGTAAACATCTCAGATAAAGGTGTGTCCTGGGGGAATAGGGTGGGTGACGCAGGTATGACCACCATATACCTGAGCTATATAGGTCTCATAGGTTATCTTTGAGCATAGATAGGCAATTTGCCTTTTACTGCTCATATTGCTCAGTGGTTATAACCCCTCTTAATAACATCTAGTCAATATTTATCCAGTTTAGTCTTGAACTCCTCTACAGTCCCACTGCCTACAATTTCCAGAAGGAGACCATTCTAGACTCTCACCACTCGCTGTGAGAACCCCATTCCCCTCTTTTTCATGTTACTGATTTCGTTATGCAGTTTTAGGCTGTGTGATCTAGTTACAAACTCCCCATCCTTCATCTCCAGGCCACTGCAGTCCCATAAGTCATCATTTTCAAATGTTCTGTACACCAAACATAAATCTCCCCTCATCCTCCTGTATTCCAATGAGTGAAGTCCATATTTATTCATTCTGTACTCATAATTCAAGGCCTTCATTCCTGTTATTCTCCTTGTAGCTCTTCTATGGATATGCACCCCTGGCAGTGACACCAACACAGCAACCTACCAATTCATCGGCAAAATTGACAGGTTGCCGGCAGGTCAATGTGTTGGTGCACCAGACACAGGGGTACACTGTCTCCCGGTCCTGCACTTTGCCCTGAATCAACTCTGACTGGAGTTGATAATCCTAAAGATGGGGGGTGGGGGCAGAGCCCCCCCCACATGGGGGTTTCTGGGGGTGAAGCCCCCCGACAAAAAAAGTGGACCAGGAGACAAATGGGAATTATTTGCAGCTTGTGGTCGACATAATTACTGTTCATGTGATGCCGGTTGACATAAGTGTTGTCGAACAGGCATCGTAGATCCTCTTCTATGTACCCCTACAACCCTCTCATCCCTTCCTTTGTATACAGTGCCCAAAACTGACTGCAGTACTCCAAATCCAGTCTCACCAATGACGAACACAGTGGCATCAAGACCTTCTTATCCTTGCTATGTATGTATCTTCTTATGCAACCCAGTATAACATTTCTTTGATATTTCACTGCATTGTAACTACTATGCCCAGATCCCTTTTTTCACTTGTTTCTACGAGCTCTTTTCCACTTAGTGTATATTATTCTTTATTATTGGTTCTGCCCAAGTGCATAACCTTGCACTTTTTTGTGTTGAATTCCAACCCATGCTTCTCTGCCCATTCCTCCAATCAGTGTAAATCCATCCTTAAGTTTTCTGTCTTATCCTCATTTCTGACTACTGACCCCAATTCAAAGTCATCTGCAAATTTAGTTAGCCATACTGTGCTATCACAACTCATTGAAGACACATACATCTTGAACAAGCACAGACTCAGCACTGAGTCCCTGCGATACAACACTCATCACCTCCATCCAATTGGATAGCTCACCCCTTAGTGAGACCCTTTGTACTCCTTCAGTCAGCCATGACTCAATCCACTTAATCAGCCATCAGTTTACTCCCATGTTCTCCAATTTACTTATCGATTCAGAGTGATCAGGAACCAAAACTAAACAAGCAGAAAGGAACTAAAAACTTCTGATCATAGGAGACTCCATGATTCGGGAGTTGATACCCATCTCCAGCCAGGGGTGATGGTCAGATGTCCCCAGGTAATCAGCATGGAGAGACACTGACCGCATTAAGCAAAATTGTTCACAAAGCAGGAGAAAACATTGATGTCCTAGTACACATAGGACTCAGATCTCGCCAGCCGGTCAGTTGTGGAGACCAAGGAACACCTGACTAGGCTGGGTGACAAACTATCATCTATTTCGTCTGCATCTCCTCTCTGAGATCCTGCCAGTCTGGGAGAAGGGAGCAGATGGACGGAAGGTCAGAGAAGGGAGATAGGGAGCTAAACATGTGGCTCAAGGACTGGTGCCAGGAAAAGGACACAGATTTGTAGGGAACTGGCAACAGTTCTGGGAGCGAAAGTTCTTTAAATTTGATGGACTGCATCTGACTAAAGAGGAGTCAGTGCATTAGGGCAGAAGTTTGGCGTCTTTGCAGAATATTTAAACTAGCAAATGGGAGAGGTGCAGCACCCATACGTCGAATGAGAAGAACACCCCTCCCTCAGCCAGTGGTCAAACAGGAATTCAGCGAGTTGGCTATTCATTTGCATCACCAGGTAAGAAAAAGGTTTGTCTCCCCATACGATGTACAGGGTAATGCCAAACTTCACCCAACAACTAACACACCAAATCTGGCCAATGGAAAATCATGTACACAAATGCTCACAGCCTGGAAATAAGATCCCAGACCTGCAGGCAATAATGTCAGAGGCTAAACTGGACATAGTAGCAATTAGTGAGACGGGTTTAACAGTAACCACACTTGGGAGACTTCAGTACCTGGATATGTATTGTTCAGAAGAGACCGAGGTGCAAAAGGGGGGAGGGTGGCCCTGTATGTTAATGAAAATATCAAAGCTACAGAAATTCAGAATACACATAAGAGCCAGAAGAACTGTAGGTCACCCTGGAAACAGGTAATGGGACAGCCATAAGAACTGGGGTTGTCTACAGGCCCCAGACCAGAGGGAGGACATAGACACATTACTGTTAGAAGATATACAAAACATGACAGCTAAAGGGAGGTTCTGATAATGGGAGACTTCAACATGCCAGATACAGATTGGTCAATACCAGCAGGAACATCTGCCAGAACTAGACTCATAGTGGATTCCCTGCAGGGAGGGCCTCAAACAACTGGTACAGCAACCCACAAGAGACAGGGCTATCCTAGATCTAGTACTGACTAACAAAGAAGGGATCACAGATCTCCAGGTAGAAGGTCACCTGGGGCCAGTGACCATCACATGGTATGGTTCAATTTGGCTACTACATCTAAATCATCCCATTCCAAGGCAAAAATATGGGACTTCAGAGGAGCTGACTTTGATAAGATGGCCAACAGAAAGCTAGCCACTGGCAAAAAGAAACACAGGTGAGGAGGTACAGGGCGTGGGCAAGCATTATGATACAATACTTGAAGCAACATCCCATTGTGTTAGACAGAAAAGGAAGTGCAAAAGAAGAAGGAAACCACTTGGTTCTCAATATAGTAGCAGAAAAGGTCAGAGCCAAAAGGCTGGCCTCAGAAAATATAAGGAACACAGCGGGATGAAGATAGGGAGGCATACCAAACTGCCCTAAGGGAAGCAGGTAAGGCAGTAAGGCAGCAAAGTCCCAAACTGAGGAAACACTAGCACGAACAGTAAAGAAGGTGACAAGACTTTCTATAGATACATTAGTGAAAGAAGAAAGTCCAGAGGGGTATTACTAAGCTTAATGGAGAAAAGGGAGCATGTGAGGAGGAGGACCCTGTAAAGGCATCTATCCTAAATAGATACTTTTGCTCAGTATTTACTGAAGAGAAGGTAGGGCAGGGCCCACAGCTCAGCATCATGGACACAGGGGAGGGAGGTGAGCACTACTCCCTTCACAAAAGAAAGGGTCCTACAAGAGCTTGCTAAGCTCAGGGTGGATAAGGCAATGGGACCTGATGGCACATCCCAGGGTACTTAAGGAGCTAAAGGAGGAACTAGCAGAGCCATTAGCAGAATTGTTTAGTGAGTCTCTGAGCACAGGAGAGGTCCCAGAAGACTGGAGAAAGGCTCATGTGATCCCACTCCACAAGAGTGGTAGCAGGAGGAGGCGGGAACTACAGACCGTCAGTCTTAACTCTCAGTAGTGGCAAGATTATGGAGGCACTCCTTAAGGAAAGGATAGTGCAACACCTGGAATCCATAGGGCACAGATCCAAGACAGCATGGGTTTACAAAGGAAGGTCCTGTCAAACTAATCTCATAGATTTTTGACTGGCAACCAGAGTGGTGGACCAAGGGGAGCAGTTGATGTCGCCTACCTTGACTTCAGCAAAGCTTTTGACACTGTTCCACATAGAAGATTGATAAATAAGCTAGGTAGGCCTGGGTGGGTCAGAAGTTGGTCAACTGCGGGCAAACTGGTTGACTGGCAAAACAGAGAGTGGTGGTAAATGGTATCAGTCAGAAGAGATGCAAGTCACAAGTGGGTACTCTAGGATCAGTCCTGGGCCAGTCCTATTCAACATCTTCATTAGTGACCTCGCAGATGGACTAGAGGGTAAGGCTTGTCTGTTTGCAGATGACACCAAGATCTGCAACAGAGTAGATGATCCAGATGGGGTGGGCAGAATGAGAAGAGATCTGGATAAACTAGCAGAATGGTCAGAAGAGTGGCAACTGGGATTTAATGCAAAGAAGTGCAAAATCATGCACATAGGGAAGAGAAACCCTGAAGCCACTTATAGGCTGGGAGGAGTTAGTAGTCACAAAGGAAGAAAGAGACTTGGGCATCATCATCACTGATGACCTAAAATCATCCAAGCAGACCCTAAAGCAGTAGGTAAGGCTAGGGGGTGTTAGGGTGTATTAGTAGGGTATCACAAGTCGAAGAGGGAGGTAATAATTCCTCTGTACAAGACATTGGTTAGGCCCCATCTGGAGTACTCGTGCAGTATTGGAGGCCACACCTTCACAAGGACATTAACCAAATTGAGGCAGTCCAGAGAAGGGCAACTAAATGGTGCAGGGACTGCATCAGAAGACATATAAGGACAGATTAACGGAGCTCAATATGTATACCCTTGAGCAAAGGAGGGAGAGAGGTGATATGATCAAGACATTTAAACACCTTAAGGGCATAAACAAGGTGAAAAGAGTCTAACATGTTTAAATATAAGAAAAAAGCAGGACAAAGAGGACACAGCATGAGATTAGAGGGAGGCGATTAAGGGGAAATGAGGAAATTCTTTTTCACAGAAAGGGTGGTAGATGCATGGAATGGCTTTACCACAAGAAGTGGTGGCTATGAATACAGTGCAGGGCTTCAAACAGGCATGGGATAGGCATAGGAGCAATACAATGACTATGAATAGATAGGTCACTGACAGAGCAAAGGCCGATGGTACATTTATAAGGTAGAAAAAGAAATGGGCAGACTGGATGGGCCTTGCGGTCCTTATCTGCCGTCAACTTCTATGTTTCTATGTAGTGATACCAAAGGCCTTTCTGTAATCCAGCAAAACCACATCCACTGGAAACTCTGTCTGACCTTATCATAAAAGCTCAGTAGATTTGTTAAACGTGACCTTCCTCTTGTGAAACCATGCTATGTTCCATTCTGCACTGAGTTTGAATTTACAAATTTCTCCAATTCCTCTTTCACTATCTTCTTCAACTCCTTGCCCAGGACAGAAGTCCTATATATACCCAACATCAGCCTATAATACCTTTGACAAGACACATAGCTCCAGACACTGCATAACAGTGTTGTGGGACTCATACACTGTTCCATGACAGAGTAGCAGACATTGATCTGCAGTATCCCTTTTTATCACGACATACATGTACCATGTGAGATGACACATTGTCAAGGGGGGCTAGTGTGGCATCTCATCCCCTGTATGCCAGTTGAGCAATAACGTACTACTGTATGCAGTACCATGGTTCATAACAAGGAGGCAGTATAGCACAGTGGTTTAAGGCTCTGAGTTGCAGACCTGGAGACCTGGGTTTGAATCCCACAGCCCCACTTGCATACTGTGTGATCCTGAGCAAGTCACTTAACTTCCTTATGCTCCCAGGGCACACCTGTAAACAAGCTTTCAGCTCAGTGTGTCTCTCCTGGTAAAAAAGAAAAAATAAGTGTCTGGGCACATGGCTGGAATGTGTTCAGTGTACTTTATCATCAGGACTCCTCAACAGGTGTGGTAGGGTGTACTATATATGCTTCTCTGTCCATGTCACATCCTTCTGTGTCTGTGGTTCATGTTCTCCATGAATGGAAGGGCTGCTGTGAATGTGGATGCAGGCTGGTGCCCATCATACACTCCTGGGTATACTTTGCTGCAAGCTCTCTCACAGTCCAGTGCCTGTGCTTAGCTGGAGACTGGACCACTGAGGTTCATGAACACTCTTGTGGTCATGTTGGGATATATGGCACGTAATGCCTTTGACTTGGCTCTTATTGGATATGTACAGTATGGGGTTTACCCTTGGAACAGATGAGTGTCTTGGCCATTTGATCCCCCAACATTCCTGCAATGCACCTACAGGAAGGCTATTGGAATGACTGCTGAGAAACATTTCCGTTGACCATGTGGCCCCAGTTCCATTGTCTCAGGTACACACCATACCACCCACAATCTGCAGGTCCACTACAGCCATAGTTTGTGGTAGTCAGATGTCCAGGATTGGTAAGCAGCAGTGTCCCCCACACCTAATTGGAGCATGTCCTGTGCATCAACCTGCTTTTATTTCACTGTGGTTCCGGTGGGTATATCGTAGCTACAGTGACAACTTTACAGTGATATGGTTGATAACGACAACATCGTCTTGTCTCTGTAAAGTCTGCCTGGGACTCCAGCACCCTTCCCCAAGGTCCTGCACCCCGTCCCCGACTCAGCTCCATCTCAGAGTTGAGAATCCTAAAGAGGGGGGTACAGAGGGCACAGTCCCCTGCATGGGGGGCACAGGGAGTGCAGCCCCTGCAAAACATTAATGCTTCTCATGCCAGCACCAGCCCAACTGCAATTGCAGTCAATGTAGTGGTGTCAGGGTAACATTGTGTCTACATGAAATTGTCGATTCAGTGTCGTGGATCTGTTCCAGTGTCCGGCGATATCCGACATTTGGCTGCTTTTTGCATTGTGCTCACTATGTGGTAGGACACCCCCCTGACAGACACACTGTACTGTCCAGCCACTCACTCATTGGGCCAAATTGTCACAGGCCAGGGGATGACAGCACCCTCTGCCAAACCCCGCCCATGCACATCTGTTTGATGCATGGGACCCCTTGCCATATTTTAGGGGACTTTGGCACCAGGACCTTGCTTCTAGAAAAATCTAAAGCAGGGTACCGTGCACACCGGAATTTGCCGCAAGTGGAGGTTCAGTGCATCTTACATTAATCAAAGTGGCTTTAAAAAATAAAGCCCAGGATGTTAACCAAGAACCCTACATTCTAGACATGTCAGCATAGATGAACAGTACAGTATTTGGAAAATAGTTTTATATTGCAAAAGTTAACAGATACTTGTGTTTGTGATACTAGGCAAATTGACTGTCTAGCTCATTATTTGTTGTATTGTGCTCTTTTTGAGGAGATTATGGCAAAATGTCCAGAACCCATTTATGAGAGTTAACACAGCTTGGAGGGTATTACTCTCCAGAATTGTCCAACCTACACAGGCCTACAGGAACATGGATTGCATTTTTTACAGTACTGAAAATCTGGTTAGTAAAAAAGCTGGTGTGAAAAGTCTGTTTAATGCAAAATAATTAATGCTTTTTTACATTGTCCTATTAATAATGTATTGTATTTTAAGGATGTTTGTTTATTCTGTGAATATGTCATTATGAGTATTGGTTAAAACATAATAAACATTATTTGTTGGACCGGTTTTAATTACATTTTGCAGGTGTGTAGAAATTAATTGTTCATTAAGAATCACAATTTGTTGAAGTTGTTGTGCTACCAAACATAGTATATTGCATTAGCTTACAGTAACCAGCTAGCCTTGATTACATACTGAAATTACTGTGCTATTCTCCATTAAACACAAGTGTGATCTCACATTTGTGCATAATGGAGCAACCAACAGCTGCAGCCATTTAATTGACAAAATCTACCATTGTTTGCCTGTCAAATCAGAGAAACCAACACTTTAAAAACCAGCACATGTAATAACAAAACATGGGGAGCATGGTAACTCATTTTTTTACACACTGCCAGGGTGTGATGTCTGGTTAAATCACTCGAGCTTTGCTCTAATGGTTGAAGTGGCATGACACACCTCAGTTATGTACAAAAATTGTTACTGATTACTCCTCATGTATCACTGTATATGATGTATGACTTACAAAGATTTTATAATGTATCTTCTGGCAAAAGGATCGAGCAATGCAAAAAAGACACTCATTTTGTCTTTAAATAAAATTTATTGATTTTCAAACAGTGAAAAAATCCAATCACATAGTCCTGGGCCTTACTTTTTAAGTGAAACAGGTTTCCTGTATGTTATTGTCATGTGATAAATTGTTCTTGGTTGAAGCTGAAGGGTTTTGAATAGCTACAAATTACATATGAAATGAAGGGTATCTGTGACCAGCATTTATACTTAAAGATAAGGCACCCTTGTTAGAAACGGCTCACAGGCTGCCTGGAGTTGGATCGTGCTTGTAAAGGGGTAGTCAGCAAGATCACAATACCTGCAGGTATCTCTTTCCAGCATGAAATAGTGTTATGCTGTTATTTTTTAATTAATCAATGTAATTTGAGGTGATTAATCTAATCAGTGCTGGCTTCCTGTAGACATCAGTCAGTCACATTGTAACAGACAGAATACATTCTGCTCCTAAAATGAAAGGGTTAATGGATATGGTGATTGGTGAGGGAATACTAACACTAGAAGCTGAAGTTTTCTGGTCCTTCCCAAACTGAATATACTGTAGAGTGGCTAGGTGCCACTTGGAACGTATTTTTTTCTGTGCTCGGTCAGTCTCATCTGAATGAGACTGTAATACAATCTTCACACTAAATCAATCAGTAGCCCTTCTTGAAGAAATGTAGATAATTGTGCTAAATTGTGTATTACTACTATGAAGGCAACTGCTGTCCACTGACAGTGCATTGTACACATAAGGGTCATGGAATCCTCATTCAATAGTTTAAGCACGGTTTTTGCTAGATTAGGATACTTGCACAATTACGTCTGTTTCCTGACATCTATTTTTGTTAGAACACATTCAGTAAACAGTGATGCAGTTGTTTTTTGTTACAAATGGAAATCTGACTACATAATCAGAGTATCAAATAATAAACCAGGATCATTGCGGCATAAATTGAATAGCTGAGTTGGATCTCCTGGCAAATGACCCATTCTGATATCTTGCCTGGCTGAGGTTTGCAAGCATCAAATTGCATTCCTGTGTGCAGGAACAGGGGTTGAGTGTGATAGTGATCAGATCAGATCAGGAGAGGAGAAGAGCACCAGGCATCCGACAGATTGTCAAAGCTGTCACTTTCCAGCTTTTTCTTCCTGTCAAGGTTAACAACTGACTGACAAGGATACTGTTTGTTAGAAAGGTAGAAATACGATCAAGGGGGGAAAAATGTAAGTAAAATTGTGTAACCAGTGCCTACAGATCATTTTAAGGCTAGCCATAGTAAGCTTAAAAAATCAAACATGTCATTTATTTATCCCCCCTCCTTTCCTTTGCTGAAAGGGTTTTAAACATGCCAGTCTACCAGATGTTAACAAAATGATATCTGTTCCTCGATTCCTTTTTCTTCCTGCTGATCCTGTTGCATGTTAACCCAATTAAAAAAGTCAAGTCATGCCATTTGTGAACACAGAGAACATAATTTGAAAACAGTATCATAATGAAAGTATGTTATTTTACAATTGTCAGTTTGGCTCAGTTGGTAGCACATCTGCCTCTGGACCAGAAGTTGATGGTTTCTGGTTCCACAACAGGACTTGTACCCACATGACAAACCCTGGCTTCTGTGTGCAGTAGTAGGAGATACTGTACTATTGAGGTGTGCCATTCTTCAGATAAGACAATAAACTGATGTCCCTTCTGCCCGTCTCTGGTGTTGTCATGCTGGGTGTCTAGGTGAAAGCAGACGTACCCAGGGCACTTTTTACAAGAGCAGGGGATCTTTTCTGATGCTCTGGCAACATCCTCCTTCCCATAAAACAATTTCAGATAATTGTCCAAGACTTTACGGTCGGGTGAAAATGTAAGCTTGAAATGCGTACCTCCAGCAGCCTGTAACTTCTTGTGAAGCACTTAGTGATACAATTTGAATGAAAAACACTATATAAATGCAGATTATTCTTCTGCTTCATTATCCTCCTTAGAGCAATTTTATCCTGCCTCTGGGTGGAACCTTCAAATCTATTCCTTATTAAAATATTTTAAAAACATTTACTGGGAGCTTCTAAGCATAAGTATTTTTATACGGTGAGGATCAAGTTATAGTTTATTGTTTCTGTTAAGCCTCATTCCAGATCTGGAGAAAGGTAAAACCATCTGAAGCTGCGGAACCAGTTTGTTGTTTTTGATCATTATCCAGAATTGCTGCTGACATGTTCAGAAAGGTGAATGTTGTACAGCAACTCAGAAGTTTTAATTAGCTCAATCATATTTATTCACTGTCAAGTTGGTTAAGGCATTAAATATGAAAACAGCCTCAGACTATATGTCAGGAAGCAGGTGGTTCATGCTGAGGCTGTGCCCCAGGTTGACTGTTCCATATTCATCAGGTGGCTACAAGCCTTACTTGGCAGGTGGGGGAACTGACAGTGTAAAGAACCATGAGTGAAGGGTTATCTTAGGTAACAACTGCCTGTTACAGTTGTGACAGGTAGCTGGAAACTGCCACAGGTTTAATTTACTTATGTTATTTGGATTAGGCAGATATGTATCAAAGTAGATTCAGAAAGTGCAGGCACAGTGACCACTCTGATTTAACAGTGCTGCTAACTCAGGCATATGACAGCTTTGGTAGATAAACAGATAACAACCTTATTGGGCAGAAGTTGTCACATTTCAGTGTGTGAGTGTGTGAATGGTGGGACATCATTTTAAAAAGTTGGTTTAAGTAGCTAATTGTAGGAAGAACTAATATTTTAGTTATATTTTATTTTGACTGAAATTGTAAATTTATCTTTCAGAGGAGAAGCACTACCTAATTCATTAAATGACAACAGTGAAACCATTAATCAAGAAGCCAAATTGGAACCTCACAGATTTAGCAAATTATTGACTACATTCTTGTCTTCCATTTTTAATTAAAATCATTTAGAAGATTTTATCATCTCAACTTTACACCCATCTTAAAATATCTTAATATATGAGCCCCTTTAGCCCATATGTAGGCCAAGGAATAAAACAGAAAATATAGCATTTACTGGAGTTCTTTCTGCAAGAGACTGAAGCAAAGTTTCACTCTTCATTTTACTTGATCTACCAGCAGCATTTGATACTATAGATCCTTTAGGTCTAATCAAATGCCTGCAATTGTTTGGAATATCTCTGAAGAACGTATCCTTTTCAGTATCACTGTTCTTGTTTCATTTATTTATATCTGATTGCAGTCACCGTGCTGCTATGGGTGAGTGTTCTGTTGTTTAGTGCAACTAATTAGTATTAATTGTGGAGTTTCTCAATGTTAGATTTTTTCACCTACTGAATATTATTTGGCACCTACATACTGCACTTCCCTGAGAAAAAACATTCCGAACTTAGATTACCTGAAAGCATGTGTAATGAAACTTTTTTTGGAATAAGAGGAATTACATCACTTACTTCGACTCTGTTTGTAAAAGGACATACGAGGCAACACACATTTCTGGTACTGATTAGAAAACATGTGGAAAATTAGGTAGATGTCACCATGTGCTGCACAATTGGATATCCCATAGTTGGCTTATGATTAATCTATCTAAAATTGAAATATTAATAAATGGATTTGGAAATAAAGCTTTAGAACTAGGTGACACCCTCTGGCTACTAACCTTTAATAGTGAATATTTAGAATTTAATAATAAGGTTAAAAATGATGGTTTTATATTTGATAAGGCCTTTGTGTTACAGGACATGTACCAGCATTTAACAATATTAGCCTACAGTATGCTAACAGGATTAGCGCCACCTTTACTTCAGTTAGCATGGCTGACATCCACTTAACATGGCCAATGCTATTTAAGAAGGCACTTAACACAGTACTAATGTGTTAGCAGGACAGCTAAAGGCAACCAGCCTCCTGGGCAAATAAGGGGTGCCTCATTGCATACAGGGTGCACTGGTAACTTTAGGGGTTCCTTGAAGCACTAACATGCTGCTAGCACAGTCCTATAGTTGTAGCCATAGATACAGACTGATATTTCCTGATATTTTGCAGTACTTCTAAAGAGAGACTCTCTGGTGGCCCACAGTGGTACTGCAGGCTGGCAGGGAATTTCTCTAGAGATATTACAGAAATTTCAGGAACTATCGGGCCATGACTTTAGCTGCAACTGCAGTTAATGCTTTGAGGAAGCACGTTTTAATGGCATACAAACAGCATGCCACCCCCTCCACCCTGCCCTGTTTTGGCAATAACAAATATTTCTGGTAGTCCAGTGGTTCCAGCCCCAAGCCCCATTCACATATGATAAACTATCCCAGGTAGTCCAGTGGCACCAGCCTCCTGGTCTTGGTATCCACAGTGTCTGGTGGAAGTCCCCAGCCCCAAAACAGGGGCCAGAATTTTACGCTTCACTCACCACCATGGCTAGCCGCCATCTGTCATATGAATGTACTGCCTGAATACAATGGCTGTATCAATACAGTATTGAAGTGTGGCAGATGGTTGGGGGTGAGCAGAAGGTAAGTGCTTGTTGCTCTCTTAGAGTTGGAGGAAGGGCTCATGGGGGTTTGCTCAAACACAGGGTACACCTGCACTGGGTGGAGGTGGCCGTGGACTACCAGGGATAGCATTGCACACTTCATTTAAAGGGGACAGGGGACCAGGAGGACAGCTGAAAACTGGTCTACTAGGGATAAAAATAGGGGGTGTTTTAGAACAGAGGTAGAAAGGAGGCAGGGTCACTGGAGACCGGATAGATCTGCCCATGTAGAATAGGCAGAAAACACTTGGACAGACTGGAGTGGGCAAAGCTGTCCTTTTCTAATGACAAATTATGTGGATAGGACATTGCATATGAATTGGACAGGAGACTGGGAGACAGAGGGCAAAGGACATCAGGGATATTTCTTAGTACCATAACAGCACTGGGTGAGAGAGAGAGAGAGAGAGGGATACCACTGGACTGTCAGGGATGTATATGCATAGGTTCAGTCATCACCAGAACCAAACCATGAGCAAGTCACTTTACCTGTCAGTGCTCCAATACAGCCAGCTGTGGAAACAGGTTGATGCAGGATCCCACTGGAAATGACATACTGCATGTCAGCTGGGCTGCCGTAGGTGGGTATGATGTAATGTTGCCTAATAACAAACCAAACAACAAAACTACAGTCCTGAGCTATGTATGGCTCTGCACAATGGTGCACACAATCCTCCATGCAATCCAAGAAGCAATGAATTGCCTCTCGGATGTAAATGGGCCCTATAATGAGATGCTAATGCCCTATTAGGGACATCCAGGAGGACGGAAGTCATTTGTGTGAATGGTTAAAACTAATAACTTAGTACTGGTACGTAGTAAGGAAACATATAGACAAAAGGATTTTACACATTGCATATGCCCAGGCCACAGTTTATCACCTTTCAGGAACTTTAACATATTATGTGATCCTGGCTCTCAACAGTACTATAGTACTTCTCTTAAACCCTCTGGCACCAAACCCTCCCAGTCTTTTTTTTTCATTTTTCTCTGTACTTCGCCATAGTGCTTAGCTATCCACCTTAGCCCACTAAAACTGCACCCCACCACCCTCCTATTGCTCGCCACCCCCGACTGCCTATCCCACACTACTCGCCTCTCCTGCCTCGCTAAAAAATGCTTTGGCTTAGTCCCACCACCTGTTCCTGCTCACCCTCACCCTCCTTTTCCTTTATGCCAACCCCTCCGCTCACCCTACCTCCACCTACTCTCACCTTCTATACTACTACCCAAACATTGTACCATGGCTTTTACTCTGGAAGTCTTAAACAAACATTACCCAATTAATACCTGGGTGAAAGAGCCATATTTCCTAATTGGAAACTGCCACATCATTATAACTCACTAACGATCACCCTCTACTGGGACTCCAGAAGACAATCCAAGCATCTTAAAAGTACAAGCAGAAACTCACTCCAACCTATTATGAACTACTTAATGGCACGCTGAAACTCCTGCTCCTCCTACTTATAATATCTGGTGGGATACACCCAAACCCTGGTCCTGTTGCACTGAAGCCGACAAAAACAGGGAAAGTTGGTAGTGGTCCTCCATTATCACCTAAATATCTGCAGCCTCCTTCCCAAATTGGCATCTCTTCAAACTCTCGCTGGACAGAAAAACCCTGATATACTAGCCATTGTGGAAACCTGGCTATCTCCTTCTTCGGATCATGCGGTCTCGCTTGAAGGCTACAATCTTTTCAGACTCGACCGGCAAGCAAGAAAGGTGGGAACTGTGCTATCTACATAAAGGACAACCTCTCCTGTCAACGCGCAGCTTCACCCCACAAATACGCAGATGCAACTCTCCCTATCAAACTGCTTCTGGTGCACAAAACAAAGTTCTCACAGTGGCCGCAGTCTATATCCCTCCAAAAGACCACCGTGCCAGTATTAAGTCTGTACTTGATTTTGTTAGTCTGCAGCCCTCTGAAAATGAGCTCCTCCTCCTCGGGGATTTCAACATAAACTGGCTCGCCTCTGACACTGCTCTTACAAAGATGACATCCTAGCAGCAAACCTGACTCAGATGGTAACCTCCCCCACCCGGAAAAATTACAAAACTGGTACAAGCACCCTTATTGACTGGGTTCTCACAAATCACCCTGACTCCCTCAGTGACCACTCCCCAGTGTCCTGTACCTGGTCTAATAAATTTCTCAAGCCACCCCCCAAAGTTATAACAAGCAGAGTATTGCCTTATGGGAATCTTATCAAGTTGAAAACCCATCTCCTACAACAGGACTGGACGCCAATCCTTGAATCAACTGATATTAATACCGCACTAGAATACTTCATTAAATCTTTCAACTCTGCATGTGACTTATATGCCCCAGTAAAAACGTAAAATCAAAGTGCTATCAAATCTATGGATTACTGCCAAACTACTTGCCGAGCCTGTCTGGACCACCTCTGGGCAGTTGCCAGAGACACAGGCTCACCTCATGATACCCTAAAATACAAGCAGGCATGAAATAGATGTACCTCACAAATTAGGCAAATGAAGGCGCCTATTTCAAAATGCCTTGAATCCACCTGGGGTGATGGAAGAGCTTTTGGGACAACATCCAAAACATAATGGTAAACAATCAAAATCGTCACCTACCATTATGAAAGTTGATGGATCCACCACTCTTGATCCAAAGTCTATTGCAGATGCGCTTAATAAGACATTCACAGACCTTAGTGGGGTCCTCCCCAGATTTCTTCTCGGACTTACCTGTGCCTAGCCTAGTATCACAAAACACCCTCGGACAAACCACAATTTTACTAAGAAAATCAAAGTGCACGAAGCACACAAGTACATAAGAAAGGCCTGCTCCAAATCCAGAACAAGTAGTGACACGCTAGATCTAAAAATCCTGTCTCTCACCCTGGATGAAGTAATTCACCCTTGCAAAATTCTTAATCTGTCACTTTGCCAAAGTCAATTTCCCAACAAATGGAAATCTGCCATAGTTACGCCAGTGCACAAAGGGGGTACAAAACCTCAACAGGAAACTATCGACCAATATCAATACCCTCCTCTCCAAAGCACTTGAACAAATAGTGGCAGACCAACTCTGATTACCTGGACAAATACAATCTACTTGTAATCAACAGCACGGCTTTAGGAAAGGACATAGTACAACAACAGCCTTTTGATTTCTCTGGAGAAGTCCACTCAGCCCTGGACAAAGGGTGCCAAACAGGTGCAGTCTTTATCGATCTTACAAAAGCTTTCGACACAGTCCATCATGGCCTACTTACCTCCCTACTTTCTAGCCTAGGCCTGGCCGAGGTCCTTGTGCTTGGGTAAAAGTTACCTGTCCAATCAGTCACAGGCTGTAAAATCTCTAATGAACTCTCCGACTTCAAACCAGTTCTCTCGGTGTACCACAGGGATCAATTCTTGGACCGCTCCTCTTTAGCCTGTTCCTAACTCCTCCCAGATATCTGCCAGGAGAAAATAATCTTATACGCTGATGATGCTGTAATTCTCTTCCCACAAGGATCCAAACTCCCACGAAAAAGCCTGCAACTTGCTTTCTAGTGTTGAAAGGTGGTTCCTGGATAGTAAACTTGTGCTAAACCACAATAAAACAAAAGCCATGCTCTTCTCCAATCACCAAAACAAAATAGGCATACTCCACTCACCATACAAACCTCTGTGGGAATTACACTGGACCAAGTAAATACTTTAAATACCTTGGCATCACTTTTGACCAAGGGCTCACCTTTGCAACCCACATTGACAACATCATGAAACAGTGACCAACGCCTTTGAATACTATTCCGTAATCATAATTTCTAAATCAAGCGGCATTGAGAATAGCTATACAGAGTTCCATAATCTCAATCATTGACTATGGCCTTATTATTTATGGCTCAGCTACCTCCACTGCTCTAAGGCGTATCTCAATCACTCTAAATAAGGTCTACTGGCTCCTCACGGGGGCTCAAAGACTGACTCACATGTGTGATCTGTACTATGAATCAGGCTGGTTGAACCTATCAAATTGTCTTATTTATCTCACCTGCACAATGGCAAAAAAATCTATCTTGGGACTGACTCCATTATGTATTCAAAATCTACTCCGACTGAATCCTGGCTCACGACCCTCCACCAGATCTGAACACCAACCTTTCCTGGTTCCGAGATGCCGGACTGCACAGGGACAAAGATCTTTCGCATACAGGGCCCTGACATGGTTCAATGTGCTTAGTCCACCTACTCTATCCTCAACCTCGTTTGAAGCTTTCAAATCCATGCTCTATGCCCAACCCACCACCACTAGCAACTGTGACTGTGCTAGATAAAGACTACTACTCCTCATGTCCATCCTCACATCTGAGGCCTCTTCCTCCCTGACTAATGAACCCTCTGGTACCTCTACTACTTCCTGTCTCCCACCCAAACTCACTGCCCCCCTTTTTTCCTGTCCCCTCTCACTTACTCTCCCGCTCACCACCTTTCCCTCCTCTCTAGCCTCCTTTGGCGCCTAATGATCACCCTCTCCCTGGAAGTTTCAACCTCGAAATTGTCTACCGCTTGAACCTGTTATAGCTTGTTTTTCTATGAAACTTAAAAACGTTACTGCCTTAAACTGTTAATAGCAAATTTATGATGTAACTTTCCTGTCTGGTTTTACCTGTAATGTGTATCGTGCTTTGTTAAATGTTCTTTGTGACGTGGAACCTTTGTAAAAGAGCCCTGGCTCAAAGGTATTAATTCCTAGACTAATAAACTAAACTAAAACTAAAGTACAGCAGCACAAACACTTTCATCACCTAACTTTGCTCCACAGCAGCCTGTTGTTTCTACTGAGTGGGATACCTTTATGAGGCCAACAGGGCATCATGCTTTGTGCCTGAGTAGCTGTTAGTGACTTCATTTCTACTACTCTCTAAGGGGTACTTTAAAACATGCTTTGTACTCTCAAAGTTTACTCTAAGCTTGTTTAAAACTACCAGACTTTGTGCCTTGCTCAAATTAGTGCACAGGGAAGTCTTTCTGCCATGGAAACATCAGCTTTCAGAAATCGGATCCATCCGCTATACCTAAAAATTTATTTTATCCTAAAAATATTTCCAGATTGTAGACTTCTCTAGCTTATGAAAATGTAACCATATTCATTCATACTTTTGTGACATACAGAGATCTAGATCTGATCAGATGTTTGCCTGTCCTGCTGTTCTCCCAGGGCTAAGTACATTCCTCTGTGACTGAAAATAGCCCATGGAGAGCAGTGGATCCAGAAAACAAAAGATGAGTGCTTGTAAAAATGCTTAACAAGCACTGCAGGCCATTGAATCTTTCACTACTGCAGCCCTTCTCTGATGTCAGCTGCAGGGGATTCTGGGATCTGTAGTTACAGAAAAAATCAGCTTGCAAGCCAGCAAAATCTACTGTACTACAGTAAACAGAAGATAAGAAAATGTGGACGCAAAAAGTGCAAATAAGGACCAACCCCATATTCTGGTATGGGGCTCTTGGCACTGGTTGTTCCCCTTTAAATTTAGTTTTCTCTGTCCCCCTATAATCATATTACTCCAGTGCTAAAAAAAAAAAACTGCACTGACTGGAAATCAAAATTAAAAAAAATATTTTTCTTCAGTACAGTATAAATCTTTAAACAGTAACGGCCCCATATTTAGACAATTGTGCTAGCACTGCAGTTGCACCGCACTTGTGGAAATGTTTGCGCCGTTCCCCACTCTAGAAATATTCAAAGGCATTACACTGGTACTATTTTCTTTGAATATAGGGCCGACTATGTGCTGCAGAAATGTATTGTGCTGGCAGAGCTCAATGCATTTACACAGCTCTCAACTCAGCTCAACTCAGCGTTATTGATAACATGCAATTTGACAGGGTATCAAAGAGCTTGTACAACAATTAAAACATTGAAGTAAAACATATCAATAAATAGTAAAATACATATCTATAAAACAGATCATCCGAACTATGGAAAGGCAAGATTATACAAATGCACCTTTAATACAGACTTAAAGCTCTCTACAGTCAGACACTCCCTTATCTGGTGAGAAAGAGTTCCACAGGGTTGGGGCCACAAATGAAATGCTCTGGCACCCAAAGTCTTCAAACAAACCCTGGGAACCTCTAGTAATCCCTTGTTGGTGGTGCAGGATGGGTAGAGGGGGTGGTAGGGGCAAAGAAGATCTTAATATAGCACTGAAGACAGTGCTGAACACAGGGGGCAATACATTTGTGCAGCATTGAATATAGCACTGAAAATAGCACTGAACATAGGGGACAATGCATTTGTGCAGCACGGAATATAGTACTGAGGATAGCGCTGAACACGGGGCAATGCATTTGTGCAGCACTGAATATAGTACTGAAAATAGCGCTGAACACAAGGGGCAATGTATTTGTGCAGCACTGAATATAGTACTGAAAATAGCTCTGAACAAAGGAGGCAATGCATTTGTGCAGCACTGAATATAGTACTGAAAATAGCACTGAACGCAGGAGGCAATGCATTTGTGCAGCACTGAAAATAGTACTGAAAATAGCACTGAACACAGGGCAATGCATTTGTGCAGCACTGAATATAGTACTGAGGATAGCATTGAACATAGGGGGCAATGCATTTGTGCAGCACTAACAGAGTACTGAAAATAGTACTGAACACAGGGGGCAATGCATTTGCGCAGCACTGAATATAGTACTGAGGATAGCGCTGAACACAGGGGGCAATGCATTTGTGCAGCACTGAATATAGTACTGAGGATAGCACTGAACACAGGGGGCAATGCATTTGTGCAGCACTGAATATAGTACTGAAAATAGCACTGAACACAGGGCAATGCATTTGTGCAGCACTGAATATAGTACTGAGGATAGCGCTGAACACAGGGGGCAATGCATTTGTCTAGCACTGAATATAGAACTGAGGAAAGCGCTGAACACAAGGGATAATGCATTTGTGCAGCACTGAATATAGTACTGAGGATAGCGCTGAACACAGGGGGCAATGCATTTGTGCAGCACTGAATATAGTACTGAAAATAGCACTGAACACAGGGGGCAATGCATTTGTGCAGCACTGAATATAGTACTGAGGATAGCGCTGAACACAGGGGGCAATGCATTTGTGCAGCACTGAATATAGTACTGAAAATAGCACTGAACACAGGGCAATGCATTTGTGCAGCACTGAATATAGTACTGAGGATAGTGCTGAACACAGGGGCAATGCATTTGTGCAGCAGGCTATGCATTTGCAGCACTGAATATAGTACTGAGGATAGCACTGAACACAGGGGGCAATGCATTTTGCAGCACTGAATATAGTACTGAGATAGCGCTGAACACAGGGGCAATGCATTTGTGCAGCACTGAATATAGTACTGAGATAGCGCTGAACACAGGGGCAATGCATTTGTGCAGCACTGAATATAGTACTGAGTAGCGCTGAACACAGGGGCAATGCATTTGTGCAGCACTGAATATAGTACTGAGGATAGCGCTGAACACAGGGGCAATGCATTTGCGCAGCACTGAATATAGTACTGAGGATAGCGCTGAACACAGGGGGCAATGCATTTGTGCAGCACTGAATATAGTACTGAGGTTAGCTTGAACACAGGGGCAATGCATTTGTGCAGCACTGAATATAGTACTGAAAATAGCACTGAACACGGGGGCAATGCATTTGTGCAGCACTGAATATAGTACTGAGATAGCGCTGAACACAGGGCAATGCATTTTGCAGCACTGAATATAGTACTGAGGATAGCACTGAACACAGGGGCAATGCATTTGTGCAGCACTGAATATGTACTGAGAATAGCACTGAACACAGGGGCAATGCATTTGTGCAGCACTGAATATAGTACTGAAAATAGCACTGAACACAGGGGCAATGCATTTGTGCAGCACTGAATATAGTACTGAGGATAGCTCTGAACACAGGGGCAATGCATTTGTGCAGCACTAAACATAGTACTGAAAATAGCACTGAACACAGGGGCAATGCATTTGTCGCAGCACTGAATATAGTACTGAGGATAGCCTGAACACAGGGGCAATGCATTTGTGCAGCACTGAATATAGTACTGAGGATAGCGCTGAACACAGGGGCAATGCATTTGGCAGCACTGAATATAGTACTGAGGATAGCGCTGAACACAGGAGGCAATGCATTTGTGTAGCACTGAATATAGTACTGAGGATAGCACTGAACACAGGGGCAATGCATTTGTGCAGCACTGAATATAGTACTGAAAATAGCACTGAACACAGGGGCAATGCATTTGTGCAGCACTGAATATAGTACTGAGGATAGCGCTGAACACAGGGGCAATGCATTTTGCAGCACTGAATATAGTACTGAGGATAGCGCTGAACACAGATGGCAATGCATTTGTGCAGCACTGAATATAGTACTGAGGTTAGCACTGAACACAGGGTGCAATACATTTGTGCAGCACTGAATATATTACCAATGATAGCGCTGAACACAGGGGGCAATGCATTTGTGCAGCACTAAACAAAGTACTGAAAATAGCACTGAACACAGGGGGCAATACATTTGCGCAGCAATGAATATAGTACTGAGGATAGTGCTGAACACAGGTGGCAATGCATTTGTGCAGCACTGAATATAGTACTGAGGATAGCACTGAACACAGGGGGCAATACATTTGTGCAACACTGAATATAGTACTGAGGATAGCGCTGAACACAGGGGGCAATGCATTTGTGCAGCACTGAATATAGTACTGAGGATAGCGCTGAACACAGGGGGCAATGCAATTGTGCAGCACTGAATATAGTACTGAAAATATCACTGAACACAGGGGGCAATGCATTTGTGCAGCACTGAATATAGTACTGAGGATAGTGCTGAACAGAGGGGGCTATGCATTTGTTCAGCACTGAATATAGTACTGAGGATAGCACTGAACAAAGGAGGCAATGAATTTGTACAGCACTGAATATAGTACTGAAAATAGCACTGAACACGGGGAAATGCATTTGAGCATCACTGAATATAGTACTGGTGGCGCTGAACACAGGGGGCAATGCATTTGTCAGCACTGAATATAGTACTGATGATAGCGCTGAACACAGGGGCAATGCATTTGGCAGCACTGAATATAGTACTGAGGATAGCCTGAACACAGGGGCAATGCATTTGTGCAGCACTGAATATAGTACTGAGGATAGCGCTGAACACAGGGCAATGCATTTGTGCAGCACTGAATATAGTACTGAAGATAGCCTGAACACAGGGGCAATGCATTTGTGCAGCACTGAATATAGTACTGAGAATAGCACTGAACACAGGGGCAATGCATTTGTGCAGCACTGAATATAGTACTGAGATAGCGCTGAACACAGGGGCAATGCATTTGTGCAGCACTGAATATAGTACTGAGGATAGCGCTGAACACAGGGGCAATGCATTTGTGCAGCACTGAATATAGTACTGAAAATAGCACTGAACAAAGGGGCAATGCATTTGTGCAGCACTGAATATAGTACTGAGATAGCGCTGAACACAGGGGCAATGCATTTGTGCAGCACTGAATATAGTACTGAGGATAGTACTGAACACAGGGGCAATGCATTTGTGCAGCACTGAATATAGTACTGAGGATAGCGCTGAACACAGGGGGCAATGCATTTGTGCAGCACTGAATATAGTACTGAAAATAGCACTGAAACACAGGGGGCAATGCATTTGTGCAGCACTGAATATAGTACTGAGGATAGCGCTGAACACAGGGGCAATGCATTTGTGCAGCACTGAATATAGTACTGAAAATAGCACTGAACACAGGGGCAATGCATTTGTGCAGCACTGAATATAGTACTGAGGATAGCCTGAACACAGGGGCAATGCATTTGTCAGCACTGAATATAGTACTGAAAATAGCACTGAACACAGGGGCAATGCATTTGTGCAGCACTGAATATAGTACTGAGGATAGCGCTGAACACAGGGGCAATGCATTTGTGCAGCACTGAATATAGTACTGAGGATAGCGCTGAACACAGGGGCAATGCATTTGTGCAGCACTGAATATAGTACTGAAAATAGCACTGAACACAGGGGCAATGCATTGTGTGCAGCACTGAATATAGTACTGAGGATAGCACTGAACACAGGGGCAATGCATTTGTGCAGCACTGAATATAGTACTGAGAATAGCTGAACACAGGGGCAATGCATTTGTCAGCACTGAACATAGTACTGAAAATAGCACTGAACACAGGGGCAATGCATTTGTGCAGCACTGAATATAGTACTGAGGATAGCGCTGAACACAGGGGCAATGCATTTGTGCAGCACTGAATATAGTACTGAGGATAGCGCTGAACACAGGGGCAATGCATTTGTGCAGCACTGAATATAGTACTGAGGATAGCGCTGAACAAAGGAGACAATGCATTTGTACAGCACTGAATATACTACTGAAAATAGCACTGAACACAGGGGGAAATGCATTTGAGCATCACTGAATATAGTACTGGTAGCGCTGAACACAGGGGGCAATGCATTTGTCTAGCACAGAATATATTACTGATGATAGCCCTGAACACAGGGGCCAATGCATTTACGCAGCACTGAATATAGTACTGAGGATAGCGCTGAACACAGATGGCAATGCATTTGTGCAGCACTGAATATAGTACTGAGGTTAGCACTGAACACAGGGGCAATGCATTTGTGCAGCACTGAATATAGTACTGAATGATAGCACTGAACACAGGGGCAATGCATTTGTGCAGCACTGAAAATTGACTGAAAATAGCACTGAACACAGGGGGCAATGCATTTGTGCAGCACTGAATATAGTACTGAGGATAGCACTGAACTCAGGGGTCAATGCATTTGTGCAGCACTGAATATAGTACTGAGGATAGCACTGAACACAGGGGGCAATGCATTTGTGCAGCACTGAATATAGTACTGAGGATAGCACTGAACACAGGGGGCAATGCATTTGTGCAGCACTGAATATAGTACTGAGGATAGTGCTGAACACAGGGGGCAATGCATTTGTTCAGCACTGAATATAGTACTGAGGATAGCGCTGAACAAAGGAGGCAATGCATTTGTACAGCACTGAATATAGTACTGAAAATAGCACTGAACACAGGGAAATGCATTTGAGCATCACTGAATATAGTACTGGTGGCAGCTGAACACAGGGGCAATGCATTTGTGCAGCACTGAATATAGTACTGAGGATAGCACTGAACACAGGGTGCAATGCATTTGTGCAGCACTAGAATATAGTACTGAATGATAGCGCTGAACACAGGGGCAATGCATTTGTGCAGCACTGAATATAGTACTGAGAATAGCACTGAACACAGGGGGCAATGCATTTGTGCAGCACTGAATATAGTACTGAGGATAGCGCTGAACACAGGTGGCAATGCATTTGTGCAGCACTGAATATAGTACTGAGGATAGCACTGAACACAGGGGCAATGCATTTGTGCAGCACTGAATATAGTACTGAGGATAGCACTGAACACAGGGGGCAATGCATTTGTGCAGCACTGAATATAGTACTGAGAATAGCACTGAACACAGGGAAAATGCATTTGTGCAGCACTAAACAGAGTACTGAAAATAGCACTGAACACAGGGAGCAATGCATTTGCGCAGCACTGAATATAGTACTGAGGATAGCGCTGAACACAGGGGGCAATGCATTTGCGCAGCACTGAATATAGTACTGAGGATAGCGCTGAACACAGGGGGCTATGCATTTGTTCAGCACTGAATATAGTATTGAGGATAGCGCTGAACAAAGGAGGCAATGCATTTGTACAGCACTGAATATACTACTGAAAATAGCACTGAACACAGGGGGAAATGCATTTGAGCATCACTGAATATAGTACTGGTGGCGCTGAACACAGGGGGCAATGCATTTGCCTAGCACAGAATATATTACTGATGATAGCGCTGAACACAGGGGGCAATGCATTTGCGCAGCACTGAATATAGTACTGAGGATAGCGCTGAACACAGATGGCAATGCATTTGTGCAGCACTGAATATAGTACTGAGGTTAGCACTGAACACAGGGTGCAATACATTTGTGCAGCACTGAATATATTACCAATGATAGCGCTGAACACAGGGGGCAATGCATTTGTGCAGCACTAAACATAGTACTGAAAATAGCACTGAACACAGGGGCAATACATTTGCGCAGCACTGAATATAGTACTGAGGATAGCGCTGAACACAGGTGGCAATGCATTTGTGCAGCACTGAATATAGTACTGAGGATAGCACTGAACACAGGGGGCAATACATTTGTGCAGCACTGAATATAGTACTGAGGATAGCGCTGAACACAGGGGCAATGCATTTGTGCAGCACTGAATATAGTACTGAAAATAGCACTGAACACAGGGGCAATGCATTGTGCAGCACTGAATATAGTACTGAGGATAGCGCTGAACACAGGGGGCAATGCATTTGTGCAGCACTGAATATAGTACTGAGGATAGCGCTGAACACAGGAGGCAATGCATTTGTGCAGCACTGAATATAGTACTGAAAATAGCACTGAACACAGGGCAATGCATTTGTGCAGCACTGAATATAGTAGTGAGGATAGCACTGAACACAGGGGGCAATGCATTTGTGCAGCACTGAATATAGTACTGAGAATAACGCTGAACACAGGGGGCAATGCATTTGTGCAGCACTGAATAGAGTACTGAAAATAGCACTGAACACAGGGGGCAATGCATTTGTGCAGCACTGAATATAGTACTGAGGATAGCGCTGAACACAGGGGGCAATGCATTTGTGCAGCACTGAATATAGTACTGAGGATAGCGCTGAACACAGGGCAATGCATTTGTTCAGCACTGAATATAGTACTGAGGATAGCGCTGAACAAAGGAGCAATGCATTTGTACAGCACTGAATATAGTACTGAAAATAGCACTGAACACAGGGAAATGCATTTGAGCATCACTGAATATAGTACTGGTAGCGCTGAACACAGGGGGCAATGCATTTGTCTAGCACAGAATATATTACTGATGATAGCCCTGAACACAGGGGCCAATGCATTTACGCAGCACTGAAAATAGTACTGAGGATAGCGCTGAACACAGATGGCAATGCATTTGTGCAGCACTGAATATAGTACTGAGGTTAGTGCTGAACACAGGGTGCAATGCATTTGTGCAGCACTGAATATATTACCAATGATAGCACTGAACACAGGGGGCAATGCATTTGTGCAGCACTAAACATAGAACTGAAAATAGCACAGAACACGGGGGGCAATATATTTGCGCAGCACTGAATATAGTACTGAGGATAGCACTGAACTCAGGTTTCAATGCATTTGTGCAGCACTGAATATAGTACTGAGGATAGCACTGAACACAGGGGGCAATACATTTGTGCAGCACTGAATATAGTACTGAGGATAGCACTGAACACAGGGGGCAATGCATTTGTGCAGCACTGAATATAGTACTGAGGATAGCGCTGAACACAGGGGGCAATGCATTTGTGCAGCACTGAATCTAGTACTGATGATAGCGCTGAACAGAGGGGGCAATGCATTTGTGCATCACTGAATATAGTACTGAAAATAGCACTGAACACAGGGGGCAATGCATTTGTGCATCACTGAATATAGTACTGAGGATAGCGCTGAACACAGTGGGCTATGCATTTGTTAGGCACTGAATATAGTACTGAGGTTAGCGCTGAACAAAGGAGGCAATGAATTTGTACAGCACTGAATATTGTACTGAAAATAGCACTGAACACAGGGGAAATGCATTTGAGCATCACTGAATATAGTACTGGTGGCGCTGAACACAGGGGCAATGCATTTGTCTAGCACAGAATATATTACTGATGATAGCGCTGAACACAGGAGGCAATGCATTTGTCTAGCACTGAATATAGTACTGAAAATAGCACTGAACACAGGGGACAATGCATTTGTGCAGCACTGAATATAGTACTGATCATAGCGCTGAACACAGGGGGCAATGCATTTGTGCAGCACTGAATATATTACTGATCATAGCGCTGAACACAGGGGGCAATGCATTTGTGCAGCACTGAATATAGTACTGATGATAGCGCTGAACACAGGGGGCAATGCATTTGTGCAGCACTGAATATAGTACTGAGGATAGCGCTGAACACAGGGGCAATGCATTTGTGCAGCACTGAATATAGTACTGAGGATAGCCTGAACACAGGGGGCAATGCATTTGTGCAGCACTGAATATAGTACTGAAAATAGCACTGAACACAGGGGGCATTACATTTGCGCAGCACTGAATATAGTACTGAGGATAGCGCAAAACACGGGGCTATGCATTTGTGCAGCACTGAATATAGTACTGAAGATAACACTGAACACAGGGGGCAATGCATTTGTGCAGCACTAAACATAGTACTGAAAATAGCACTGAACACAGGGGGCAATACATTTGCGCAGCACTGAATATAGTACTGAGGATAGCGCTGAACACAGGTGGCAATGCATTTGTGCAGCACTGAATATAGTACTGAGGATAGCACTGAACACAGGGGGCAATACATTTGTGCAACACTGAATATAGTACTGAGGATAGCGCTGAACACAGGGGGCAATGCATTTGTGCAGCACTGAATATAGTACTGAGGATAGCGCTGAACACAGGGGGCAATGCATTTGTGCAGCACTGAATATAGTACTGAGGATAGCGCTGAACACAGGGGCAATGCATTTGTGCAGCACTGAATATAGTACTGAAGATAGCACTGAACACAGGGGGCAATGCATTTGTGCAGCACTGAATATAGTACTGAGGATAGCGCTGAACACAGGGGCAATGCATTTGTGCAGCACTGAATATAGTACTGAAAATAGCACTGAACACAGGGGGCAATGCATTTGTGCAGCACTGAATATAGTACTGAGGATAGCGCTGAACACAGGGGGCAATGCATTTGTGCAGCACTGAATATAGTACTGAGGATAGCGCTGAACACAGTGGGCAATGCATTTGTGCAGCACTGAATATAGTACTGAGGATAGCGCTGAACACAGTGGGCAATGCATTTGTGCAGCACTGAATATAGTACTGAAAATAGCACTGAACGCAGGGGGCAATGCATTTGTGCAGCACTGAAAATAGTACTGAAAATAGCACTGAACACAGGGGGCAATGCATTTGCGCAGCACTGAATATAGTACTGAGGATAGCGCTGAACACAGGTGGCACTGCATTTGCGCAGCACTGAATATAGTACTGAGGATAGCACTGAATACAGGGGGCAATACATTTGTGCAACACTGAATATAGTACTGAGGATAGCGCTGAACCCAGGGGGCAATGCATTTGTGCAGCACTGAATATAGTACTGAGGATAGCACTGAACACAGGGGCAATGCATTTGTGCAGCACTGAATATAGTACTGAGGATAGCGCTGAACACAGGGGGCAATGCATTTGTGCAGCACTGAATATAGTACTGAAAATAGCACTGAACACAGGGGGCAATGCATTTGTGCAGCACTGAATATAGTACTGAGGATAGCGCTGAACACAGGGGGCAATGCATTTGTGCAGCACTGAATATAGTACTGAAAATAGCACTGAACACAGGGGGCAATGCATTTGTGCAGCACTGAAAATAGTACTGAAAATAGCACTGAACACCGGGCAATGCATTTCTGCAGCACTGAATATAGTACTGAGGATAGCATTGAACACAGGGGGCAATGCATTTGTGCAGCACTGAATATAGTACTGAGAATAGCGCTGAACACAGGGGGCAATGCATTTGTGCAGCACTGAAACAGATACTGAAAATAGCACTGAACACAGGGGGCAATACATTTGCACAGCACTGAATATAGTACTGATGATTGCGCTGAACACAGGGGGCAATGCATTTGCGCAGCACTGAATATAGTACTGAGGATAGCGCTGAACACAGGGGGCAATGCACTTGTTCAGCACTGAATATAGTACTGAGGATTGCGCTGAACAAAGGAGGCAATGCATTTGAACAGCACTGAACATACTACTGAAAATAGCACTGAACACAGGGGGAAATGCATTTGAGCATCACTGAATATAGTACTGGTGGCGCTGGACAGAGGGGGCAATGCATTTGTCTAGCACAGAATATATTACTGATGATAGCGCTGAACACAGGGGGCAATGCATTTATGCAGCACTGAATATAGTACTGAGGATAGCGCTGAACACAGGTGGCAATGCATTTGTGCAGCACTGAATATAGTACTGAGGATAGCGCTGAACACAGGGTGCAATGCATTTGTGCAGCACTGAATATATTACCAATGATAGCGCTGAACACAGGGGGCAATGCATTTGTGCAGCACTAAACATAGTACTGAAAATAGCACAGAACACAGGGGGCAATACATTTGTGCAGCACTGAATATAGTACTGAGGATAGCGCTGAACACAGGTGGCAATGCATTTGTGCAGCACTGAATATAGTACTGAGGATAGCACTGAACACAGGGGGCAATACATTTGTGCAGCACTGAATATAGTACTGAGGATAGCACTGAACACAGTGGACAATGCATTTGCAGCACTGAATATAGTACTGAGGATAGCACTGAACACAGGGGCAATGCATTTGTGCAGCACTGAATATAGTACTGAGGATAGCGCTGAACACAGGGGGCAATGCATTTGTGCAGCACTGAATATAAGTACTGAAAATAGCACTGAACACAGGGGCAATGCATTTCAGCAGCACTGAATATAGTACTGAGGATAGCGCTGAACACAGGGGGCAATGCATTTGTTCAGCACTGAATATAGTACTGAGGATAGCGCTGAACAAAGGAGGCAATGAATTTGTACAGCACTGAATATAGTACTGAAAATAGCACTGAACACAGGGAATGCATTTGAGCATCACTGAATATAAGTACTGGTGGTGCTGAACACAGGGGCAATGCATTTGTCAGCACAGAATATATTACTGATGATAGCGCTGAACACAGGGGCAATGCATTTGTGCAGCACTGAATATATTACCAATGATAGCGCTGAACACAGGGGGTAATGCATTTGTGCAGCACTAAGCAGAGTACTGAAAATAGTACTGAACACAGGGGTTAATTCATTTGCGCAGCACTGAATATAGTACTGAGGATAGCGCTGAACACAGGGGGCAATGCATTTGTGCAGCACTGAATATAGTACTGAAAATAGCACTGAACACAGGGGGCAATGCATTTGCGCAGCACTGAATATAGTACTGAGGATAGCGCTGAACACAGGGGGCAATGCATTTGTCTAGCATTGAATAAAGTACTGAAAATAGCACTGAACACAGGGGGCAATGCATTTGTGCAGTACTGAATATAGTACTGAGGATAGCGCTGAACACAGGGGGCAATGCATTTGTGCAGCACTGAATATAGTACTGAAAAGAGCACTGAACACAGGGGTCAATGCATTTGTGCAGCACTGAATATAGTACTGAGGATAGCGCTGAACACAGGGGGCAATGCATTTGTCTAGCACTGAATAATGTACTGAAAATAGCACTGAACACATGGGGCAATGCATTTGTGCAGCACTGAATATAGTACTGAGGATAGCGCTGAACACAGGGGGCAATGCATTTGTGCAGCACTGAATATAGTACTGAGGATAGCGCTGAACACAGGAGGCAATGCATTTGTGCAGCACTGAATATAGTACTGAAAATAGCACTGAACACAGGGGGCAATGCATTTGTGCAGCACTGAATATAGTACTGAGGATAGCGCTGAACACAGGGGGCAATGCATTTGTGCAGCACTGAATATAGTACTGAGGATAGCACTGAACACAGGAGGCAATGCATTTGTGCAGCACTGAATATAGTACTGAAAATAGCTCTGAACAAAGGAGGCAATGCATTTGTGCAGCACTGAATATAGTACTGAAAATAGCACTGAACGCAGGGGGCAATGCATTTGTGCAGCACTGAAAATAGTACTGAAAATAGCAGTGAACACAGGGCAATGCATTTCTGCAGCACTGAATATAGTACTGAGGATAGCATTGAACACAGGGGGCAATGCATTTGTGCAGCACTGAATATAGTACTGAGAATAGCGCTGAACACTGGGGGCAATGCATTTGTGCAGCACTAAACAGAGTACTGAAAATAGCACTGAACACAGGGGGCAATGCATTTGCGCAGCACTGAATATAGTACTGAGGATAGCGCTGAACACAGTGGGCAATGCATTTGCGCAGCACTGAATATAGTACTGAGGATAGCGCTGAACACAGGGGGCTATGCATTTGTTCAGCACTGAATATAGTACTGAGGATAGCGCTGAACACAGGGGGCAATGCATTTGTTCAGCACTGAATATAGTACTGAGGATAGCGCTGAACAAAGGAGGCAATGCATTTGTACAGCACTGAATATACTACTGAAAATAGCACTGAACACAGGGGGAAATGCATTTGAGCATCACTGAATATAGTACTGGTGGCGCTGAACACAGGGGGCAATGCATTTGTCTAGCACAGAATATATTACTGATGATAGCGCTGAACACAGGGGGGCAATGCATTTATGCAGCACTGAATATAGTACTGAGGATAGCGCTGAACACAGATGGCAATGCATTTGTGCAGCACTGAATATAGTACTGAGGTTAGCGCTGAACACAGGGTGCAATGCATTTGTGCAGCACTGAATATATTACCAATGATAGCGCTGAACACAGGGGGAATGCATTTGTGCAGCACTAAACATAGTACTGAAAATAGCACAGAACACAGGGGGCAATACATTTGCGCAGCACTGAATATAGTACTGAGGATAGCGCTGAACACAGGTGGCAATGCATTTGTGCAGCACTAAATATAGTACTGAGGATAGCACTGAACACAGGGGGGCAATACATTTGTGCAGCACTGAATATAGTACTGAGGATAGCACTGAACACAGTGGGCAATGCATTTGTGCAGCACTGAATATAGTACTGAGGATAGCGCTGAACACAGGGGGCAATGCATTTGTGCAGCACTGAATATAGTACTGAAAAAAGCACTGAACATGGGGGGAATGCATTTGTGCAGCACTGAATATAGTACTGAGGATAGCGCTGAACACAGGGGGCTATGCATTTGTTCAGCACTGAATATAGTACTGAGGATAGCGCTGAACAAAGGAGGCAATGAATTTGTACAGCACTGAATATAGTTCTGAAAATAGCACTGAAGACAGGAAATGCATTTGAGCATCACTGAATATAGTACTGGTGGCGCTGAACACAGGGGCAATGCATTTGTGTAGCACAGAATATATTACTGATGATAGCGCTGAACACAGGGGGCAATGCATTTGTGCAGCACTGAATATATTACCAATGATAGCGCTGAACACATGGGGCAATGCATTTGTGCAGCACTAAGCAGAGTACTGAAAATAGTACTGAACACAGGGGGCAATGCATTTGCGCAGCACTGAATATAGTACTGAGGATAGCGCTGAACACAGGTGGCAATGCATTTGTGCAGCCCTGAATATAGTACTGAGGATAGCACTGAACACAGGGGCAATACATTTGTGCAGCACTGAATATAGTACAGAGGATAGCACTGAACACAGGGGGCAATGCATTTGTGCAGCACTGAATATAGTACTGATAATAGCACTGAACACAGGGGACAATGCATTTGTGCAGCACTGAATATAGTACTGAGAATATCACTGAACACAAGTGGCAATGCATTTGTGCAGCACTGAACATAGTACTGAGGATAGCGCTGAACACAGGGGGCAATGCATTTGTCTAGCACTGAATATAGTACTGAAAATAGCACTGAACAAAGGGGGCAATGCATTTGTGCAGCGCTGAATATATTACTGATTATAGCGCTGAACACAGGGGCAATGCATTTGTGCAGCGCTGAATATATTACTGATCATAGCGCTGAACACAGGGGGCAATGCATTTGTGCAGCACTGAATATATTACTGATGATAGCGCTGAACACAGGTGGCAATGCATTTGTGCAGTGCTGAATATATTACTGATCATAGCGCTGAACACAGGGGTCAATGCATTTGTGCAGCACTGAATATATTACTGATGATAGCGCTGAACATAGGGGGCAATGCATTTGTCTAGCACTGAATATAGTACTGAGGATAGCGCTGAACACAGGTGGCAATGCATTTGTGCAGCACTGAATATAGTACCGAAAATAGCACTGAACACAGGGGGCAATGTATTTTTGTGTAGCACTGAATATAGTACTGAGGATAGCGTTAAACACGGGGCTATGCATTTGTGCAGCACTGAATATAGTACTGAGGATAACACTGAACAAAGGGGGCAATGCATTTGTGCAGCAATGAATATAGTACTGAAGATAACACTGAACAAAGGGGGCAATGCATTTGTGCAGCACTAAACATAGTACTGAAAATAGCACTGAACACAGGGGGCAATACATTTGCGCAGCACTGAATATAGTACTGAGGATAGCGCTGAACACAGGGGCAATGCATTTGTGCAGCACTGAATATAGTACTGAGGATAGCACTGAACAGAGGGGGCAATGCATTTGTGCAGCACTGAATATAGTACTGAGAATAGCACTGAACACAGGGGGCAATGCATTTGTGCAGCACTGAATATAGTACTGAGGATAGCTTGAACACAGGGGCAATGCATTTGGAGCACTGAATATAGTATACTGAGGATAGCGCTGAACACAGGGGCAATGCATTTGTGCAGCACTGAATATAGTACAGAGGATAGCGCTGAACACAGGGGGCAATGCATTTGTGCAGCACTGAATATAGTACTGAAAATAGCACTGAACACAGGGGCAATGCATTTGTGCAGCACTGAATATAGTACTGAGGATAGCGCTGAACAGAGGGATATGCATTTGTTCAGCACTGAATATAGTACTGAGGATAGCGCTGAACAAAGGAGGCAATGATTTGTCAGCACTGAATATAGTACTGAAAATAGCACTGAACACAGGGGAAATGCATTTGAGCATCACTGAATATAGTACTGGTGGCGCTGAACACAGGGGGCAATGCATTTGTCTAGCACAGAATATATTACTGATGATAGCACTGAACACAGGGGGCAATGCATTTGTGCAGCACTGAATATATTACCAATGATAGCGCTGAACACAGGGGGCAATGCATTTGTGCAGCACTAAACAGAGTACTGAAAATAGTACTGAACACAGGGGGCAATGCATTTGCGCAGCACTGAATATAGTACTGAGGATAGCGCTGAACACAGGTGGCAATGCATTTGTGCAGCACTGAATATAGTACTGAGGATAGCACTGAACACAGGGGCAATACATTTGTGCAGCACTGAATATAGTACAGAGGATAGCACTGAACACAGGGGGCAATGCATTTGTGCAGCACTGAATATAGTACTGAAAATAGCACTGAACACAGGGGACAATGCATTTGTGCAGCACTGAATATAGTACTGAGGATAGCGCTGAACACAGGGGCAATGCATTTGTGCAGCACTGAATATAGTACTGAAAATAGCACTGAACAAGGGCAATGCATTTGTGCAGCACTGAATATAGTACTGAGAATAGCACTGAACACAGGGGCAATGCATTTGTGCAGCCTGAATATATTACTGAGATAGCACTGAACACAGGGGCAATGCATTTGTGCAGCACTGAACATAGTACTGAAAATAGTACTGAACACAGGGGCAATGCATTTGTGCAGCACTGAATATAGTACTGAGGATAGCGCTGAACACAGGGGCAATGCATTTGTGCAGCACTGAATATAGTACTGAAAATAGCACTGAACACAGGGGCAATGCATTTGCGCAGCACTGAATATAGTACTGAGGATAGCGCTGAGCACAGGGGCAATGCATTTGTCAGCACTGAATATAGTACTGAAAATAGCACTGAACACAGGGGCAATGCATTTGTGCAGCACTGAATATAGTACTGAGGATAGCGCTGAACACAGGGGGCAATGCATTTGTGCAGCACTGAATATAGTACTGAAAATAGCACTGAACACAGGGGGCAATGCATTTGTGCAGCACTGAATATAGTACTGAGGATAGCGCTGAACACAGGGCAATGCATTTTGTCAGCACTGAATAAGTACTGAAGATAGCACTGAACACAGGGGCAATGCATTTGTGCAGCACTGAATATAGTACTGAGGATAGCGCTGAACACAGGGGGCAATGCATTTGTGCAGCACTGAATATAGTACTGAGGATAGCGCTGAACACAGGGGGCAATGCATTTGCGCAGCACTGAATATAGTACTGAGGATAGCGCTGAACACAGGGGGCAATGCATTTGTGCAGCACTGAATATAGTACTGAAAATAGCACTGAACACAGGGGCAATGCATTTGTGCGCACTGAATATAGTACTGAAGGATAGCGCTGAACACAGGGGCAATGCATTTGTCAGCACTGAATAAAGTACTGAAAATAGCACTGAACACAGGGGCAATGCATTTGTGCAGCACTGAATATAGTACTGGGGATAGCGCTGAACACAGGGGCAATGCATTTGTGCAGCACTGAATATAGTACTGAGGATAGCGCTGAACACAGGGGCAATGCATTTGTGCAGCACTGAATATAGTACTGAAAATAGCACTGAACACAGGGGCAATGCATTTGTGCAGCACTGAATATAGTACTGAGGATAGCACTGAACACAGGGGTCAATGCATTTGTGCAGCACTGAATATAGTACTGAGGATAGCGCTGAACACAGAGGGCAATGCATTTGTGCAGCACATGAATATAGTACTGAAAATAGCTCTGAACAAAGGAGGCAATGCATTTGTGCAGCACTGAATATAGTACTGAAAATAGCACTGAACGCAGGGGGCAATGCATTTGTGCAGCACTGAAAATAGTACTGAAAATAGCACTGAACACAGGGCAATGCATTTCTGCAGCACTGAATATAGTACTGAGGATAGCATTGAACACAGGGGGCAATGCATTTGTGCAGCACTGAATATAGTACTGAGGATAGCGCTGAACACAGGGGGCAATGCATTTGTGCAGCACTAAACATAGTACTGAAAATAGCACTGAACACAGGGGGCAATGCATTTGCGCAGCACTGAATATAGTACTGAGGATAGCGCTGAACACAGGGGCAATGCATTTGTGCAGCACTGAATATAGTACTGAGGATAGCGCTGAACACAGGGGGCAATGCATTTGTGCAGCACTGAATATAGTACTGAGGATAGCGCTGAACACAGGGGGCTATGCATTTGTTCAGCACTGAATATAGTACTGAGGATAGCGCTGAACAAAGGAGGCAATGCATTTGTACAGCACTGAATATACTACTGCAAACAGCACTGAACACAGGGGGAAATGCATTTGAGCATCACTGAATATAGTACTGGTGGCGCTGAACACAGGGGGCAATGCATTTGTCTAGCACAGAATATAGTTACTGATGATAGCGCTGAACACAGGGGGCAATGCATTTATGCAGCACTGAATATAGTACTGAGGATAGTGCTGAACACAGATGGCAATGCATTTGTGCAGCACTGAATATAGTACTGAGGTTAGCGCTGAACACAGGGTGCAATGCATTTGTGCAGCACTGAATATATTACCAATGATAGCGCTGAACACGGGGCAATGCATTTGTGCAGCACTAAACATAGAACTGAAAATAGCACAGAACACAGGGGGCAATGCATTTGTGCAGCACTGAATATAGTACTGAGGATAGCGCTGAACACAGGTGGCAATGCATTTGTGCAGCACTGAATATAGTACTGAGGATAGCACTGAACACAGGGGGCAATGCATTTGTGCAGCACTGAATATAGTACTGAGGATAGCACTGAACACAGGGGCAATGCATTTGAGCAGCACTGAATATAGTACTGAGGATAGCGCTGAACACAGGGGGCAATGCATTTGTGCAGCACTGAATATAGTACTGAGGATAGCGCTGAACACAGGGGGCAATGCATTTGTGCATCACTGAATATAGTACTGAAAATAGCACTGAACACAGGGGGCAATGCATTTGTGCAGCACTGAATATAGTACTGAGGATAGCGCTGAACACAGGGGGCAATGCATTTGTTCAGCACTGAATATAGTACTGAGGATAGGGCTGAACACAGGGGGCAATGCATTTGTGCAGCACTGAATATAGTAATGAAAATAGCACTGAACACAGGGAATGCATTTGAGCATCACTGAATATAGTACTGGTGGCGCTGAACACAGGGGGCAATGCATTTGTCTAGCACAGAATATATTACTGATGATAGCGCTGAACACAGGGGGCAATGCATTTGTGCAGCACTGAATATATTACCAATGATAGCGCTGAACACAGGGGGCAATGCATTTGTGCAGCACTAAGCAGATTACTGAAAATAGTACTGAACACAGGGGGCAATGCATTTGCGCAGCACTGAATATAGTACTGAGGATAGCGCTGAACACAGGGGCAATGCATTTGTGCAGCACTGAATATAGTACTGAAAATAGCACTGAACACAGGGGCAATGCATTTGTGCAGCACTGAATATAGTACTGAGGATAGCGCTGAACACAGGGGCAATGCATTTGTGCAGCACTGAATATAGTACTGAGGATAGCACTGAACACAGGGGCAATGCATTTGTGCAGCACTGAATATAGTACTGAGGATAGCGCTGAACACAGGGGGCAATGCATTTGTGCAGCACTGAATATAGTACTGAAAATAGCACTGAACACAGGGGGCAATGCATTTGTGCAGCACTGAATATAGTACTGAGGATAGCGCTGAACACAGGGGGCAATGCATTTGTGCAGCACTGAATATAGTACTGAAAATAGCACTGAACACAGGGGCAATGCATTTGGCAGCACTGAATATAGTACTGATGATGGCGCTGAACACAGGGGCAATGCATTTGTGCAGCACTGAATATAGTACTGAGGATAGCGCTGAACACAGGGGGCAATGCATTTGTGCAGCACTGAATATAGTACTGAAAATAGCACTGAACACAGGGGAGTGCATTTGTGCAGCACTGAATATAGTACTGAGGATAGCGCTGAACACAGGGGCAATGCATTTGTGCAGCACTGAATATAGTACTGAGGATAGCGCTGAACACAGGTGGCAATGCATTTGTGCAGCACTGAATATAGTACTGAAAATAGCACTGAACACAGGGGGCAATGTATTTGTGTAGCACTGAATATAGTACTGAGGATAGCGCTAAACACGGGGCTATGCATTTTGCAGCACTGAATATAGTACTGAGGATAACACTGAACAAAGGGGGCAATGCATTTGTGCAGCAATGAATATAGTACTGAAAATAGCACTGAACACAGGGGGCAATGCATTTGTGCAGCACTGAATATAGTACTGAAAATAGCACTGAACACAGGGGGTAATGTATTTGTGTAGCACTGATTATAGTACTGAGGATAGTGCTAAACATGGGCAAAGCATTTGTGTAGCACTGAATATAGTACTGAGGATAGCTCTGAACACAGGGGGCAATGCATTTGTGCAGCACTGAATATAGTACTGAGGATAGCGCTGAACACTGGGGCAATGCATTTGTGCAGCACTGAATATAGTACTGAAAAAAGCACTGAACACAGGGGGCAATGCATTCGTGCAGCACTGAATATAGTACCGCGGATAGCGCTAAACACAGGGGGGCAATGCATTTGTGCAGCATTGAATATAGTACTGAAAATAGCACTGAACACATGGGGCAATGCATTTGTGCAGCAGTGAATATGGAACTGAGGACAGCACTGAAAATGGAGCAATACATTTGTGCAGCAGTGAGTATAGTACTGAAAATAGCACTGAACACAGTGGGCAATACATTTGTGCAGCACTCAGTATAGCACTGAGGATAGCTCTGAACACAAGTGGTAATGCATTTGTGCAGCACTGAATACAGTACTGAGGATAGCACTGAACACAAGGGGGCAGTGCATTTGTGCAGCACTGAATACAGAACTGAGGATAGCACTGATCACAGGGGGCAATGCATTTGTCTAGCACTGAATAAAGTACTGAAAATAGCACTGAACACAGGGGGCAATGCATTTGTGCAGCACTGAATATAGTACTGAGGATAGCGCTGAACACAGGGGGCAATGCATTTGTGCAGCACTGAATATAGTACTGAGGATAGCGCTGAACAGAGGAGGCAATGCATTTGTGCAGCACTGAATATAGTACTGAAAATAGCACTGAACACAGGGGGAAATGCATTTGTGCAGCACTGAATATAGTACTGAGGATAGCACTGAACACAGGGGTCAATGCATTTGTGCAGCACTGAATATAGTACTGAGGATAGCGCTGAACACAGGGGGCAATGCATTTCTGCAGCACTGAATATAGTACTGAAAATAGCTCTGAAAAAAGGAGGCAATGCATTTGTGCAGCACTGAATATAGTACTGAAAATAGCACTGAACGCAGGGGGCAATGCATTTGTGCAGCACTGAAAATAGTACTGAAAATAGCACTGAACACAGGGCAATGCATTTCTGCAGCATTGAATATAGTACTGAGGATAGCATTGAACACAGGGGGCATTGCATTTGTGCAGCACTGAATATAGTACTGAGAATAGCGCTGAACACAGGGGGCAATGCATTTGTGCAGCACTAAACAGAGTACTGAAAATAGCACTGAACACAGGGGACAATGCATTTGCACAGCACTGAATATAGTACTGAGGATAGCACTGAACACAGGGGAAATGCATTTGCGCAGCACTGAATATAGTACTGAGGATAGCGCTGAACAGAGGGGCCTATGCATTTGTTCAGCACTGAATATAGTACTGAGGATAGCGCTGAACAAAGGAGGCAATGCATTTGTACAGCACTGAATATACTACTGAAAATAGCACTGAACACAGGGGGAAATGCATTTGAGCATCACTGAATATAGTACTGGTGGCGCTGAACACAGGGGGCAATGCATTTGTCTAGCACAGAATATATTACTGATGATAGCGCTGAACACAGGGGGCAATGCATTTATGCAGCACTGAATATAGTACTGAGGATAGCGCTGAACACAGATGGCAATGCATTTGTGCAGCAGTGAATATATTACCAATGATAGCGCTGAACACAGGGGGCAATGCATTTGTGCAGCACTAAGCAGAGTACTGAAAATAGTACTGAACAGAGGGGGCAATGCATTTGCGCAGCACTGAATATAGTACTGAGGATAGCGCTGAACACAGGTGGCAATGCATTTGTGCAGCACTGAATATAGTACTGAGGATAGCACTGAACACAGGGGCAATACATTTGTGCAGCACTGAATATAGTACAGAGGATAGCACTGAACACAGGGGGCAATGCATTTGTGCAGCACTGAATATAGTACTGAAAATAGCACTGAACACAGGGGACAATGCATTTGTGCAGCACTGAATAATGTACTGAGAATATCGCTGAACACAGGTGGCAATGCATTTGTGCAGCACTGAACATAGTACTGAGGATAGCGCTGAACACAGGGGGCAATGCATTTGTCTAGCATTGAATATAGTACTGAAAATAGCACTGAACAAAGGGGACAATGCATTTGTGCAGCGCTGAATATATTACTGATCATAGCGCTGAACACAGGGGGAATGCATTTGTGCAGCGCTGAATATATTACTGATCATAGCGCTGAACACAGGGGGCAATGCATTTGTGCAGCACTGAATATATTACTGATGATAGCGCTGAACACAGGGGGCAATGCATTTGTGCAGCGCTGAATATATTGCTGATCATAGCGCTGAACACAGGGGCAATGATTTTGCAGCACTGAATATAGTACTGAGGATAGCGCTGAACACAGGTGGCAATGCATTTGTGCAGCACTGAATATAGTACTGAAAATAGCACTGAACACAGGGGCAATGTATTTGTGTAGCACTGAATATAGTACTTAGGATAGCGCTAAACACGGGCTATGCATTTGTGCAGCACTGAATATAGTACTGAGGATAACACTGAACAAAGGGGCAATGCATTTGTGCAGCAATGAATATAGTACTGAAAATAGCACTGAACACAGGGGCAATGCATTTGTGCAGCACTGAATATAGTACTGAAAATAGCACTGAACACAGGGGCAATGTATTTGTGTAGCACTGATTATAGTACTGAGGATAGTGCAAACATGGGCAAAGCATTTGTGCAGCACTGAATATAGTACTGAGGATAGCTCTGAACACAGGGGGTATGCATTAGTGCAGCACTGAATATAGTACTGAGGATAGCTCTGAACACTGGGGCAATGCATTTGTGCAGCACTGAATATATACTGAAAAGGCACTGAACACAGGGGGCAATGCATTCGTGCAGCACTGAATATAGTACCGCGGATAGCGCTAAACACAGGGGGCAATGCATTTGTGCAGCATTGAATATAGTACTGAAAATAGCACTGAACACATGGGGCAATGCATTTGTGCAGCAGTGAATATGGAACTGAGGACAGCACTGAAAATGGAGCAATACATTTGTGCAGCAGTGAGTATAGTACTGAAAATAGCACTGAACACAGTGGGTAATACATTTGTGCAGCACTGAGTATCGCACTGAGGATAGCTCTGAACACAAGTGGTAATGCATTTGTGCAGCACTGAATATAGTACTGAGGATAGCACTGAACACGGGGCAATGCATTTGTGCAGCACTGAATATAGTACTGAGGATAGCACTGAACAAAGGTGGCAATGCACTTGTCAGCACTGAATATAGTACTGAAAATAGCTCTGAACAAAGGAGGCAATGCATTTGTGCAGCACTGAATATAGTACTGAAAATAGCACTGAACACAGGGGCAATGCATTTGTGCAGCACTGAATATAGTACTGAGGATAGCGCTGAACACAGGGGGCAATGCATTTGTCAGCACTGAATATAGTACTGAGGATAGCGCTGAACAAAGGAGGCAATGAATTTGTACAGCACTGAATATAGTACTGAAAATAGCACTGAACACAGGGAAATGCATTTGAGAGTCACTGAATATAGTACTGGTGGCTTGAACACAGGGGCAATGCATTTGTCTAGCACAGAATATGTTACTGATGATAGCGCTGAACACTGGGGGCAATGCATTTGTGCAGCACTGAATATATTACCAATGATAGCGCTGAACACAGGGGGGATGCATTTGTGCAGCACTGAAGCAGAGTACTGAAAATAGTACTGAACACAGGGGCAATGCATTTGTGCAGCACTGAATATAGTACTGAGGATAGCACTGAACACAGGGGCAATGCATTTGTGCAGCACTGAATATAGTACTGAAAATAGCACTGAACACAGGGGCAATGCATTTGCGCAGCACTGAATATAGTACTGAGGATAGCGCTGAACACAGGGGGCAATGCATTTGTGCAGCACTGAATATAGTACTGAAAATAGCACTGAACACAGGGGGCAATGCATTTGTGCAGCACTGAATATAGTACTGAGGATAGCGCTGAACACGGGCAATGCATTAGCAGCACTGAATATAGTACTGAAAATAGCACTGAACACTGGAGCAATGCATTGTCAGCACTGAATATAGTACTGAGGATAGCGCTGAACACAGGGGGCAATGCATTTGTTCAGCACTGAATAAGTACTGAAAATAGCACTGAACACAGGGGCAATGCATTTGTGCAGCACTGAATATAGTACTGAGGATAGCGCTGAACAAGGGGCAATGCATTTGTGCAGCACTGAATATAGTACTGAGGATAGCGCTGAACACAGGAGGCAATGCATTTGTGCAGCACTGAATATAGTACTGAAATAGCACTGAACACAGGGGCAATGCATTTGTGCAGCACTGAATATAGTACTGAGGATAGCGCTGAACACAGGGGCAATGCATTTGTGTAGCACTGAATATAGTACTGAGGATAGCGCTGAACACAGGTGGCAATGCATTTGTGCAGCACTGAATATAGTACTGAATAGCACTGAACACAGGGGCAATGTATTTGTGTAGCACTGAATATAGTACTGAGGATAGCGCTAAACACAGGGGCTATGCATTTGTGCAGCACTGAATATAGTACTGAGGATAACACTGAACAAAGGGGGCAATGCATTTGTGCAGCAATGAATATAGTACTGAAGATAACACTGAACACAGGGGGCAATGCATTTGTGCAGCACTGAATATAGTACTGAAAATAGCACTGAACACAGGGGGCAATGCATTTGTGCAGCACTGAATATAGTACTGAGGATAGCGCTAAACATGGGGCAAAGCATTTGTGCAGCACTGAATATAGTACTGAGGATAGCGCTGAACACAGGGGCAATGCATTTGTGCAGCACTGAATATAGTACTGAGGATAGCGCTGAACACAGGGGGCAATGCATTTGTGCAGCACTGAATATAGTACTGAAAATAGCACTGAAAACAGGGGCAATGCATTTGTGCAGCACTGAATATAGTACTGAGGATAGCGCTGAACACAGGGGCAATGCATTTGTCAGCACTGAATATAGTCTGAGGATAGCGCTAAACAGGGGCAATGCATTTGTGCAGCACTGAATATAGTACTGAGGATAGCGCTGAACACAGGGGGCAATGCATTTGTGCAGCATGAATATAGTACTGAAAATAGCACTGAACACATGGGGCATGCATTTGTGCAGCAGTGAATATGGAACTTAGGACAGCACTGAAAATGGAGTAATACATTTGTGCAGCAGTGAGTATAGTACTGAAAATAGCACTGAACACAGTGGGCAATACATTTGTGCAGCACTGAGTATAGCACTGAGGATAGCTCTGAACACAAGTGGTAATGCATTTGTGCAGCACTGAATACAGTACTGAGGATAGCACTGAACACGGGGCAGTGCATTTGTGCAGCACTGAATATATTACCAATGATAGCGCTGAACACAGGGGGAATGCATTTGTGCAGCACTAAACATAGTACTGAAAATAGCACAGAACACAGGGGGCAATGCATTTGTGCAGCACTGAATATAGTACTGAGGATAGCGCTGAACACAGGGGCAATGCATTTGTGCAGCACTGAATATAGTACTGAGGATAGCACTGAACACAGGGGCAATACATTTGTGCAGCACTGAATATAGTACTGAGGATAGCTGACACAGGGGCAATGCATTGTGCAGCACTGAATATAGTACTGAGGATAGGCTGAACACAGGGGGCAATGCATTTGTGCAGCACTGAATATAGTACTGAGGATAGCGCTGAACACAGGGGCAATGCATTTGTGCAGCACTGAATATAGTACTGAGAATAGCACTGAACACAGGGGCAATGCATTTGTGCAGCACTGAATATAGTACTGAGGATAGCGCTGAACACAGGTGGCAATGCATTTGTGCAGCACTGAATATAGTACTGAGGATAGCACTGAACACAGGGGGCAATGCATTTGTGCAGCACTGAATATAGTACTGAGGATAGCGCTGAACACAGGGGCAATGCATTTGTGCAGCACTGAATATAGTACTGAGAAAAGCGCTGAACACAGGAACAGGGGCTATGCATTTGTTCAGCACTGAATATAGTACTGAGGATAGCGCTGAACAAAGGAGGCAATGAATTTGTACAGCACTGAATATAGTACTGAAAATAGCACTGAACACAGGGGAAATGCATTTGAGCATCACTGAATATAGTACTGGTGGCGCTGAACACGGGGCAATGCATTTGTCTAGCACAGAATATATTACTGATGATAGCGCTGAACACTGGGGCAATGCATTTGTGCAGCACTGAATATAGTACCAATGATAGGCTGAACACAGGGGCAATGCATTTGTTCAGCACTAAGCAAGTACTGAAAATAGCACTGAACACAGGGGCAATGCATTGTGCAGCACTGAATATAGTACTGAGGATAGCGCTGAACACAGGGGCAATGCATTTGTGCAGCACTGAATATAGTACTGAGGATAGCACTGAACACAGGGGCAATGCATTTGTGCAGCACTGAATATAGTACTGAGGATAGCACTGAACACAGGGGGCAATGCATTTGTGCAGCACTGAATATAGTACTGAAAATAGCACTGAACACAGGGGCAATGCATTTGCGCAGCACTGAATATAGTACTGAGAATAGCGCTGAACACAGGGGCAATGCATTTGTGCAGCACTGAATATAGTACTGAGGATAGCGCTGAACACAGGGGGCAATGCATTTGTGCAGCACTGAATATAGTACTGAAAATAGCACTGAACACAGGGGACAATGCATTTGTGCAGCACTGAATATATTACTGATCATGCGCTGAACACAGGGCAATGCATTTGTGCAGCACTGAATATAGTACTGAGGATAGCGCTGAACACAGGGGACAATGCATTTGTGCAGCACTGAATATATTACTGATGATAGTGCTGAACACAGGGGGCAATGCATTTGTGCAGCGCTGAATATATTACTGATCATAGCGCTGAACACAGGGGGCAATGCATTTGTGCAGCACTGAATATATTACTGATGATAGCGCTGAACACAGGGGGCAATGCATTTGTGCAGCACTGAATATAGTACTGAGGATAGCGCTGAACACAGGTGGCAATGCATTTGTGCAGCACTGAATATAGTACTGAAAATAGCACTGAACACAGGGGGCAATGTATTTGTGTAGCACTGAATATAGTACTTAGGATAGCGCTAAACACGGGCTATGCATTTGTGCAGCACTGAATATAGTACTGAGGATAACACTGAACAAAGGGGGCAATGCATTTGTGCAGCAATGAATATAGTACTGAAAATAGCACTGAACACAGGGGGCAATGCATTTGTGCAGCACTGAATATAGTACTGAAAATAGCACTGAACACAGGGGGCAATGTATTTGTGTAGCACTGATTATAGTACTGAGGATAGTGCTAAACATGGGGCAAAGCATTTGTGCAGCACTGAATATAGTACTGAGGATAGCTCTGAACACAGGGGGCAATGCATTTGTGCAGCACTGAATATAGTACTGAGGATAGCGCTGAACACTGGGGCAATGCATTTGTGCAGCACTGAATATAGTACTGAAAAGGCACTGAACACAGGGGCAATGCATCTGCAGCACTGAATATAGTACCGCGGATAGCGCTAACACAGGGGGCAATGCATTGTGCAGCATTGAATATAGTACTGAAAATAGCACTGAACACATGGGGCAATGCATTTGGCAGCAGTGAATATGGAACTGAGGACAGCACTGAAATGGAGCAATACATTTGTGCAGCAGTGAGTATAGTACTGAAAATAGCACTGAACACAGTGGGTAATACATTTGTGCAGCACTGAGTATCGCACTGAGGATAGCTCTGAACACAGTGGTAATGCATTTGTGCAGCACTGAATACAGTACTGAGGATAGCACTGAACACAGGGGGCAATGCATTGTGCAGCACTGAATACAGTACTGAGGAAAGCACTAACAAGGGGCAATGCATTTGTGCAGCACTGAATATAGTACTGAAAATAGCTCTGAACAAAGGAGGCAATGCATTTGTGCAGCACTGAATATAGTACTGAAAATAGCACTGAACACAGGGGCAATGCATTTGTGCAGCACTGAATATAGTACTGAGGATAGCGCTGAACACAGGGGCTATGCATTTGTTCAGCACTGAATATAGTACTGAGGATAGCGCTGAACAAAGGAGGCAATGAATTTGTACAGCACTGAATATAGTACTGAAAATAGCACTGAACACAGGGGAAATGCATTTGAGCATCACTGAATATAGTACTGGTGGCGCTGAACACAGGGGGCAATGCATTTGTCTAGCACAGAATATGTTACTGATGATAGCGCTGAACACTGGGGCAATTCTGTGCAGCACTGAATATATTACCAATGATAGCGCTGAACACAGGGGCAATGCATTTGTGCAGCACTAAGCAGAGTACTGAAAATAGTACTGAACACAGGGGCAATGCATTTGCGCAGCACTGAATATAGTACTGAGGATAGCGCTGAACACAGGGGCAATGCATTTGTGCAGCACTGAATATAGTAATGAAATAGCACTGAACACAGGGGCAATGCATTTGCGTACACTGAATATAGTACTGAGGATAGCGCTGAACACAGGGGGCAATGCATTTGTGCAGCACTGAATAAAGTACTGAAAATAGCACTGAACACAGGGGGCAATGCATTTGTGCAGCACTGAATATAGTACTGAGGATAGCGCTGAACACAGGGGGCAATGCATTTGTGCAGCACTGAATATAGTACTGAAAATAGCACTGAACACAGGAGGCAATGCAATTGTTCAGCACTGAATATAGTACTGAGGATAGCGCTGAACACAGGGGGCAATGCATTTGTCTAGCACTGAATAATGTACTGAAAATAGCACTGAACACAGGGGGCAATGCATTTGTGCAGCACTGAATATAGTACTGAGGATAGCGCTGAACACAGGGGGCAATGCATTTGTGCAGCACTGAATATAGTACTGAGGATAGCGCTGAACACAGGAGGCAATGCATTTGTGCAGCACTGAATATAGTACTGAAAATAGCACTGAACACAGGGGGCAATGCATTTGTGCAGCACTGAATATAGTACTGAGGATAGCGCTGAACACAGGGGGCAATGCATTTGTCTAGCACTGAATATAGTACTGAGGATAGCGCTGAACACAGGTGGCAATGCATTTGTGCAGCACTGAATATAGTACTGAAAATAGCACTGAACACAGGGGGCAATGTATTTGTGTAGCACTGAATATAGTACTGAGGATAGCGCTAAACACGGGGCTATGCATTTGTGCAGCACTGAATATAGTACTGAGGATAACACTGAACAAAGGGGGCAATGCATTTGTGCAGCAATGAATATAGTACTGAAAATAGCACTGAACACAGGGGCAATGCATTTGTGCAGCACTGAATATAGTACTGAAAATAGCACTGAACACAGGGGCAATGTATTTGTGAGCACTGATTATAGTACTGAGGATAATGCTAAACATGGGGCAAAGCATTTGTGCAGCACTGAATATAGTACTGAGGATAGCTCTGAACACAGGGGGCAATGCCTTTGTGCAGCACTGAATATAGTACTGAGGATAGCGCTGAACACTGGGGCAATGCATTTGTGCAGCACTGAATATAGTACTGAAAAAGCACTGAACACATGGGGCAATGCATTTGTGCAGCAGTGAATATAGTACTTAGGATAGCACTGAACACAGGGGCAATGCATTTGTGCAGCAGTGAGTATAGTACTGAAAATAGCACTGAACACAGGGGCAATGCATTTGTGCAGCACTGATATATGACTGAGGATAGCTCTGAACACAGAGTGGTAATGCATTTGTGCAGCACTGAATATAGTACTGAGGAATAGCACTGAACACAGGGGCAGTGCATTTTGCAGCACTGAATATAGTAACTGAGGATAGCACTGACACAGGGGGCAATGCATTTGTGCAGCACTGAATATAGTACTGAAAATAGCACTGAACACAGGGGGCAATGCATTTGTGCAGCACTGAATATAGTACTGAGGATAGCGCTGAACACAGGGGGCAATGCATTTGTGCAGCACTGAATATAGTACTGAGGATAGCGCTGAACAGAGGGGCAATGCATTTGTCAGCACTGAATATAGTACTGAGGATAGCGCTGAACACAGGGGGCAATGCATTTGTGCAGCACTGAATATAGTACTGAGGATAGCACTGAACACAGGGGGCAATGCATTTGTGCAGCACTGAATATAGTACTGAGGATAGCGCTGAACACAGGGGCAATGCATTTGTGCAGCACTGAATATAGTACTGAAAATAGCCTGAACACAGGGGCAATGCATTTGTGCAGCACTGAATATAGTACTGAAAATAGCACTGAACAGAGGGGCAATGCATTTGTGCAGCACTGAATATAGTACTGAAAATAGCACTGAACACGAGGGCAATGCATTGGCAATGCATTTGTGCAGCACTGAATATAGTACTGAAAATAGCACTGAACACAGGGGCAATGTATTTGTGTAGCACTGAATATAGTACTTAGGATAGCGCTAAACACGGGCTATGCATTTGTGCAGCACTGAATATAGTACTGAGGATAACACTGAACAAAGGGGGCAATGCATTTGTGCAGCAATGAATATAGTACTGAAAATAGCACTGAACACAGGGGGCAATGCATTTGTGCAGCACTGAATATAGTACTGAAAATAGCACTGAACACAGGGGGCAATGTATTTGTGTAGCACTGATTATAGTACTGAGGATAGTGCTAAACATGGGGCAAAGCATTTGTGCAGCACTGAATATAGTACTGAGGATAGCTCTGAACACAGGGGGTAATGCATTAGTGCAGCACTGAATATAGTACTGAGGATAGCTCTGAACACTGGGGCAATGCATTTGTGCAGCACTGAATATAGTACTGAAAAAGGCACTGAACACAGGGGGCAATGCATTCGTGCAGCACTGAATATAGTACCGCGGATAGCGCTAAACACAGGGGGCAATGCATTTGTGCCGCATTGAATATAGTACTGAAAATAGCACTGAACACATGGGGCAATGCATTTGTGCAGCAGTGAATATGGAACTGAGGACAGCACTGAAAATGGAGCAATACATTTGTGCAGCAGTGAGTATAGTACTGAAAATAGCACTGAACACAGTGGGTAATACATTTGTGCAGCACTAGTATACGCACTGAGGATAGCTCTGAACACAAGTGGTAATGCATTTGTGCAGCACTGAATACAGTACTGAGGATAGCACTGAACACGGGGGGCAATGCATTTGTGCAGCACTGAATACAGTACAGAGGAAAGCACTGAACAAAGGAGGCAATGCATTTGTGCAGCACTGAATATAGTACTGAAAATAGCACTGAACACAGGGGGCAATGCATTTGTGCAGCACTGAATATAGTACTGAGGATAGCGCTGAACACAGGGGGCTATGCATTTGTTCAGCACTGAATATAGTACTGAGGATAGCGCTGAACAAAGGAGGCAATGAATTTGTACAGCACTGAATATAGTACTGAAAATAGCACTGAACACAGGGGAAATGCATTTGAGAGTCACTGAATATAGTACTGGTGGCGCTGAACACAGGGGCAATGCATTTGTCTAGCACAGAATATGTTACTGATGATAGCGCTGAACACTGGGGGCAATGCATTTGTGCAGCACTGAATATATTACCAATGATAGCGCTGAACACAGGGGGCAATGCATTTGTGCAGCACTAAGCAGAGTACTGAAAATAGTACTGAACACAGGGGGCAGTGCATTTGCGCAGCACTGAATATAGTACTGAGGATAGCACTGAACACAGGGGGCAATGCATTTGTGCAGCACTGAATATAGTACTGAAAATAGCACTGAACACAGGGCAATGCATTTGCGCAGCACTGAATATAGTACTGAGGATAGCGCTGAACACAGGGGGCAATGCATTTGTCTAGCACTAAATAAAGTACTGAAAATAGCACTGAACACAGGGGGCAATGCATTTGTGCATCACTGAATATAGTACTGAGGATAGCGCTGAACACAGGGGCAATGCATTTGTGCAGCACTGAATATAGTACTGAAAATAGCACTGAACACTGGAGGCAATGCAATTGTTCAGCACTGAATATAGTACTGAGGATAGCGCTGAACACAGGGGGCAATGCATTTGTCTAGCACTGAATAATGTACTGAAAATAGCACTGAACACAGGGGGCAATGCATTTGTGCAGCACTGAATATAGTACTGAGGATAGCGCTGAACACAGGGGGCAATGCATTTGTGCAGCACTGAATATAGTACTGAGGATAGCGCTGAACACAGGAGGCAATGCATTTGTGCAGCACTGAATATAGTACTGAAAATAGCACTGAACACAGGGGGCAATGCATTTGTGCAGCACTGAATATAGTACTGAGGATAGCGCTGAACACAGGGGGCAATGCATTTGTCTAGCACTGAATATAGTACTGAGGATAGCGCTGAACACAGGTGGCAATGCATTTGTGCAGCACTGAATATAGTACTGAAAGCACTGAACACAGGGGGCAATGTATTTGTGTAGCACTGAATAATGTACTGAGAATATCGCTGAACACAGGTGGCAATGCATTTGTGCAGCACTGAACATAGTACTGAGGATAGCGCTGAACACAGGGGCAATGCATTTGTCAGCATTGAATATAGTACTGAAAATACACACTGAACAGGGACAATGCATTTGTGCAGCGCTGAATATATTACTGATCATAGCGCTGAACACAGGGGAATGCATTTGTGCAGCGCTGAATATATTACTGATCATAGCGCTGAACACAGGGGGCAATGCATTTGTGCAGCACTGAATATATTACTGATGATAGCGCTGAACACAGGGGGCAATGCATTTGTGCAGCACTGAATATATTACTGATGATAGCGCTGAACACAGGGGGCAATGCATTTGTGCAGCACTGAATATAGTACTGAGGATTGCGCTGAACACAGGTGGCAATGCATTTGTGCAGCACTGAATATAGTACTGAAAATAGCACTGAACACAGGGGGCAATGTATTTGTGTAGCACTGAATATAGTACTTAGGATAGCGCTAAACACGGGCTATGCATTTGTGCAGCACTGAATATAGTACTGAGGATAACACTGAACAAAGGGGGCAATGCATTTGTGCAGCAATGAATATAGTACTGAAAATAGCACTGAACACAGGGGGCAATGCATTTGTGCAGCACTGAATATAGTACTGAAAATAGCACTGAACACAGGGGGCAATGTATTTGTGTAGCACTGATTATAGTACTGAGGATAGTGCTAAACATGGGGCAAAGCATTTGTGCAGCACTGAATATAGTACTGAGGATAGCTCTGAACACAGGGGGTAATGCATTATGCAGCACTGAATATAGTACTGAGGATAGCTCTGAACACTGGGGCAATGCATTTGTGCAGCACTGAATATAGTACTGAAAAGGCACTGAACACAGGGGCAATGCATCGCGCAGCACTGAATATAGTACCGCAGGATAGCGCTTAACACAGGGGGCAATGCATTTGTGCAGCATTGAATATAGTACGAAAATAGCACTGAACACATGGGGCAATGCATTTGTGCAGCAGTGAATATGGAACTGAGGACAGCACTGAAAATGGAGCAATACATTTGTGCAGCAGTGAGTATAGTACTGAAAATAGCACTGAACACAGTGGGTAATACATTTGTGCAGCACTGAGTATCGCACTGAGGATAGCTCTGAACACAAGTGGTAATGCATTTGTGCAGCACTGAATACAGTACTGAGGATAGCACTGAACACAGGGGGCAATGCATTTGTGCAGCACTGAATACAGTACTGAGGAAAGCACTGAACAAAGGAGGCAATGCATTTGTGCAGCACTGAATATAGTACTGAAAATAGCTCTGAACAAAGGAGGCAATGCATTTGTGCAGCACTGAATATAGTACTGAAAATAGCACTGAACACAGGGGGCAATGCATTTGTGCAGCACTGAATATAGTACTGAGGATAGCGCTGAACACAGGGGGCTATGCATTTGTTCAGCACTGAATATAGTACTGAGGATAGCGCTGAACAAAGGAGGCAATGAATTTGTACAGCACTGAATATAGTACTGAAAATAGCACTGAACACAGGGAAATGCATTTGAGCATCACTGAATATAGTACTGGTGGCGCTGAACACAGGGGGCAATGCATTTGTCTAGCACAGAATATATTACTGATGATAGCGCTGAACACAGGGGCAATGCATTTGTGCAGCACTGAATATATTACCAATGATAGCGCTCAACACAGGGGGCAATGCATTTGTGCAGCACTAAACAGAGTACTGAAAATAGTACTGAACACAGGGGGCAATGCATTTGCGCAGCACTGAATATAGTACTGAGGATAGCGCTGAACACAGGGGGCAATGCATTTGTGCAGCACTGAATATAGTACTGAAAATAGCACTGAACACAGGGGGCAATGCATTTGCGCAGCACTGAATATAGTACTGAGGATAGCGCTGAACACAGGGGGCAATGCATTTGTCTAGCACTAAATAAAGTACTGAAAATAGCACTGAACACAGGGGGCAATGCATTTGTGCAGCACTGAATATAGTACTGAGGATAGCGCTGAACACAGGGGGCAATGCATTTGTGCAGCACTGAATATAGTACTGAAAATAGCACTGAACACTGGAGGCAATGCAATTGTTCAGCACTGAATATAGTACTGAGGATAGCGCTGAACACAGGGGGCAATGCATTTGTCTAGCACTGAATAATGTACTGAAAATAGCACTGAACACAGGGGGCAATGCATTTGTGCAGCACTGAATATAGTACTGAGGATAGCGCTGATCACAGGGGGCAATGCATTTGTGCAGCACTGAATATAGTACTGAGGATAGCGCTGAACACAGGAGGCAATGCATTTGTGCAGCACTGAATATAGTACTGAAAATAGCACTGAACACAGGGGGCAATGCATTTGTGCAGCACTGAATATAGTACTGAGGATAGCGCTGAACACAGGGGGCAATGCATTTGTCTAGCACTGAATATAGTACTGAGGATAGCGCTGAACACAGGTGGCAATGCATTTGTGCAGCACTGAATATAGTACTGAAAGCACTGAACACAGGGGGCAATGTATTTGTGTAGCACTGAATATAGTACTGAGGATAGCGCTAAACACGGGGCTATGCATTTGTGCAGCACTGAATATAGTACTGAGGATAACACTGACAAAGGGGCAATGCATTTGTGCAGCAATGAATATAGTACTGAAAATAGCACTGAACACAGGGGCAATGCATTTGTGCAGCACTGAATATAGTACTGAAAATAGCACTGAACACAGGGGCAATGTATTTGTGTAGCACTGATTATAGTACTGAGGATAGTGCTAAACATGGGGCAAAGCATTTGTGCAGCACTGAATATAGTACTGAGGATAGCTCTGAACACAGGGGCAATGCCTTTGTGCAGCACTGAATATAGTACTGAGGATAGCGCTGAACACTGCAATGCATTGTGCAGCACTGAATATAGTACTGAAAAAGCACTGAACACAGGGGCAATGCATTGTGCAGCACTGAATATAGTACTGAGGATAGCGCTGAACACAGGGGCAATGCATTTGTGCAGCATTGAATATAGTACTGAAAATAGCACTGAACACATGGGGCAATGCATTTGTGCAGCAGTGAATATGGAACTTAGGACAGCACTGAAAATGGAGTAATACATTTGTGCAGCAGTGAGTATAGTACTGAAAATAGCACTGAACACAGTGGGCAATACATTTGTGCAGCACTGAGTATAGCACTGAGGATAGCTGAACACAGTGGTAATGCATTTGTGCAGCACTGAATACAGTACTGAGGATAGCACTGAACACAGGGCAGTGCATTTGTGCAGCACTGAATATAGTACCAATGATAGCGCTGAACACAGGGGCAATGCATTTGTGCAGCACTGAATATAGTACTGAAAATAGCACTGAACACAGGGGGCAATACATTTGTGCAGCACTGAATATAGTGCTGAGGATAGCGCTGAACACAGGTGGCAATGCATTTGTGCAGCACTGAATATAGTACTGAGGATAGCACTGAACACAGGGGGCAATACATTTGTGCAGCACTGAATATAGTACTGAGGATAGCACTGAACACAGGGGCAATGCATTTGTGCAGCACTGAATATAGTACTGAGGATAGCGCTGAACACAGGGGGCAATGCATTTGTGCAGCACTGAATATAGTACTGAGGATAGCGCTGAACACAGGGGGCAATGCATTTGTGCAGCACTGAATATAGTACTGAAAATAGCACTGAACACAGGGGGCAATGCATTTGTGCAGCACTGAATATAGTACTGAGGATAGCGCTGAACACAGGGGGCTATGCATTTGTTCAGCACTGAATATAGTACTGAGGATAGCGCTGAACAAAGGAGGCAATGAATTTGTACAGCACTGAATATAGTACTGAAAATAGCACTGAACACAGGGGAAATGCATTTGAGCATCACTGAATATAGTACTGGTGGCGCTGAACACGGGGCAATGCATTTGTCTAGCACAGAATATATTACTGATGATAGCGCTGAACACTGGGGGCAATGCATTTGTGCAGCACTGAATATAGTACGAATGATAGCGCTGAACACAGGGGCAATGCATTTGTGCAGCACTGAAGCATAGTACTGAAAATAGCACTGAACAGAGGGGCAATGCATTTGTGCAGCACTGAATATAGTACTGAGGATAGCGCTGAACACAGGTGGCAATGCATTTGTGCAGCACTGAATATAGTAGTGAGGATAGCACTGAACACAGGGGGCAATGCATTTGTGCAGCACTGAATATAGTACAGAGGATAGCACTGAACACAGGGGGCAATGCATTTGTGCAGCACTGAATATAGTACTGAAAATAGCACTGAACACAGGGGACAATGCATTTGCGCAGCACTGAATATAGTACTGAGGATAGCGCTGAACACAGGGGCAATGCATTTGTGCAGCACTGAATATAGTACTGAGGATAGCGCTGAACACAGGGGGCAATGCATTTGTGCAGCACTGAATATAGTACTGAAAATAGCACTGAACACAGGGGACAATGCATTTGTGCATCACTGAATATACTACTGAAGATAGCACTGAACACAGGGGCAATGCATTTGTGCAGCACTGAATATAGTACTGAGGATAGCGCTGAACACAGGGGCAATGCATTTGTCAGCACTGAATATAGTACTGAGGATAGCGCTGAACACAGGGGCAATGCATTTGTGCAGCGCTGAATATATTACTGATATAGCACTGAACACAGGGGCAATGCATTTGTGCAGCACTGAATATATTACTGATGATAGCGCTGAACACAGGGGCAATGCATTTGTCAGCACTGAATATAGTACTGAGGATAGCGCTGAACACAGGGGCAATGCATTTGCAGCACTGAATATAGTACTGAGGATAGCGCTGAACACAGGTGGCAATGCATTTGTGCAGCACTGAATATAGTACTGAAAATAGCACTGAACACAGGGGGCAATGTATTTGTGCAGCACTGAATTATAGTACTGAGGATAGCGCTGAACAGGGGCAAAGCATTTGTGCAGCACTGAATATAGTACTGAGGATAGCACTGAACACAGGGGCAATGCATTTGTGCAGCACTGAATATAGTACTGAAGATAGCGCTGAACACAGGGGCAATGCATTTGTGCAGCACTGAATATAGTACTGAGATAGCGCTGAACACAGGGGCAATGCATTGTGCAGCACTGAATATAGTACTGAAAATAGCACTGAACACAGGGGCAATGCATTTGTGCAGCACTGAATATAGTACTGAGGATAGCGCTGAACACAGGGGGCAATGCATTTGTGCAGCACTGAATATAGTACTGAGGATAGCGCTGAACACAGGGGCAATGCATTTGTGCAGCACTGAATATAGTACTGAAAATAGCACTGAACACAGGGGCAATGCATTTGTGCAGCACTGAATATAGTACTGAGGATAGCGCTGAACACAGGGGGCAATGCATATTATAGTACTGAAAATAGCACTGAACACATGGGCAATGCATTTGTGCAGCAGTGAATATGGAACTGAGGACAGCACTGAAACATGGAGCAATGCATTTGTGCAGCACTGAGTATAGTACTGAAAATAGCACTGAACACAGTGGGTAATGCATTTGTGCAGCACTGAATATAGCACTGAGGATAGCTCTGAACACAGGGCAATGCATTTGTGCAGCACTGAATATAGTACTGAGGATAGCACTGAACACAGGGGCAATGCATTTGTGCAGCACTGAATATAGTACTGAGGAAAGCACTGAACACAGGGGCAATGCATTTGTGCAGCACTGAATATAGTACTGAGAATAGCTCTGAACAAGGAGGCAATGCATTTGTGCAGCACTGAATATAGTACTGAAAATAGCACTGAACACAGGGGCAATGCATTTGTGCAGCACTGAATATAGTACTGAGGATAGCGCTGAACACAGGGGCTATGCATTTGTTCAGCACTGAATATAGTACTGAGGATAGCGCTGAACAAAGGAGCAATGAATTTGTGCAGCACTGAATATAGTACTGAAAATAGCACTGAACACAGGGGAAATGCATTTGTGCAGCACTGAATATAGTACTGAGTGGCGCTGAACACAGGGGCAATGCATTTGTCTAGCACAGAATATAGTTACTGATGATAGCGCTGAACACAGGGGCAATGCATTTGTGCAGCACTGAATATATTACCAATGATAGCGCTGAACACAGGGGCAATGCATTTGTGCAGCACTGAAGCAGAGTACTGAAAATAGCACTGAACACAGGGGCAATGCATTTGCGCAGCACTGAATATAGTACTGAGGATAGCGCTGAACACAGGGGCAATGCATTTGTGCAGCACTGAATATAGTACAGAAAATAGCACTGAACACAGGGGGCAATGCATTTGGCAGCACTGAATATAGTACTGAGGATAGCGCTGAACACAGGGGCAATGCATTTGTGCAGCACTGAATATAGTACTGAGGATAGCAGCTGAACACAGGGGCAATGCATTTGTGCAGCACTGAATATAGTACTGAGAATAGCACTGAACACAGGGGCAATGCATTTGTGCAGCACTGAATATAGTACTGAGAATAGCACTGAACACAGGGGCAATGCATTTGTCAGCACTGAATATAGTACTGAAAATAGCACTGAACACAGGGGCAATGCATTTGTGCAGCACTGAATATAGTACTGAGGATAGCGCTGAACACAGGGGGCAATGCATTTGTGCAGCACTGAATATAGTACTGAGGATAGCGCTGAACACAGGAGGCAATGCATTTGTGCAGCACTGAATATAGTACTGAAAATAGCACTGAACACAGGGGCAATGCATTTGTGCAGCACTGAATATAGTACTGAGGATAGCGCTGAACACAGGGGCAATGCATTTGTCAGCACTGAATATAGTACTGAGGATAGCGCTGAACACAGGGGCAATGCATTTGTACAGCACTGAATATAGTACTGAAAATAGCACTGAACACAGGGGCAATGTATTTGTGCAGCACTGAATATAGTACTGAGGATAGCGCTAAACACGGGGCTATGCATTTGTGCAGCACTGAATATAGTACTGAGGATAGCACTGAACACAGGGGCAATGCATTTGTGCAGCAATGAATATAGTACTGAAGATAGCACTGAACACAGGGGCAATGCATTTGTGCAGCACTGAATATAGTACTGAAAATAGCACTGAACACAGGGGCAATGTATTTGTGCAGCACTGAATTATAGTACTGAGGATAGCGCTAACACATGGGGCAAAGCATTTGTGCAGCACTGAATATAGTACTGAGGATAGCTCTGAACACAGGGGGCAATGCATTTGTGCAGCACTGAATATAGTACTGAGGATAGCGCTGAACACTGGGGCAATGCATTTGTGCAGCACTGAATATAGTACTGAAAAAGCACTGAACACATGGGGCAATGCATTTGTGCAGCAGTGAATATGGAACTTAGGACAGCACTGAAAATGGAGCAATACATTTGTGCAGCAGTGAGTATAGTCCTGAAAATAGCACTGAACACAGTGGGCAATACATTTGTGCAGCACTGATATAGTACTGAGGATAGCTCTGAACACAAGGGTAATGCATTTGTGCAGCACTGAATATAGTACTGAGGATATAGCACTGAACACAGGGGCAGTGCATTTTGCTGCACTGAATACAGAACTGAGGATAGCACTGTACAGGGCAATGCATTTGTTCAGCACTGAACATAGTACTGAAAATAGCACTGAACACAGGGGCAATGCATTTGTGCAGCACTGAATATAGTACTGAGGATAGCGCTGAACACAGGGGGCAATGCATTTGTGCAGCACTGAATATAGTACTGAGGATAGCGCTGAACAGAGGAGGCAATGCATTTGTGCAGCACTGAATATAGTACTGAAAATAGCACTGAACACAGGGGGCAATGCATTTGTGCAGCACTGAATATAGTACTAAGGATAGCACTGAACACAGGGGTCAATGCCTTTGTGCAGCACTGAATATAGTACTGAGGATAGCGCTGAACACAGGGGCAATGCATTGTGCAGCACTGAATATAGTACTGAAATAGCTCTGAACAAAGGAGGCAATGCATCGTGCAGCACTGAATATAGTACTGAAAATAGCACTGAACACAGGGGCAATGCATTTGTGCAGCACTGAAAATAGTACTGAAAATAGCACTGAACACAGGGCAATGCATTTGTGCAGCACTGAATATAGTACTGAGGATAGCACTGAACACAGGGGCAATGCATTTGTGCAGCACTGAATATAGTACTGAGAATAGCGCTGAAACACAGGGGCAATGCATTTGTGCAGCACTGAAACAAAGTACTGAAAATAGCACTGAACACAGGGGCAATGCATTTGTGCAGCACTGAATATAGTACTGAGGATAGCACTGAACACAGGGGCAATGCATTTGTGCAGCACTGAATATAGTACTGAGGATAGCGCTGAACACAGGGGCAATGCATTTGTGCAGCACTGAATATAGTACTGAGGATAGCGCTGAACACAGGAGGCAATGCATTTGTGCAGCACTGAATATAGTACTGAAAATAGCACTGAACACAGGGGCAATGCATTTGAGCATCACTGAATATAGTACTGGATAGCGCTGAACACAGGGGCAATGCATTTGTCAGCACTGAATATAGTACTGATGATAGCACTGAACACAGGGGCATGCATTTAGCAGCACTGAATATAGTACTGAGATAGCGCTGAACACAGATGGCAATGCATTTGTGCAGCACTGAATATAGTACTGAGGTTAGCGCTGAACACAGGGTGCAGTGCATTTGTGCAGCACTGAATATATTACCAATGATAGCGCTGAACACAGGAGGAATGCATTTGTGCAGCACTAAACATAGTACTGAAAATAGCACTGAACACAGGGGGCAATGCATTTGTGCAGCACTGAATATAGTACTGAGGATAGCGCTGAACAGAGGTGGCTATGCATTTGTTCAGCACTGAATATAGTACTGAGGATAGCGCTGAACAAAGGAGGCAATGCATTTGTACAGCACTGAATATAGTACTGAAAATAGCACTGAACACAGGGGCAATGCATTTGAGCAGCACTGAATATAGTACTGGTGGCGCTGAACACAGGGGCAAATGCATTTGTTCAGCACTGAATATATTACTGATGATAGCGCTGAACACAGGGGCAATGCATTTGTCGCAGCACTGAATATAGTACTGAGGATAGCGCTGAACACAGATGGCAATGCATTTGTGCAGCAGTTAATATAGTACTGAGGTTAGCGCTGAACACAGGGTGCAGTGCATTTGTGCAGCACTGAATATATTACCAATGATAGCGCTGAACACAGGGGGAATGCATTTGTGCAGCACTAAACATAGTACTGAAAATAGCACTGAACACAGGGGGCAATGCATTTGTGCAGCACTGAATATAGTACTGAGGATAGCGCTGAACACAGGTGGCAATGCATTTGGGCAGCACTGAATATAGTACTGAGGATAGCACTGAACACAGGGCAATACATTTGTGCAGCACTGAATATAGTACTGAGGATAGCACTGAACACAGGGGCAATGCATTTGTGCAGCACTGAATATAGTACTGAAAATAGCACTGAACACAGGGGACAATGCATTTGCGCAGCACTGAATAAGTACTGAGAATAGCGCTGAACACAGGTGGCAATGCATTTGTGCAGCACTGAATATAGTACTGAGGATAGCGCTGAACACAGGGGCAATGCATTTGTCAGCACTGAAATAGTACTGAAAATAGCACTGAACACAGGGGCAATGCATTTGTGCAGCACTGAATATAGTACTGAGGATAGCGCTGAACACAGGGGGCAATGCATTTGTGCAGCACTGAATATAGTACTGAGGATAGCGCTGAACACAGGGGCAATGCATTTGTGCAGCACTGAATATAGTACTGAGGATAGCGCTGAACACAGGGGCAATGCATTTGTGCAGCACTGAATATAGTACTGAGGATAGCGCTGAACACAGGGGCAATGCATTTGTGCAGCACTGAATATAGTACTGAAAATAGCACTGAACACAGGGGCAATGCATTTGTGCAGCACTGAATATAGTACTGAGGATAGCGCTGAACACAGGGGCAATGCATTTGTGCAGCACTGAATATAGTACTGAGGATAGCGCTGAACACAGGGGGCAATGCATTTGTGCAGCACTGAATATAGTACTGAGGATAGCGCTGAACACAGGGGCAATGCATTTGTGCAGCACTGAATATAGTACTGAAAATAGCACTGAACACAGGGGCAATGCATTTGTGCAGCACTGAATATAGTACTGAGGATAGTACTGAACACAGGGGCAATGCATTTGTGCAGCACTGAATATAGTACTGAGGATAGCGCTGAACACAGGGGGCAATGCATTTGTGCAGCACTGAATATAGTACTGAGGATAGCTCTGAACACGGGGCAATGCATTTGTGCAGCACTGAATATAGTACTGAAAATAGCACTGAACACAGGGGCAATGCATTTGTACAGCACTGAATATAGTACTGAGGATAGCGCTAAACACGGGGCAATGCATTTGTGCAGCACTGAATATAGTACTGAAACACTGAACACAGGGGCAATGCATTTGTGCAGCACTGAATATGGAACTGAGGATAGCACTGAACAATGGAGCAATACATTTGTGCAGCACTGAGTATAGTACTGAAAATAGCACTGAACACAGTGGGCAATGCATTTGTGCAGCACTGAATATAGTACTGGGATAGCTCTGAACACAGGGCAATGCATTTGTGCAGCACTGAATATAGTACTGAGGATAGCACTGAACACAGGGGCAATGCATTTGTGCAGCACTGAATATAGTACTGAGGATAGCACTGAACACAGGGGCAATGCATTTGTGCAGCACTGAATATAGTACTGAAATAGCACTGAACACAGGGGCAATGCATTTGTGCAGCACTGAATATAGTACTGAGGATAGCGCTGAACACAGGGGCAATGCATTTGTGCAGCACTGAATATAGTACTGAGGATAGCAGCTGAACAGAGGAGGCAATGCATTTGTGCAGCACTGAATATAGTACTGAAAATAGCACTGAACACAGGGGCAATGCATTTGGCAGCACTGAATATAGTACTGAGGATAGCACTGAACACAGGGGCAATGCATTTGTGCAGCACTGAATATAGTACTGAAAATAGCACTGAACACAGGGGCAATGCATTTGTGCAGCACTGAATAATGTACTGAGAATATCACTGAACACAGGTGGCAATGCATTTGTGCAGCACTGAATATAGTACTGAGGATAGCGCTGAACACAGGGGCAATGCATTTGTCTCAGCATTGAATATAGTACTGAAAATAGCACTGAACAAAGGGACAATGCATTTGTGCAGCGCTGAATATAGTACTGATCATAGCGCTGAACACAGGGGGAATGCATTTGTGCAGCGCTGAATATATTACTGATCATAGCGCTGAACACAGGGGGCAATGCATTTGTGCAGCACTGAATATATTACTGATGATAGCGCTGAACACAGGGGGCAATGCATTTGTGCAGCGCTGAATATATTGCTGATCATAGCGCTGAACACAGGGGGCAATGCATTTGTGCAGCACTGAATATAGTACTGAGGATTGCACTGAACACAGGTGGCAATGCATTTGTGCAGCACTGAATATAGTACTGAAAATAGCACTGAACACAGGGGGCAATGTATTTGTGTAGCACTGAATATAGTACTTAGGATAGCGCTAAACACGGGGCTATGCATTTGTGCAGCACTGAATATAGTACTGAGGATAACACTGAACAAAGGGGGCAATGCATTTGTGCAGCAATGAATATAGTACTGAAAATAGCACTGAACACAGGGGGCAATGCATTTGTGCAGCACTGAATATAGTACTGAAAATAGCACTGAACACAGGGGGCAATGTATTTGTGTAGCACTGATTATAGTACTGAGGATAGTGCTAAACATGGGGCAAAGCATTTGTGCAGCACTGAATATAGTACTGAGGATAGCTCTGAACACAGGGGTAATGCATTAGTGCAGCACTGAATATAGTACTGAGGATAGCTCTGAACACTGGGGCAATGCATTTGTGCAGCACTGAATATAGTACTGAAAAGGCACTGAACACAGGGGCAATGCATTGCGCAGCACTGAATATAGTACTGCGGATAGCGCTAAACACAGGGGGCAATGCATTTGTGCCGCATTGAATATAGTACTGAAAATAGCACTGAACACATGGGGCAATGCATTTGTGCAGCAGTGAATATGGAACTGAGGACAGCACTGAAAATGGAGCAATACATTTGTGCAGCAGTGAGTATAGTACTGAAAATAGCACTGAACACAGTGGGTAATACATTTGTGCAGCACTGAGTATCGCACTGAGGATAGCTCTGAACACAAGTGGTAATGCATTTGTGCAGCACTGAATACAGTACTGAGGATAGCACTGAACACAGGGGGCAATGCATTTGTGCAGCACTGAATATAGTACTGAGAATAGCACTGAACACAGGGGGCAATGCATTTGTGCAGCACTGAATATAGTACTGAAAATAGCACTGAACACAGGGGGCAATGCATTTGTGCAGCACTGAATATAGTACTGAGGATAGCGCTGAACACAGGGGGCTATGCATTTGTTCAGCACTGAATATAGTACTGAGGATAGCGCTGAACAAAGGAGGCAATGCATTTGTACAGCACTGAATATAGTACTGAAAATAGCACTGAACACAGGGGAAATGCATTTGAGAGTCACTGAATATAGTACTGGTGGCGCTGAACACAGGGGGCAATGCATTTGTCTAGCACAGAATATGTTACTGATGATAGCGCTGAACACTGGGGGCAATGCATTTGTGCAGCACTGAATATATTACCAATGATAGCGCTGAACACAGGGGGCAATGCATTTGTGCAGCACTAAGCAGAGTACTGAAAATAGTACTGAACACAGGGGGCAATGCATTTGCGCAGCACTGAATATAGTACTGAGGATAGCACTGAACACAGGGGGCAATGCATTTGTGCAGCACTGAATATAGTACTGAAAATAGCACTGAACACAGGGGCAATGCATTTGTGCAGCACTGAATATAGTACTGAGGATGGCGCTGAACACAGGGGCAATGCATTTGTGCAGCACTAAATATAGTACTGAAAATAGCACTGAACACAGGGGCAATGCATTTGTGCAGCACTGAATATAGTACTGAGGATAGCGCTGAACACAGGGGCAATGCTTGTGCAGCACTGAATATAGTACTGAAATAGCACTGAACACTGGAGGCAATGCATTTGTTCAGCACTGAATATAGTACTGAGGATAGCGCTGAACACAGGGGCAATGCATTTGTTCAGCACTGAATAATGTACTGAAAATAGCACTGAACACAGGGGGCAATGCATTTGTGCAGCACTGAATATAGTACTGAGGATAGCGCTGAACACAGGGGGCAATGCATTTGTGCAGCACTGAATATAGTACTGAGGATAGCGCTGAACACAGGAGGCAATGCATTTGTGCAGCACTGAATATTCAGCATGAATATAGTATGAGGATACGCTGAACACAGGGGGCAATGCATTTGTGCAGCACTGAATATAGTACTGAGGATAGCGCTGAACACAGGGGCAATGCATTTGTGCAGCACTGAATATAGTACTGAGATAGCACTGAACACAGGGGCAATGCATTTGTGTAGCACTGAATAATGTACTGAGAATAGCGCTGAACACAGGGGCAATGCATTTGTGCAGCACTGAATATAGTACTGAGGATAGCGCTGAACACAGGGGGCAATGCATTTGTGCAGCACTGAATATAGTACTGAAAATAGCCACTGAAACAGGGGGACAATGCATTTGTGCAGCACTGAATATATTACTGATCATAGCGCTGAACACAGGGGCAATGCATTTGTGCAGCACTGAATATATACTGAGCGAGCGCTGAACACAGGGGCAATGCATTTGTGCAGCACTGAATATATTACTGATGATAGCGCTGAACACAGGGGGCAATGCATTTGTGCAGCACTGAATATAGTACTGAGGATTGCGCTGAACACAGGTGGCAATGCATTTGTGCAGCACTGAATATAGTACTGAAAATAGCACTGAACACAGGGGGCAATGTATTTGTGTAGCACTGAATATAGTACTTAGGATAGCGCTAAACACGGGGCTATGCATTTGTGCAGCACTGAATATAGTACTGAGGATAACACTGAACAAAGGGGCAATGCATTTGTGCAGCAATGAATATAGTACTGAAAATAGCACTGAACACAGGGGGCAATGCATTTGTGCAGCACTGAATATAGTACTGAAAATAGCACTGAACACAGGGGGCAATGTATTTGTGTAGCACTGATTATAGTACTGAGGATAGTGCTAAACATGGGGCAAAGCATTTGTGCAGCACTGAATATAGTACTGAGGATAGCTCTGAACACAGGGGGTAATGCATTAGTGCAGCACTGAATATAGTACTGAGGATAGCTCTGAACACTGGGGCAATGCATTTGTGCAGCACTGAATATAGTACTGAAAAAGCACTGAACACAGGGGGCAATGCATTCGTGCAGCACTGAATATAGTACCGCGGATAGCGCTAAACACAGGGGGCAATGCATTTGTGCAGCATTGAATATAGTACTGAAAATAGCACTGAACACATGGGGCAATGCATTTGTGCAGCAGTGAATATGGAACTGAGGACAGCACTGAAAATGGAGCAATACATTTGTGCAGCAGTGAGTATAGTACTGAAAATAGCACTGAACACAGTGGGTAATACATTTGTGCAGCACTGAGTATCGCACTGAGGATAGCTCTGAACACAAGTGGTAATGCATTTGTGCAGCACTGAATACAGTACTGAGGATAGCACTGAACACGGGGGGCAATGCATTTGTGCAGCACTGAATACAGTACTGAGGAAAGCACTGAACAAAGGAGGCAATGCATTTGTGCAGCACTGAATATAGTACTGAAAATAGCTCTGAACAAAGGAGGCAATGCATTTGTGCAGCACTGAATATAGTACTGAAAATAGCACTGAACACAGGGGGCAATGCATTTGTGCAGCACTGAATATAGTACTGAGGATAGCGCTGAACACAGGGGGCTATGCATTTGTTCAGCACTGAATATAGTACTGAGGATAGCGCTGAACAAAGGAGGCAATGAATTTGTACAGCACTGAATATAGTACTGAAAATAGCACTGAACACAGGGAAATGCATTTGAGAGTCACTGAATATAGTACTGGTGGCGCTGAACACAGGGGCAATGCATTTGTCTAGCACAGAATATGTTACTGATGATAGCGCTGAACACTGGGGGCAATGCATTTGTGCAGCACTGAATATATTACCAATGATAGCGCTGAACACAGGGGGCAATGCATTTGTGCAGCACTAAGCAGAGTACTGAAAATAGTACTGAACACAGGGGGCAATGCATTTGCGCAGCACTGAATATAGTACTGAGGATAGCGCTGAACACAGGGGGCAATGCATTTGTGCAGCACTGAATATAGTACTGAAAATAGCACTGAACACAGGGGGCAATGCATTTGTGCAGCACTGAATATAGTACTGAGGATAGCGCTGAACACAGGGGGCAATGCATTTGTCTAGCACTGAATAAAGTACTGAAAATAGCACTGAACACAGGGGGCAATGCATTTGTGCATCACTGAATATAGTACTGAGGATAGCGCTGAACACAGGGGGCAATGCATTTGTGCAGCACTGAATATAGTACTGAAAATAGCACTGAACACTGGAGGCAATGCAATTGTTCAGCACTGAATATAGTACTGAGGATAGCGCTGAACACAGGGGGCAATGCATTTGTCTAGCACTGAATAATGTACTGAAAATAGCACTGAACACAGGGGGCAATGCATTTGTGCAGCACTGAATATAGTACTGAGGATAGCGCTGAACACAGGGGGCAATGCATTTGTGCAGCACTGAATATAGTACTGAGGATAGCGCTGAACACAGGAGGCAATGCATTTGTGCAGCACTGAATATAGTACTGAAAATAGCACTGAACACAGGGGCAATGCATTTGTGCAGCACTGAATATAGTACTGAGGATAGCGCTGAACACAGGGGGCAATGCATTTGTCTAGCACTGAATATAGTACTGAGGATAGCGCTGAACACAGGTGGCAATGCATTTGTGCAGCACTGAATATAGTACTGAAAGCACTGAACACAGGGGGCAATGTATTTGTGTAGCACTGAATATAGTACTGAGGATAGCGCTAAACACGGGGCTATGCATTTGTGCAGCACTGAATATAGTACTGAGGATAACACTGAACAAAGGGGGCAATGCATTTGTGCAGCAATGAATATAGTACTGAAAATAGCACTGAACACAGGGGGCAATGCATTTGTGCAGCACTGAATATAGTACTGAAAATAGCACTGAACACAGGGGGCAATGTATTTGTGTAGCACTGATTATAGTACTGAGGATAGTGCTAAACATGGGCAAAGCATTTGTGCAGCACTGAATATAGTACTGAGGATAGCTCTGAACACAGGGGGCAATGCCTTTGTGCAGCACTGAATATAGTACTGAGGATAGCGCTGAACACTGGGGCAATGCATTTGTGCAGCACTGAATATAGTACTGAAAAAGCACTGAACACAGGGGCAATGCATTTGTGCAGCACTGAATATAGTACTGAGGATAGCGCTGAACAAAGGGGGCAATGCATTTGTCTAGCACTGAATATAGTACTGAAAATAGCACTGAACACATGGGGC